>CM060904.1:726549077-727749077 GCA_030737815.1 Allium fistulosum
TTTAAGTAATATTTTACATAGATATTTAAAACCTACTTATAAGTATTTTTAGAGTATTTATATATAAAGTTTGAAAAAGTAAGTTAATTATTTTATAAAGGAATAATGTAATTTTTTGTATTATAACACTTATGTTATAATAAATGGTTTTAGGAAGTTAATTGAAAGTATATTACCTTGTTTAATAAGTGTAGGTATATTTAAATCTTTAAAAAAGAATGTTTTAAAGATAATGACAAGAATGGAATGGTTTTAGATTTATAGTGATAATGTGTTAACAACATTTATCTTTAACCATTTTTTATTATAATTAGTAATAATTAGATCTTTAAAAGAATGTTTTAAAGAAAATTATAAGTGAAATGGTTTTGGGTCTGTAGTGATAATGTTTAAGTAACATTTGTCTTAAACCCTTCGAAATATATTTGTGAATGTAATTAGACGTTTTAAGTGGATATTTTAAAGTGAGTTACAAGTATGGAATCTTTGGGAAAAAGATAGAAAAAGTAAAGGTTTAAAGTAAGAAACTTTGTTAAAGACTTGTGAATATACTTATACCATTTGAGATAAGTATATAAGTACTTTCTGAAGAATTGAAAGAGTACAAAAGAATAGTAGTAATTGATAGACGAAGTTTTATTAGATAAAAGAAGTTTTACTAATAAAAGAGGTTTTATTTAGTGAAAGGATTAATTAGATAAAAATGTGATTTTTAACAACCCTAGTCAAAATCACCTAGAATTAAATTTAAAATATATTAAAAAAATTATCTTAATTAATTTTAAGATGAATTTGAGAAACTTTATTAGTTATAATTTCCAAATTAAAATGGCTTTCTAGATGGAAAAAAATAAATTTGAAAAAATCTATTAAATTTTAGAAATGTGTAATTTAACTTCTTATATTTGATCATATCAGAACAACCTGGGGAAAATGAGAATTTATAAAAATATATGGAAATAATTTTGTAATTTAAAATATGAATTTTCCAAGGTTTATTCACTTATTTATTTCAAATGGAGATTTATGTTAAATATTTTCCGTTTCAAATTATTACAACAAATGTAGTAAATTTAATATAAAGGTTAATATTGAGATTTATTATTTAAAATGAGGTTATTTTTATAATAGTTTATTTTATTAAAAATAACAATAATAACTTTTAATTTCAAAAGTTATATTTAATTTTACGAAATATCTCAATATTAATAAAAACGGGAATTTTTGATATGTTGGAGCTTTGGTAAAATGGAGCAAACTTAATCTATGCTTTCATAAACATAGTTTGAGTATTAATTAGTGTTTTCTGGGAAAAAATAGCAATTAGTAAACATTTTCTTATTGGGTTATTGGTACCCATTAGGCCCATGTAGAGGGTGAATAAAAATCCACATACTCTTGTTTTCTTTCATCACTTTCCCATTATAGCCAAGATCAAAAATCTAAAAATAAATTAACCCTATTTGCAAACGCTAAAAACTAGATTAAATCCCAAATCAAGCTTAAACCAAAGGGATTTTGATTATTAATAGAAGATGTAAAGCTAAGGTAATCTCTTCCATCATATCTTACATCTATTGGGTCTTTAATTTCAACTTTGATCATTATTGTAATTCATGCATTTGCAATTGTTCAAAATCAAACTTAGGTTGTAGCCGGAAGTTTTTAGCTAAGTGGAATCTCGGTTCTAATCATCCATTCAAGCTTAATTAGGTGATTTAATCTTACACTTCTAGCCTACATATGAATGCTTATCACTGTTGTTTTTATGGATGAATTTGATGTTGAATTGATCTCAATTTTATATTGATTTTCTTTCATATGAAACTTGATTTTCTTCTTGATAAAACCCTACTTCATATGATCATGAATTTCATTCCATTGTAGTTGTTTTGATGCTCACATGTTAGTTAAATTCAGTCTAGTAGATGTCCAGGTCCAATTCAGAGAAGAAAACACCATAAACGAGCAACCGGAGCACCACCGGCGACGCTTGGGACTCAGCCCATGTATGCCACCGGTGCACCATTGCCATGATAGGTGGAATGGTCATTACCTAGGTGGAGACCTAAGTCATGCCATTCGAGCTCCATTTTTGCCCGTTTGCTCCTCCGTTCGTCCATTCGATCGCTTGAACCTATTTGATTGATTTTGGTGTCGTTTTCTATGCTGATTTCAATGCTATTTTCGGATTTTAATTTCATCTTGGAGTTTATTATACCATAGAATTGCTCTATGGGTCCATGACGCAACACACAACTTTGGTTGCACGTTTTCAACTTGATTTTTCAAAAGAATGATTTTTAATCAGAACCGTTTTCTCAAATCATTTTAAGTATGAATATATATTTTATATAAAAGATAATTGGAATATATATATATAATATTTATTTATAATAATAATGGCTTTAAAGTTGATTTGGAATAATGGTTTAAAATTGTACTTATATATATATATATATATATTAGCAAGGGCTTTCGAACGTATACACACACATACGTATATATTCCAATTTATAAAATAGTATTTTCAAGAGGGATTTCAAAGTAAATTATTTTATAAAATTTCATGGCATTGATTCGAATGAAAAATTAATTTAAATGGATAAATAAAACGAGTGGTATGAAACACTCGTGTTTATTTTTTTTGATTAATTCCCAGACTTGTTCGATTGAGCTATTTATACACACAAGTGGAGTTTACTAAATTATAGTAAATGTTTAAATAAACCCATGTGATATGGGACATATGGTTGTTATTTATTCAGTTACTATATGAAGGTATATAATACTTATCGACGAGTTTATGAATCGCCTTCGGAGTTTATAGGACTTGTTGATATCTTCATGTTTATAGAACTCATTCCTATCTTGATGTTTATAGGTCCCGTACCTGTCTTGATATTTATAGACTTATACGTCTATCTTGGAGTTACATGCATGTAGGTGAATTTATTCACCAATCTTGGAGTTTTGGCTTCTTCCCCCTTTTATGTGATTTTCTAGATTTCTGTTATGATTTCTAGATTCGATGTTATATGCGTTATCACCAAATGATTTTGGGGATTTTGCTTTTAGAAGCTATTTTGGGTTTTGATATTTGGTGATTTCACACTTGGAGTTTATTGAAGCATTCTTGTTGTTAGCCAATTTCGGGCTTTGTGTTCATAGTGAGATTTATACCATTATATCTATTGTTTATCTTGCTTAACCCATTCATTATAGTCTAAACTGATCCTTTTATTATTTATAATACTCGGATCAGACCGAGATATTCGTTCATGAGATGTAGTAAAGATGTATTATATGGATTGTTTTGACCCCGGTCTTGTATTTGATGTTATGTGTCTATTCGATTTGATCAGCCTGTATCTATTGGTATTCCGCTATATATATTCTATGATTGTGCGATTTGTATTTACCATATATTGTTCTGGATTATTATTATTATAGCCACTATAGTTTTGTTTAAGGCCTGGATTGCATACGTTGATTCCACTTGAGATAGAAAAAATATAGCATATTAATCAACGTATCAATGTTCACTTAAAGAAAAGCTCATGGATAGTCGCTTGTAACCAGCCATATTCTCTACACTTACCGATTGTATTACTCAGTAATACCCTCTGTTAGTGTGGGTCTTAGGGTGGGGCACCACAGCTTGGTATCAGAGCCAGGTTTAGAACAAAATACGATATTATGGACCTAAATCTTGGCCTAGTTGAGTCTTAGAGACCGTCCATTAGGGATTTTTGGGTAGATAATAGGAATAGTCTCTTTTAGAATAAGAAGTGTCTTTTGGGATTTTAGAAATGTTTCCTTCGTATCCACTCTTCGATATTCCTATTATCGAATCATGTGATTTTTAATCAATCTTTGATCCAATCTTGTCCATTTTAGAAGTGTAGTTGACTGGCGGTTGAGTCACTCGTTCTAGTATAAGGCAATCCTACGGGCTCAATCAAGACATAGTGCATAGTCCATCTAGCAACTCATGAAGCATAATATCAATCTTTTTAAGATCAAAATCATGCAGCTGAATCAAATAGATTATTTCTACTGGGCACATTACCCAGTAGATTTGTGATTGATTTTTATTAGGTGTTTGTTTGCATAGGATTCTTAGTGATAATCTAAATTAAACTAACAATCATTCTTTGATAATTTCAAATTCTATTTGAAGATTAATAATTGAATCTTAAAGTATCTTCATACTAGAAATCACTGCAAGAGAAATTGAATTCTTAGGTATAAAATAAACAAGGATAAAAAATTTGTAATTATAAGATATCTAAGGGTGATGATTTTAAGTTTGTTATGGTACGTAAGAACTAAGGCATATCAAGATATAAGTGTTCTCCATTTTTAAAAGAGGATTTATGAAATATATATTTTTGAGTGTTAAATTGCTCATTGGATATTTTAAGGATTTCGGTCGTGGACGTTTGGCCAACGCACTCGATAGAGATTCCTAAACATTCAAATGGGATAATTGGACACACACTTTTTATTAAAGTAGTGGTTTTGGGAAAAAATCCTATTTTTGGAAATATGTTAATTCAAGAAAGAATTAAAATATTCTTGAAAACTAATGTGGTTTAAAATAAAATTATATTCGGAAGATGCATACGAAAGTATACACATAACTATATATCAAAGTCTTGGAAATATAAAGGTATTTCTATATTATAAAAAGAACAGAAATATAATTCAAGGTAAATTATATGAGTAATAATTTAATAATTTTCTTAAATGCTTAATCATAGAGTTCTCCGAGAATAATGGCGAGGCGATGTTGATTTTTATCAATACCACAGCCAATGGTTAAGGCTATTTGTTCAGAATAAATGGAGGGGTAACATTATGTGTTATTAAGAACATTTGGATATTGTTTTAAGATTTGTTCTAGAAAAATGAATTTGATATAAAGCTTATGCTAAGCTATGAAGGAACCATTACAATCTAAGTAAAAACACACATGTTTTAAAATAGATGGAAGCTGAGTTTCGCCTATTCTAGATTGTATTCTAGTTTTTCCTTCCAGGGGGAATACTTCGATGCTTCGTTGAATTTCGGGCATGAGTTGGGTACTGGACGGTTAACCACGTCCACTTTAATTCATATTCTGTAATCAGATCTAGGCGTAAAGTTAGCTCAAGTTCAGTCGGGTTATGCTCATTTAGTTTCATACTTCGGTCCGCGTTCTAGGGACATAGAGATTTTGTCGAATGTTTTATACTCTAGGCCACAGTTGGGTACATAGATATTTTGGTCGAACTGTTTATACTCTAACCCGTAGCCAAGGATTTAAACAACTCGAGTCTGCAGTTAGGGACTAACAGATTTTTTTGAATCGTTTATACTCTAGTCCATGCTTCAGGGACTTAGAGATTTTTTGTTAGGTCGTTTATACTCTAGCCCGCGCTCTGGGGACTCAGAGTACTCCGGGGACTTAGAGAGTTTTGTTGAATCATTTATACTCTAGCCCGTGCTCTAGGGACTTAGAGTACTCTAGTCCGCGCTCCGGGGACTTAGAGATTTTTGTTAAGTCATTTATACTCTAGCCCGCACTGTGGGGACTTAGAGTACTCTTGTCCGAGCTCCGGGGACTTAGAGATTTTTTATTGGGTCATTTATACTCTAGCCCATGCTCCGAGGACTTAGAGTACTCTAGTTCGTGCTCCAAGGACTTAGAGATTTTTGTTGAGTCATCTATACTCTAGCCCGCACTCTGGTGACTTAGAGTACTCTAGTCTGCTTCAGGGACTTGGAGATCTTTATCAAATCATTTATACTCTAGTCCGCCTCGGGGACTTAGAGTACTCTAGTCCACTTCAGGGACTTATAGATTTTTGTCAGGTCATTTATACTCTAGTCCGATTTAGGGACTTAGAGTACTCTAGTCCGCTTCAAGGACGTAGAGATTTTTGTCAAGTTGTTTATACTCTAGTCCGCTTTAGGGACTTAGAGTACTCTAGTCCGCTTCAGGGACTTAGAGATTTTTGTCAAGTCGTTTATACTCTAGTCCGCATCAGGGACTTAGAGTACTCTAGTCCGCTTCATGGACTTAGAGATTTTTGTCAAATCGTTTATACTCTAGCCCACGCTCCTAGGACTTAGAGTACTCTAGTTCGTGCTCCACTACACCACAGATAGGATTTTGGCTCAACCTTAGGCGGCACATTTGATACGGCTATAAGCCGTATCAAATTTTAATACGGCTTATAGCCATATCTATATTATTTAATACGGCTCTAAGCCATATTAACATTTGATACGGCTTATAGCTGTATCAAAATCTGTGCCTCTTTTCATGGGAAAATTTTCCCCAAAATGCACACCCTCCCTCCTTTTTTTTATTTCCAGCTTTTCATTTTTTTCCCGTTTCGCCTTCGTGGGAAAATTTCCAGCTTTGACGTCGTCCATCAGAGCCTTCTCTAAACCCTAACTCCTTACCTTCTCCACAATATCCCCAAACAGATTCAAATCAGCAGCAGCAGCTCCTCCAAACCCTAACTTCCCTTCTTTTTTTCCAACCCCAAATCAGTAGCAGCAGCGTCATTTTTGTAGTTTTCTTATGAGGCGGTCGTGCACACTTCGTGACCTCAAAGAGCTTGCTGTGGCTAAGTCGAATGTTGCAGGTTTGAGGGCTTGTTTGAGTGATAGAAGCGTGAGGAATCCTCGTGCGGTTTTGAAGGAAGTGGAGGAGTTGATGTTTAAGCTCGATAGTATTCAGGTTTCGTAATGTTTTTCTTTTCATGATTGTGGA
Organism: Allium fistulosum; assembly: GCA_030737815.1. NCBI lineage: Eukaryota > Viridiplantae > Streptophyta > Magnoliopsida > Asparagales > Amaryllidaceae > Allium > Allium fistulosum. The sequence continues at coordinate 726,555,847 of CM060904.1, forward strand.
TATGTGTTTTCATGCTTGATGTATAATTTTGTTGCTATTTGGATGCTTCTTTACGCTAATTTTTGTTCGATTTCGGTATGTTTTGTGCCTATGTTAGATTGTTTGGTTATTTCACAATGCATCAATTTGACTTCATAAGTTCGCTAATATCAGAGCATTACCAACAGCAAAGAGAACGACATAATTATGGGAGACATCCCACATAATTCCTTTTTATAAACAAAAGTCTCTGATACAATTCCTTTTTAGTAAAAAAATGCAGTAATCACTGGATTTTAATGCCTGATCTTTTGCATTGATTTGCCGCTACACAAATACTTGCTACATGCAAACTATAGCCATTAATTTTCCACCGAAAGGATATAAATGCTTATCCGGCTGTTAAAAAGATGGATAAAGCAAAGGCCTTGAGTTTCCGGTATGTGAGCCGTTGACAATTAGAACCAGGACGCTAATAGGAACCAACCATATCCGAAAGTTCGAACTAAAAAATAAAATAAAAACATGTATTTTTTGTGTTAATATCCAATCAGACTCTAACCAATCCGACCTGAACTGACCCGAAACAAACCTTGAATCGGATTGGGTCTAGGTTTTAGAATTTATAGTATAGATCTGACAAAACTTTACCCACCAATAATACCATGTCTAATTAAAAAAAACCAATAATACCATGTCTAATACAATAGTCAATCTTATGCTATTTTGTATTATTTTGATCTCCTTGCATAATTTACAGCTTGGTGCTAATGTTGTATATGGTTCTGACATTGTATATGGTTTTGACATTGTTGTATAAGTGGATAAAATTATTGTTAATGGCGCAAGCCAAGTATCAGGGGAGGGGTAATGCATAGACATTACTCCGGTGCTACAAAATAGCGCCGTTGTAATGGCAAATTTTTTGGAAACGGTTTGGTGCTAATGTTTTATATTGTTCTGACATTGTTGTATAAGTGGATAAAATTGTTGTTAATGGCGCAAGCCAAGTATCAGGAGAGGGGTAATGCATAGACATTACTCCGGTGCTACAAAATGGCGCCGTTGTAATGGCAAATTTTTTGGAAACAGTTTGGTGCTAATGTTTAAAATAAACCCTATATTTTGAGTTCCATTTATTGAAATTTAAATAGTCCATATATTTAAACAGTACGCACAAATTTCTCAAGCACGGCTTGCACTCTATCTATAATTTATTTTTATTATAATTTAAGAAAAATGTTTGCCTAATAATCGCCCACGTTTTCCCTACTTCATTGTTCGCCTATGAACCACGAATGCATTGCATGCCTACAACTTTTGTTAGAATTTTTTATTTTTTATTTTGAGTAAAACAATTGAATTTGCCTGAAAATTTTAAAACACCCAAAAAAAATCATTTCAATTTAAGGGATATTTCTTTTCAAAACGTTAAAAAAATGATAACTAAGGAGTATTTGTTAATATGAAATAAATGACATGTTAGTGACATTTGTTTGAACATCAAAGTCAAAATATCATCTAGTATAAACTATAAAGTGACGTTTCAGTATATAAATAAACATAATATTTGTATAGTAAGCTATGTGTGCAGTATCACTAATAGCATCTCTAGGGTAAACCTAGTTTTTGAGACGAGGACAAAAAATAAAATGTCCAAGATCCCCACTTCTCCGACAGCTAAGCTAAGGAAAATTACTATTTTATTTTTTGTTTATTTAGTAAAAAAGAAAAAGAAAATATAAAACGGTCCGTTTAATCCTAAAAATGGGTTTCGTGTAAAATTTATCAAATAGTTTCATTATCACGAAGGGGGCAGGATATGCGAAAAATCTGAAATATCTTCATTTGTAAAAGAGGAAAAATACCCGATCAAAATAAAAAAACAAATATGGATCACATCTGAAATATATATTACACACACTTCTTAGTCTGTTTATTTTATATCCCCTTTTAATCCAAATTTATTTTGAATGATGGGTGACTTTAAAGATAACCAATGACAAGTAAAAAGACATTATATAATTAAGTAGGAGAAAGAAACCAGGATGCAGAAAATCTTTGACAGCTCCAGGCATAGGATTGTTTGGCAACATTTTGACTTGGTTTGAATGTGTTTGGTTAGCAACTTTGTCTTATGATAAGATAATGGTAATAAAATCAACTTTGTCTTATGATGATTATGTTAGCTTACCGATTTATTTATTTACCTTTGTTTTTCCAATGTATATTTTTCTCAAACAGTTAGTTGAGATTTTCAGCTAAAATGGTGTTAATTGCATTTTTCTTGGTGGTGTTTTACTAAGCATTACAATGAAATATATATATGATGAATTCTATTATTACAGTAAAAGAAAATACTTGGTGATGCAGCGCAACCCTTATTTTGGCCAAGGCATGAGTCGTATATGACTCATGATGAGTCGGATGATGCAGCGCAACCCTTATTTTGGCCAAGGCATGAGTCGTATATGACTCGTGATGAGTCGTAGGTGATGAGTCGAAAACGACTTAAGACTTATGATGAGTCGTAGGTGATGAGTCGAAAACGACTTAAGACTTATGATGAGTCGTAGGTGATGAGTCGTATATGACTTATGATGAGTCGTAGGTGATGAGTCGAAAACGACTTAAGACTTATGATGAGTCATAGGTTATGAGTCGTATATGACTTATGATGAGTCGTAGGTGATGAGTCGTATATGACTTATGATGAGTCGTAGGTGATGAGTCGAAAACGACTTAAGACTTATGATGAGTCGTAGGTGATGAGTCGACTTAAGACTTATGATGAGTCGTAGGTGATGAGTCAAATATGACTTATGATGAGTCGAAGGTGATGAGTCGAAGACGACTTATGATGAGTCGAAGGTGATGAGTCGAAGACGACTTATGACTTAGAAATTTTTCTGGATATGTGTTGTAGCCTATAAATAGGCAAGTTGTGTCATTTTGTAAGGTTGTTGAAAATTGAATAAAATTCTCTTTTGTTAGCTTTGTGCTTTCAATTTCAATTGGTAGTCGAGTGTATCTCCTATCTCCACTTACGTCATTCGAGTGCGCTCGAATCATCGTTTGCTGAAGCCGATTCACGGAATCTTGTGCGCAAGATCAACGTTGAAGAATCGTAGATCTCTTTCCCGGTATCTTCGGATCAACGAGTCAGAGATAGCTAGAGTTCGGTATCTTCGGATCAACGAGTTCGAGCATTTCAGTATCCATCAATCCACAGATTGCTACTTTCACCGATTGAAGTTTGTTTTGATTAATCCGCTGCGTCAGTTTGGTATCAGAGCTTGTTTTAGCCAATCATAGCTAAATCGAGTCTTGGAGCCGAGAATTTGAAGTGTTGAAGTTGTGTTCATCATGTTCATCATATTTTGCAACAAAGTTGGAGTTTTCGATCCATTTCATTTTGGATCCAAGTTCGAAAGGTGTTTGAAACTTGAAGTGTGAATTTGTTGAAGTGTTTGGGAAGTATTCAATCATGCCGCCAAGACGAGTTCAACGTCATCGCAATATTAATGCTTTGTACGGAAGAGAAGAAGCCGATGAGATGGAGCAAAGAATTAACGAGAATTTCAATGAGAAGCTTACGGAAGGGATTGGTCAATTAGAGAGGATGATGTTGGAGATGAGTCAAAATCAGAGAAGAGTATCACCCGAATCGAGCCATGGGAGAAGTAGAGCTTCACCACATTCAAATCGAGAGAGAAGTGTCGATAGTGATCATAGAAGCGTGGATCGAGATTGTGATAGAAATGTTGATGATCGAGGTCGTGATAGAAATGTGACTGATCGAGAACGGAGGAATGTAGATCGTAGGAATCTTGGTGGAAGAAATGGTGGTGGTAGAGATGTTGGTGGTCAGGATCGACATCGATATACATCGGATGGTGAAGAAGAGTATGATGGTGGTAGTGTTCATGGACGAGGATGTGGACGAGGAAGGAATCAGTCGGAGTACGATCACAAGTGGGAATCTGGGATGAAGACAGAAATTCCAGAATTCAAAGGTGGTATGCAGGCTGAGGAGTTTTTGGATTGGGTGGCTAATGTTGAAGAAATTTTTGATTTCAAAGAAGTTCCAGAACGACGTAGAGTGAAGTTGGTTGCTACAAGGTTGAGGGGTAGAGCTTTGGCATGGTGGCAGCAAACTAAACTTACACGTGAACGAATGGGGAAGTCAAAAGTTGAATCTTGGGAGAAGATGAAGAAATTGATGAAAGCAACGTTCTTACCTTACAATTATCAATCTCTGATGTATCAACGTTTGCAGAACTTGAGGCAGGGCACAAAGACTGTTAATGATTACGCAGATGAGTTTTATCAGCTTATTGCAAGGAATGATATTATGGAAACGGAAGAACAACTGACATCTAGATTCATTGGGGGATTGAGAATGCAGATCCAGGATATGGTAAATATGTTCGATCCTAGATCTGTGGCAGAGGCACATCAAAAAGCGTTGGCTTGGGAGAAGCAGGGAAGACGAGGTGGTGGTGTGTTTACCAATTCTAACAATCAAGCGAAGGGTGTTAATGGAAGTTCTAATGTTTCAAAAGTTGTTGCGAAACCAGTTGTAAAGGAGGTTGAGAAGGCGAAGGTTAACAACAGTTTCAAATGTTACAATTGTCAGGAGATGGGTCATAAAAGCAACGAATGTCCGAAGCCGAAGAAGAGAACCATGGTGACAGAAGTTGAGGAGGAAGATGAGGAAGAAGCTGAATGCTCTAATTCTTTACCAGTTGAGGAGGAAGACTTACTGTCGAGAGATGACGGGTACGCATTGATGATGAGAAGAAGTTGTTTAACACCGAAGCAAGAGGAGGAAAGTAGTTGGTTGAGGAACAATATCTTTCAATCTACATGCACTATTCTGGGAAGAGTTTGTAAATTTGTTATTGATGCTGGGAGTTGTGATAATATTATCTCTACAGAAGCGGTGAAGAAGTTGGAGTTGAAAACCGAGAAACATCCTAAACCGTACAAGTTAGCTTGGTTGAGGAAGGGTGGTGAAGTGAAAGTTGGACGTAGAGCTTGTGTGAAGTTTTCAATTGGGAAGAAATACAAGGATGAGGTTTGGTGTGATGTAGTCGACATGGATGTGTGTCATCTGTTGTTGGGCAGACCATGGCAGTTTGATAGAGCAGTACAACATGATGGTCGTGCTAACAGTTACAGTTTCATGTTTGAGGGTACTAAAATCACTCTGATTCCCAAGAAGCAACAACAGAAAGAGAGTAAGTTGGAGGAGATTGAAGAGTTGAAAACTTTATTATCTCTGAAGGAATTTGTTAAGGAGGTTGAAGAGGAGCATGAAGTATACCTGTTGATTGGGCGTGAGAGCAGTGAAGAGGTTGAAATTCCAGAAGAAGCGAAGCCAGTTTTGAAAGAATTTGAGGATGTATTTCCAGATAAGTTACCTAAAGAGTTACCGCCGCTGAGAGACATTCAACATCAAATTGATCTTGTTCCGGGAGCAGTATTGCCACATAGACCGCATTACCGAATGAGTCCGAAGGAGCATGAAGAATTAAGGAGGCAGGTGGAAGAATTGCTTGAGCAGGGACGTGTACAGGAAAGTTTGAGTCCATGTGCTGTGCCAGCTTTGTTGGTACCGAAGAAAGATGGGACGTGGAGGATGTGCACGGACAGTCGAGCATTGAATAAAATCACTGTACGATACAGATTTCCAATGCCAAGGTTGGATGACTTGCTGGATCAGTTGAGTGGGGCTACTATCTTTTCGAAAATTGATTTGAAAAGCGGATATCATCAAATTCGGATTAGACCTGGAGACGAATGGAAGACAGCCTTCAAGACGAGAGAGGGGTTGTATGAATGGCTGGTGATGCCGTTCGGTCTTTCGAATGCACCGAGTACGTTCATGCGAGTGATGAATCAAATTTTTAGACCTTTCATTGGGAAATTTGTGGTGGTGTACTTTGACGATATTTTGATTTATAGTAGGAGTCTGGAAGAGCATGTTCAACATCTGAAGGAAGTGTTAATTATTTTACGAGAGGAACAATTTTATGCTGCAACAAAGAAATGCGTGTTCATGACGCATAGTGTTTTGTTCTTGGGGTATATTGTTTCGGAGAAGGGCATCCAGGTAGATCAGAATAAAGTTGAAGCAGTCAGGAATTGGCCACAGCCGAAGACAATTACAGAAGTGAGAAGTTTTCATGGGCTAGCGTCATTCTACCGAAGATTCATTCCACACTTCAGTAGCGTGATGGCACCGGTGACTGATTGCATGAAGGGGAAACAATTTTCTTGGACGGAGGAAGCTGGGATTGCTTTTGGGAAGATCAAGAAGTTGCTGACATCTGCACCAATTCTTGTATTACCAGATTTTCAGTTATTGTTTGAACTGCATACCGATGCGTCAAAGGTTGGAATTGGAGGGGTGTTAAGTCAGAATGGGCGTCCTATTGCATATTTCAGCGAGAAGTTGTCAGGAGCAAAGATGAGATACAGTACCTATGATGTGGAATTTTATGCTGTTGTTCAAGCAGTAAAGCACTGGCGACATTACTTATTCCAGAAAGAATTTGTTTTATACACTGATCACGAGGCGTTGAAACATTTACAAGGACAAGACAAGATTTCAGCAAGACATGCATCGTGGATTGCTTATTTGCAGCAGTTTACTTTTGTCGTTAAACACAAGTCAGGGGTAACCAATCGTGTGGCTGATGCTTTAAGCAGGAGGAGTCATTTGTTGACGACAATGAAAGTTGAAGTGACAGGTTTTGAATTATTTCCAGAATTGATTGAAGAAGATCCTTACTTTGTGAAATTTGTTGAAAAGGTAAAGGAAGGAAGCACTGATGAATTTGTGTTGGTGGATGGTTTTCTGTTTAAAGGAAATCGATTGTGCATCCCAGACTGTAGCTTGAGAATGAAGATTGTTAAAGAACTACATGAAGAAGGCCATGTGGGTAGAGATCGTACGTTGCAGTTAATTTCTCAATCTTATTTTTGGTCGTCAATGAGGAAAGAGGTAGAAAGATTTGTGGAGAGGTGTCATATTTGTCAGGTTTCGAAAGGAACATCGACGAATGCGGGGTTATATATGCCGTTACCCTTGCCTACCAAACCATGGGTTGATATCAGCATGGATTTCGTGTTGGGATTGCCGAGAACTCAGAGGGGAAATGATTCTATATTTGTTGTGGTGGACAGGTTTTCGAAGATGGCACATTTTATAGCCTGCAAGAAGACAGCGGATGCAGTTCGAGTGGCACAGTTATTCTTTAAAGAAATATATCGTTTACATGGTTTACCCGAATCTATTGTTTCTGACCGAGATACTCGATTTCTGAGTCACTTTTGGTTGAGTCTATGGAAGATGGTGGGAACGAAGTTGAAATTTAGTAGTGCATATCATCCTCAGACGGATGGACAAACTGAAGTTGTGAATAGATCGTTGGGAAATTTGTTGCGATGTCTTGTGCAAGACAATTTGAAGAGTTGGGACTTAAAGTTGTGTCAGGGAGAGTTTGCTCATAATCATGCTGTTAACCGAAGCACTGGTTATAGTCCATTTCAGATTGTTTATTCGAGCTTACCAAAGGGGCCGTTGGATTTGACGGTAGTGCCACAATCAAAGAAGACAGTTAAGAAAGCTGCTGATTTTATTGAAGGGTTGACGGAATGTCATAAAGTCGTTCAGGAACGATTGGAGAAAGCAAATGAGAAATATAAACGAGCTGCAGATTTGAAACGACGAAATGTTGAGTTTAACGAAGGAGATTTGGTTTATGCAGTATTAACAAAAGATCGTTTTCCAATGGGCGCTTATAACAAGTTGAAAGCCAGGAAAATTGGTCCGGTGGAAGTTGTGAAACGAATCAATGAAAATGCTTATAAACTGAAGCTGCCAGATGATGTGTATACATCTGACGTATTCAATGTTAAGCATCTCGTACCATATCATGGGGATGAGTTTGTTGGGGATGAAGAGTGTGCAAATTCGAGGTCGAATTTCTCTCAACCTGGGGATGCAGCGCAACCCTTATTTTGGCCAAGGCATGAGTCGTATATGACTCATGATGAGTCGGATGATGCAGCGCAACCCTTATTTTGGCCAAGGCATGAGTCGTATATGACTCATGATGAGTCGTAGGTGATGAGTCGAAAACGACTTAAGACTTATGATGAGTCGTAGGTGATGAGTCGAAAACGACTTAAGACTTATGATGAGTCGTAGGTGATGAGTCGTATATGACTTATGATGAGTCGTAGGTGATGAGTCGAAAACGACTTAAGACTTATGATGAGTCGTAGGTTATGAGTCGTATATGACTTATGATGAGTCGTAGGTGATGAGTCGTATATGACTTATGATGAGTCGTAGGTGATGAGTCGAAAACGACTTAAGACTTATGATGAGTCGTAGGTGATGAGTCGACTTAAGACTTATGATGAGTCGAAGGTGATGAGTCGAAGACGACTTATGATGAGTCGAAGGTGATGAGTCGAAGACGACTTATGACTTAGAAATTTTTCTGGATATGTGTTGTAGCCTATAAATAGGCAAGTTGTGTCATTTTGTAAGGTTGTTGAAAATTGAATAAAATTCTCTTTTGTTAGCTTTGTGCTTTCAATTTCAATTGGTAATCGAGTGTATCTCCTATCTCCACTTACGTCATTCGAGTGCGCTCGAATCATCGTTTGCTGAAGCCGATTCACGGAATCTTGTGCGCAAGATCAACGTTGAAGAATCGTAGATCTCTTTCCCGGTATCTTCGGATCAACGAGTCAGAGATAGCTAGAGTTCGGTATCTTCGGATCAACGAGTTCGAGCATTTCAGTATCCATCAATCCACAGATTGCTACTTTCACCGATTGAAGTTTGTTTTGATTAATCCGCTGCGTCACTTGGCCTTTTGGTTTCTTATGCGAATGAGAACTATCATAGTCAAGGTAGTGATTATCAATTTATTAGTACGCTAATAGTATTTGGTATACAAATAACAATGGAAAAGAAATGCTAGCAAAGTACTGGTAATGATGTCGTCATGTGCAGTTTTTCTCCTATAAGCTATTTTTTTCATTTGTTTTATACATACTTTTTTGGTTTTTAGGGTCTATTCACCCAACCTTGTATTTGTCGTGTCTTATATGTTAAGGGATGTCTTCCCTCTATGTCCCCTAGTTCATATTGCAGTTCTTCATTTGCTCTAGCCATGCATGCTCTTCTAGTTTTCGTTGCTGTTTTTTCATTATATTATCATATATGTAAACAGAATACATGCTTATTTGTTTGACACGGTTATTCTTCATAACTTGAAACCAATATAGTTATCATCTATGAAATTTTACAGTCATGGTATATTACTGTTTCCTAGCCAAATAAGGTTCATTTTTGCATTTTTGTTCACAAACTCTAATTAGATGGCAGAAAGGCTTTTGGAAATGAGAAGATGAGAAACAAATCTTTCATAGCTCCACCTTACGAAGACATCCTTCACAATCCATTTTAACTTTGAGGTCAACGGTTTGCATTGTTTTCCTCTTCTTTGAATGTGTTTGGTTCTCACCATAGCAAAATAGATCACATCTGAAATATCTTTTCTGACTTGGTTTTTCAGTGGGCAGTGACTAATTAAATTGTCTTTATCTTGTACATTACACTTTTGTATAGCTACTCTCTGAAAATATCAATCTGTTGTTATATTTCAAGTTTGAAATTAGCGATCCATATAATATAAAAGAACCGACTTTGATCTCTCCTTGCTATTTCTATGATAAATTATACATTGATGAATCTGAACAGATTCACTTTATAACAAAAGTAAATGGATGCCAAGAGGTATGTTTAATTCTTCTCCTTTCAATTTTTTTATTTTTAAATGCCGGTAAAAGGAAAATGTGTTACTACTGACATTCGGGTTTTTCTTCTTCCAACCATCAAAACTAAAACTAAAAGTCATCTTAAACAATTTTATTTTCATCTACCAACTTGTAATAGTATTTTAGGCATACAATGATTGTATGTATACCTATAATGTTTATTTACATAGCAATACATGGGCTTAATAAAATAAAACAAATTAAACTTATTACCTTTGCAGCCCGGTCCACAACTTCATACGTCCGAACTAAAGTCCCTGATAACATTCTATAACTCAAACCCTTCACTTATTTTGTATTTTTAACTTAAACTAAATCTTTGACAGCTTCAGGCATAGAAGGAAGTAGAAGAGATGAGTACTACTGGTTATTGAATGCTTAGGATTGCACAGTATTTATACAAGGTTAGTTTGTTTGAGCATTGCTGTCAAAAGTATATAAATTCTATTTGTATTATTTATTTTTACAAGTTTTCGTCAAAATTAGAATCTTTCCATCTCTTTTGCTCGTTTCCTTGTCTTGCTGTTATGCCTTGTGCACATGGGTTGAAACTCTTCCATGAATTGGTCATTACCATGCTATGTTATTCTTCATGTAGCTGAAACTAAGGCTGCCTGTCCCTCTGAATTTGTACATTTTATGCCTCTGTATATAATATTTATTTTCATGAGATACAACAATTTATTTTTCTATCTCTTCTTCATATCATTTACATGAAAATTTCAGAATACAATCCCTTCTTGTTGTATAATATAATAATAAGAATGGTGGAGTGATCGATCATAGTTAATCATTTGCTTTCCCTTTTTCTATTCAGAATTACCTGAAAGAATTATATCTGCAAGATTTCAGCATACCGATCGACCGACATTATATAACACACACTTCTTAGTCTATTTATTTTATATCCCCTTTTAATCCAAATTTATTTTGAATGATGGGTGACTTTAAAGATAACCAATGACAAGTAAAAAGACATTATATAATTAAGTAGGAGAAAGAAACCAGGATGTAGAAAATCTTTGACAGCTCTAGGCATAGGAGTGTTTGGCAACATTTTGTTCCAGTATACCTCTCCTGGCAATACCTCATGACTTGCGATAGCAGCCACCTGCACAATATCCATATGTTAACTTATTAGTATTCGTACATCACATGATTGTGTGTCTATATATTTTTAATTGCACGATTGTGTGTATGTATGGTTTTGAATATTTTATACATTCCAATGCAATTCCAGGTGTTGTCACTTAATAATTTTGTATGTGCAAGTGTGTTATATTATGGAGTGTTGACATTGATACATTGATACATGTATAATTATTATCGTGACTTATTAAAATAATTAGTAATATTATATTTTGCAGGAAACTATGTCAGAAAATCCACCATCTTCACATTCGTCATGTTCAGAGGCGAAGAAAGTTGATCAAAACTTACTTGGTATTCCGGTCTTAGATAACGCTGGAAAAATCGCTACTATGCTCGATAAACTAGTAAGAGCTCATGTGCCGATATCATATATAAGTTGGAATAAAGTACCTGGAATATACAAGGACAACGTTTGGAACGAACTGGTGGTAAGTATCCTTATCTGTTTGACAACAACTATTTCATTCAATAGCCTTATGGTTTCAATTCTTTGCACAACACATAATTTAATATATTTTTTGCAAAAAATTTATGAGCTCGATCCGCTTTCAAAGGAAATGTTTTTAAAGAGAATGGCCGAGGCTTTTAGGAGATACAAGAAAAACTTGAGAGTAGTTTATTATGACCCTTTCAATAATGATGAAGAACGGTTGAAAAAATGCCCACCTACAGCTGCTCAAGAAGATTAGGCAGAGTTGGTAAAAAATGAAGCAACGCCTGAAGCGAGCGGAAGAAGGGAGGTAGGCAAAAAGAACAGAGCATTGCTCAGTTATGGTCATCATTCAAGACGTAAAAGTCATGCTAAAATAGAACAAGAAATGGTAATTTATATTCATTTTCATTCAAATGATTTACACATTGTGATTGGATATTCATGTCGTTGCATCAACTTGTATTCCAGATCGTTGCTAGTCCATCAACAAATATCAGTCGTCATCAAGTATGGGAGAAGACACACAGGAAAAAAGATGGTAGCATATCAGATACCACTTCTTCATACTTTGTAAGTTAAACAAATATTAACTTGCATATTCTTTAAAATTCCTTATTCATGTAAGTATTATCATATTACAGGATCAAATTGCGAAAGCGAAGGAAAAGATCACTGATAGTGATGAAGAAAAATTGACAGTGGATGAAGACATCTTATCACAAGTGCTTGGTAAGGATGCAAAGGGTGGGATCCGCGGTGTTGGGACCGTTATACCAAAGACTAAAGTTAAGGCTTGTGCCATTGCACAGAAACGACTCCGACATGTTCATGGCAAGCAGGATGAGTTGAAAATGAGGGTGGGAAGTTTGGAGGGTACAGTGGGAAATTTGTCTGGGCAAATGGAGGTTTTGATCAACATGGTGGGAAATATTGAACAGGGAATTCGTGCACCGGTCAATTCTTCTAATGGAGGACGCGCCACACAATTCAATGCTCCTGAATTCATTGCTTCGTAGTTCCAGGATTCGACCAATGTTACAAACAATCAAAAATGTGAAATCCTCAACTCTGATTTAGAAGTAATAGGAACATGTATTTTTAACATTTAAACATTTATGACATAATAAGTAGAAAACTTAAATAATAATAAATATTCCCTTTTATTGCAACAGGTACTATATGCCGAGATTCTATATTGTCCAACATCCATGGGAAATCTGTACCATCCACACATGAAAAAGTGGTGTTGGACAGTATACTGCTACCAGATGAGAGAACCAGCAAAATGAATCATCAATTTGCAGAGACCTTTGCTGATGTTGGAGTGGGTGGATATGTGTGCCATCCGAAGTGTCTTATTCGATATCTCTAGATGATGGAGCAGGTATATTTTCTGTTTATGTTGAACACAAAACAAATAAAATAAATGTTGAATAAGCACAGTATGCAACGAGTTTATGGCATTGAAAATGTAGCATAAAACCAGTTTTGAATATTATTGTGTTAGATACGATTAAGTTATACATGTAACATACTTTTGTTTTAATTTGTTTATTACATACAAGTGTTATGCATACTCCCACTGGCAGCATCCCACTGACAAAAGTTTTTTAGTCTTTAATTCTTTATGGTGTATTGAGTCTATGTTTGGGTATTTACTAGTTGCATCCAGATGCATTTTCTAAATCTGAGTTTTCACATAACCAAATGGAAAAAAAATGTAGTTGCAATGAACCGTAATATAGAGTTAACTCCTAAAACTAAAGATGTACTAATATTTTGTAATGCTTGTGTAGATGTTTTGGGCTGGAGGAGTTAGCTCTTTGGCTTTGCATTGTGTAGTGGCTGCCATAACAACACAGTACAACAGAGGCTTGTTGTGTATTTGTATTATGTTGTAATGTGATACATTTGTATTATTGTTGTGTATTTGGATCTTGGTACTAGAGCGATAGTGTTTTCTAGTATCCGCTACTGTGATATATTAATGTGATAAATGCTAGTATTATATAATGATATTATATAATGATATTGTTAAGTTATTACGCACTGCAATAATATTTGAATGTGCACTGTCTATAATATTATTTGTTCTGATGTCTTGGAATGATTATTGATTATATATTGGATATGAATAGGTCTATAATATTATATATTGGATATGAATAGGTCTATAATATTATATATTGGATATTGATTATATATCTATATCTAATTAGCTAATTAGATACGGCTTTTAGCCGTATCTAATTGGTTCATTAGACGCTGCCTATTTGCCAATTAGATACGGCCTTAGGCCGTATCTAATGTGCCAATTAGATACGGCTAATGGCCGTATCTAATTGATACGTTAGATATGGCTAAAAGTCGTATCAAAATATTAAGCTCGGCATATTTTGATACGGCTTTTAGCCGTATCAAAATACCGTTTATGGTGTAGTGCTCTAGGGAGTCAGAGATTTATGTTGAGAGCAGTCGTATTTCCACCCGTTTGATTTGTACTTCATTTACCGTTTTGAGGCGAAAGTTGTCGAAAGAACGGTCGAACCACGTTTGCTCATGGAGTGGGATTCTGCCCCCAGCATTCAGGATGAAACTTGGCAATGAAAGGGTCGATTCTTGTCCACTTGGTAGTTGTGGCTCTTCCCATTAAGTCGAGGAAAAAAGTAGGAGATTAATGATCCAATCACGTCCACGTTGGGGTCGAATGATCGAGCCTTGTACAATTTGCTACGTATTCTTTCTAGCAAACAGAGGGTAATGGATTATCGAGCAGACAAATTAAGTCGCAAAATGTTCCATGATGCAGTCGTGTCCATGTATTGGGAGTGGTGGTTGACGAGTAGGCAGTCCATCACAGCTACTTCAAGTCGGGCTTTCTAACTGCCTCTTGTGTTCAAGGCAGGAGTTGATGTGTAGATGGTCAAATCACATCCACTCTAGTTAGATCCCAGCATCACTGAGCTTCATGAGAGGCATATGTATTTTGTCGAACTTTATTTTATGACTCGAGGAGTGGACGATCGGGCCACATTCGTTCCAAGCCTTGTTTAGGTCTCCAAGTCGAATATGGAGGTCGATGAATGGACAGTCAGTCATGTCTGCTTCATATTGGGTTCTGACCGTGACGATCTTTTCCATCCCTAGTCCTTAGCCCCAAGTCAGAGGCACGTGGTTGATGCAGAGCGGTCGAATCATTCTCATCTTAATAAAAGTCCATAGGTCCGATCAAGATCTGCGGGAATTGGCGGGCGACTAACTTTGAGTACTTGTTCACCTGCATCGTTTTGGAAGTAGTTTAGTTCAAGTTGGTCGTAGTGCATAGAACAATTGAAATTGAAATAGAAATAATTCTAAGAAGATTGGAATATATCTCATTGATAAGTGAAGCAGCATTGTGTGATCGCTATTCAACTTTAACCCTAGCTCCTTTCAAAGGGATGTCGACCGTCATCGGTCCAATTGATAATCATCGTTCTTCATTGATAGGCATCGAATGTTCGCTGCCCGCCATTCTGTAGGGCTTGCACATACTGTTGAAGCTTTTCTTTCCGGATGAACTTTCCAACTACATCACAGAGGTGTTTGTATTCTCCAGTGTTAGGACCGTGTGCATCTTGGAATATACAGCATTCCCCAGATTTCCTTTGGGCATCGGTGGATTTTCTCGAGGCTGGTTTTCAGTACTAATCTGAGTCCTTAGCCAACGGGCCTATATTGTTCCTTCTCCTAGTTTGCTCTACTTCGCCTCGCTTTTGTTTTGGTTCACTTTGCAACAGAAACGATCCAAGATCGTAGGAGGCTCTCCAGCTAACTAGCTGCCAAAATATATCTGGGGGTTGATTCCCCTCAAACGCGATCAGTATGATATCCTTGCTAGAATTTGGAATAAATTGGATAATGACATCACATCCTTGCATTCGCATGCATGCTAAACTGGTCGACAAACTTCTGATCTGATTGATTGAATGAGGAGATGGTTTTGGGTGATAATCTCATAAATCGCATGATCGATACACCTTCGACGAATATAGGAATTCAAGAGATTTAGTTTAGGGTTGGTTTTCCCTGAGTAAACCGATATGATTGGTATATTGAATCTCCTTGGATATATTACACATTGAACGCTTCAATGAATAGGCTTCGACTATGGGAGATGCTTCAATCATCGTCAATCCGGTTTGTTTTTAAGTTACAGCTACTTGTCATGCTTGTGAATGTATGTATGCCTGAGATATCTACAAAGTAAGATGGTCTGGTATTGACGGATCAGTGGTAAGTTACTTGGAGTCGAACCCGAGAAAATCTGCTATTTGCTTGGAGTCAGCAATTGGTTTGCTTGGAGTCACTGAATTCGAAGTGCTGGGTCAGTGAAGAACGGTGCTTGGAGCCATCCTGGCATTTTCTTGGAGAAAATCCTGGTTTTACCCGATTTTGGTTTTGGGCCAAAGTTTCTTGGGTTTGCTTAAAGTCACATCACATATGTTCTCCAACCTTTGGGAGAATCGTTTGAGTAGCGGTTGCTTGTTCGTTCCTTGGTTGAAATTCAGAAGTTGCCGCTTGATCCTCTATGCCCTGGTCGATCACAGGACGTAAGGGAAGTGGTTAGAATGCACTGTCTTTAAGTTGAGTTTCAAATGCAGCATGTGGGGGCACTGCATTGCGGCACGAGTTCGGGTGCCAATCTATATTTTTTTGGTATAGGGATCGGTCAAATGGCTTTTTAAGAGAGGGATCAGCAGTGTAGGATTCGGCTGAAATGCCTTGGTGATGAATCGGTAGTTTGCTATATAAGAGGGGTCGGCTATACAGAGTATGAAGGAATCGATAACATGAAGGGATCGGCATATTTGCAGAGGGATCGGTATATTTTCCTTAAAGAGGGATCGGTATATACCCCTTGGAGAGGGGTCAGTATATACCCCTGGAGAGGGATCGGTATAATACTGGAGAGGGGTCGGTATATACTCCTTAGAGAGGGGTCGGTATATACCCCTTAGAGAGGGGTCAGTATATGCCCTTGGAGATGGATCGGTATAATACCGGAGAGAGGTTGGTATATACACCTTCTTTTTTTGTAGGGATCGGTATGTAAGATTTTTGGAGCGATCGTTATATAAGCTTCTTTGAGAGATCGGTGTATATGGTTTTTTATGAAGGGATCGGTATACGAGCTTTTTGGAGCGACTGGTATATAAGCTTCTTTGAGGGATCGGTGTATATGGTTTTTTTTGAAGGGATCGGTATACGAGCTTTTTGGAGGGATCGGTATGTAAGCTTTTTGGAAGGATCGGTGTATAAGATTTTTTGGAGGGATCAGTATGTAAGCTTTTTTGTGAGGGGTCGGCTATCCGCATTGAGTGAGGGGTCGGCTATCAGTATTAAGTGAGGGATCGGCTATCGCTTAACTTTAGTACAAACTCCAACATTCGATCCTATGATTTTGCATACAAAAGTGAATTTGATCCCTTCCAAATGGGCATAAACACATGAACAACTCCAAGCAAGAACTCTAGCATAATCAAATCCTCCAAAAACACAGGAAGTAGACAGTTCCTCTAACCATGGCTATTAGCTTCCTTTAGATCTTCTTCAAATCTGAATAGAATAGGAAGTTTATCATTTGAAAGCTGGATCTATCTCGTGAATATGGAATCCACAAGTAGATGATGAGATCCAATCAAGTTGAGAATTCATTTCTCAGTGAAAGCACCAAAATGTTGACACAAAAAATGGGCATCAACACCTATAGAATTTCATGGATATCGGAAAATTATTGAAATCTAAAGAGAAAATCCAAAAGCAAATACACACAAAGATTTTATAGTTTTTCGGCAATCTTGGCTAACATCCACTTCATATTTTATTAATCTTTCACTCGATTACAATTACATGAGCTTTTGGATTAGCTAGAATCCATTGATACAAGTTTATAATAAAAATAGCCATAGCAAAGTATCTTGGAAAAGGAAGTACAAGAAGGTGAAGTCCCAAAAGGAGAGGTCCCAAAAATGGCCCCTGGCCTCTGTATTTATAGATGAAGGTAGCCTTCAGCCTAACTAACATCTCCAAGCTTGGACCCCTCTGACTACTTGGGCCCACCATAAGAAAAGCTCAGCCCAACACACTATGCCGGTCGAAATTATCATGCCGACCCAAGCCATATTGTGCCGACCTGATGGTCTTCATACTCTATGCTGACCCGATCCATGTTATACCATACATTATGCCGACCCGATGGTCTTCGTCCTTATGCTGATCTGACCTATTCCATATGCCATGCACTATGCCGACCTCACTCATACACTCATCAACTTATCAAACATCTATGTTGATCCCTATTCCACCAAGCTAACTTCATAATTCTAACATCCTGTATCACCTATTCGTTGACCTTATTTACCCTGGGCTGGATATAGCTGTTCGTATATCATACTCTGGTCATATTGATGTCATCTCGTGGCGATCTTTCCCATCAATAGCCAAGTTTGGTCCTTATAATCATCTTTGTGTAGCAGGGCCAAAATGCCGGATAACAGAAGGTATTTAACACCATAGGGTTGTACTCTCTTTTGGTGTTCGGCATAGAGCTGATGGATCCTTAAGAGAATATAATTCAGGTTTTCCAATGGTATCTAAAATATATAAGATTTACTAGCTTCTATAAATACTTGAATTTCACCAGATGGTATAGGATATTTTGGTTTAAGTTCTTGTGATTACTAAGAGTGATAGTATTTGGTACTTTAGAGTTTACTCTCATTTGGCGTTTGGCTGGGGCCAATAGATCCTTGTGATCGGGTTGGACTTGATTTTCCTGGACTTTGAAAGAATATAATCTATAAAAGGGTTTTGTGATAAGTTCAAATTACATTATGAATGAAGAAGCTATATCAAGGAGAAATCTTATAATTTACCCACAACATTTGAATAGGATTAATTAAGCAATATTTTATAATATTAGGATTAGTAAGTATTTAGAATAGAGAAAATACCTTTGATAATTTAAGATTTGAAAACTAAGTTTAAAAATTTATTTGGAAATTTATAATTAAGAACCTATTTTGAGTTATAACTTTTATTGATGGCTGAGGTTGAAAATTGTAAAATTTTAATCATTTAATGAATTAAAGATTATATAAATTTTGAGAATCCAAATAAATAATAAGCAAGACTGTATCTAGTGGGAAAAATTGAATAGAAAAATTCTAGTGGTTTGAGAGTAGATATAAATCATAAAATCTACCTTATGATTATACTCTTGACTTTGGTAGCGATGGGAGGACCGTGTCTACCTTGATTGAATGTTACCATTGTTGATAATTTCCAATCCAATGTCGATATGGCTCCTCTCGAGACTTTATTTAGGAGTCTTTATCGATTATTCTCTTGTTGGTTTGGGAAAAGATGTTGATCTTAAGTCCCAACTCTATTCGTGAATCCTTTAGAAAGAGCTTGGGACTTCTATTGG
This sequence comes from Allium fistulosum, assembly GCA_030737815.1. Lineage (NCBI taxonomy): Eukaryota > Viridiplantae > Streptophyta > Magnoliopsida > Asparagales > Amaryllidaceae > Allium > Allium fistulosum. The sequence goes on from CM060904.1 coordinate 726,574,749, forward strand.
AGATCAAATCTTTATTCGTGTTTCTTCCATGTTAAATGACTGGTATTCCGGCCAATTTGGGATAATAACTCTTTGATATATGTGACCCCACCCAACCATTGAGTGTAGTATCCCTATTTCTTACTAAGTTTCTTTTCCAATCCAGTTCGCTGGCATTCGTGATGTCCTTCATGTCTTTTAGATTTGGAGACTCTTTGGAAATTCTTATTCTATTCTTGTGCATAAAATCCTTGTTGCACTTGAGATCCTACCAAAATCCAACTTATGAAAAGAGTTTTATTCATTTTGCAGCCCTAAAGGCTGAACACCTTTGAGATATAGTCATTCCACTCGTTAATTCCATTGATCCATTAATCAGTAGGACTGTCATTGGAAGACTAGAGAGGGTTATCAAGCGAGTGCATCCCATGTTGCTTTCTGATGCTCTTTAGTGATGAGATCCATGTGTAATTATCCCTCAATCTTAGCTTATCCCTAAATTGATGCATCATCCATAGTTTTCTATAGACTTTTCCCTTAAGGAAATTGTAGAGATGCAATTTTTGTAAGGAGAGAAGTCTTTTACAACCCTGGCTAAAATTACCTAGAATTAAATTAAAAATATATCTAAAAATTATCTTAAGTAATTATTAAGATGAATTTGGGAAATTTTATTAGTTATAATTTCCAAATTAAAATGGGTTTCTAGATGGAAATAAATAAATTTGGGAAAATCTATTAAATTTTAGAAATTGTGTAATTTAACCTCTTAAATTTGATAATATAAGAATAACCTTGGGAAAATGAGAATTTATAAAATATATGAAAGTAATTTTGTAATTTAAAATGTGAATTTTTTCAAGATTTATTCACTTATTATAATGACCTAAAATTTGATCATTTTTTAAAGATATTTAAATTATTTTAAATATTCAAATATAGATTATTTTTTATAACAATCAAGTTGAAGTGATAAATAATGATAATGAACTTATTTTCAAAGAATGCTCACAAAAAATATTTCCTTTGGAAACATATATCGATAAAATAACTAAAAATCACTTTATCAATAAACAGCTCTATAATCATAAAACATCATGCAAAAAGCTGGATACGTACACTTATTTTTATAATTGAAAAGGAATATGAAATAAAATCAATTATTTTATTAATGTATTTATGACATCAACAGTAATGCCCTTACAATTGATTTATTAAATTGAGATTTAATGATTTAATAATTATTTTAATTATTGTAATAATTGTTTCAAATAATTATAGTTCATTATGAAGTGATAATAAATAATTTGTAATAATTTTATGAGGAGATATATACTTGATTTGAAAACAGAAGGAAATATGTATCACTTTATCGATATAATAGCAATTTTTGTAAATAATTGTTAATATTAATTTATATGATTTTATAAATAAAATGTGATCATTTTAATTAGTTAAAAATGATAAGTAATTAGTTTTCAATTTTTTTTTACATTTATACGTAAATTAATTTATTAGTAAAAATATGACTAGGAATCAATTTCCCGATTTTCAATGGTTTAACGAGCGGAAGTTGTTAAAAGTTGTTGCAACCTTGTTTATATGTCATGTGAACATATATAACATACATATGTACACCTTAGCATACACATGAACATATATATACACACACATATGTACGAATATACATATACACTTAAACCTATATATATTCCAAATATTAAAAACTTAAGACATAGAAACCAAAAAGCAACCATCAACTCATCTTACGCTCCAAAGTACACTCACATGGGCTAACACATGGAAGAGAGGATATGGAGGGTGTGGACGTATGGAGTGAAGTGATGGGGGGAGTGTGGGTTGAGGGCAAAGAAGTAATTATGCGTTTAGAAATTTTTTTCCTATTTTTTCCTGTAAATACCCACCCATTTCTTCATAAATTCCTAACACTTATTCTTCATCTTCTTCCTCCTTCTTCAAGCTATTTTAATGGCTTCCTATGTTAGCAAAATCATGGAGAAAATAATTACAAAAAGAAATTAAATTATTAGTATGTATATTAGTATAAACACCTCAAAACCACTTCAAATCACCTCCTTTCCTCATCAAAACTCACGACCATACCCATATAAATGCTTGTCCAAGCCTTTCCACCCCATCATGCTTAGGCCATGACTTCCCTAGCCAAGGCCGAGCTCATTCAAAAGCTTAGGAGCTAGATTCCATAGTGTTTAAAGCAACGTAGCGAAGCCATAACCAATTCAAAGCTTGTTCAAGTCAAAATGAAGGTGAGAAACTCTATCTAAAATGATATATTGGATGAAATATATTTTTTGTTATTCTTGGTTGTGATGATTGTTTATCAAGTTTGGATGTTGATTATATGTTGTTTGATTGTATTAACAAGTCACGTTTAATACTTGTTGAAAATCACAAAGGAAATCACTTCCCTTTAATAAATGAAATAGTGTATATAAGTTTGTTAAACCTCTTGAAAATGGTTTAAAATGGTTTATAAATATTTTGTAAACACTAAAATCCAATTTGGTAATGTTTTGATAAGTTATGAAAATCGAGTCAAAAATTGGTGCATCGTGTAACGGTAATTCGCGATTTTGCGCCGAAATGTTAAATGAACATATAGAGTGGAATTTAGCTCGGAATTCTTTGAGATAAGAATTTTCTGAACTATTATATTCATAGTTTTCAAACAAAAAGAAAAAATCGAGATTTCGTTTAGTAGATTTTGAAATATGAGCAAATCAACTTTTTCAAACAATGGTTTTAACTTAATTATTCTTTTCCAAATCTTTTGTGAACTTTTTTCAAATAAATAATTAAGTAATTTAAAGTTGATTAAGAGGTTTAAAAATGAGTATGCGGAAATGACTAGTACATTTGTTCCATTTGTGAGTGTCATAGAAAATCTGACCGAGGAATGGAATAGATCAAAGGGAAAGCCCGAGTGCTCTAAAATAATTAAAAGTTAATTAAGTATGTTAAATGATTTAGAGTCGATCAAATAATTTGACCACCTTATGGGTGACAGAGAGGTAGTCTTTAGGCTTAGATTTGGTAAACCAGTTGCCTGCCTTACCTAGCTACCCGGACTGGCCCGACGGATGGGATGGTAAATTTGATTTACTCGGATCAAATTTCCCAAAGTATAAAAGATATCATTTTTTAAATTCAAAAAACTTGGATTGCATAGAAATAATCTTCTTATACTTGGTACTAAATTCTGAGAAGGGAGTCTGTACTATCCATGAGAATTTAAAAGGTGATCTCACCGTTAGTCTACAGATAGTAAAGGTTGAATATGGGAATTAATATTGAGTAGAATTAGTATAATCTCCATGATCCTATTTACTCAATAATGTTTTCTAAAATGATTTATGAAATCGATTTGGTAATTCCAAAGTTAAAGAAAGGTTTAGTGATTCTGTATGCACCGGAAATAATGTTTTAAAGATACATATCTCTAGAAGATATTTTTATCTATCAATCAAAGAATAATTCTCTATTCACTTAACATCTTTTTATCGATGATTGGTTCGAAGGAACTAGGGTCGGATTTGAGTGATTCTTATCTAAAAACCACTTCAAACCAATATACGTTTGGAAGTGGAGACATGAAATTATGGTAAATGAATGAATGGATGCTTGTCACTGGCCTTTGAGGGAAATTTCCACATCATATAAATATGTGGCAGTAGTATCTTCATTTGATCTTTGATGCAAGGGTTGCTCGCTACTATTCCTAGGAAGTATTCCCGACAGGATGTGGTTGGGGAGTTCCTTCGGTTTGTCCTATTTCTGAGTCACTTGTATGGACAAATGTCTGACGTTGCATTTCTAATTACATTGATTGATCTCTATGAACGTATCGTGTGTTTGGTGGCAGAGAAGGTAACTTCTCTTAGCTTAACACCATTTCCTAAGACATACGAGCTCAGGAGTTATACATTCATAGAAATTAGTTGTGTGATCATGGAATGACAGTGTGGCATTCAAAGTAGAATGTGCTATGTGAAAAGGTAATAGTTACCTCGGGCCTTATCACCCAGAAATGGTTTAAACAGGGCATGCCATGAGGCTATGTGGGTCGCACCGATAAGGGTATGGCCATCGCCCTCCTAGATTACTCTATATATGTTGAGTATGTTATGTATGCTTTGGGATCTTGGATAGGTCGGTTACGACGGGGTGATGTCATACAGTTCTATCAGCCACCAAGATGGGTCTGCTGGTAGGCCGGTTTTGCTAGGTGCAGAGATTTCAAAAGATGTTGAACCTCGGTACAACCCTCTAGAGACATACTGTACGGAAGGTAGTCCCTTACCTTGCCATTGTATGGAACTCATTCCTCAATAAGTGCCTTCGGACTAGTTTGTAGAGTCTAATATATCCGGAATTTGATAATGGTAACAATTTCGGCTAAGATTAATAAGTTTAATTGCAAAGTGTTTTCAAAAGAACGTTATTAAAATAATATCCCCAGTTCTAGTGTAGCAAATGTTTTGGTTATCATAAGGTAAAATCTCGTTCTGTGTTTATGTGCGGCGTGGTCTTATGAGATACCTTTGTTTTCAAAAAATGCATATTTTGAGTTTCTCACATCGGTCTCATGACTGACCCGGAGTTTATTTTCCTTTTCTCTTAAACTCTAGGTGCCCTAATTTTCACGGGCAACCAAGTAGTTCAGGTTTGACTTAGAGTAATTGGATGGAGCTTGGAGCTGAAATTTCCTGTAGATAGTTACCCATTCTCATTCCCACTACATTTATGTTTTGTTGTTTTAAGCATTTGTGAGGATAGACATTTATAACTTTCCAGGCTAAGCTTAGGACAGACTCTGATAAATGTATTTAAATTTCTGCTGTAAAGATTATATATTGAAATAATATATGTTTTCCCATTTATGTAAGATTCTGTTCTATTTATTTTTCTTTTTTACCTTTAAAAAACCGCCTCTTCGGCACTTGTATTTGCAGTACGAGAATACTGAGGATGTATTAGTGTCGATTTCCGAAGGTCGAAGAAACAGGTCTTTACATTTGGTATCACTGCTTAGGTTGAGCGAACACGTAGGCTTTGGTAGAGGTAAAGTCTCATCAGAGATAGGGTTAGTAATACTCTAGGATGAGTAACTCATTAGAGATAGGGTTAGTAACGCCCTAGAATGAGTTTCGGAGTGTTATATATGAGCACGTATTTGTTATTAATATATACAAATGATTTTGGTTTTCAAAATTGGAAAATGAAATAATTTTACCTCGGATTATATTTTGAATAAAAAGGATATCTTTGAAAATTTAGTTTTAGATGATTCATAACAATTTCGTTAAAACTAAGTATAAACATCTTGTGATTAGAATTTCATAGTTTGAATATAAGATGTTTATAAAAACACTGAAATGATTAATAAGAGATGTTTTCTTGACAAAAGATTTCGAAAGGATTTTCAAGAAGATAAAACATTTTGATAGAAATCTCAATTCGTTTTCAAAGATTGGTATAGGGAAAAATAACGCTAAGTGCTTGAAATATCCTTTCCCTTAAAAAGATTATAGTTGTGACCAATTTATATTAGGATATACCTAAGTAAATAAGATACTAATAACTTGACATTTGAATGAGTTAGAATAAGTAAAATGCTTAATGTCTATATCTAAGTAGTTGTGTTTACATTTGTAGAAACTATATGGAAGAAAGTATTTTAAAGGGGAGTCCTCATGAGCAAATTGGGGAGAAAAGGATAATCTTATTATCCTCTCCAACGATGAGGAAGAAACATCAAAGTAACCACCAAGCAACATTTGGTCTCAGATTAATGAGGGGTGTATCCCGTACACCAAAAGGGATGAAGATGGCACCCAATAGCAGAAATGCTCATCCCGCCAACTACTCCGAAAATGATCATTATATCCAGTGATGATAGGGCAGCACAAGCCTCGACAGGAATGTGGGTAACAGATCCGGCCAGTTCTAAATTGGAACCCATAGAAGAATCTGAACCTATGGAGGATCCAGAAACCATGATATCAAACCACAGTAGCATAGACAGTAATGTGATTTAGGAGATGGAAGGAGAAAACGTCAACTGGAAAGAAGAATCATCCAGTTCTTACGTCATGTAACGACCCATATTTTTGACAATTGAAAATATTAAATTTAAGTAGACTTTGGAATTTGATATTATGAGAAATTAAAATTTAGGGTTTCTTAATGAAAAAATTATTATAATATAATTTAATAATATTGATTGAATGTAATTGACAACTGTTTTAATGTAATTTCAATCAATTGTAATTGTAAAGTTTAATTTGGATATAATTGTAAAAGTTTAATTTGGATATAATTATAAAGTTTAATAAGGAATAAAATAAATGATGTATTAATGGTGAAGTTGGATATTATTTAATTGAAATTGGCTTTAATATAGAATGTGAAATCAATTATTTTGTACGTAAATTTAAAATCCTTGTTTGTAAACAGTAAGTTAATAGATATGAATTATTAATGTATAACAATTGTTTTAATTATCATCTTATTATTAAATCCATTGAAATTAATTTGGAAATCAATGAAATTTAATGTAATTGAAATATTGCAGTTAATATAAGAAAAGACGTTAACTGCAGGATATGAGTGTAATAAAATGGAAACTTATGTTTAATTAACAGATATGGTATTTGTTGATTTAATAATAAGAATGTAAATCAAAATAAAAGAATTTGTTTTGAAATTTAAAATATAGTGAACGGATTTTATTACAGTTGTAATTAAACGTTGAAATTAATTTAATATTTAAATATTAGATTTAACATGGAAAATTTAATTTTAAAAAGATCATTAATTTCTATTTAATCAAGAATGATGATAGAAAATTTTTAATTTAGGATTTAAAAGCGATTAAACCAATTTAATAATAATTCATTTTAATTAATGCAGAAAAATGAATATAATTTTTTTTAAAGCTAACTTCTATATACAATAGAATTAGCGTTTGAAATTAGTTCCATTGAGTTTAAAAATATTGAAAACCTATGTTTCGATATATAGGATAACCTATTTTCGTTTCGAAAACGAAATTGGCTTTTCGGGTCTTTGTTATCGCTTCGGCCCAATCGACCTGTTCCATCCATTTCTATTCCATCTCTATCTATAGATATGATGTTATAACCCTAGAAGCCTTCTATTTTATTTTCTATGCGTACAATTCAGTTCTAATATGTTCCTTCTCAATGGAGATTAGCCAAAACCCTAATTACAATTTCAAATCAAATCCAAAAATTCAAACTGCTCAAACCCTATCAAACTATATGTCGTTGCAAAGCTCTTGATGAATGAAATCAGTGTTTGCAATTCATTTTTCAATTGGAGGCTCCGTTTGTCTAGAATTGGGCAAAACATTCTTGGTCGTCCATTGTAGGGTTTTGATTCGATGGTGGATCGTCGACCATTCGACGATCGGGAAGTTGCAGCTTGTAGGGGAGAAGAAGCAGAGTGCATCCGCGGGGTTCAATCATCACGTAGGTGCTTGGGTTCACCTGATTTAGGCATGGAAGGGGCTTGCGGCGCTGGCAGATCGGCGATGCCTAGTGATCGCGTGTGTGGTTTTCTGGGTGCGCTTAGGCCTGGGCGACGTGTTGGTGAGGTTCGATCATGGCGCAGTGGTGTGTAGGTGCGGCAGCAGGCGCATGAAAGAGGCGGCTAGGGTTTGGGTTGATCGTGTTTTGTTCGTTCGATACGGTGGAAGGAGATAAGTTAATTTACGTTTTTTCCCTTTCTTTATTTGTAATTTAATTTTAAATTTCAAACTTCTAACATCAATAACTTTTTCATACGAGCTCCGATTGACGTGCGGTTTCTTCCATTGGGTTTGTATAGAAATTCCAGACAACGTGAAACTAGATTGGTTGAATTTGGAAACTATTGAAATTTTGGGCTTTTGGTGGATTTTTAATGGGCTTTAAATCAAAGGTGAGTATTTAACTCATTCATGCAATACTACAATTTCTATTGTTAGTTAAATTCAAATTATGAAGTGATAAAATTTTATTGATTGTTATTTGGTAGTTTATATTGACATTTAAATTAAACTGAATTTTATACTAAGCTAAATTGACATTTAAATTAATATTGAGAATTAATTGCTAGTTAAACACCGATAATTGATAATTAGTAGTTGTTGTGATATGGGTTGATTTGGCAATTGGATGTTCATTGATTAATGTTGGATGTAAGGTTGTTGATTTATTTTGATATATTCCTATTATTACCCATTTATTATTTAACATCCTATAAATTGTCATTTGAATTATTTTGAATAAACTAAGAAATAGTTGAAATGATATATACCTATGTCATTTAATTATGGGTTGAAATGATATATATCCATCCATGTAATTATAATTGAATTAGCCGATCACTTGGTCATAGGGTAGAAAATTATATATGGACACCAGATTGGTTAAATTAAATTGTTCCAAAATATTGAATTTTAAACCGGTTTAAAGAAAAAAATGGATTTATATGAATTAAATTATTTTCTAAATCGAGCTTTGAAATATTGAATTTTAAATTGTTAAATGAAATTATTTAAAGATTAAATTTGAAATCTTAAAGTTGAGATTGAGATATGATTTAAATTTATGGGAAGTGAATTATTTTAAAGGTTTAAACTTTAATTTAAACTTTGAATTTACTTTAATTAAAGTGGTATAAATTGGCATTTCAAAGTTTTTGGATGTGAAATGGATTTAAACTAAATTGTTTAAAAATGAGAATTTGAATTGAAACTTTCAGCCTTTGAGTGGAACTGTTTAAATTAAATTGAAGTAAAGTTTAAAATCATTAAATTGAGGTTGATTTAAATGGAATTTTGGATATGAAGTTGACTTGAAATGGAAATCAAAAAATTGGATTTGTTATGATTTGGAATTTGAACCTTGGTGTGAAAGAAAGAAATAGTTTGAATATAGACTGTTTTAATATATAAACTTTCTAGTATTAACTTTTTTAATATATAAATTATTTAATTGTTCAAACTATTTTCAATATTAAAACTATTTTATATTCAAAACTATATCCATTCTTTACACTATTTCAATTATTCCAAACTATTTTCCAATATTATAACTATTTTTAATTATCCAAACTAATTTGAGTATTCAAACTATTTTCATTATTCAAAACCATTTTTAATATTGAAACTGTTTTAAAAGTGGGAATTGTTTAGATTTAAATCATTGATTAAATACGAATGTTTTGAAAGTATAACCTATTTGGATTCGAAATGATTTTTGAAGAAAATTTGATATTTTGATATGAAGGATGACTTGTTCATGAAATTTAAAAGAACCAACCAGTGTGGAAAATGACGTTTGGTTGTTAAAGAGACCGGGGACGAATATTGGCATACTCTCTGTCAATACCGAAACCACTTTAACAACTGTGTACGCGGTGGATGTTATCCAGAATGTAGAGGTTGAATTGGCGGCGTCTACTGGAATGAAGTAAGAGAACGATGATGGATGACCCCAACACTTGTGTCAATTTGAATTGACTAAAACAGGAGCCTATGTCTGGCCAAGGGGTTAGCTACCTTTAGGGGCCATCACCCCTTCATATTATTATATTGATTTTGACTCGATTGGTGCACCTTGATTTGATTTTTGGGGTGGTGGACTCAGTTGGCAGTCGCTGCGGCGATGTGTTACAATCAGCCAAAAGGGGTAAACTGGTAGAATCCTACCTTGGGCGATGTCTCACGTGCCTTGTCATACTTTTATCCTTATACGCGACCACTACGACTTTGTTTTAGTGTTGTCTTACCACGGCGCCTCCCTGGCTACCGACGTTACTGGTGACGCTACTAAAGCAAGCTGTAGGACAATGCTTAAAAATGTATTAAGGGGGATCAATGTAAATCCTTAACGCTATTTTAATACTTTACTGATTGACACTATATATATAGCATATCTTACTATATATAGATAGTATGACGGATCCTTAGGAGAGGGAAAATCCCGCAACATCTCTTAACTTATTGTACTCACATTGTACACTTGATAGGAGATATAACTGAAGCTATTACACTCATATTTATTTGTGTTGATTTAACTTACATAAGAACTTTTAGGTATGACTCGAGTGTTTTGTCTTTTCATTATGCTCGAGTCAGCCTGAGTATTTCAATGTTGAAGACATTATTCCTTGAAGATGATGATGGAGTTTCCTAGACCATATTTACTATTATTTTTTCACTGCATTATTTTGGTATGTTTGTTATTTGTACTCTGATTATGTTGTAAAAATTGAAATCAAATGTATATTGTAAAACAGCTTCATGAACTGTTTATTTGATTATTATATTTTGTCATTCCGCTGCGATATTCTATGTTTTTCTTTCTTTCTTTTCTCTTATTTTCTTATTTTTCCCATTGATAATCTTCCTTTTTGAATGGTTTGAGTTAGACATGTGTAGTTTATTATCGACTTTAACCGTCCAAAAAGGTGGTTCGTTATAATTGGTATCAAAGCTTTGGTTTAGAGATACTTTAGCCTATTAGGGTTAACTCATTAGAGATAGGGTTAGTAATACCCTAGAATGAGTTTGAGTGTATATATATGTGTGAGAGAGCATATTTGTTAGTCCTATAAAAATGTTTTTATGTTGTGTTAATTTGTTCTGTTGAGTATTTATAAATTCCGGTCGGTACATAGGACGCTATGACATCGATAGGGGTTTCTAAACACTTGAACTGGGTAAACCGACACAATATTGTTTTTGAAATTGGTAAATGAAATGATTTTACCTAAAACTATATTTTATATATAAAAAAGAAGAAGAATTTTTATAAATTGATATAGTTGTATGTGATATGTTTGTTTGTTAGAAAGTGAAATTTTATAAATATGGTTTATAAAATTATGATTTACAAATAAAAGGAATTTAAAATTGGAAATTTGAGAACTTAAATTCCGGTGTTTTGAAATTGGTTTTCAAAGATTGGAAAAATAATATTAGTATTATTTGGAATTATTTGCAAATAGAGATGTTTTCAAAATGTTTCCAAAAGGTACTTGAAAGAAATGTTTTAAAAGAACTTTAAAGAAAATAAGTTCTGTACTCCCCTCTTCTATCGCTGGAAAATAATTTCGGTGATGACAGCGGGGCATCATCGACGTCCATTTTTGAGTTTCAAAGTCGTAAGACCATGATAGTAGCTTTGCTACACATTTGTTATGATAAACAAATTTTGATTTAAATACATTAAGTATGAGTTGATGTATAAAAGATATAAGTATATATCATTTCAAGATGATTTGAATGAAACCCGTTATTTAGTTCTTAAGTTTCTATTAATCAATGATTTTCAATTATTGTAATAGAATGGAATCTTCAACCATTTTATAGCTGGAAACTTCCAATTTGAAATCTGAAAATAAGAGCTTAGTGTTAATAAAACTATAAATGAAAATATAAAAAAATAAAGTTTTGTAACTTGTAAACTAAAAGATAATGGAATATCATACAAGTAAAAAAATTAAGTAATAAAAATGTTTCAAAGTGGAATTATGTCTATAAATAAAGAATTAAGATGTTTCAAGAAATGTACAAATGTAAGTTAATGTTTTGAAATGCTTAATAATTAAATTGAATAGTAAAAAGTGAATACTATTTAAGTAAATAATTATAAACTGAAGAAAATGTTGAAATGATTTAAAAAAGATTTAATATTAAATGATAATATATATGAAGAAATAAATGTGAATCAAAGAATAAAGAAACTTAAGTATGAATGATTCATTAACAAATATTAGCATAAAATGGAAATCAAGTTATATAAGTAAACAAATGTGAAATAACTGCAAAGAAACATATGTAATACTTTAGGAATTATTCATTTATGACTTTAAATATTAGAAGGGGAAATAATCTATGTAAGCAAATGAATGTAAATTAAAAAGGGATGATCTTGTATGAATGAATGAGAATTAAAATAAGTGAAAAGTAAATGATGTGAAAAGAAACCAATAGAATAAAAAATGTATGTTGTGTGTAGATCATTCAATTCGCATAACAGTTATGATTCAAATTCAAATACATGATTTGTGGAAATTCACACCAGTCCGAACTAGGATTTTTCGCTCGATTCTTAACGGCGAACATTGATACGAACTTATGATACGATTTTGAAGTTTTCTATCATAGTTTATAGCTATGCAAGGAAAACGAAGATTTTTAACCAAGGAACCATATCAGAGTCCGCACTAGAGTAGTCGAGTTAACAATACTAGCTTGAAAGTGAAATATGTGTATTCAAGCAAGCGATCAGAATTGATATTGTGTACAAATGATTTATGTATATCGTACGAACTTAAATAATATTTAAATTCTTTGTTGTTAGACTTATGGGAAGTTTGAGAAATGACACTTCAAATTGTTTAAGGTTGTATGAATAATCTATTAAGTAGTTATCTAAGGCTGTTGAGCGTAAGATACACTTGGTAATTTATTTATCACCCTTGTACGATGAAAAAGTTTCTGAAACTGAACAAACCATTAGTTTTTGATTGTTATGGATATGTGGTGGATTCTTTGGTTGCATATAATGGTTGTACTTCTTTTGTTTGCATATGATTATTATTACGTTGTATTGCTTGTGTTATTGATTAGAACAACTAATACATCACTCTTTTTACATAGTTTTAACTATTTTGAATTATGTAAGTAAGATACAGGTTTATGCAAGCAATAGCTGTTGCTTTTGATTTCATAAATAGAGCTTTGTTTTCCCGACAAATAGGTAAGCCTTTGAATTACGGTTTCTGTAACAGTATTTTATTATTTTTCCCGAGATTTGGGATGCTCTATTTTTGAAATATGACATATACGATGTAATTATTGATATTGTTATTTTATGGACCTAGCCGCACAAAGGAGAACCTGTCGAATTTTTTTGTAAATTTAGGACTTCAAATTTTTTTCGTAAAAGTTGAGTTATTTTCAAATTTATATTAAACTTAAATATGTAAGTTTAAAGTGTTTATAAATTGACTATTTTGAATAAAGTATATCAAACTTCTTCTTTCTTTCTTGTTCCTTTTCGGGGACGAAAAGTTTTGAGTGAGGGAGTTTGCAACGACTCGTATTTTTAACAATTGAAAATATTAAATTTAATTAAGACTTTGGAATATTGTGAGAAATTAAAATTTATGATTTATTAATGAAAAAAATTATTATAATATAATTTAATAATATTGATTGAATGTAATTGACAACTTTTTTAATGTAATTTCAATCAATTGTAATTGTAAATTTTAATTTCGAATGTAATTGTAAAGTTTAATTTGGATTTAATTGTAAAAGTTTAATAAGGAATAAAATAAATGATGTAGTAATGGTGAAATTGGATATTATTTAGTTGAAATTGGTTTTAATATAGAATGTGAAATCAATTATTTTGTATGAAAATTTATAATCCTTATTTATAAACAATAAGTTAATAGATATGAATTATTTAAGCATAACAATTTTTTAAATTATCATTGTATTATTATATCTGTTGAAATTGATTTGGAAACCAATGAAATTTAATGTTTTTGAAATATTGCAGTTAATATAAGAAAAGACGTTAACTGTAGGATATGAGTGTAATAAAATGGAAACTTATGTTTAATTAACACATAAGGTATTTGTTGATTTAATAATAAGAATGTAAATCAAAATAAAAGAATTTGTTTGGAAATTTAAAATATAGTGAACGGATTTTATTACAGTTGTAATTAAACGTTAAAATTAATTTAACATTTAAATATATGATTTAACATGGAAAATTTAATTTTAAAAAGATCATTAATTTCTGTTTAATCAAGAATGATGATAGAAAATTTTTATTTTAGGATTTAAAAGCGATTAAACTAATTTAATAATAATTTGTTTAATTAAAGCGCAAAAATGAATATAATTTGGTTTCAAAGCTAACTTCTATATACAATAGAATTAGGGTTTGAAATTAGTTCCATTGAGTTTAAAAATATTGAAAACCTATATTTCGATATATAGGAAGACATATTTTCGTCTTGGGAACGAAACCGACTTTTCGGGTCTTTGTTATCGCTTTGGCCCAGTCGACCTGTTTCATCCAATTCTATTCCATCTTTATCTATATATATGTTATAATAACCCTAGCAGCCTTCTATTCTATTTTCTATACGTACAATTTAGTTCTAATCTATTCCTTCTCAATGGAGATTAGCCAAAACTCTAATTACAATTTCAAATCAAATCCCAAAATTCAAATTGCTCAAACCCTATCAAATTATATGTCGTTGCGAGGCTCTTGACGAATGGAATCAGCATCTGTAATTCGTTTTTTGATTGGAGGCTCTGTTTGTCCAGAATTGGGCGAAACATTCTCAGCCGTCCGTTGTAGGGTTTCGATTCGACGGTGGATCGTCGAGCATTTGACGATCGGGAAGTTGCAACTTGTAGAGGAGATGGAGCAGAGTGCATCCGTAAGGTCCGATCATCACGTAGGTGCTCGGATTCACCAGATTTGGGCGTAGAAGGGGGCAGCAGCGCTGGCAGATCGGCGACGCCTAGTGATCGCGCGTGTGGTTCTCTAGGTGCACCTAGGCCTGGGCGACGTGTTGGTAAGGTTCGATCATGGCGCAATGGTGTGTAGGAGCAGCGACCTGTGCATGAAAGAGGCGGTTAGGGTTTGGGTTGATCGTGTTCTGTTCGTTCGATATAGTGGAAGGGGATAAGTTAATTTACGTTTTTTCCCTTTCTTTATTTAATTTAATTTTATATTTCAAACTTCTAACATCAATAACTTATTCATACGAGCTCCGATTGACGCGCGATTTCTTTCGTTGGGTTCGTTTTGAAATTTTAGACAACATGAAACTGGTTTAGTTGAATTTGGAGACTATTAAATTTTGTGCTTTTGTTGTATTTTTAATGGGCTTTAAATCAAAGGTGAATGATTTAACCCACTCACGCAATACTACAATTTCTTATGTTAGTTAAATTGAAATTATGAAGTGATAAAATTTTATTGATTGTTGTTGGGTAGTTTAAATTGACATTTAAATTAAATTGAATTTTATATTAAATAAAATTTACATTTAAATTAATATTGAAAATTAATTGCTAGTTAAACACCGACAATTGATAATTAGTAACTGTTGTGATATTGGTTGATTTGGATGTTGATTGCAATTGGATGTTTATTGATTGATGTTAGATGTATGGTTGTTGATTTATTTTTTATATATTCCTGTAATTACCCCATTTATTATTTAACATCCTATAAATTGTCGTTTGAATTATTTCAAACAAACTAAGAAATAGGTTGAAATGATATATACATATGTCACTTAATTATGGGTTGAAATGATATATATCCATCCATGTAATTAAAATTGAATTAACTGATCACTTGGCCATAGGGTAGAATTATACATGGACAACGGATTGGTTAAATTAAATGGTTTCAAAATCTTGAATTTTATATTGGTATAAATGATATTGGTTTAAAGAAGAAAAAAATTGGATTTATAAGAATTAAATTATTTTCTAAATTCAAGCTTTGAAATGTTGAAATTGAAACTATTAAATGAAATTGTTTAAAGATTAAATTTGAAATCTTAAAGTTGAGATTGTGATATGATTTAAATTTATGGGAAGTGAATTATTTAAAGGTTTAAACTTTAATTTAAACTTTGAATTTACTTTATTTAAAGTGGTTTAAATTGGTATTTCAAAGATTTTGGATGTGAAATGGATTTAAACTAAATTGTTTAAAAATGAGAATTTGAATTGAAACTTTCAGTCTTTGAATAGAACTGTTTAAATTAAATTGAAGTAAAGTTTAAAATCGTTAAATTGAAGTTGATTTAAATGGAATTTTGATTATGAAGTTGACTTGAAAGGGAAATCAAAAAATTGGATTTGTTATGATTTGGAATTTGAACCTTAGTGTGAAAGAAAGAAAAGGTTTTAATATAAACTCTTTTAATATATAAACTTTCTAATAATAAAAAAAATTAATATATAAACTATTTAATTTTTCAAACTATTTTCAATATTAAAACTATTTTATATTCAAAAATATTTCCAATCTTTACACTATTTTAATTATTCCAAACTATTTTTCAATATTATAACAATTTTTAATTATCCAAACTAATTTCAGCATTCAAACTATTTTCATTATTCAAAACCGTTTTTAATATTGAATATGTTTTAAAAGTGGGAATTGTTTAGATTTATATCATTGATTTAAATACGAATGTTTTGAAAGTATAACCTATTTGAATTCGAAATGATTTTTGAAGAAAATTTGATATTTTGATATGAAGTATGACTTGTTCTTGAAGTTTAACAGAACCAACCTGTGTGAAAAATGTCATTTGGTTGTTAAAGAGACCAAGGCTGAATATTGGCATACTCTCTATCAATACCGGAACCACTTTAAAAACTGTGTACGCGGTGGACGTTATCCAGAATATAGAGGTTGAAATGGCGGCGTTTACTGGAATGAAGTAAGAGAATAATGATGGATGACCCCAACACTGTGTCAATTTGAAATGACTAAAATAGGAGCCAATCTCTGGCCAAGGGGTTAGCTACCTTTAGGGGCCAATACCCTTCATATTATTATATTGATTTTGAATCAATTGGTGCACCTTGATTTGATTTTGGGGGTGGTGGACTCGACCGGCAGTCATTGCGGTGATGTGTTACGATTAGCCAGAAAGGGTAAACTGGTAGAATCCTACCTTGGGAATTGCCTCACGTGCCTTATCATACTTTTATCCTTATACGCGACCACTACGACTTTGTTTTAGTACTGTCTTATCATGGCGCCTCCCGGACTACCGATGTTACTGGTGATTCTACTAAGGCAAACTTTAGGATAATGCTTAAAAATGTGTTCAGGTGGATCACTATAAAGCCTTAACGCTATTTTAATAGTTTACTTTACTGATAGACACTACATATATAGCGGATCTTACTGCATATTGATAGTTCGACGGATCCTTAGGAGAAGGAAATCCTGTAACATTTCTTAAGTTATTGCACTCATGTTGTACACTTGATATGAGATGTAAAATTCTGTAAACATCTCTGAAGCTATTACACTCATATTTATTTGTGTTGATTTAACTTACATAAGAACTTTTAGTTCTGACTCGAGTGTTTTGCCTTTTCATTACGTTCGGGTCAGCCTGAGTATTTTAGTGTTGAAGACACTATTCCTTGAAGATGAAGATGGAGTTTCCCATATCGTATTTTCTATTATTTTTCCACTGCATTATTTTGGTATGTTTGTTGATTGTACTCGGATTATGTTGTAAAAATTGAAATCAAATGTATATTGTAAAACTATAACACCCCCTTACTTGGAGGCCTAAAGCTAACGGCTTCGGATGCTGCAGTCATCCATAGTTATTGATCCTTGGCGACCTAATATGGTGGTGTTAGATTCATTGATACACATAAAAAAATGAATATGGAAAAAATTTAAACTTCCAAAGAAATCACATTTCATTTCAAAATATTTCCAATTCATTACATAATCCCACATTCGTAAATCGCGTTCAGAGAAAATATATTTATTAAAACATACACCCAAGAGCGACATATGAAGATGCCCCCTAGGTAGATCAGAGTATATAAAGGCAATATAACAACACAGCGGAATCAAAAGAAAAGAGAACTCTAGATAGCTATTATGCCTCCTGCACCTCTCCGAAAGCTAATTCTTCCTAAGAGGTACCTGAAAACCTCCACTCTCAAACTACTCAAAATCAATTGAGTACCCGAGAGTTTAAGGGGAAAATATAAACTTCGAGTCAGACATAAAACCTGGTATGAATAATAATCTACCATCTCAAGCCATTTAGATAGCTAGTGAGACCACACCACTTAGCGGAACGGGTTTCCCCTCACTAGTATCTCAAAATCTCTATAAAACCATATATTGTGCTCCTGCATCCACAATGGTTAAAACAATTCAAAATGGTATAATAGGATGATATGCAAAACAAATGAATCAATTCTGGATTACCCATCCCCATTCATTTTTTAGACTATCTGCCTCAATTATAGTTTCTAGGATTACTATTAACCTATTAGTTTTCATGGGCTGACTAAACACGGTTAAATAATTAAGGACTCCCTGTCCATTTACATAGTATTCATGGGATTACTAAGAACCTATTGGTATCCCCAATATCTTACTTTTATCCTAGTTTTCATGGGTTGACTAGGAGCCTATTAGTAACTCCAATATCCATTCTTCTAACCCTAGTTTTCTAGAATGACTAGGAACATATTGACATCTATCAATATCTCAATCCGGATATAGTTTCCATGGGATAACTACAAACCTACGGGCTCCTGCCAGTATCAACTCATAGTTTTCATAGGCTTACAATGAACCTGTCTTTCTGACATCTTCCTTTATACATAGTTTTCATGGGCTAACTATGAACCTATTGGCCCCTGCCAATATCTTTTCCTTTACACAGTTTTCATGGGCTTACTAAGAACCTATTGGCCCCAGCCAATATCTTTCTTTTATATTTGATCATCATATATTCTGATCTTTTCGACCTCCTGGATGCAATTCTACTCATTCAGGAGTTTTGTCAATTTATATTCACTATTGGGTTAACCTAATGGGTTCTTCTACCCTTTATCCCCAAAATGCAGTTATGGGTCCGTTATAAAGTGAATATATTCATATTTGAAGAAGAAAACGTAGCAACATAACAATACCAGTCCTATGGGTTTAATATAAAACATGGTTAATCTCTTTAACCTATTATTTTATCAAAGATAGCTTCTTCTTAAAACCATTATAAAAACTCCTTTAATATAGCTATGGGTTTTTCCTTTTAAAAATATAGTTTGGGTTATAAAACCTTTCGATACCTACGAAACCTAGCTTTTGACTTCATAAGATAACCTCCTTTGAAAGCATTCAAAATAATATGCTCCTGCCTCTTAATACTTTAAAATCTACTTTTTGAAACCTTTCGATTATATTAAAGTATTAGCAATTAACTTTAGAAGCTTAGCTTTGAAACTAGTTGAAAGTACCCCTTTCGACACCACTGGAAGTAACCCTTCAAAAATCATTGAAAGTCCCCATTTAAAAAGCATTGGGTTTATACTTAAAACATTATTTGGGTCAAAGTGAATATAGGCGATAACAACTCTTTTGAAACCATCCTTTATTATATAAAAAAATTGGGGAAAACTTGATGGCGTCGGCACCATCTCTTTCAAAATCATTTAACATATGGGTAAAATATTAGAAGGTCGGTGTCGAAACCCCTTTCGAAACCATTGCCTTCGAAACCCCTAACCCCTTTCGAAAGCTATAGGAAATGGCTTATACTGATAAAACAAAGTACCTTTTGACTACGTTGATATCTTCAACATCATCGAAAGGCTATAAAATTGTAGCAGGGTTTCGACTAGGTCGAAATCCCTTCTTTCAAAACAAGTAAAGGAACCAAGCTGAAAGCAATTATAAGTTAATGACAACCCTTTTGAAACCTTTATAAAACCTCTTTTGAAACCATCTGTTTTGACCTGTCGAAGGATAAAACAAAACAAAGGCAGGTGCTTTTCATTTTAAAAACAAACCAAGGTCTCGACTCCTTCGGAAGCTATGCTTTCGACACCTTATCTTCCGCCTTCCTCCAATCTACTAAGCACCATCATTGTGATACCTTGTGTATTGGTTTCGGCAACTAAGATAAAGGCGGAGGCATCTGTGTCGAAGGTTCTTTCCAAAGTAGGCGGAACCAATTTTCTGAGTAAACCAGGGTTTATACTGATTTAAACAAACTTTTCTCTAACTAACCTACCACGTGTCAACTCCAAATTGGTTGCCTTAACATTTTCAAATTCTTTTCCAAAAATAACTGCCGCTAATCTGGCTTTAAACCATGGTTAAGTTAATCATTTAAGCCCTTCCATTAGACAAAACCAATTTTACAAAGAAGTCCCTCTTCAAAATAATTTAATTTACAAGCAAATCACTTTGGAAAAATCCCCAAAAATTCTAGAAATTCACTTTAATCATGTTATCTAACATATCAAAATTCCAGACCCAAATTCTCAATATATTTTCCAAATTAAATTTATAAACCCAAATAACTATATTATCCTTTGAAAATTCATAATAATCTTTCCATAGCTTGGAAAATTATCAAAATTGAAACCCAACTCCAAAATCATATTTGTCATGACACAAAATTTTCCCATGGCATTTAAACATCTTTAAATCTCGGTTTTGACCTAAACCCGTGCTTATCCTCTTTTAAACATTCATGTATAAACCATATAAATTGTAATTCATGCATGTCATCATCCAATATATCATAAAAACGAATTTACCCTTAAATCTGAGAATATATGATTCAAAACAAAAATAAAGATGAGATTATTATTCACCTTGATTTAGATAAGGAGATAGGATTGTGATTGATTTCCCCTAAGCTTGATTCTCTAGCTTTTAATTTGATTTCCTCGTCTTCTCTCAGTGGTCGGCCGTTCTTTTATCTTTTGATTTGTGTTTACAAAAATGACATGAATGGGAAGAAAAATGGTAGGAATGAAATATATATGTGTAAGGGTTATGGGTGGCAATTCCAATTATACCCTTATGTAATTTATTTAACCTAAAACCATTTTTTAGCCCATTAATCATTATATTAGGCTCGGCCTCAATTAATTAATTCAAGTCTCGATCCTCTTATAACTTAACATTTACGTTATTCTATTTAATTTATCTAATTAAATCTCCTGAATAATATTATCAAAAATTAGGGGTGTTACAGGCTCCCCTCCTTAAAGAACTTCGTCCTCAAAATTCGGTAAGGATTAAATACTAAACATAGTAATCATCTGTAACGACTCTTAACAACCATACTAGTCTACTTACTAGGAATTATCTATATAAATCTAATATAGACATACCCTCAAAGCAGATCAGGATAAGTATTTCGAATCATGTCCTCTGTCTTCCAAGTACAGTCCTTCTTGTTGTCGCTCCACTGAACTTTCATCAACTTGACTGTCTTGTTCCTCAACCTTTTCTCATCTCTCGCAACAACCCGAACTAGTTGTCTAACAAAAGTCAAATCAAGCTCTATTATCAAGTCCTCCAACTTTGTTTGAGGAATAGTAGCCTCTGGATCATGCACATAATTGTGAAGATGAGACACATGAAATATGCGATGGACACCTGCCATACTACTTGGAAACTCAAATTAGTATGCGATCTTTCCAATCCTTTCTAAAATCTGGAATGGACCAACATATCTCGGTGCCAATTTCCCTGACTACATGAACCGTACTACACCCTTCGTCGGTGACACCTTAATGAAAACCCTGTCTCTAACTGAGAACTCTAGGTCCTTACGCCTTTTATCTGCGTTACTCTTCTATCTGGATTGAGCTTCCTTCATCCGTTCTTGGATTAACTCAATCTTCTCAGATGCCTCCCTAACCAAATCTAGACCTAAGACCAATCTATCTCCAGTCTCCAACCAACATGCAGGGGATTTGCATGGCCTTCCATACAAAACTTCAAAAGGCGCCATTCTTATACTAGTCTGGTAACTATTATTATAGGAAAACTCAACCAAATGTAGGTGATCCTCCCAAGATCCACCAAAATCCAACACACAAGCTCTCAACAAATCCTTGAGCACCCTATTGACTCTTTCTGTCTGCCCATCCATCTGTAGGTGATATGTGGTACTCATCTTGAGCTTAGTGCCTAACACATCCTGTAGACTCTTCCAGAATTCACTAGTGAATAAAGCATATAAGTCGCTGACTATGCTACTAGGAACTCCATGAAGACTAACTATGTTTTTCATGAACAACTTCACCAAAACAGGTGCCGTCCTGACTGACTTTACTAGAATGAAATGGGCACTCTTGATCAATTTTTCCAATATGACCCATATACTTTTATTTCCTCTCCTTGACCTTTACAACCCATCTATAAAATCCATGGATATTGAATCTCATTTCCAAACTGGAATCTCTAAAGGCTGAAGCAACCCACTCGGCTTCTGATATTCGGCTTTCACTTGTTGATAGTGGACACACTACCTAACCCACAAGCCAACATCCCTTTTCATTCCTTCCCAATAGAAGCTCCTCTTCATATCTTGATACATCTTGGTCCCTCCAGGATGAATCGTGAACTTGGATCGATGACATTCGTCAAGAACTTCTCTCCTCAAGTTCTCCACATCTGGAACATATAACTGTCACTTCTTTCTCAACCATCTCCTCTGTTCAAGATAAAAATCTTTCAAATCATCGACCTCAGTTCCAACCTCAAGCCTTTTGATCCTCTCAGCTAAAAATGGATCCTCCTTCTGTTTAAAAGCAATTCTTTCGATGAACACTGGTCGAATTTCTAAATAGGACAGCATGGCAGTACTCTGACTTGAACTAGCAGTCGATCTTAACTACACATCACAACTGGTCAAAGCTTCTAGATCCTTCCATTCTGCCAACATAGCCAACACCACATTCTGATGTATTCTGCTAAGAGCATCTGCTACTTTATTACCATTCCCTGGGGTATACTCTATACCAAAATCATAAGCAACCAAAAACTCCAACCACCTCTACTTTCTCATTTTCAACTCTTTCTAAGAGAATAAGTACCTTAATGACTTATGATTGGTATACAACTCAAATCTTTCCCCCAAGAGATAATGCCACCAAATCTTCAAGGAAAAAATCACCACAGCCAACTTCAAGTCATGAGTAGGATAACTTACTTCATACGGCCTAAGCTACCTAGATGCGTAAGTAATAACTTTGCCCTTCTGCATCAACGCTGCTCCCAATCCAGTCACACACACATCCGTGTACACTACCAACCCTTGGTTTCCATCTGAAACTACTAACACTAGAGCATTGGTCAACAAATGCTTTAACTTAAGGAATGCTTCCTCACATTTGTCGAACCAAACAAACTTCACTTCCTTTCTGGTAAGCTTAGTCAAAGGCGCTGCTATCCGTGAGAAATCCTTAATGAATCTATCGAATAAAATTTAAGTGCCTTTGCCACCAAATTAGAGAAATATTGTTGTTGCATGTTATCAATTAGAACCCAATCAAGCTTCACATCAATATCTCTCACATGGAACGATCTCCATGTGTTTTTCATACCACCCGTGAGAGCATCTCCAACCCTTTGCTAATTTGAATGTAAAATCAAAGACACGTTATCAATTAACATTTTTTGTTAAGTTTACTTTCTCCAATGCAAATGTTGAATGAATTTTGGGGGATGCGTCAAATAATTTATATGAAATCGTGAAACATAATATCTAGTTGTAGACATTGTAGTCCACAATGTGAAAGTGTATATATCCATAATTATTTAGTTACTTAATTTTTAAAATATTCCTAAAATGACACACGAACAAAATTTATTCTTTTAGACATTTACATTGGAGAACAATCTTATATTTTATTGTAGAAGCTTATTTTATATATTTTACCTTATTAAATAGATGAGGACACATAAGCATTTCATGACATTACATTCAAATAGGGTTGGAGATGTTATGATATGTTCATGTAAACTACATTTAACAAGGCAATCATTGAGTTCCTGTATTTTATTTTCAAGAGGACTGATCATTGATTTTCTCCTTAGCTTAATCTTCGAGAATGACCCATAGAATGACAAAAACTTTTGATTCCATATAAAGAAGTTCCCACACTGTTGTACGGCCTTCTTTATGATTCGAAGCATGCACCATAGTTCATGCGCTCTGCGCCGCCTCATAACTAGTAAGTACAAAAGTCATGTGTTGCCTATTATTCAGTATTATATAACCATTCCAAACTCATGTAACCAAAACCAAAATACGGCATTTATTAAAGTAATGGACGTTTGAAAAAAATCTCAGTCGGCAACCTCATTAAGTCTTAAGTTATCCAAATTGGCGTTATAACAATTTAGTCTCCGACAAAGCCTATAAAAAAGCTTTCCAACATCTCACATCTTTGACACTCAACTATTTTCTTGTGCAGTTCCTACGTCAAAAATTTGAGCAATGGACACATTTCGTTTGTAACTCACACCAAAATTCATTTGACATAACATGAGTTATCTTATTTAAGTATATCTTCAAAATCAAAGGTTGCATAAATAAAACAATTTAATTCTAAACGCATAAAATAAAACATAGTAACATCATGTCACATTTTATAATACAAATGTACAAAATTATAAGGCAAGGCTACACGTGTACACAATGACTAATTATTGAAATATACTATGAATAAATTTCATAATATTTTAGTGGTTCGGTAACTTGGATTACGTTCACTTCCATTTTTTATTTCAGATTTTTCTCATTACTCATTTCCAATAAATACAATAAACAATAGGCCAATTCTATTTGCATCCCAACATTTATTGTCCATATCTTATGGTTATTTCACACCTCAATACAATACACAATATGCCAATTCTATTCTCATTCTACAATTCTTCCCTTAATCTCTTCATTTCTTACTCATTCATTTTCCAAAGCTAAACATCCCAAAACCATTCCACTCTACAACCATTATTCTATGAGCTTTTTTAGGCAAATCAAAGTGGAAAACTGGAGATTCGCAGCCTATAAAATCATTGAGCTAATTATTCTTCATCAAAATCGTTTTTAAATTGGAAAAATATTACCTTCTGAAACCACACTTGGAGTAGACGTGGTTGCTAAAGCTATCTTCGATTGGATCTAACGAGGGTTGTCCACTTACCCACGTAGAATATTGGTAAGGGTTATCTGAATTACCACATTTTTTCATGGCATAGGTTTTTAACTTGCAAGTTTTCTTCATTTTTATTTAATGGCATACGAAGATATAAATAACAGAGAGATGAATGAATTGTTCGTATATTCATTGAAGTGAGATACCTTGATTTAAATACACAATGAGTTGAGACTAAAGTGGAGATCAGTTGGAGATTAGTTCTCCTATTAGTTCTCCTATTCCTACGCTGTACATCTTGACTATAGAATGATTCAAAACACACGTTTACTATGATAAGATACGTGTATACAATATTAATAATAATATTCATGCTATTAGAAGAGAAACATCAAACGAATGAATCTGAAGAAATTGCATTAGACTATAGTAACAAATTCACTACATGCAATGAAGTACTATTTTAACCTTTTAAGTTTTAAATTCGGTTTTTATAGGTTGTTTATCTTAAATTTTTTAAATGTAGATATTTCTAAGTTATGTTAAAATGAAAAATTGACTTATTGAAAGGGGTAGAGCACTAGGATTCATTGTAATTATTTTAAAATTAGAACTTAACACTCAAGATAGGAAACCCTGACATTTATTTCCTTGCGAAAGAAGCGGAAAACATAGAGAGTACAAAGAAGGTTCTTTTTTGAACCATAGGTTAACCGGTATGAAGAAATGCAACTGTCCATTTTGGATTCAGGGTGTTATAATGTCTTCGTTAAATAAATGGAAGTTGGAAGTTATGAATGGAATTCATAACCATTAAGCAATGGAAAACAATAAAGGTCGTTCTTTTTCCAGAAGATTGACAAAGAAAGAAATTAAAACTTGTATTGATATGCATAAAAATATGATCAAAGCCAAACCAATTTTGCATACTTATAAACAAATGATCCACAAAATAATACTATTATAAAGACAATCTATAACATTGTCAGTGAACAAAAGTTAATTGAACATGTTAGACGTTCACAAATTCAATATTTTCTAAGCAAGCTTACGGAGTTTACCTATTTTAATAGCATCGTAATCAAGATGTTGGAATAGACATAATCATATATATTTTATGGGCACATACGATTAGTTTAGATTTTTTTCAAACATTTCCTTGTGTTCTTGTAATGCATTGTACGTATAAAACAAATAGGTATCGAATGTCGTTAGTAGAGATTGCCGATGTCATGTCCACACACCATACATTTTGCGTAATCATTGCCAAGTTGTTTATAAGCGGGTGGAAAATTATATGTGGGCTTTGCAGAGGTTGAAGTTTATTATAATTGCATGTAAAATGGAATTTCCAACTGTCCTTGTAATGGATAGAGAACTAGCTTTGATGAATGCGGTTGAGATAGTTTTTCCTGATTTGGCCCATTTACGCAGCTAATGACACATTGAAAAAAAACATTCTAACCTATACATAAAAATATGTAAAAATAACATGGATAAAGTGGTGAAGATGCCATTGGTTAATGATTGGAATAGGTTGATATATTTAGAAACTATTGATGTGTTTAATGAAAATTTGCAAGAATTGCATACCAACTACATATCCTTGTGAATTACCGGAAGTATGCACCGACCTGAAGTATGTGTTGTGGGTTCGGTGCATACTTCCTTAGAATTTACAAGCAAAGCTTGGTTCTCTAGGTCTTCAAAAAAAACTACAACATTTTGCATGGATCAATAATTTTATGCATCTTATCAACTAGGTATAAATTAGTTTTTATTACTTATTTCTCATATTTTACGTACTCAATTTAATCAAATATATAATTTATGATATTTGATTATTTTTAGAGCTGAAGAGGGACATTCAAACTTGAAAAAACATTAACAAACTTATCAAGAAAACTTTAAGAAAGCTTGGAAGAGCATGCATTTCTTGTTGGAGCGATTTTTTATTGAATTAAAAGCTTTAGTCCAAACAAGTTTGTTAAAAGTGAGTCATATATATATGCTAGAATTGAATTTCAGTTATTGCGGGGCACAGTTTCAATAGTAGCACTAGAGTTCATTTATTCTAAACTAAACAAGGAAATGCATCTACATACACCAAATATCAAATTTTGTGAATGCATCATAAGGAGAACTCACGGTCTACCATGTTTTTATAAGCTTGCTTTGTTAGGAAATTTTGTAGAAATCCCCCTACATTCAATTCATACACATTGGAGTGGATTGAATATTATTGGCATGAGTGACGAAAAAGACGCTAGTATTGAAAAAAATTGAAGATTTGGTGCATGAAATAAAAAAGACGGACGTGGCTCATCAGATGGAGACTTACAGAAATATTAGAAAAATTATTTTACCTCAAACTTTGTCTCTAGTTTTTCCTATTAGAATATCAAAAACTAAAGGTTGTTTTCATATAAAAACTGATACCTCTACCACCAGATGACTATCCATTTTTTAGTTGTTTGACAGTAATACCTTACATTTACCTTCTACCCAATGTAGTGAAAACAACATGGTAAAAAAGGTCAAGCTTCAGATTCGTAAACTATCTCGATCATTTGATTTTTCTAATATATGGACTTTCTATGATGATTAGATGTTAACTAAATGGTTGCCTTACATAATCAAAGTTGTTGATGTTGAATGTAAGTGTGGTTTTAGATGTGTTGCTAATTTGTTGATCATGGGAGATCAAGTTGGCTACAACTTCGAAGAAAATTGTACGATGAGTTATATGAACACAAAGAACAATATGACCTGGTTATTGTTAAACGTGGTAGAACTAACTTACTGCTAAAGCGGTTATCACATGATAATGGACCTACACCTCTAGAAAAATCGATGGAAATGCCCGATATTGGCTACATTATGGCGAGTCGGTATAATATAGTTTTTAGTCTTAGCAAGAATTTTAACCTTACCATTCCACCATTGAGGGCTAAAATTCCAACTCCATAATAATATGTGGATTTGCAATTGCATTGTAGATGGCAATCATTTTGTGTAGTTATCTTTGTTTACCATATACTATCATTCATGTTGAATTATTTTGCCAATTTAAACTAATTTCTACTGATTGCAGGTAATTCCAGATGTTAAACATCTGGTTCTACCTATATTTGACATATGGTTTTTAGCAGGGACTACAATGCTAGTAGATGGGAGTTTATTCTACTAGATCGAAGACAAGTTTAGGAATCAACATTTGGTTCCGCCTATATATGACATATGGTTCTTAAACAGGGACTGCAATGCTAGTAGATGGGAGTTTATTCGGCAAGATCTAAGAAAAGCTTATGAATTTGCATAACCATTTTGGGGTTCTTTACAATTTCGATATTATATGACTTTGATTGATGAAGTTTAAAGATATATCGACGTAATGTAGTATTTGAATTGATGCAACGTCGAACAATGTAACTTTGATTGATGATACTGTGATGAAACTGAGTATTTTAATCTTTTTTTTTCTCTTTATTTGTTGATAATTATGACTTTAATTGGTTGTTCTTTATGATCAATAGATTTAATATTTATTAGTTTGCACACGAATTAGAAGGACAACAAAACCCACATTAGACACCACTGTGGACTTTACATGATTCCACGGTCAGATCGAGCATGGGTATGAATGCTTTTTCTCATGAATGATTGGCATGTTAATTTTCAAAAGCCCCATCCATTGTTGATGTGGTATTCTAATAATATCACGTTTTGTGGTTGTAGGGAGGTTTAGGTATAGATACAAAAACTACTCGAACCTTCCATGCATAAACAAAGCATTGATTTTTGCAATGTCACGCTACATACTTACGTGGCAATGTGAAACTTCCATGCTCTGTATTTTCTTGGACAGTTTGGGTATAGATACAAAAACTACCTGAACGTCCCACGTAAAGATAAAGCATGAAAGCCTTGCACTGATGTAAGCAATGTTTTGAAAACCGAACCGTAAGTCGGACCGTTGTATCTCAAGGTTCAAGGTTTTGATGGTCGGACCGGTCGAACCGTTGAAACCTTGCATTTTTATTTTTTTAACTATTTGTACATTCCAAATTGAAAAATATAAACTCATGTTGTTTAATACATGATATTGACTCATGTCATAAAAAATACCAAACACATATTATTACTCAAACACAAACACAACATATCTCATATAACATGATCTTAAACATACAGACCGATAATAATTCACATATAATAGTTGAAAACATCGTATAAATATCACAATAATATAAACTTGAACATTTCATCATGGTTTTAACCTCAATCACACATTAAAGTTAACATGTATATAATAGTTGACACCTACATATTAATAATAAAATAACATGAACTTGCAACATGGTTTTATGCATAGTGCTATTAGAGGAGTTTGCAGCAGCAAAGAGCCAAATGATGGAATTTGTAGTTTAGATTTTAGTACCATTATGATTTTTGAAATATAGATTTACTTGTTTTATTCAAAGCAATACAGAAGATGAAAATGAGAGAGAATTATAGGATGAGAAAATAGGAAAAATTAAAAGAACCGCGGTTCAACCGGATAAAATTAATGGTTGGACCGTCGGTTTGAAGGTTCGACCGGGGTTCACGCATGACTAAGGTTTGATTGAGTTCCGAACCGTGATGATCCAAGGTTCAGGGTTATTCGAGGTCGAACCGAGGCTGGGTCGGGTTTTCAAAACACTGGATGTAAGTATCATACGTAGATATGTGATAACTCTGAGTTCTATGTTTGCATGGGTGGTTCGAGTATAGAAAAAAAATACACAACCTCTCATGTAAACATAGAGCATGGAAGCCTTGCTAACCCATGAAAATATCCTCCGTGGACCTATGATAGTGTCGTGCTCTGTGTTTGTGTGGGATGTGCGGATAAAGATAAAGGACCTACCCGAAACTTCAACGCAAACACAAAGTGTGAAAACTTTTCAACTCCGCGTATCATCCGAACATGGGATTATTATTTCCTACGTTAAGTTTTGCATGGGCCACCAAAAAAACCCATGCAAGTACTTATTGTGGAGTTTTTAGTTTACCAAGCTTAATCTATAATTTTAATTTGGTTTGTTAACAATACTAAACATAACTTCTTTTTAAAAACATAGTAATGAAGCCAATCCGTAACTAGTTGTCTTTTATTTCGTACAAGCACTCGCTCTTGACTTTCCACTATGCTAGCTCTTCAAGTTGCAGCTTTATCTTCTTATTTTCTTTCAATAACTCCAATGCAAATGGCCGGTAAACTCTTGAGTAGGGTATAGTAAAACCGTCTACTGATCCAAGTCCATGGTAGGAATCGAACTTGGGTCTTTTTACCAGAACTCAAGCCTTCTTTCCACTGCGCCGCACCCGCGGACATTCAGTATGACAAGTTTATGCTCCAATCATATTCCATTCTTTCATACACCGCGAATGGTGTTGGAGCATGGGAAGACCCCGAGGTAGTGTATGTCATACATTGTTCTTTATAATCAGCAGATGGTTTACAGTAAGACATTTTTACTTTTTTTTTTCAATCCAGAAATAAAGAACTACAACCATAAGTATTAAAGGTGATACATACATGGTTTATTATTGTAAACATTTGGAGTGAAAGAAAGAGTTATGGAGTGAAAATGCAGGGAGTTTAAAATAAAAAAATGCATACAAAACAAAACCCACGGCAAAATGAAACGTGGACAATTCAGGATACCATGCGAATATCGGACGTAGCAGTATGAAATACCCACAAGCATCCTAAACGTGTTGTTCTGCATCATCCATGCTCTTTAGTTGTGTGGTACATACGAAGCTGACATTAGTTTCCCGGACATATCGTGCAAAGACTGATTGTGGCTATTTAACAATCCCACAATAAGATAACATTGATTTTGCAACGGCAAAATCCGTCGCTAAAATGAATTTAACAACGGATTTACGACGGTTGTCGTTGGCGGGTAAAATTCATATCGGTAATCTATAGTCAATTTAGCGTGACTTTACCGACAACTTTCCGTCATCCATCAAATAATAAGATCAAAAAATTAAAATTTTTACCGACGTTTTTCCAATGTCTACATAAAAAATATTTCTTTTTATGGTATATATCCAACGATAAACTCTATTTATATTGTATGGAATTAGCGACGGAAAATTTTGACATATGTGATTTTAGTGTTAAATACCTATCGGTAATTCGCCGATATTAGCGATGATTTGATTTGAATCTTCCGCTGGCATTCGTTTTCTATTCCGTCGGTAGCTAAAGTTTATTTTCCTTTCTTTTATTTCATAGTTTTCCCTATACATTAAAGTTAGTAGTTTACCGATCAACAATAAAATCATCTATAGAAATATATAAATGCACATTTATATTAAAATGAATAGCATAAACGAAAACGAAAATGTAATTATAAACAAAAAAAACTATCCAACTACTAATACAATACACAAATATGTAACTATTAACACAAAATAATACAACACAATGTGATACACATGAATACACATAATCCTTCCACTTAATAATTATTTATATAAATCATCATCTGATGCTCCTATCCAGGTTCATGCTTCTCAATCTCCAACTGCAACTTACGTTAAAATGGAGGTTAAAATTGAACCTGCTTTCTTTAATATAAACTTCATTAGGAGGCTTGAATCCATTTCTTGCAACTTACGTCCAAGCGTCGGTTGGAAATTGCAGCAACAGAGACACCATAGTAGCAAATGTCTGCAGTGATGTATCACAGTTTGATATAAATAGAACCGAAGCTGTATATCATGCATAGCATGAAGTGGAAACTATTTTTTCTCACTGAAAATAAACAATGAAGCGTTAGAAATAAAAGAAGTCGGTACCCAAACATGTATATAACAATCTAACCATGCACTCAAAACATTTCATTAGTCAAATATTAACGATTTAATTAAACAATGTCATATCACAGTATTGAATTTTATCTAATAAGTCAAGCTTTTCTTAAGTTGCTTATAATTCAATTTAAACTAGCTATACAGGTTATATCTCATAATTAACCAATACCATAATCCAAATCTCAAAATATCAGAACTCCTAAATCAAATAGGAATCCTATAAATATAGCTTTGGAAACAATACTGCAAATGTGCCACTGTTTTTCTTACATAAATATAGCTTAATTATTGTTGGAAATTTTAGAAGGATCTTCAAGCTCTGATACCAATGTTGAAAAATTTCTATAAAGAGGAGGGAGAACTGCTAATTTGCTAATGGAAATTGAGAGAATATTTTATAAAGGAGAAAATAAGCTTTATTTTTCTTTCCACTTTTCTTTTTTTTGCTTGCTTGTAGATAATTAAATTTACTTTCTTGGATACAAAAGGAGAAAGCATTCTTATTTATAGTTGTACATCTCCTATATTAATGGTATAGATGAATTTAATCCTATGGATAATAAACACTCTCTAGAGTTTTCAACTCTCTTGTCATATCTATTCCCTAAGCTTCTCTCGAATTCCTTATTAGATAACTCAAGAATTTTCTCCACGCTAAATTCTTCAATGTAGAATAATTCTATCCATTAATACCAAACTTAATATTATCTAGAATAATTTGTTTTCCAAAATAATTAAATTAAACCAAAATCAAGTTTATTTCTCACATCCCCCTTAAACTTGATTTTGTAACTCCAAACAGAATTTCTAATCTTTGTATTTTACGTGTTTCGATAGAAATAAGGATATTATCCAATCTTTCCTTATTGTATTAAGGATCTTCCCCATTGTCAAGATCTTCGATGCAATTTTGTGAATCTTTATAATGCTCCATTCATTTCGTTCTCCATCATTACCATAGAATACTCCAACAAGTACGCGTTCTAACTTCCACCTTGGTCCAATGTCATAAATTTTGAATTAGTCATATATGTTATCTTTTCATTCTTTCTTAATTTTACTCCTACAATCTTTGACCCATCCAATTTCTTTGCATGTTTCCCAAATTTAACTTTCGCATGAGATTCCAAAACACATTAAAATTATTCGAAATAAAAATGCCATAATCTTTGCTCACCACTTTGTTCTCACCTTCAAGAAATTCATCGTTGGGCCCTTTGACTTCCTTTTTTACCATTTCTATTTTTATTCCTTTTGTATTTTCTATTTTCATTTCTTCAAATTTCTACATATACTTTAAATCTTCTTCGAGCTCTTGGATTTCTTCTCCTTGAATCATGACTTTTTCATTTTCATCTCCTTTGCTTTCACACTTTATATCATTTGTATCATCTTTGTTGACTTTATCTTCTTCATCTTCAGCTTCTTCATTCTCTTTCATATTTAATTCCTTAACAGCCGCCTTTTTTACTTCATTGGTTTTTGAAATGGCATTACCAACAATCCTTATGACTTTTTCTTCGGTTATCTTTGACGACTCTTCTGCAACATTCCCCTCCATGTCAGTATTTGTTTTCTCTTCCTCTTCCATCGCAATATTCTCTCTTATTTCATTGTTTTCCTTTTTGTCCTTCTTATTAGCTAAGATGTCTTCTTCAATATATTTAATTTCATTATCCACCACGAGTTAGATTTGAAGAGCTTCATCTAATGGCTCTTCTTCGACTTTTCTATTTAATTTTTCTTCATAGACTTGAAGCATTTCCATAAGTTGACCAACGTTCATGGTTTTTACATCTTTAGAATTTTCAATTGCTACAACTACGTTGTCAAATTTGGAATCCAAAGATTGTAAAATTTTCTTAAATATTCTAGAATTATCTATTTTTTCTCTATATCTTTTCATTTGATTTACAATAGATAAAACTCGAGAAAAATAATCATCAATTGATTTTGATGATTTCATATGTAAAGATTCAAATTTACCTTGCATAGTTTGTGATCGAATTTTCTTCACATTATCAGTTCCCATGAATGCATTCTCCAAAATCACTCATGCTTCCTTACTAGTAGACACATTTGCTACCTTCTCGAATTCATCATCATCCAAACCTTGATGAATGATAACCAGGACTTGTAAATCCTTCTTCTTCAAATTATCCCTTTTAGTTTGGGATAAAGTGGTGACAACAACGGTTTTTCATATCCATTTTCTACGATATCCCTCACACCTTGTGATTAAAGCACTGCCTTCATGCGAAAATTTCAATTATCGCAATACCCTTT
This sequence comes from Allium fistulosum, assembly GCA_030737815.1. Classification (NCBI taxonomy): domain Eukaryota; kingdom Viridiplantae; phylum Streptophyta; class Magnoliopsida; order Asparagales; family Amaryllidaceae; genus Allium; species Allium fistulosum. The sequence continues at coordinate 726,608,689 of CM060904.1, forward strand.
TTTGAGTAAGGGAACTTTGACATTCTTCCTTGCTATCAACCTAGCTCTGATACCATTGTTGAAAATTTTAGAAGGATCTTCAAGCTCTGATACCAATGTTGGAAAAAAATTATAAGAAGAAGGAGGAGGGAAAACTGCTAATTTACTAATGGAGACTGAGAGAATATTTTATAAAGAAAGAAATAAGCTTTATTTTTCTTTCCACTTTTCTTTTTTTGCTTGCTTGCATACAATTACATTTACTTGCTTGGATACAAAAAGAGAAAGCATTCCTATTTATAGTTGTACATCTCCTTTATAAATGGTAGAGATGAATTTAATCTTATGGATAATAAACACTCTCTAGAGTTTTCTTCAGCTCTCTTGACATATTCATTCACTATGCTTCTCTCAAATTCCTTATTATATAACTCTAGAATTTTCTCTAGGCTAAATTCTTCAATGTAGCATAATTCTATCCATTAATACCAAAATTAATATTATCCAGAATAATTTATTTCCCAAAATAATAAAGTTAAACCAAAATCAAGTTTATTTCCAACAATTATTTCCAACTCTCCTCTTTTTCATTATTTAACAATCATGTTGTCTACATGCACTCACTTCTCTTTTGAATCCATAAATTAAAACATGAGAATAAAATGATTAAAATTAGAAATTGAACTGCACAAAACACTTTATAAATCATTGCTATTTACTAAACATATATGTAATCTTAATTTATACATATTCTTTCATCAAATATAAATAATAAAATTCAAATGACATCGAACAATTTTTTTATTGTATGTTATCATATATATTTATTTTCTTAGTATCACTTTAAATTTCTACTTCAGCCATTGCTTTTGGTTCAATTTCTAATATCCTTGTCCTACTTTTATCGTGTTTAGCCCTCTTTCCATTAAAAGCTTATTTGCATGTTTTACTTGTATCTATGAAACATAAACAACTTTGAAATAAATCTCAATCATACATATAACTTTTGATTGACAAGGATATTTAATACAAGCCACTACCGGAATGTAGCAAGTAAAATAAGATCCTGCATAAATCTAGCCAAGCACTGCCAAATTTTTGTCATCTATCTCAAAAATACCTACTAATAGATATTACATACAGACAATCATTCCCAAATAAAAAATTAGCATCTAGGTAAAATGTAATGGCCAATGGATCTAAAATAAATATAAATAAAACATGTACCTAACACCAGCATCGCCAACCATCCCAATATCCATGCCAGTAGATAGACTAGCTAATCCACCAGCCAACCCGAAACTCAGATGCGCATACCCATCAAACAAAACTTTTAGCGGCGTAAGGATCACCGTGGTGGAGGATGTCAGTGGTTGGGGGCAAAGGGCTTCATTTTGGATGCGATTGCAGTTGCGAATTTACGACTCGTGCCCAATACCCATTTTCAGAATTTTATTGATTTCCAAAAATTGAGGGCATGGAGGCAGCGGCGACTGATTTGGATTAGATGTGGTTTTGATTGTTGCGTGGATTATTGGACAAGTTAGTAATGGGAAAAAAGGATTAAAGGGAGAGTTTGGGGGAACAGAGAAACAAGAATGGGAAAAAGGAACGAGGTGGAAGGTAGAGAGAAGTCGAGATGAACTTAGCTGCAAATATTTTTAATAAGAAGTTCGGAATCCAAATTCTAATTTATAAATCAGAAGAACTTTCTATGTTGTATGTTTATGTTTTTTATCAATGTTCTGAATAAATCCATCTATTCAGACAAAATAATTCAGGATTTTTTTACTGTTTATTTTTTGTTAGAATGCTAAATGTTGCTTTTGTTCTGAATGTTGAATGCAAACAAACAACTAAGTGATTATTTAGAATTCAGCATTCAGCATTCAGCATTCAAACATAAGAGTTCAAAATCAGAATTTAGCATTTTAAATAAACGGAGCCCTAGAGCCAAAATTTTGAGATTGGAAACATAAATTTGGGGATGGAGAGAAAAAAATTGGATTTGAGCCAAAATTTCATTAATTAGAGTGGAAAAAAATATGCATGTCAAAAAGATAATACAAAACAAGACCTCTAGATGCATGTGAAATTAATAATTTGCAACGTAATGTTAATAATTTTTGAAATTTTGAAAATTTTAATGTTTCTGAATTTTCTAATTTATTATTATTTTTTAATTATTAAATACTAGATATAATTATTAAATAATAAATATTACTTCATAATTATTAAAGATTGCTTAGTAGTCATTATTGTTAAAAATTAATTATAAAATAGTAAATGTTAACCCATTTTTTAACAAAGCAGATTTCAACTGGACTTAAAAGATTAAAATAAACATGAAACGACTTGAAAACTTGAAGGCAAACTTAAAATGACTAGAGAATTGAGCTCAAAAAATTTGGACCAAAAATACACTAAGAAGAGATGTCAGTACCGACCTTTCAAGTAGGTATCAACCTCTCTTGTTAACTCCTTAGATATTGCGATCACTTTGGAACACCTCCATATGGAATTAGAAGAGTGCTGCAAAAGAGTACAAGTCATTTCGAGCTAAGGAAAAAAGTCACCACCGACCTCTTAGGCAAAAAGGCTGATACTGAGCTATTCTGGAGAGAGGTAGGTACTGACTTGTTTTGGACGACCAACGATTGATGGAAATAGCATGAGACACCTTAAAATGAAGTAAGAAAAAGGATGCAAGAAGGTTCGAAGTGATTCGATCTAAGAGGAGAAGTCATTACCGACTTGAGAGGTCGATACCGACATCTGAGGTTAGCTCCGGAGATCCTATAACTTTGCACACTACTTCGGAATGATATTTGGACTCTACTCCAGGTAAATTTCTGCCTTAACACGACTGTTTTCCCTATAAATACAAGTCATAGAGCAACCAAAAGAGGATCAGAATTCTCTGGCTACAGAGACTACCGTTTCTTCACCTCTAATCTCCCCACTATTAGAGTCACTTAGGAAACAACTATTTGTTGTTCTAGGCTTAGATCAGCAAATTTTTAGTACTAATGACTCTCAAATACTCTAGAAACTTCATTGTAAATCGAAGATCCACTAGATTATGGTCAGATCTGATATAGCTAGTTATAATTTAGAGAGAGAACAATTAATAAAAGATTAAAGTGGACGTAGGCCGGAGATTACGCTGAACCACTATAAAAACTATGTCTTCTTTACTGCTTTTTTTGTTTATTTAATCGAAACTGGTGCTTTCATCTTGATTCTGGGTGTTGACCTTTTTGGGTTAAGATTTTGATGCTTTCACTGAGAACAAAGCTAGATCTGAAAACTTGAAGCTTGAATTTGCGATTTGGAGAAGATGAAGAGGCTAATACTAGATCTCAAACCGAAGCAAGTCAATCATAGCCTAGAGACGGTCAGGAGGTGTTCTCAAATTCTCATCAATCCATCTACGTGACCAGAGAGGAGATGGAGTAAATGATTAAGGAGATGCAGGATGGAGTGGTAACTTGACAACATGAAATGTTTGAATGATTTTTCCAAAGGATGGGGCAACAAGGAACAGCTAGGGTTGTTGGAATTCAGAACCAACGATAAGGAGCTAATGCAGGAGCATCTAGAGTTGGAGCAGAGCAAACAGGAACAATGCCCCCACAAATAAATCAACTCGGTATCGAGAGAACTATACTTGGAGGCAATGTTGGTGTGACTGTCGAAATGCTGGGAATGGCGAGAATGGATAATGCTGGAATTGGAAATGCAAATAAAAATGTGAATGCACAACAGCCAAAGGAATATGTGCCAAAGCTACTCCATAGTGGAGGACAGAGTTAAACCAGAAGAGTAGGGCAAAATGCTAATGTGCAGCCAGTGGAATATGTGCCAAAGTATGTGTCAGTATTCCCCTACAAAGGCAGGAGGCAGAATATTGTTTATGGACCAAGACCTTCATTAGACGGTGAAAACAGAATTACTGAATTAGTAGGGCTGTCAATGGATACCCGAAAAATCCGTAATCCGTCTGCATTCGTATTTGAAAAGCAGATAAATATCTGATATCTTGAAAAACGGATGCAGAAGCGGATACGAAGACATCCGCATTCGAAAACCATCCATTTGGTTTTTATCAAGATTATAGTTCAAATTATGTTTATTTTATTGCAATGAAAGACATTTGTTCATTATTTTATTAAGTTAGTAGTTTATATTATATGCACTAAATGCTTATTAACTGCTCGAAACTATTTATCATCATATTTGTTAATTTTTAACACTTCTATAATCAATGGGATTAAAAAATATTTATATTAAACTAAAATTTTCTTTTTATAATCTTGATTTATCGGTCGTTAGCAGATAGGATAATTATCCGATATCCGTCTGTATCCACGGATGCAGATATTCGATATCCAAAAATGATTTCGGATGCAGATGCGGATATGACACCATCCGCATCCAAAAGCATCCGTTGATAGTACTGTGAATTAGTAAGAAGAATAATGAGAGGAGGAGCCCCAGATAAAGGTCGGGAGGATGTGAACAGAAATCCATTCACTTCTAATATCCAGAACGCGAGAAATTCTCTCAATTTCAAGCTTCCGATGTTAGAAATGTACAATGGAAAGACAGACTCGACAATTCATCTGATGAGATACATCCGATGTATGGAGGTGTTGGGTGCTTCTGAGGAGGTAATAGGGCGGTGTTTTCCATTATACTTAACGAACTTGGCAGCGATGTGATTCAGACAGTTGGAGAATTGGTCCATAAGCACATGGACCGACTTAGCAAGTAGATTTTTGAGACAGTTCAGAGTTCACGTCTCAAGACCAAAGAATGTATTGAAGTTGTCAAGCATGAAACAAAGGCCCGGAGAGACACTGAGAAGCTATTTGACAAGACTTAATGCAACAACAACTGTGGTGGACAAGCCGGATCCATCATTAATCCTAACGGCGGCAACATCTGGAGTTGCAAGTAAGACCGATTTCAAAAGTGCATTGGAAAGGGATCCACCTATGGATCTTGCGGAATTCTGCTATGAAGTTGAGAGATATTTGCATCAGGAAGATGCTGAAGCTGAGATACTGAAATTAATGTTGTGGATGACAGGGGACTGTCTGGAGTAGGAATTGAAAAATACAAAGGGAAAAGAAGAGTTGATAGTGACTTTGGAGAACCAAAACGACAAAGAAGGGAGTCGAAATTCCCTTCCTACACTGATCTGACCGAGACCCCGGAGAGAATATACATAGACACTAGGGGGCAAATCCCCTACCGAATGCCTGCAAAAAATAACCTACCAATCGAAACAAAAAATCTAGAAATTTCTACATCTTCCACGAGCTAGATGGACATGAAACAAACGAGAGCCGACACCTTCGTGATATGATATAGGAACTGGTTCGGAGCAACCAATTGCAATAGTACGTAAGGAACCAAACTGCAATGGTGCGACCAGAGCAACCACCACCTGCAGCGAATGCATCAAGGAACAACCAGGAATTTTTTCAGAGATTCGAAATCCCATGATCGGGATGAACGGGAGTCGAACCTAATTCCCATGCTCTGTTTTTCATTTCTTTCTTGCATTTTTTTTTTGTATTTAGCAATAAAGACAATAATAGCCCCAGACCATTTAGATATGCACAAAACCTAGATTGGTCCATAGTCACGCTCTACGTTAGATGTTTGGGTGAATGCATAGGATAATAATAACCTCGGACCGCTTACATGTATATGAGACCTAGATTGTTTTCTAGGCATGCTCTGAGTTGGATGTTTGGGATGAACACTTAGGATTTTTTTCTTGTTCTCCTTGATTTAATTTGAATTTTGATAAATCCACATTGAATGTGATGACTGATATTGATCACTGTATGTCCCGTCCGGAGAGATGGGACCGGAGTGCAAGGTGCAAGCTCCCTTGTCGGAGAGCGAGTCGATGGGCTTATATGAAAAGTAAGTCCCCTCACCATAGAGTGAGAGGATGGGCTTGCCTGGTCATTGAGTTCCTTTGCCAGAGAGCAAGCGAATTCAATAAGGATCTGGAGGATCATCTTAACTTGAACATTAAACGATCTGGAGAGATCATCCTCTTAACTTAAATAATAAACGATCCACATAGATCGACCCCCTTAAATTAAACATTAAACAATATGGAGAGATTGTCCTCTTAACTGAAATGGTAAACGGTCCGGAGAGATCGCGATTAAGTGAAAAATGATTCGGAAAGATCGAACCTTAGAATGAAAACAGGTTTGATAAAAGGATTTGAACACCTTCTAATTAAAATGAAGCTGATAAATCTCGGATGAATACAGGACGATTCTGGATACATGATATAACTTTGAATGAAATCAGATATGTGATGTAATAACTCCGAATGAAATTGGAATGATTGTGGAGTATAAACTACACTTAGGCAGAGTCTAGAGCCTTAGGTTGTAACAAGTTTGGAACGACCCATGATTGACAAAGGAATCCGAATGAACTGGACGATTCACCAGATTGAAGTAGCCAGAGAGCTTAACTATCGAAGACTGATTACAGGAACTTGTTCTTGAGCAAAGCACACCTTACATTCGAAATGCGTACTTTGGGGGGGTAAGTGTTAACTCGCTTTTTAGCAAAGCAGATTTCAAATGGACTTAGAAGATTCAAATGAGGATGAAACGACTTGAAAACTTGGACGCACACTTAAAATGACTAGAGAATTGAGCTCAAGAAATTTGGACCAAAAATACACTAAGAAGAGATGTCGGTACCGACCTCTCTTGTTAACTCCGTAGATGTTGCAACCACATTGGAACATCTCCACATGGAATTAGAATTGTGCTGCAAAAGAATACAAGTCATTTTGAGCTAAGAAAAAAGTCACTGTCGACCTCTTAGGCGAAAAGGCAGATACTGAGCTGTTTTTGGAGAGAAGTAGGTACCGATTTGTTTTGGACGACCAACGATCGTTGGAAATAGCATGAGACACCTAAAAATGAAGTAAGAAGATGAATGTAAGAAGGTTCGAGTAAGTGATTCGATCTAAGGGGAGAAGTCATTACCGACTTGAGAAGTTGGTACCGACACATGAGGTTAGGTCGGGAGATCTTGCAACTTTGCACACTACTTCAGGTCGATACTTGGACTCTGCTCCCGGTGGATTTCTGGCCCAACACGACTGTTTTCCCTATAAATACAAGCCATATAGCAACCAAAAGAGGATCAGAATTCTTTGATCGTGGAGACTCTACCATTTCTTCACCTCTAATCTCCCCTTTATTAGAGTCACCTAGGAAACAAATACTTGTTGTTCTATGACTTAGATCATCAAATTCTTAGTAATAGTGACTCTCAAACACTATAGAAACTTCATTGTGAATTTAAGATCTACTAGATTGTGGTTGAATCTGATATAGCTAGTTGTAATCTAGAAAGAGAACAACTAATAAAAGATTAAAGTGAACGTAGGTCGGAGATTACACCAAACCATTATAAAAACTGTTTTCTTTATTGCCTTTTCTGTTTATTTAATATGAACTAGTGCTTTCATCTTGATTCTAGGTGTTGATCCATTTTTTGGGTTAATAGAAAATATTAAATATTAGTCTTATTTGCCAATTATTAATTTTTCATTTTTAATTATTACTTCTAGATTATTCAATAGTAATTGTTAATTGTTAATTTGTTAATTATTACATAATCAATATTAATTATTAAATATTAAATACTATTTATTATTTATTAATAGTAATTATTTAATATTTATTATTAATTATTAATTATTTAATAGTAATTATTAATTATTACTTCCTAATTATTAATTTTTAATATTAATTATCAATTATCAATTATTAAATTATTTAATAATAATTAATAATAATGATAATTAAATATATTAATTATGGAATATTGAATACTAAATGTTAGTCTTAATTATTACTAATTGAATAATAATTATTAAATATTTAAAAGCAATTATTAATTATTAAAAATTAATTCTTATTTATTAATTATTAATTGTTACTAATTACTACTTTATCATAATTAAACATTAATTATTAAATGTTGCTTATTGTGTATATATTAATAATAAGTCATTATTAATTATTATATATTAATTTTAATTATTAAAATTTATTTATTAATTACGTAATATTAATTATTAATTGCTAATTATTCAATATTTACAACGGCCAAAACTAATAAGTTGTTATTCAATATTAATTATTTATTATTTATTATTAATAGTAATTATTTAATTTTGTATTATTAATTACTATTAATAGTAATTATTTAACTAATTATCAATTATTTAGCAATAATTATTAATCAATAAAAAATTAATTATTAAATATTACTTTTTAATCATTAAGTACTAATCATTAGTTACTAAATATTAAATATATATGTATATTACAAAATTCATCATGGTTAAATTGGATAAGCTTTCCAAAATTTTATATTTAAAAATAAGCGCCGTTTGTAAATTCCTTGGAAATCCGCTGTAAAATAGCTTCGAAATACTTTATCAGTAATCTGCCTCAATATGCAACAGAATTTAGCGTCAAAATATATCCACCGATAAATTGACGCAATTTGCAACGGTTTAGTAGCGGATACAAAAAGTGATCGGTGATAATATTTAAAAATTTGAAATGGAAAATACTTAAAACTATCCCTTACAAATCAACTGCAAATCCATCACAAAATTAGCGATGGAAAATTTTGCCGCTGCTATCTATCGCTATTTTCAGCTTTTCCTGTATTGTCCATGCCAACCATTGCATGTGGTTATGAAATTCCTAGTCTACCCCTAGTGTGTATTTTTTACTTCCCTCGTGTGACTTAGGCATGGATACTGTCAAATCCTTTTTTATCTTTCTCAAAACAAACAAACTCGCTAACTTATATAAGATGATAGAAAGCAAAGCAACATCAAACTAATAAAATGCAAAGCAAAACAACTAACAACAAGCATAGACCAAACTGGATAAAATTTAACGAATAGTCAAACAAACATCAAACCAAACAACGCGGTAACATCAAATGTTAAACAAACATTTACCACAACTTCCAAACACGAATTAAACAAAGTACTAAAGATCCAAACTCAAATGGCTCAAGTTGCAAACAAAAATGACTACACATCCAAAAAAAGATGAAACTAATCAAGTTAAAGTCTAAGTTAATGCCATGCAAAGTGCCCGACTTCATGTTACGCTTCTTCCAAACTTCTACTAACATCTTAGGTCATATCAGTGTTGATTGAATTGAACTGATTTTTCAGCCTTTCTATGGAGTGCGTCATCAACACATGCGCACAGCTCAAACTCCGCAAATTGAATTTCATATTCCACTGCTTAAAATCATGCAGTAATACACGCGTGATGAATAAATAGGGCAAGTACAGCTAATATATGCAGTAATCTACTGTAGGATCGAGTAATATACCCTAGAAGGAGTGAATCTGGTATTGAAAAATATTTTGCAAGGTAACTGTTATAAAATAAAATAGAGTGCAAAAATATAAATATAGAAAGTAAAGAACACAAGATATACCCAACTTCGGCCTAATGCCTACTGTTGCCTCCAAAACTATTGCTGGAGTTAAATATTCAAACTCATACAATCAATAAACTTGCAGACACTTTTAATAAATATTCTAACTCTATGTCTAATAACTCTCCCTAAATTTAATGTTCTGAGATTAGAATATCCAAATAACAACACCTAGTTCTATAAACAAATTCTAGAGTTCAAAACACAAATAAAAATGAAAGTAAATGAAACAAAAATTAAATAAGAGTTAAACAAAAAGAGCACTCCCCTCTTACGTGACTTAGCCCACTTCAATAAATCATCTCCTGCTTATTTCCACTTCAAAATGAAAATTTTCTTTTTAAATCCTCAACCTAAAATTTTGACCGCAACTTCTCCTAAACCAGTGAACTACCGTTGCTTTAAAATTGAACATCTCCTCCTGAAATCGGAACACCGATGTCGGAGATTAATGTGCCATGATCTGGAATTTTTCTTTGCGCCGATTTTTTGAATTTCACATCTGAGACCTGTTATCTGTCTAAATGTTGATTTTGAGGGTGATATAGACCACGAAAAATATGAAGGTCACCCACAATGAGAAACATACTTGTCGAATTCACTGACTTCTCCCTTCTTCATTGATCTGGGGAAAAGGAAGGCTCCATTTCCACCACCGGAAAAAAAGACACCACGAAAAACGAAACGAAAGAAGAAAGGGCGTATGAAGAAGAAGAACAAGTGAAAAGCCCATCTATTCTAGATGATCAAAGGGCGGATCACCTTGAAGTCCTCTGTTCACCTTCGATTGGAAGTGAAGTCATAGTTGAACTCGAAGCTCGCTGTTTGGAGATGGTTACCGAAGGTGCGTGGCTGCCAAATTTCAATCGTGAGGAGATGCTTGAGCCAATAAGTGATGGTAAAAAACAACATGATTTTTTGTTATTGTATCTAAGATGACGATGCAACTGTGGAAGTAGGACTTCATGACCAACATCAAGGTCCCGACGAGCTGCTCTAGTTTGTGATTCATAATACAAATTCGTCCTAGGATAAAAGCAAGGAAAATGCTCATAAATCCAACTTTCTAACAAAGTAAGAAAATCCGTTTCACCCCAAACCTATTACCTATACTTAACTGTCTATATAGATAAACTAGTGTCGCCGAACCCCATGAATATGTGTGCACTTCATTAAGATTTTCTAAAAAGGTTAAATACTGAATTTGTACATGAGTTTTACTTTTATATGCAAATAGTTTATTGCCTAACAAAAATAGTAAGTAAACTCAGGCTCCCTGATTTATACGACTACGAGGCCTAGAACTAGTTTGGTCATCATGTTGATTATCGCTATATTTGGCTTGACCTCCCTTTCTATTTCTCTTCAATAATTTTTTATAGTAAACATATAAAATAATGTTTACACTATTATTAGTTCTACAATTAGTCGCAACATGTATATAGTGAATAATTTGTTTGCAGTGATTTATTACCTAGACAATGCAAAGAATACTAAGGTATGAGAAATACCCACGCCAAGCCCGAACGAGGAAGTGTACAACATCCACGCCCACAATAGGCATAGGTTCTATAAAGTACCATGCACAGCCCTAGCATGGGTATCGTCTTCTCTGAAACAAATTATTCAAGCAATGAAAAAATTACCCCGTGTTAAACATCTAACCTAAGCAATAATTTGACTTCATTACGTGATTACAAAATTAAATAACAACAAAGTAAAAATAAAAACCTTAAAAAAAGAATTGTTACCTTGATTTTATATTATGCTATAGGAAGACTGCTGGAAGAAGTGGATTGATTGATTTAGGATTTGCTAAATTTAGATCTAGGTTAAAAGATTTGTTTTTTCCCCTTTAGTATGAAACGGTAACCATGAGAGGAAGGGGGTGGAATGGAGTATAGGAAAAAATAAGAGGAGTGTATTTTTGTCTTTTTCTAAAGATAACTAAAGTATGTGAAATTAACTTAAATTTTTTGTTTGGGTGTGAACAATAACAAAAAACTTAGTTTCGGCCTAATTTTTCGTGTATCCTTTTCTGAGCGGCTCTAAGATATTTATGGGCTTTCGTTTTGCTACTGGGGTTGAAAATACCAGCGTTAAATCAAATTTGAAAGGTTGAATGCAATCTAAAGTAGAATTGGGTCAAAATTATCAAGTAAAGTTAGACTAGGGCATCGAATTTCGACCGGCCCATGTAGGAATGTATTCAGGCACCACCTCTTCATTGATTTCAACTGTTGTCTCCACTTTCTTTAGCACCTCAAGTCTTCAGTTTCGATCATTACTCCATTTCATTTTGATCGGGATTTTTGATCTAAATTTGGCTGTTAGTTTTTTTGTGTTTCTGATCGGAGTTTTGATTGCATTCTTAATCATTTTTCTTCTCAGATCTTTATGAATTTCTTCTTGTATTCCCATATAATTTCATCAGCATACTCGTTCATCTTTGTGGATAGCATCGACCATCCTCTCGATTGTCAATTGAAGAATTTCAAGTATTAAGCGTTGTGCTTCGATGTTTTGTCTTGACTTCTCAACTGGTGAATCCCTCTGTAATTCAATAAATGATTTGATATATTTCTAAAGCAAAACTAGAGTGTGTAGAAACCATTCTCAAAACAACCATCCTTTCTTGAGATACTGACATTTTATCAACGCCACGTTGAGGTGTAACAGTAATTTGTATATAGGATTTATGTTTGGTTCCATCTATTAACACTCCAAGTTTTGTTTTAAACACCTTGGTAAATTTAGAAATTTTATTTGGACAAAGTTGCCCTCAACAAAAGTTAGTAAATTTATGTTTATGAGAAGAGTGGATACATGATAAACAATTTTGAAGTAAATGAGGAAATATGAGAAACCAAGCTCCGTGTGAGTGAGAAAACGTAAGAAACCAGGCTTGGAGCGAGTGAGGAAAGCTAAGAAACAAAACTTAGATCGAGTGAAGAATTTTAATAAACCATGCTCAGTTGAAGCATAGGTAATATGAATTTTCCATGTACATGGTTTCTTTTAAAACCTTGCTTGGTGCGAGCATGGTTTCATACATAACCTCTCTTGGTCAAATCGAGGTTTCATACAAAAACTTGCTCGGTCTGTGCAAGGTTTCATACAAAACCTTGCTCGGCCTGAGTGAGGTTTTATAAAAAAAACCACGTTCAACCCAAGCATGATTTGTATTATAGAAAATTTTATCGTGTAGAAATTTTAAAAAATAAGGTTATTTATGGAATAATCTAGAGGGTTAAAAGAAGACGGTGGGGTGTGCAAATTTTTACTAGATAAATGGGATGCCTAAAGCAAATTCTGGGATGTTAATTGGGCTAGTCTTTATGTTTTACCGTAATAGACAAAATCTTTGGTTGCTTTTCATATTGTAGATCCAACAGCTAAAATTAGCAATGATAAAATAATGTAAAAAATCTAAATCGTAAGTCCAAATTCTTCAAATTAAGTGCAGCAGCAAAGATTTATGTTGCCTGCATCACTTAAAACGAAAGGTAGAATAAAGTAAACAATTATGCATTAAGGGATTATCTTTTGAACATCTAGTTTTTTATCATTTAAATACATGAAATATAACATTTTTATACATATAATGAAAGTTATTTTGGGAAAAATATATATGAATTTGACTTTCTTATTATTGTTATTATTTGCATAACTTGCATTATGATGATCTAACTGAACAATAACAAGATGTTGACACTATAAAAATTAAAGATACAACAAAAGCAACAGTAGTTGCACTTACTATCATTTATAACATTTCAACTAAATTAGAAAACAAAACATTCCAGTGATCGCTAAATTTTCAAGTAGCTTGTATTGTTCAGATTTCAATATACTTTAGGATTGATTAATCATGAAACCCTAGATCTGAATAGTTAACCATATTGATTTGATTAAGAAAAACTAGAGGAAGGTAAATAAATTAGCGGAAGCTATACTTAAATCAATGATTACAGATTGAAAGAGAATTGAAATTGGTTTGATCTTCTAAATTGACACAAACCCTAGGTCTGAATTATTTCTATAGAAGAGATTTAAAGAATAACCAGAGCTTGTGTAATTTGAGGACCAGAACCCTTATTCAAAATATTGGCATTTTCTAATTTGACCCTTCAACAATTTAGAATTGCCTCGGTATTTACACATTAATAGAACAGGAAATTATTGTCAAGGACAAAAAATTTCAGTATTTTTGCCTCAAGGACAGACCTTCAATATTTTTTCCTGAAGGAACTTTATTTAGGTATCAGTTTTTAGTCATTGATAGTATCAGTTTGTAGTTATCGGTAGCAGTTTTTAGGTATCAGTTTTTAGCTTGGTAGCAGTTTTGTTGTCCTTATGAATAATTTTGGAAAATATTTGTCCTTATGAATAATTTTTAGAAGAATGTTTGTCCTTATGGTAAAAATATTGAGGTTGTGTCCTTGAGGCAAAAAATATACAAATCTTTGTCCTTTAAATTAATTCCCCCTTAATAGAATGACAATTATATCTATAAGCCTTTTAACTTCAATTCATAATTTGATCACTTTAATTAGGCTTTACATTAAAATAGCACAACACATTTTATTTTATATATGTGGCCCACATGGTAAAAAATTTCAACAATCTCCCCATGTGTCATATATGTAATAACCTTATAAATATGTTTAACTTTATGAGCTCCAAAATTTGCTACTTATAACATAAGGTGTTTCCAAAACAACTCATCCATTAACTATGCTGACAAAGGATCAAAGCGGCTTTTGTTATCTTTAGTGTAACTAAATTCATCAATGGTCATATATACCAGCATTATCAAACGACAAAGATCAATCATGGATGCATGGAATGAAAATTACATGAGATGTGATCTATACATGTCTATTTTCAACTGGTCCTACTTTAGTGAGATTAAAAAAAGCTCAATATTTGAACTTCATGGAGTGCAAAGAAAACTTTCCTACTTTATTTCTGATCGGAAAAAAATACGTAATATATTTGTAACCGAAGTATAGAGCAATGTGCCATATGACTATGCCAAATATGAACTCCTCCTGAACCAAAAGATCCTTACATAAAAGTTACGCCAATTGAACCACATGCTCATGAAAGATCTTAGATGATAATCCTTTTGTCAACGGATCCGTCATAATGGAGTTTGTCATAATATGCTTTATAAATTACAATTTATTTTGCACTCCCCTTTTATTGGAAAATAATATGTTGTTTATTATCACAATATTACTTTAATAGTCTTTCAGTTTCTTTTTCAATATTTCACAACTTTGTGACACAAATTTCCAATTATTTTCCTTCGTTGGATGCCCCATAACAGAAAATAAACGTTAGTTCTATAGTAGAGAAGGCTATAAGTGTCTGTATGACAACTTTTCTTATATAGCTTCACCCAAAAGAAATAATAATATTACTACCTGAAATGAATCTTTTGTAGTCTTGGCATCCAAAATATTCGAATTGTAATGCTTTATGATCTCCAACCAATCCGATCTTTTATTTATGAGCATTATAATCTTTTTGTTCCTTAAAGGTATATCGTAACCATTTTAGTTACTATCATGTGATCCACTTTTAATGTCAGTAAATTATCTGTCAAATAATGCACGCAATATCCATATATATATATATGTATGTGTGTGTGTGTGTGTGTGTGTGTGTGTGTGTGTGTGTGTGTCTTAGCATACATCAGACTCCACTCCATAAATGATTGAGGAATCTTTTACATTTCTTTAGCTTCAAGGATGTTCTTACGTTACTATATAAGACAACGTTTGTCTCTTCTGCCAAAAGAGAATCAACTGATTCACAGTTTGCTTATCAAAATCTTTTTAAGCACTTATCTGCCTTGCTCTTTTGTGATAATCCAAATATCACATCATGAATAATAATGGTGTATTTTAATCCGTAATGCCAAAAAGTAATCCATAAGTGTGTTTCTTAAGTTGCTTCATCAATGCGTCTATTGAGAAACAATATTTTAATATCCTTTCGATATTGCTCAAAATTATAATCTGTAATAAGCTCAAAAATAATTTTAAAGAGTCTTTCAGTAAAACTAAAGAGAAAGTCTCTTTAAAAAATAAAATATCATTTTCCTTTTGAGTATATTCTTTTCTATAATGAGCCTTATACCTTCCACATTACCCACTTAATCCCTTCTGGTTTTGGACGGTTATTTATAACCAATGATCTTGTTACCGTGAGGTAGAGGGAAAGATCTCAAACTTTATTTTCTTTTATAGATTTACACTATATATTCATACCTTAAATCCACATTTTAAATTAATATCTTGTGTGGGTTGATGTAAGCCAACAGAACCATCTTCACCAATCCGTTATTTAATTTTACAGAGGAATACTATATAGTCTTCCAGAATAGTATTTCTTCCTTTTCAAGTGAATTTCCTCGGTGACCTTGCATCTTGAGATTGTTGAGTTTGGTTTTTTGATACATCTACCTTAATTTGAAGAAAATTTTGTTTAACATTGTCTTATTATGGTTCTTAGTTTACTTCTGATCAATGAAAGAAAACAAATCATATACATTATCCAAAGAAGTAACTATATTTGAATCAAAGATAATGATTCTCCTTTAAGACAATGATCCACACTTTAATTTTTTTTTACATTGTTTTATTATGGTTCCTAATTTACTTCTTGTCAATCACTACAAGAAATTTTATTTTTTGTAGCGCTCAAAAAACGCTACAAAAACTTTTGGTGGCGTTTTGATAAACGTTACGAGAAAACATGCCACTAAAAATCCATGATTTTTTGTTGCATTTATTTTAACGCCACTATAAATGCATTTTTGGTAGCGTTTTTCAAACGCCACCATAAATCTTTTTGTAGCGTTTAAAAAATGCCACCAAAAGATTTTTTGGCGCTACTAATAGAATTTCCAACTTTACCCCTGTTTTACGGTTGCATTTACTCAACGCCACTATATATATTTCGGTAGCGTTTTTGAAACGCTACTAAAAGTTGTTTATTATTTTATACCATTTTTTCATGCTATTATTTCCTGTTAATGGTCTATTTTGGTTCTATTATATCAATCAACAATCACTCACATAATCATCATATTCAAATAAGTTAAAAAACACATTAACCATATAATCAAATAAAATATCCATAACCATTCCAATACAATAGTTTTTCGACAAAATGACCTAACTCACATACAATAACCATTTGTATACAAATTTACACATCGGGTACTAATAAATGTTATATCCAACTAGTGCTAACAAAACGTTTGATTACCCATAATTCTTTGTTGCATACACAAGTGAAAGCTAGCATCATCAAGTCCAAATTTGCTCTCTTCAAAAGTTTGATGCCTACACAAGTGAAAGCACAATAGATAGTCAAACAATTACGTTAACTCGTAGGACTTCAAATATGAGATCAAACATCTACAACATTATACAAGTATATCCTACTATAAATGATGTCATATAAATTATCAAAGTTATAAAAAAATGAAATAAAGTCCTTTCTTGAGCTTAAATAGTAGGAATCAATTTTGCACACTTACGAACCCTCCTTTGATAGAATGTCACACACATGAACATATATATACATATTACATACAGACGTGTGTACACACACGCACAACACACATACACAACTGTGAATTTGATTTATAGGGTTACCTCTGTTTTATTCAATAAAATTTGAAGTAACAATTTCTGCAAATGAAAGTAACAAGTAAGAGAGTGCGTAGCAATGGCTTAGTTATAAGTACCAAAAGTAGCTAATAAGTATATATATTATTTTTTTGGTTAATTTGAAGTGTTTGGCACCAACTGTTTTGTCTTTTTTTTTATGAAATAAGTGTTTGGCAGTAACTTAATTTTTTGATTTAAAAGTAGTAAATAAGTTGATAAGTTGTAAACAACAATTACTTGTTTATGACTTATTTCAAATTTTACAACTAAGTTTTGCCACAATTTCAACTAATTATCCGTACACTTTACTTTTTATTATTCGCTTAAAACTACTTCAAAGTTACTGTTGATAACTCCTTTTAAAGAGATGAATAAAGAATTCCGGAAAGAGTAATTCAAAATATTACTATATAAGTGATGGAACATACAGCGATCTTAGGTGCTTTAACCTTCCAATTTGAGGAGGAATTGGCCCAGTCAGCTTGTTATTATGAAGGTCTCTACGATTTCAAAATAATGGAGTAATAGATAAAGATAATATTAGAATACAACAAGTGTCTATGAATAATTAACACTTCAAATTAGACGAGCTTTTGCAATGGTCTATGACCATTGATCTACCATGAAATATAATGGTACGGTATATAAGATTATAATTGTTTTTGTCATGGTGTTTCATCTTATCATGGTCAGAATACTTACAGTCTTGTCAAATCCAGCAAATTAGTGACAGCGGTAGGAAACGGACCAATTAAAGATACAGCATAAACCTCTCTGCATGTGATCATCACGATATATAAATGATATCAGCATCTGTTGGGCATATATTACAATTACATTACAAAAACTGTTGCTTTATTATACTATAATACCAAGCCACTGGCACAAGTTCCATGCAAACTTATTATTGAGTAGCTTCATTGGGAAAACAAGACTGACCACGTACTGCTTCAGTGAGGTATAAGGAAGAAGTCCAAATAACTAATATGATATAATATATTTTCATATGAAACTTTTCCTAACTTGAGATATACAAGATTTATCAGCAAATTACTATAAATTCTTATTAAAGAAGGTTGAGCCTTTGGTCGTCCATATAAACAACAGATACATACTACAGTATATGTTAAAGAAATGTACTAATTATTCCATTAATGGCAGGTTAAGCAAATGCAAAAAAAATCTTTAAAATGAACACTGATTTCTTACAGTTCAGTTACAACTCTGTAATCTCCTTGTTGAGAACATGTAACACCAGACCACGGTGGTAGGTCACCATCTCCACATGGATCGTCTTTAACTCATGCATATATAACTCTCCATCCAAGAGATGCCTTGATTTCATTCAAGCTTTCACTAAATACATGAAAAAACATGATGCGATGTTAATTCGATTAAGCTACAATTAAGTAGAGATTTAGCCTACTTCAACAATGCAGAATCGCTGAGAAGAAAGTACCAAAAGAGCTTAAACATGCAGCCAATATTTTCTTCCTTAATAATGCCTGGGTCAATACGAAACATGCACATAATATGCTATATGATCTCAATTGTTGAGGGTTAAAGACATACATTGCCTCCACCCATTTGAGGTACAAGTGCAGTAGGGATGATCACTGTCGTTCCAAGCATAACAAGGTAATGTTGGAATCCTAAGAGAATGGCCTCGGCTGCATCAATTTTTTTATCATGTTATCAAAAAATGCAATTTTCCTAATCAAAACTACAAACACACGATATACCAACATGCTAATAATGGAAATCAAACATGTATATAACAAATTGAAATTGTTTTCCCACTGATGTCAAAGAAAAGAACATCAAACTTAAGTAAGTGTATAGCAAGAGTAGAGAAAATATATACATGCTGGTACTTTCTTTTTCATGTGATGGCACTCATAATGAATCATCATTAGATTTGAAACCACATTTGGCATCAAAAAATTTGAAACCTACGCCATGAAGTTAATGCTTAAATAAATTCGAAAATGACCAAGAATATAGTTCTTTATTCTACTTATAGCCAAGGTTTTTCCATTTTTCTTATTCTTAAACAACCCATGTTGGATTTCCTTTTATGGGCATGGACACGATAGTGATTGAATCCATAACAACACTTTATATCACTCTTTCCAATTTCCAGAACTGACCAATACAACATGAAAATAATGGTAATTGAGGAGGAATGCTACCATCAGTCAACTGCCTCCCAGTTTCACTAACCAATAAAAAGACTTCCACCACATTTAAAATCTGGTTCATACTATACTGAAATTTTCCAATGTGTTTTAAAAGAGTAGATAAGCAAAGAGTTCTAATCTTATACAGAGAAGCACTCAAGCAGTCCGTAGTTGAGCGAAATCCCTTATATAAATTCCTACAAAAATTGAAAATGGTTTAAAAAGCTCTTAAGGAATGGAATAAGGGGAAGACTAGTCTCAAGCAGTTGTTTGAAAAGCTAAGAGAAGCAAATAACATATTCTGTTTGGACCGTGATCTTATTTTAGAAAAAACAAAAAAATGCACTAGCTGGATCAAAATTTCAGCATTTAGTCTTTATATTTATAGTTAACAAAAATAGTTTATATCTAATATATACACAAATTCAAACTAATTGAGATTACAGTTTTTTTTTTCTTAAATTAAAACCAAGATAAAACATGCTTAATTATATAATTGTATGGCATTATGCCTCTGTCAGTGTGGTTACCTATTACATTCCAACCTTTATAATCACCAAAAAAATTAGGGCAACTCATTTAATCACATACTACTGTTAATTGATGGGATATAGTAATGATGACTTAACACAGTAATCATGTATCGGAAAACTATTGTACGTTTCAAGCAAATTATGAACTAATTACTCGATTTCTGCTTAATAATAAAACCTTCAACTGATGAAATAAGAAATAAGATGAGAGAGAAGTTACCTAGCAAAGAGAATTCCACAATCACATCTATACTCCCTTGTACCACAAGTCTTAACATGAGCTTTCCCATCAGAGTGGACAGCGTACAACTTGGAGCAAAGGTCACATCTCCATTTCTTCTCTTCATGCTTCCTGCTGAAGTGCTTCTTGATCCCAGTCAAATCTCCTAGCGCTCTGGATGCTTGGTGATGAACGCAGCTGGTTTCAGGGCAGACGATGTTGTAAAAGACTGAAATGAATGGATAGAAAATTGAGAATCCAAGAAGGAACCGAGCAAATTAAGGGGAATCCATAATCTAAATGATTGTTAGATATAAACAGATCACGACTGTTTTATCAGTTAAAAGTTTTGACTTGCTCAAAAATACAAATGCCCTTAATTTCCTCACCTCCTTCATAAGTTCTCGAAATTTCTGTTATGTTCATTTCAATCATCACTATAGCATTCTCCATTCTATAGACACTATGCTGAAAACCTCAAAAATTCTCTCTTCAGCATACAAACTTTATACAGCGAGAAATTTAAAATTAAATTTCAACCTATCATCTTCATATATCAGAATTATGAAATGAGTCCAACATATGTCAGGACAAACAAAGTTTTTAAAGATAATTAAGTCAAACTCGCCTAAACTTACATGCAAAACAGTATAAAACTTAACCTAATTCAGGATATAACAAATTAATTAGGTCAAAACAATCACTACAATAAGGAAATATAAATCAAATATCTGAACAATACGTCTCAAAACGTATATCACATCCCACTCTAAATCCGGAAAGATCAAATCGTAATCCACTCAGAATTGCCAAATCAAAATCGAGTACCTTTTCAAGAAGTCAACAACCAAGTCACCGAAGATGTCTGTGCATTGATGGATGGAGTCGCCACTGCCGCCAGATTGGAGTCGCCGTCAGATTGGAGTCACCAATTCGCCGTCGTAATCGAGTCGCCATCATCGGTCAAAGTCTGGAGTCGCTAGCCGCGTCGTATGCTATGCTGGCGGCCTGGCGCTATTGGTCTTCGCCTCTTCCTTAGTCGCAAAGCCTAATCGATCGCAGGACGAATGGGGTGAATGGAGGGACGAGAGTAGTCATTTCCTGGTCGAAGAGGAAAGGAAATGATTTTGCTTTTAGGTTTGGGGATTTTTGGGGCTTAGCAATTTAGGGATAGTTTGAGGGGAGAATGAAGTAAATTCAGATGCAAAGTGATCGATGAAAAAGGAAAGCGGGAAGTGAAAAAGTAAATAAAAAAAATTTGGTGAAACATTTTTTACTTTACGCGTGTGCAAAGCGGGAACGTGAAATCTTTTTAGCCGCATTTATATTTTGTAGGGAAATACTTTTTGGTTGCATTTAGAAAGAAACGCCACCAATTTTTGCAACTATAAATGGTTTTTCTTGTAGTGAATGAAAGCAGAAACCTTATATATTATTCGAAGAAGTAAATGTAGTTGAATCAAGGATGATGATTCTCCTTAAAGATAATGATCCATATTTTATTTCTTCCCCTAAACTCAACATCCTCAAAAATTATAACATTTCTCATCTTAATTTTTTCTGGTGTGGGTTTATAAAACTTACAGCTTTTAAGTTTCTTAGAATATCAATAAAGTATTTGCTATCTTCAGTGCCTCAATCTAGAATTATCTAGTACAATGAAATAACTAATTATATTAATTATCATATCCAAATTCATGGTTTCATTATAAGAGAAATTTATCATGAATTTCAAGATATTCAATTCCAATAATATATGAATTTATTGATAAATTAGTCTTGTTATTTCTAAAGGAATAATAATAACCAAATTTGTTCATATCAAAATTAGAAACTGAAATCTGTCTAAGTGACGGTACAACAAAAATATCAAACAAATCCAAATAATATGCATATCATTTTAGACACGACATGTGTGATATATAGTAAAATTCCTTTTATATGTCCATAGATTTTATAAAAGAAATAACTATAAATATATCTATTTGTTATTTCTTTTGTTTAGATCCTTAGCGACTTTTTTATCCTTATTTATACATTTACTTACAACGTACGTTAAATGGGTACTTTCTATTTTATCATGCTTCAATCTCCCCACAATACGAAATGACCTCAACAAGAGGTCATTCTATTCTTAAAAAATTTACAATTAACAATAATCTTGAAATGGTTATACTGTGAATAAAGAGAGTATCAAAAAAATTAACAATAACTTGAGTGCCTTTAACTTTTAAAGCAACATCTTTCGGTATAGTACTCCTTTATATTTTCCTTACTTTGACTTTATGGAATCAAGCAACATAAAACGTGCTTTTTCCCCTTATCGTTTTTGGAAAAACGTTTTTCAGTTTGTAAAAAACTCCTTTAAATTGATTATCCATAAGGACATCACATTCTTGAAAGTTTTTGAAATATTACCTTATGATAATTTGACTCTTGCAATTTGAATTATCACACCTCTCAATGTTTTTCATAACATTATAAGAACATTCAACTGTAATAGGGGTGGTTGTAATCGTCCTGATTACTAGAGCTAAATCTATGAAACCAAGAAAAAACAACATGTTCTCTTACTAATCCTTAGAGTTAGTCTCAAACAAGATCGGAACATTATTAAATGGGCATAAAATTTTGTCAAATTGAAAATTGAACAAAAAGTAAAGATTGACTGTATATGCTTATATCCAAATAGCAGTCATAGTAAATTCAAATAATTAGTAAGTCTCTTCTCAAGATACCCAGCGCAATATTAATATCAAGTCTTTGGACAGTAATATTAACTATAAGTGGTACTCTTATTGTAATGATAAAAAACTGACAATAAATTCAAGTAAAATAAGAATCTATCACATATTTATCATCACACATGTGCAAATGATTCGGTCAAATATTATTCCTCCTTTGGGTCGGCTAATACCCGCATGAATAAATACATACAATTATCAAACATTTTCATTAACAACTAAAATAAAAGATGTTAATTTGGTGACATGTTATTCCAATTAGCTCACTTGAAATGTAGGATATTTACAATTAGTTTGCAAAGAGACACCAAAAAATATATTTGAATTTATTTCTTAGTGTATGCACAATATATTTCGAGTGCTATAAAACACTCCCAAAAATGTTTTAGGTCTATATGACATTTGAAAATCTCAATTATAACCATGACATAATATGTTTTAATCATAACTGTTATAATCTTTTGCTTTAAGTATGTGGTTATATTCATGACATTCCCTAAATAAATATGATACAAGGCATCATAAATAAATTACATGACAAATGCCATGGATGCCAAAATTAAATGCCACATTAATTATATATAAATGGCATAATAAATGTCACATTAAGTTATATATAAATGGCATAATAAATGCCATACTAAATAACATGAATGAATGTAGTAGCTATGATGTACATCTAAACCATAATATAGCTATGCAGAATGTTACTTTGTCATTTTTTCTTTAACTTATTATTTGAATATTTAAATAAGGTCAATAACCATGCATTTCGGCAAAATATAAAAACTACTGTTCCTTTTATTTTATGATAACCGAAGAATGAAAGTGAAACATATTTTCAATAAGCATGGGTCATACATATAAAATATCTATATTTATGCATCAAATAATAAGTCATATGTCTTTTCTTATTTCAAATACAAATATGTTGTATCATTAAATTTATTGCAACTTACGTATTTAGTGCATTATGATAATAAGTTAATTAATTTATTATCATAACAACCACATTTAATGCATTTATGATAAAAATAAATGCATTTGACTGTTATGTGGTCTAAAATGTAAATTACTGTCATATTAAAATTTATTTCAATAATAAAATAAAAATAAACACCTTAAAGGAGCATACTTTATATCTAATTAATTAAAATTTCTGAAATAGCTCAAATACCTTATACACACACCCCATTAATAAACAGTAAAGAAAATGACTGTACATATCAGATCCAAATATTCCTCACATTAAAATTCACAATGTATTTACAAAATATACAATAATAAATATGTGGATGCTTTAACCAACATAAGTTGTTTTTGAAATTTAGAGAAATTTAGATTATTTCCCAAAAAAATTAAGATTTCAAAATTCTATCTTATTTCATAAATAACATGCATATCAATTAGATGTATATTTCTACACCAAAACAGTTTCACAAATCAGCATTTCAATTTATAATATATAAAAAAAATTGATACTAAACCAAATTCAAAATAAATAAAAAATCATTGATATCAAGCAGGTTTGAAACTTGAGTGGAATTTACCGATTTTTAAATGAAGTTTAATTCAAAACTTACTCATAATAAAAATATAAAAATTTCACTATAAATCAATGATGTGTCTCTGATACCACTTGTTAGGATTTCAATATACTTTAGGATTGGTTAATCATGAAACCCTAGATTTGAATAGTTGATTTGATTGAAAAGAATTAGAGTAATGTAAATAAATTAGTGGAAGACATGCCTGAATTCATAATCGCTGATTTAAAAAGAAAAAAAATTATTTTGATCTTCCAAATTGACATAAACCCTAGATTTGAATTATTTCAACATGAGAGATTTGAAGAATAACCAAAATTTGTGTAATTTGAAGACCATAACAATTATATTTTTAAGCATTTTAACTTCAATTCATAATTTGATCATTTTAATTAGCTTTACACTAAAATAGCACGGTAAATTTTATTCTACATATGTGGTTCACATGTAGAAATTTTCCAACATGTATTGCAAAAGTGTAATGCACAACGAAGCCACGATATCCAAAAAAAACTATTATTAAGTGAATATTAGACTCAGGTCCTTAAAATCAAGCTTAATATACGAAAACTCCTCGTCAAAAAAAGATTGTAAATTAGGTCTGCATAATTAATTTACTGAATAATTGCATACATTTATGCAATTATTCAGTGGGTAATTGCAGACATTTATGCAATTATATCCAAAAATTGCATAAATGTCTGTGCTTATTCAGTGAATAATTGCAAAAATTTCCGTAATAATTTTAGTAAATAATTACGGAAATGTCTGCAATTTTTTGATGAATAATTGCGGAAATCTCCACAATTTTTCAATGAATAATTGTAGGAATTTTTTCAATTTTTCATAAACTTAATTCTAAAAACATAATTTACATGCTTATTTTGACAAGAATGTTTGATGCATTTTGAAATTTAATAGGAACTTTAACTAAAATGTCCCATTTTTTAACTATAACATATTAATTATTATTTAATAACATAAAACCCAGAAAAAATAAAAAGAATCCTAACTTCTAGGTTGTTCAGTTGTAAAGTGCAAAATAAAAGGCAAAAGTGGCTTGAATAATAAAAAGAGTGCCAACGTAAATTCTACATTTGTATAAACAGATAAGAAATTGATTTTACAAAAGAAATTGGAAAATGTCCAACTATGCTTGATGGATTCGTTCATCGATACCCAACTGTTTGATTGTGCAGAAAAAGTTGAGCCAATGGACGCATTTTCTCTGTAACTCGCACCAAAACCCTTCTAATATAACATGAGTCTCCACATATAAGTGAAAGTAAAGCTTCAAAGTCAAAAGGCTGCATAAATAAAACCTATCCAAACACATACAGCAAAGCACAGCTACATCACATCACATTTTATAATACAAATATAAATATACATTTATAAAGCAGGGCTACCCTTGTACACAACGACTAATCATTGAAATATACTAGAAACAAATCTCATAATATTTTGGTGTCATAGCTGACATGACCCATGTATACATGGACAATATACATAAACAGGTGAACCAGAACTTGCCCCTTTGATGCACAAGCACATTTACCACTGGTAAGCTCGTAACTAGCTTAAGCCCTGCCAACCTGAGTAAAATAAACACAATACTTTTACAAACTGGAAAAATAATTTCTGGAATATGCTATTAAAAACGATATCGTGCACCTTTTCATCTACCTTCACATTCCACGAATCGTTAAGAGAAGTTAGATGAGGAACTTGAGAATATGGAGAGTTCTGCGCTTGATTTCTCAAGAGAGGAAGCCTTGCAGGGATGTAGTCATCATCGCTATCATAGTAGCTTCCATTGGTCGACCCAAGAGCTCTGAGAACCATGGCTAAGAAAATCGACAATGCCTACATAGGAAAATGTACATCAAAATGTGTTTTTTTTACATCAACTATTGAGTATTGAGACTGGCCAAGATTTTCAGAACATTACTAATATCATAAATCAGAAAGTCCATATAATCAATCAAGATCGAATCGTGGATGCATGTATACTTGTATGCGAGAGAATTTTCTTTATGATGGATACATTTGAAATGATCCCAAACAATTTACCAATAGAGGATTTTCACTCAAAGCACTTCTCCATCCATGGTTATAAGTTTCTAAGACAATACTTCAAAATAATTAGTTTTCATGACAACAGATAAAAGAAATTATGAATTTATAGCAAAAATGATAAATTCTCGGTGAGAGAATATAATTTCATTTATCATTTTTCAGTACACATACACACCTCCTCTATTTTGCACCCCTCTGTCCCATTGATTTCCACCACACATTCCGGTTTAAATAATAATACATTCTCTCTCTTTCCACTACACATATTATTTAATTTGGAACTTGAGGTGGAAATCAGGGGGCTGAAGGGACGCTGCAAAAATAGAGGTGTCATTAAACACACACACATACACACACACACACATATATATATATAAGATGTAAAAATATATATGAGCTAGAATCTACATCCCTCCTTATTTAGCATCATCATGTAGCCCTCTATTTTCATTAAAATAATAATATGATCTGATTAAAGAGAGAGCATTATTATTTAAATGAGAACATGTGGCTGAAAACAGAGAACTATATGATGGTGCTAAATAAGGAGGGCTACAGATCCTAGCTCTACACACACATATGTATAGTAAAATTTGATGTTTGGACTTCCATGTCTAAACCTAAAACTTAATTTTCAGCATGATTTATCGTTAGTTTGTTTTGAAGACAACAAAATTTGAATTGTGGTTTCAAGTAGTAAGATTTTAAATATTTGGGCAATCATGAGACTAACTCTTAACAATAACAATAACAACAACAATAATAATAAATAATTCTAAATGTTAACCACCGTGTACATTTTTGTACATATAGCAATCAGTCATCACTGCCAAAATCATGTAAATAAATAATATTTTACCTGTGCGCCAACGATACCCAAGCCTATCCATTTGCACATATCAAAATTTGATTGCACAAATTTTTTCAAAGCATCGAATCTCCCTGTTTTATCCTCTGGAAAATCCTGATCATGGAAATAAGAACTAAATGTGACTCTATTATCTGGGTGTAGATATATAGTGATCGCAGAAATGAACAAACTGACACAGAAATGGAATACTAATAAGTACCTCCTCCCAGTTTTTGTTCAAGAACACGTCAGCAGTGATGGCAGCCTCTAACATAACAAGCATAAATACAAGCACCATATACTATTTTATCAGCCATTAAAGTTAAGTATACAGGCATTATAGGCATTCACGTTATGAAATTGAGGTACTTGTTTTTAAGCACAGCAATACATTTTTCAGAGTTTCATATGGTATTCACATTCCTTGACTTTCAGATCAACAATTCCAGCTGATTGGCAGGTTATGTTTATTAGAACCGAGATTCAAAGTACAAAACAAACTATATAAAGCACAGACAATCTGGAAAGATATCAATAGTCGATGCATTTTTTTGCAAATTACAGAAACAAAGCTGTTATGATCTTCAAAGGATACACAAGACAGGCAATGACCATTAGTGGTTTCTGCAGCAATATGACCAGAGCACGTTATAAAGCACAAACACATTCCTAAGCCAAGGAAAGTGTACATGAACCTGTATTTGAATAAACTCATATCAACATCAATATATTTTTCTGATTCGAAGAATTATGTTTCATTTTGTTTTAATAAACTTTCCTGTGTGTGTGTGTGAAAGGTTTAATGCCACTCCTCTTTTGTATCACCCCATTAACACGTCTATCTTTAGGCACTAGTTTTATTTAGACACATATTTTATCTAATATACACTGCCATTTTCAATGAACCTTTTTATATATGTGTGGGTGGGTGAGGATGTGTGTGTGGTGGTGGGTCTTTTTTTGTTTGTTGTGGGAGGGGGGGGGGGGGTACATTTGATGGACAAACAATTTATAAAATATTAACAAATTGATGGTCGATGTATTATTTTCTATTGTTCTCCATGTTCTCCTCTCTCCCCTAACAACTGATCAAAATTTGACAAGGAAAAAATATGAGAACAATAGGTAATAATTTTGGAATGCAAGAAGCAAAATAAATAGTAGTAGATGAGAATTATAATGAATTTGAGAAAATATTGGGGAAAAAATCAATAGAATTGAGACAGTAGATACGGGAAAAAAAAGAGTGAAGGAAAAGGGGGAAAACGTAAAAGTATGTGGAGAAGACCTAAAAATGTCTTTGTGACAAACATTATCGGCTAATGCTATTTGAACTCCAAAGATGACTTCAGTAACAAACATTATTGGCCAATTCTACTGTTATACTAAAATTGTGTGTGATTGGTGATGGTTAATTTTTTAAACCATCATCGATACCAATGGTAACCATATGAACGGTTGAGTATGATTGAGCAAACCATCACCATATGAACGGTTGAGTATGATTGAGCAATAGATAGTATAACCGTAACGATCCTACTTAAACTATTACAGAATCCATAAATCTCTATCATTATGAAAATCTATGTCTGATGTTCTTCACAAATTATTAATTGATAGTTTAAATCAAGAAAAAGTGTAAATAAACCAATGAATGAATTTGCATCAAATAGACGCAAATTTGAAATAATTAAAAAAATCATATCGCATCGGGTTGTGAAATCTTAAGAAACTATGAAGACTTTTTTTCAAATAAAATAAAACCATGTTATGAGTATAAGTATATTTCAACTTAATTTCATGAATTTGAGAACATATATATTTTAGAATCACATGGTTCGTTAAAAAAAATTATTTTTTCCCATTAACTTCATTCTTACTTGTAAATTTCTATCAAAATCCAAGCTGTATCTTGTAGCTATTTTGAACAGGTTTTATGAACTTTATTGGTTCTTTCGTACACCCAAGCATGGTCTTTGGTTGAATTTTATTAGTTTTATTCTTTTGATATATAACCTTTGTTGAAAAAATAGCATATTTTCAACCACTATGATAAAACAAATAGGGGTAGAACCCAATGCGCAAGGCTCCCGCACCATAGCGGATTTTGGGGAGGTCGATAATGTACGCAGCATTTCTTTTGCATTGCAATGAGACTATTTCCGGACTCGAACCTGAGCGCCCAGATCACCATGCGGATGACCTAACTGTTGCGCTAAGGCTCCACCTTGTATAATAATACAAATAAGAATGAAAAAATTAGATCAAACGAATAAACCATAAAATGAAAAGTAATAAATTAAAACAAAAGTAAGATAACCACTAAATGTATGTATTTCAATTGAGCTAAAGTATTATCTTAAAATTTTGTTAGTTCAATCATTAATCTCATGTAGTATATAAGATATAAAATAGACCCGCTCAATTTATCCACATACAAACATAGGTATCACCTTATTTTATGTAAAAAAATTAAATAATTAAGCATTAGCTATACCTGAATTTCATTAATTGTGAACAAATTATAGCATAAAATTTTAAAAATATTAATACCAAAACATGATTATGAAATTTACACATCTATTTGGCAGAGGGCAATTATCTTCATTCTAAGCATTTTTTTGATTCACTCTATTTTCACATAAATACATAAATTTAACCACCCATACCATTTATTTAATATGTAAGATATGAAGTGCGCTCACTTAATTTCATCTATAACTATCAAATGTGGAACATACAAAGTTGAATGAACTACTATAATACTATATATATATATAATATGAATTTAGAACTAACCAAATTTGTTGTGTTATTATTAATTTCTTAATCCAAGTTCCTCAATGTCAAAAGAAGAAAAAAACAAACTTCTTTTACAAAATAAAAAGGTTAATACAAATGTAACTGGTGATTTATGAATTCCTTTTCTATTAATGGATAAAAAAATTATTCTTTCTAATTTTTTTTCCTTTTCCACTCAAGTATTAATTGTTTTTAATCTCTATTCTTCTTATTTTACTCTTTCTTCCATCCCTATTTTTCAAAAAAAATGCAAGGTGAATTGAATATAAATATCCTATTTGAATTCAGTTTTTAATTTTTCTCTGCAAAATACCTATTGATCCATCGGCATTCCCTTCGATAAGAACTTGTGATTCTTCTTCTTTTACTGTATTGACCTTTGGAATGACACTTTTCTCTATATTTATAACCGGCAATTTTTTTCTTCTTATGTATTTTTACTTAAGTCGAAAACATGTAGTTCTCTTCCAGTTTCTATTCAAGGTCAACCAATTTCATTTGGATTCATTGTTTTCTTTATTTTCGATTCATTTTCTAAAAAAATTGCATTAAACTATATATATATATATATATATATATATGCACATACATATATTTATATTGTTGCACCTCATGTAAATTTTTCTTTAGTTAAAACAACTTAATTTTCAATCCTGACTGGTTCAATGCAGACAGTATATAGAAAATTCAAAGTTTTTAACAGAATCAATGCATGAAAATATAAATCTCTACTTACAATCAAAGCTCATGGTTTTTTTACTTTTTATTTAGTTATTTTTTATCGCTTTGGAGGAACTTAATAATGAGGGTAAGTGTAATTTATGATACCAGTGACTATGATACTACTGTGCTGTCTATGAGAATAACTTAGGCATCTTCGTTCTAGTGTATAAAACTTGTGCATATTATATGTTCTTTTTGGGGAAGTATTCAATCTGTTAATGAATACTAGGGCTGTCAATTTTCAGCACGACCCGAAACACGACTCGAAGATGACACGAAAATTAGCGGGTTTGGATGACACGATAACACGGGCGGGTCAATTTCGGGTCAACCCGCCATAACCCATTTAATAAACGGGTGGGTTTCGGGTTGACCCGTGAACCCGATTTTGACCCGCCAAACCCGTTTATTATAAAATGTTTTAAAAAAAAATTTGCAGGGTTGTTTCGTATTCGGGTTGACCCGTGACTTACTGACTTTCCTTTCGTCCATTTTCATCTCCTCCATATTACACTCACATACTCACAGGCGGCTAGGGTTTTCATTTCTGATTTTAAATACGTCGCTCTCCACTAAGTGCACTTCTCCTTCGTTCTCCTTTTTCAGCCGGCCTCTAAATCTCTAATCGCTAGCGGCTGTACCTACCCCCTAATCGCTCGTGCCCTGGCCATGCTCTAATCCCCTAATCGCTCATCGTGCCCTAGTCGTGCCCTAATCAGTAATCACCCCTAATCGCTCGTCGCGCCCTGTCTCCACGTCGCCCCCTAAATCTAATCGCTCACGCCTGTCGTGGTTGCTGCAACTTCAAGTAAGTATGTAAATTCATTGCAACTGCAACTTCAAGTACAAAATAAGCAAGATACATCCTCTTTATATGTATTACTGTAATGTATATTAGATAGAACTAAGCTTGTTTTCTTGTTTCTAGACAAAAGAATAAAAAACTCAAATTTGCTCTTGGC
Organism: Allium fistulosum; assembly: GCA_030737815.1. Classification (NCBI taxonomy): domain Eukaryota; kingdom Viridiplantae; phylum Streptophyta; class Magnoliopsida; order Asparagales; family Amaryllidaceae; genus Allium; species Allium fistulosum. Next base: position 726,640,536 of record CM060904.1, read on the forward strand.
TCACCATGGTTTTGATAATTTTTTGGTATAACGTTGTGTGTTTCCATAATCCATTGAATCCAAAATCAATTCATTTTAGATTTGGGCTAGTTTGATTTTGTCATTTCCATTATATTACAGTTTATTACTATGACTTGTTATACAAATTAAAAGGACCATGCATGTTAAATTACCATGGACTTTTTCGTTTTATTTATTTGTATAGCTAGGTGATGAACTGATGATGCAGATTGATGTTTAGTACATTTTGTATGTGGTTGTTTTTAGTTTTTTGATGGTTAACAAGTGAATTTTAACTGTATCTTGATGAGTGATGACCATGTTCCATTTTTTGAACTTTTTGAACCATAGAATGATAGAAATCATGGAAAATAGTCCTTGCTTGCATCTGACTTGCTTGCATTTTAGTCCTTGCTTGCATTCATGGAAAATAGTCCTTGCTTACATTCTTAATGACCATGTTCCATTTTAACTCTATCATCTATAAGTGTATTAAAACCAAGTTTGCAAATGCATGTGAAAACTGGAAAGTGCCAGTATAATTAATACTGATTTCAGAACAATCGAATGGCATTCATTCTTCTTTAAAAAAGAATATATATAGTGGCATGGTTTGACTAATGCTACCAGATTAGGATTTTCAAATGTTGGTACATTATAACTTCGTCAATGAATCACTAGTGATGAATTTTCTTTTTCTTTAATTTTGCAGAAAGGAGATGGACCCTTTTACACCAAGCAATGAGAGTGGTGAACAAACTGGAGATGCCAATATGCAAGCATTGCAAATAGACGACATAGAAATAAAAAATGCAAAAGCTGTTGGTAAGAGACGTAGGAAGCTTACTTCTGAGGTATGGACTAAATTTGAAATTATTCCCTTGGAAATTGATGGAAAGCAAAGAGCTAAGTGTATGAAATGTGGTGCTATTTATTTATGTGATAGTACTTATGGCACCGGAAACCTAAAACGTCATATTAAAACTTGTTCCAAAACTACTGATCGTGATCTAGGTCAATTGCTTCTAAGTCAAACCGACGGCTCTATTATAACAAGGTCTTCTAAATTTGATCCGGATAAGTTTAGAGAATTATTGGTAATGTCAATATTGATGCATGATTTGCCATTTCAATTTGTTGAGTATGCTGGAATTAGACAATTATTTTCTTATGTTTGTGTGGATGTTAAGTTGATTTCTAGAAATACCGCTAGAGCTGATGTGATGAAAATGTACCAAAAGGAAAAATTGAAACTTAAAGAAATGTTAGTTTCAATTCCAGGGAGAATTTGTTTGACTTCTGATTTATGGACTTCTATAGCAACTGATGGCTATATTTGTTTGACTGCTCATTTTGTCGATTCTAATTGGATACTTCAAAAAAGAGTGTTAAATTTTAGTTTCATGCCTCCACATACCGGAGTTGCTATGTCAGAAAAAATTTATAATTTGTTGACTAATTGGGGCATTGACAAAAAAATATTTTCCATTACCTTAGACAATGCTAGTGCAAATGATGTATTTGTTAATTTGCTGAAGGGGCAGCTTTTGTTAAGGGAGTCTTTAGTGATGGATGGTGATTTTTTTCACATTAGATGTTGTGCTCATATTCTTAATCTTATAGTGCAAGATGGGCTAAAAGAAGTTGATATATGTGTGTCTAAAATTAGAGAGAGCATTAAATATGTAAGAGGTTCACAAGCAAGGAAACAAAATTTTTTAAAGTGCATATCTCATGTTTCTTTGGAGTGTAAAAAAGGTTTACGTCAAGATGTTCCTACTAGATGGAATTCCACATTTCTCATGCTTGAGAGTGCTCTTTATTATCAGCGTGCTTTCCGCCATTTACAATTGAGTGATTCTAACTATAAGCACACTCTTTCTCAATCTGAATGGGTGAAAGTGGAACAAATTTGTAAGTTTTTGAAGGTTTTTTATGATGTGACTTGTCTTTTTTCTGGCTTCAAATATCCTACTGCAAATCTGTATTTTCCTCAAGTATTTGTTGTTCAAGACACTTTGCAAAGAGCTAAGGCTGATGGCGATAGTTTTATGAGTAAGATTGCATGTGGTATGATTGGAAAATTTGAGAAGTATTGAAAGGCATACAGTCTTATTCTCTCGATTGCGGTTATTCTAGATCCTAGATATAAGATTCAGTTTGTGGAGTTTTCGTATAAGAGGCTTTATGGTGGTGGTTCTGTACAAATGAACAAAGTTCGTGAAACGTTGTTTGCTCTTTTTGATATTTACATGCAAATATATGGTAAAAAAACAGATACAGTTTCTAGTAGTCAGAGTCAATCTTCTTCTGGTGATATCTTAGTTTCTAAAGAATGTTTAGATGTTATGAAGGTAAACTTTATATAACGACGCATTAAAGCATACAATTTTTCCTCTTTACACTTTTTAGTATTTACTATATCTTACATATATGTAGGACTTTGACAATTTTGAGAGTGAAGAATTTACCTTTTCAGCTCAAAAAAGTCAATTGGAATTGTACTTGGATGAGCCAAAGTTGGATAGGAAGACAAATTTGGATATTCTTGACTATTGGAAAGCTAATCAGTTTAGATTTCGAGAATTGTCTATTATGGCTCGTGATGTGCTATCCATTCCTATATCTACGGTTGCATCAGAAGCATCATTAAGTGTAGGTGGTCGAGTTCTTGATCAATACCGAAGTGCACTTAAGCCCGAAGTTGTTGAGGCAATCATATGTACACGAGATTGGATATTTGGAGGTGGAGGTTAACTTTCTTACTCTATTTTGTATTTTCTATTGCATAAAATTTGATTTGATAAAAATTTAATAACTTGACAGGTGCTACTACTTTGCCACCTAATCTTGAAGAGTTAACGGAGGACATTAGCAATTTAGAAATCAACGGTACCCTCTCTCAAACCGCTGAGTGTTCCTCTAACAATAAACAAATGGATATATGATTATGAACTCATATGTTTAACAGTATAAGAGGTACGTATTACTTGATTTATTAAACTTCATATTTTATAATTATAGAATTTGTTTCATTTTTAGTTGTAGTTGTTTCAAAACTTTAGTTGTTTCAAAACTTTCATTTCTACACAGATCTTTATTTACTAAGTTATATTAGAGAAGTGATAAATCGTACAGACTTTCACGAACCCATAAATTATTCCACAACTTGCAATTTGCAGGATCCATGATTTTGGTTGTACTGCCAAGAAACCAAACAAGTGCTCGTTAACCCAGTATTTGTTAAGCTAAAGCCAAGCCAAGCACTCAATAACTTGTTTAACCTAATATGCATAACAGTAACAGTAACATTGACAAACCCTCCAACAATTGCATGACCAGTCGACACTACCAGCCCTTGAGTAAAACAAAACCAGTAATAGATACATATATAAAACACAGTCTAGTTTAAAATAAACAACTCTTTCAAACCATCACAAAAACAGCAGTGAGCAGATTTTCAAAGTATACACCATATAAAAGCATCAGATAATTCCAATTTAGACTTTTATCAACAGTTAGACTCATTAGATAAACCAAATGGGCATGTATTCTGATGTCCCTGTCTATTTTATCATCACTTGCTATTTACTTGTTCTGGAGCTATGCTTAACACTATAATTCTGATGTCCCTGTCTATTTTATCATCACTTGCTATTTACTTGTTCTGGAGCTATGCTTAACACTATAACGTACAATTTAAAAATGCTTTAATCGGAGTTAAAAAAACATTGAAATGATATTGTACCAATCAATCAGCTGTTTAAAATTTAAATGCATCAGACAATTCCCATTTAAGACTGCTATCAACAATTCATTCTCATTAAATTAATGAGCAAATATTTTGAGTCCCTGTCTATTTTATCATCACTTGCAATCAGTAATTCACCAATTTAAAATTTTAGGCAGAAATTGAAATTGCAGAAGACAAATAACTGGAAACATTGGCATGAAAACTTGCATCTTCAGTGGTAGTGACAAGTATGTGGTGGTTTATGTTTGTAATTTAGCCATTTAAAGTTTTAAACATTGCTATTTAAGAAAAAAAAGTGCTTTGCTCAGAGCTTTCTCTTACACTTCGGATATTTTTTTAGGTGAGCAGTTTTGCATGTTAGGTAATGTTCAGTAACATGACCCTCTCTCTAAAGTTCTAACTTCTAACATATATTGCATGTTAGCCTGCTAGGTAATGTTTAGTAACATATATGTTATTAACATATATATGTTAATGTTAGCCTGTTAGAGTGTTGGGTAATGTTCAGTAACATATATGACATTATATGTTAGCCTGTTAGGTAATGCCCGAAACTCTGATTATGTCATATTAAATATATTCTCCTTGTCACTTGTTTATAGTCCCGTCTCTGTAAATTTGTTTCACGGTTTATACCTCCCAACTTGTAAAAATGCTGTTTTGTAGTAGCACACGCTACCAATGTCACAAAATTAATAGCAGACTTCATGCGATTTTCTTCAATCGCTGCTTGAAGAACTTGCAAGACAATTACACGTAATACTGTAATTAGGTAATTTATGTGATGTTTTATTAATCGTTGCTTGAAGAACTTTGCTGTTTTTTATTTTCTCTGAAGTGAATAATTCTACCTTTTTTATAATTATTGCAGGCAGAGCAAGGGTACCGTGGTCCGTATGGGTCAAGTTGGGAAGCTTCTATCGTATATGCCGAATTGCTTGCAAGATTGTTGTCGTAATGTATTGTCGTTGTCATATTGTCGTTGTCATATTATATTTGAATATCATTTTCATGTTGAATATTTGCAAATTTGTAGTGACTATTTACTATTTAGGTAGATTTATTTGCTCGAATGTTGTATCATGTTAAAAATTGTGTTACTCTACTCGAATATGCTCATGTATGATGCTATTTTCTTATATTTGATGACCTAGGCTTAATGCTCATGTATGAGTTACAATATGTGTATGCTTTTCTGCACTTGAAAAGAATTGTTAATTTTGCAAATATTGTGTAAACGGGTTATTGGGTATGCGGGTCAACCTGTTTAAACCCAACCCGACACGACCCGTTTAGTTAAACGGGTTACGTGGGTCGGATCAGGTCAACCCGTTTATAAATGGGTCGGGTACGGGTTCAAAAAATATGACCCGTTTAATAAACGGGTTGACCCGATCCAATTAAAAAATGACCCGAACCCGATTTGACCCGACCCGAACCCGACCCAACACGACCCATTGACAGCCCTAATGAATACATTAACATATACAAGCAACTATCTAACAATGCCCAATTAAATTATCGTTTTGGAATTTAGTTTGAATTTGATTACTAAATTATTACTATATCGATATCATTGAAAGATCTTTATTACTTAAGAATGGTCTACAAGGGTAATAAAATGAAGAAAAAAAGGTTAACATTGTATATAAATGTAGAAAATGAGAATGTCTCATTATATATGAGCCGATATGGTATTGATTGATTAGCTGTTAGGAATGACTGATGTCATGAAATGTTGGAGGTGGTTCATTTTTTGATGCATGTTTGAGTACATCATTAAAGGTATGTAATTTACATTTATAACATATATTGTTATCGTAGTATACACATCAACTTCAAAAAATAATTGGAATGGCACCTACTGTTTGCATCACCAAACACCCAATAACAGAGATCTAGTAAAGCATAGGACCATGAGTATGATCCTAATGCTGGTTTGTAGGAGGTGTGATCTCTGTTCTACAAAGATGTAAAGTTGTTACTCTAATTCACATCATAAAACGCAAACAGATATACTAGAAAGCAAAAAGTAAAACACAAAAAAAATAAAGCAAGTAGAATTGTTTAGTGGTTCGACAATCTTTGATCTACGTCCACACTATATCTTTTATTGTAATTTTTTGATTTACTATTGCTACAACATTTGCTAAATCCCTGGATCAGTTACAACAATTTTAGATTGCTAGACCTATGGTTGGTAAAGCTCTGATACCGTAGATCTTGAGGTTGGTCCATCATAACTCAATATTGGATGGTGGAATGGATGATTGAAGGTGATTGGGTAGGTTGAGATGATTTTTTATTGGTTAAAAGTGCTCCAAAAGCTTCACTTATTGATTCTATGGAGTTTAGGTAATTTGGATTCCTCTTCTCAAAATGATGAGTATGTGTATTACTGAAACTAGGAGGCTCTGAGTCTGCTGCATGGATGTGGGATGTTATCCAGGTTCAATCCTTGAAGCCCAGGAGGAAAGACAGGTCCATTGGGGCCTAGTTATAGGCAAGTATGGTCGGTATCGACCAAAAAATATACGAAACCATTTTCACAGTCCGATAGGCTACCTACCATACCATTTTCCAGGTTCAATGGGGTGATTTACCGGATCATTTTACAATTTGATGTGCGACCTACCGGACCGTTTTACGATCCAGTTTCGGCACCTTTGAATTTGCCTACGAGACTTTTTGTTTAGCGCATCATCTTTCCTTTCATGCGTGTTGCTCAAGCACGTTTCTTTGCTGGATTTTTGATTCCATATTTAGTCATTTTCTGAGTAGGAAAAGAAGGTTGAACCATTATTATAGAAATCATAACTTATTTATTTTAAGTCAAAATGGGACGAAACTTGTAATAGTTTTGTATCATCAAGTGGAACGCTCTAGTGCCCCTCGGCTGTTCCATTGGAGTGGCATGACTAGTTGCTTTATTATGTGGGGACCAAATCGGTTAAACAATGGACCGATTTTAAGATGACAATGTCTTTCAATCTATAGTTCGGTTTGAGATGCGATTTCAACCAAGGTGCATATCCCGACTTTGAGCATATTTTCCGATAGGTTTGGGTTATGTTCTGAGACTATCATATTTAACCCCAACACTTTGCCCCCTAAAGTATGCTTTGTGGATAGGAAACATGCTTTACTCGTGATCCAATCGTAGTGGATGAATGGTGCGATTGAGGCAAAATTCCATAATGCTAGAGGGCAGCCATTCGTCTTGCTTATAAATCAAGAGGTCTATTTGCCCGTATGAGCAAGAACATCTATTCCTGCCTGATCATAAATCTTTTCCTCCAGTCTCATGGATTTCATATATTTGAATGACAATGTGCTATTATGTCTTCACATATTTCTATCAAACATCAACCAAAATTTATTCATAAAAGTAAGTTGTACATTTGCTTTGCAGTCCCCATAATCTATAAGGGTAATCATTCATTGAAGTACCATACTTCTTGTTCAGATAAAGTTAACTCAATCTCTAATTCTTTTTTGAAAAATTACACTCCACTGTCTCTAATGGAGTCGGATCCTGTCTCTGGGACTAGTTAAAATTACTGTGTTTGGAGGAGTTGAGCTCGCTCACTCTCTAAGACTGGACGAGTGGATACTTCCCATCTCTTGTGAAGTTATACCTTGTCTCCAAGGTTAATATACTCCATGGTCTCTAATGAAATTGAACCATATCTCTGCGGCTAGGAAGTTTATACTCCTCTATCTCTAGCAGAGTTGGATTAGTTTATACTACGTTGTCTCTGGCAGAGTTGAATAAGTTTACACTCCACTGTCTCTAGTAGAGTTAATTGAGTTTACACTCCGCTGCCTCTGGCAAAATTGAGTTTACACTCCACTGCCACTGGAAGATTAATTTGAGTTTATACTCCACTGTCTATGGTAGAGTTGTATGAGTTTATTCTCTGTTGTTTCTAGTAGAGTCAAGTAACAACAAATGAATCATTCCAAGCATTTAATATTGTAAGGAGTTCATGGCTTCTGGGTCAGAAAGCATCCCACAAGTTCAGCCATCTGCTCATCAACAAAAGCGACTCGTGACTTTAAGAACGAGAGGCATTCGATGAACTCATCCAGTCACTCGTCAAATGAAAAATACTTATAACCATTCCCGTGTTCACAATTTGTATACACATCTGTCTATGGATGCCTAGTAGGAGAAGGACATGATCTGACGTCCGTGAGGAGTCCAACACCGTGCCCCCGAACATAGTTTATACTCTTTCTTCATAACTCATTTCCATCGAGAGCCTATGGACTGGAGTTCGTGACATTCTCGCTGGAGTTACCTACAAATGGAAAAATCAAGCCCAACAATTCATACATTAATTTCATAATATTGTACTGCTAAGCATAACACAATACCAACGGTTTATATTCTATAGAACTCAATCTAGTCAGTTCATAAATCAATCACGAAACATAGTTCTATCTGTCTATGAAAATCATGTTCATAACTTAGCAGCTTAAACAAAGTTCAGAAAGCACAGAAATTAAAATAAATCTAAAGGTTCAGATCGAAATGTATGGTGGGTTTCCACCCAGAGCATGCCTCGAGATCAATCTTTGAATCTCATACATGTGTAGGTTTAACAAGATACACTCCTGAACTTTATTTTAACATGAAATAAACACAACAAAGTTTAAAAATAGTCTCTTAGTTTCTTCAGTCATTTTTTTAACGAACTGCAACAATCTTTTCTTTCAGATGTGCTTCTCGATGGTTATATCTGAGATGTCTACATTCATTGGGCTCATGACTATAGATCTCATGAAAGATGCAGTATTTTTCGATTTCCATCTCTGTTACACGACTCTCTGATCCTCGATTCACTGTGATCTATGGTTTACCTAGTTGCAAGAAAAATTCTTTCTGGAGTTTTCGTAAGCTCCGAGTGCAAAAACTTACAATGTCCTCCTTAAAGCGTTTTCTTTCTCCAGTTTTAGCGTCCATCTTTCGCTTGCCTTTATCTTAAGGCTTTTCATCTCCAACTTGGTTAACATTGAATAGTCTCATCTCGATATCGAAATCCACCAAGCGCATGTACTTATCAGCTTGATAGTAAGTGTCCTCCAAGTTGGCAAATGTGTTCTTCTCAAGTTCTCTCTAAAATCTGTCGTCCTGTTAATTTCTAAAACAACGGGCTCGTGGAAAATTGGTTCATCCGGTTAACGCATAGCAATTGCTACAACGTTGAACTATACAAGATAGCTACGTGGAGTTTTTTCATTCTTTTGCTTGATATTTGTCAAACGCGTCTCATTTTTAGGTTGAACGACATAAAATCTAAACCGATTTATGAACTTTTCTTCCAACACGATCAAAATGTTAAAGGATATGTGCTTCAAACAACTAAACCACAGTCACTAAGTCTGACAAGAATTGAGGAAAGCAAAGACATATTGCTTCCTCTGTAGCTCCAATTGTCCGCATATGTTGAATGTAGCGCTTCACATGTACTGTAGGATCGGTTTTTTCAACATATGGTTCAATGATCGGCATCTTAAAATCTGGAAGGTTGATTGCATATCTGAAGTTAGAAGTGAAGAACTTTGGTTCATCTCATCAACATCTAGTCTCATGTTATGCTTGCCCAACACCTGACGTATTAGCTCAGCAACTCATTCCTATGCTACATTGCTTTCTTAGGTTGTTTGGTAGGCCACATCTCAACCACCTGTGGACCAATCAGTCTGAACTCAGACGGTCCTATTTCAACAGTCAAGCATGTAATTCTAGCATCGGCATACACTTTAATAAAACATCCTCCCTTAGGTCATGCATGGGCTATACCGTTCGGTAGTGATTTGAATTAGTACGAATGATGGCCGATTCGGTTGTATGGAAGTTCGTATTTTCATGGCTTCTTCCTGCCTTACTTGCTCTCTGGCGTCCATTCCTGATAGGTTGTCAACAGAATTCCCAATTCGATCTATATGAACCTCTGTTGGTACTACTTGCTCCATGCGTTTAAGGAACACGTTCATTATCTCCTGCTGTATAGCCAAGAAGCTTCCATATTTGCCATTATTATTTGTACCTCCTCCTTGGTAAGGTAATCGACTAGTTGATTTGGACCAACGCTTCCTGGCTGTCCCTATAGGCAAACTGTTCTCCATCCAACAACATCCTCTTTGATGCTTGCTTTCTAGTTGGTGGCTTCATGGTCCATATTGAACTCTCAATGAAAGCACCAAAATGTTTGTACCAAAAATGACTAAACAACCAAGAACAAAAATTTGGTAGTCTAGAACCCTAAGCGTGATCCTAACACTGGTTTGTATGAGGTGGGATATCTGGTTGCCAAATATGTTGCGTTCTTACTTTAATACTGATCATAAATCGTAAACGGATGTACTACAAAACAAGAAGTAAAATACAAAAAAGTAAAGACATGTTTTTATAGTAGTTCAGCAATCTCTGGCCAACGTCCACTTTATATCTTTTATTATGATTCTTCGATTTACAAATTACTACAACATTTGCTAGATCTCTCTACAGTTACAACAATTTTGGATTGTTAGCTCTGTGCTTGGCAGAGCTGTGATGTCGTAAATCTTAAGGTTGATCCATCCAACCCAATGTAGGATGGCGGAAAGGATGATGGAAGGTAATTACGTAGGCTAAGATGATTTCTAACTAGTTAAAAGTGCTTCAAAAGTTTCTCTACTAGTATCTATGGAGTCTAGATGCTCTTAGATTTCTCTTCAAAAAATGATAATGTTAGAGGGTATTTTATAGGTGCATTCCTGAAGCTAGAAGGCTTTAAGGTTGTTGCATGGAGATGGGAAATCATCCAGGTTTGGACCATGAATCCTAGGAGGAGGCCAGGTCCATTGGGGCTTGGTTATTGGCAAGCAAGGTTCTGGTCGATACCAGTCTAGTCAGTATCGACTAGAAAATATACCGGACCGTTTGCACGGTTCGGCCTATTGGACCATATTTATGGTTCAGTAGGCTGCCTTTTGGACTGTTTTTACTGTCCAGTTTCGGCGCTTCCAGCTTTGCCTTCGAGTCTTTGTTGTTTAGCGTATTATATTGCATTTCATACGCGTTGCTTCGGTGTGTTGTTTTGCAAGATTTTGAGTTCCATACTAAACCATTTTCTGACTAGGAGAATAATGTTGAACCGTTATTGTAGAAGTCATGACTTCTTCATTCTAAGTCGGAATGAGACAAAACTCAAACCAATAGTTTGTATCATCGAGCAGAACACTTCAGTACCTCCGGATGTTCCATTCGAGTGGCATGGCTAGTTGCTTTACTAGATGTATGTCTTGATTTTAAGCATATTTACCAATGAGTTTGGACATGTTTCGAGACTGTGTCAAATTTCCTCCTAACATCTACCATGCACATTTTAGCTTCCAAGAAAAACACATTTCATAGGTAAATTTGATTTACAAATACTAAAAATTAAAGCTAAAAATTATAATTTAAATCGATAAATGGGACGTTGGGTGTAATTTTTAATTTATAAATGTTTGGTGTAATTAGCATCATTTGGTAAAAGATTAGTAAATACAGTGACGTGATGCTCTAATAAATATTTGTTTTCTTTTTTAAGCCCTTTTCATTTTCTTATAATTTTTATATCGCATTCCTAAAATGAAGAATGTACTCGAGATTTTTATTAATGAATCTAGAGTATAAAATAAAAGTATGTCATATGTATGTATAATTTAGTTGCAATTCAGCGTATTAATATGAACATTGTTAAATAGACTTCATTTTTAGATAAGGGACCGATTTCAGGAGCTTTGTCCGAAAAAAATTTGTTATGAAGGATGTGATAAATGAAATCAAATAAAACGATTTATTATTTTACCCTCGTGCAAAGCAAAATTCTACAAAATCAAATCGAAAAATGAAAAAAAAAGATGGTGGTTCTTTGAACACAATTTTCGACAGGGTCTGATTGAAAAGAAAGTCAAAAAATGATGGAAGATCGTTGAAATAATAAGCGCGGTTACGGAATTTTTTAGCAAGGAGGTAAACATTTTTTTTGTATGACCTATAGTAATTTTACGAAAATTGAAAAAATGAACTCTATATAAAATTGAAGTATTTGAGTCCATTTAACAATGTCCAATTAATATTCAAAGTTCATTCGATGTTATATTTTCAATGTGACATGCTCACTATATGTTGCTATTATTTAACATGGCTTTTTTAATTAGCTTCGGATTACCATCGTAAAATATCACATTAACGAATTACTTGTGTTAATTAACATTTTAACATTCTGTGTGCATAACATGGGTTCGCACTAGTACTTCATAAAATATTATAAACCCAAGTTTCATTAGGAGCGAAATTCAAATGGAATTAATTGATTGTGCTTCGAAGATGTGAAACGAGTTAATAAGTAGAAACAAACTGTTAAATATGTGGGAATCTTATCGAGTTTTTTGAGATGTTAAATATGGATAAAAGTTAGTAAAACTTTTAAACTCTTCCAACTAGTTTAAATAAATGGAAAAACTTCATTTTAAAGGAAACTAAACAAAATTTTAGGCTACAGGGTAAATTTTTTGTTTAGTTTCTTTAAAAGTGATATTTTTCATTTATTTAAAATAATTAAAGCAGTTTACAAGGTTGTGCTAATTTATCCATATTTAAAATAGGGACATTTTCAATAAAACCATTCAAATTACTCTTTTTTTAATTTAAAAAAAACTAATCCAAATCATATAAAACAATGAAAATCAACACGCGATATGACTATTTTCCTCGATTCATTTTTTTCCCACACGTGTATCAAGTAAATGTAAAATGTAAAAAGAACATCAAATCAACCAAAAACATATGTAAAACTTGCAACTATCTGCATTAGTTACTGCAAAATTTTCGGAGAAAAAATACAAATTTTCTATCAAATTTTGTGGAAATGATAGCAGGATTTAGGCAATATCACTGATATAAAAATGTTTATTGATAGGGAAGTTCAACGAATTAAATTTGAAAACAAGGGGAGGATCCTTGTTTCCACATTTAACATGTTAAAGAACTCATAAGATTCCTACATATCCAACATTGTGTTTCAACATATCCACATCTATGAAACAAAGTCGAACAACTCATTTGAATATCACCCATGATGAATTTTGAGTTTACAGCCTTCTACGAAATATTAGTCTAAGTTTAGGCTCACTAGAATACAACTTATAAGTTGCTTACTCATCAAAAGTTGTGTTGGGTGTTATCAACTCAAAAAATTCACATATACAATAAAAATTATCATGAATTGATGTGATTCCAATTTGATTTTCACTGTGCATGATCACACCCACTCACCTAGTAGCGCAAAACACTGTTTTGAAAAGAGTATGCCAGTGAATTTAATTCTGCTTCCATAAAATACTTCACAATTAGTTGTTATGTTAACTAGTAGCTTCCTACACATTGTCTTCAAAGCCTTACTAGTATGTTGTTCACAAATATTTGGAAAAATATTATTTGATCAGATTAAATTTAACCTTGATATTTTGAAGTCTAATAACAAAATGAAATGGGAAAAAATGGTGAAAGTAAACAAGGTCGTATGGTGAGATTGTGTGGTTTGAATTGTAATTTTAGATGTATTGTGTAATCGTAAAGCAATAGTCAAATAACAACTCCTTAGAATGTTAGGCTTAATGTCTTGTCGCCATATCCTATAGAATCTAACAAACAATCTAAAACAGGAAGAAAAATGTATCAACCTCGTAAGTCAGTGAGATTTATTTGTGTGCAAATATAATAAGCCCAAATGTCACTGATATATAAGTCTAGCAATCCAAAGTTCATCATCGCCAATTGCTTACAAAGACCAAAAAAACACTACTATGATCACACAACAAACCTTCAATGCAATGCGTGATGCTGAAGTGCACGGTGATATTAGATGCATAAAAAACTAAGGTAGAAGCAAGCAACTGGTACGATTAACTAGACACTTGATCACTAAACAGTCATATATCTCATTTAAATGATAATTCATGACATGTCTATAAATTTTGAATCTTAAAGGAAGAATTGGAACAATGGTACAATTTGAATTTTTTTTCTTTTTCATATATTTTCATTGCACCTTTTCTAAGAAACTAAAAAATTCAACTGCAAATTTTCAATTAACATGGGCTGCTTCCATTAGAAAACAATGACGACTACCGGCCAAATGCCAAGCAATATGCAAGCAACCAGGCTACTAATGAAGAGAAAGTTTAATTAACATAGTTATTAATCTACACCAATATTTTCTTTTCTCACCACTTTGAAATTCAAAACAAACCTAATATTTTAGGCATTGCTTCAGTAATAGACGTGTTAAGCAAAGTGATGATACTTAGAATTTAGTGTGTAATACTGAAATTTATAGGCATTACATGAAAAACTGAAAGGCTATATTTCTAGTATGAAAGCAAGCCATGAACAATTTATTACAAGTATTTGAGATATAAATTTCATCAAGTCATCTACCATATGAAAAGAACAATTGAATAATATCTAAATAATTTTATGATCAGATAACGTAACTGCACCTAGAACAAAGCCCCACCTCACCAATAACTTATTATTTTGAAGACAAAGTTAAACTTGGATATACTGAAGCTACCATAGTACTGCACTGTTCGTAATTCAGTAATTCTCTCTATAAATTTTAATCAGCATAATCCTATTCCAAACTTTAGTGTTTTACCAAAAGAGATTGTTGCATCATCTATGAACTATTACTTAATTTGCACCTACCAGACATATAACCACAAACCTATTCTAAACATTATTGAGTTCCACCTTACGTCCACCATAATGTAGAAATATTCCCTATGAATTAAGTAGCTGTCAAGTAATAAAATAGACGAATTCAAAAATAAATAGCCAATTAACGAGTGGTCTTAAAATTAGTCTATATCATGCATTTTCAGACTGACAGACTTCATGAAAAAGCTTTTACGCCGTAACATAATCATGAAAAACATAAAATAGACCGAAAAAATGAAAATAATCACAAACCATGGCGGAATAGAATCGTCCCAAAAACTATCCATATGCTTATACCAAACTCGAATCATCCACAGCGAATATAAAATCATTCCGATCCCGACAAATCCGATAATCGAATTCATAAGCTTGAGCAAAGATTGCAGGCAGCTCCTCATCAATCTCCCCATCGATCCCTTTTTCTCTGCTTACCTGTTTGAATCGAAGAGGAAATAAATAGTTAAAACATAGACGTGGTGTTAATTTATCAATATTGTGGAATTTCAATACAGAATTGAAAGAGGATTTTTCTTCTATAACCTTTTAGCAAGAAATGGATCGAGGAAGAAAATATGGTGGGTGAAGTAGTCGCTTCTGAAGATAAAAGGATGAATTTGGGTGATTCACGAAGAATCGTGCTAAAGTGCAAAACCAGTTCGCACTCCATCTTCTGTTCAAATAGGCGTTCGAAAACGACCCAGATGTGACAGAGGCTTCAGGGGCCAAATCAGCACATGCAAGCTCTTTCGGGTATCATGTTTATATGTACGAGATCCAAGACACGTCACAGTAAACGTACGAGTTTGAAAGCTATATGAATTGGTGACAAAATGTTAAGTCTAATACACGTAAAACATATATAAAACTTTATATAAGTGCATATAGCGATTGAACACATTTATATCGTTGCAATAATTATGTCTTCTATTTTTTTGATCTACCTAGGGTCAATAGCAAAAGGATCATACAAGACAAAATTGAAAACGCATATGATGAATATTTTGACGCAACTCGAAATGATAGCCGAACCACAAAAAACAATGATTAATGTTTATTAAGTAGACTTAGCTTTACATTTATCGTTGTTTATCGATTGTCAAAACATAAACTAATTTAACTAAAAATTATTTATAAATGAAATCGAAAGACATGTCACCGTTGTCTGTTAGATACAATATAGGTATATATAAAAAATTCTTTAAACTAAATACATTTATTTGAAACAATCAAAATTTTGCATGTAGTAGAACATTTTTTGAGAAAAATTAAGTTTGGAATTGATTTCAAAATATCGAATTCTTAAACTAAAAGAAAATGTAAAGACACGTATATAATTTTATTTTTCTGTTGCAATATTTTTTTTGTCCTTTCTAAAATAACCATCAAGCTCATGAAAAATAATTAATGTTAGCAAAATATTATTTAAAAAGCTAATTTTATTTATGATTAAAATAAAATAAAATGTTTTTTATTTTCAAATATTTAGAAAAAAAATTTACAAAATAGAATGAAAAATACAAAAATCAAAATAAAACTGAAAAAAAAAGAATGAATATAATTTATATTTAGGACCTAAGAACATTTAAAGAGTAAAAATAAATATGTTAAAACTATTTTTGTTAGGATTCGAAGCTGTGACCTTGGTATTATTCCAAACTTTTTCAAACCAAGATCGATTTTAGCCACTCAGAATTCGAACTTGTGACATCATGTGTATTCATAAGAGTATTTTGAAAAGTCTGCGATCGAAGCAAAAAATTGTAATATGTTCCAACTGTTAATAAAGATTTTGTTGTCATATATAGATCTACTTTATTGCTGTCCCCTTCCTTCCAGGGACTTGTCCCAACTAAAAAGACCCGAGAGCATTGTCCCAACTCAAAAGACTTAGGCTTCGTTTATGACTTTTACGGTACCTGCAGTGATGGGTTACGAAAGTACTTGTTGGTTTTGATTGTTAATAATGCTCTGATTGGTTTATTTAAAAGTGTTGTTATAGCCAACTAATACATATTTTAGAGTTTAATGTATGATGGTTCTAAAAGTTACCCCTAAAGTAACATTACATACATATCCATATATTTATTCTCTATAATGAAGGCTGGCAATATGATTAATAGGGTATAATTGGAAGAAAAAAGTTAGAACCCTTCAAAACACCTCTATTTTATGGATTGAAAATTACCATCAAAATTACAATACATTATTTTTCAATGGTTTAATAACCAACGATAATTGGTGTGAAAAAGTAAGGATTGTAACAACATCTGAAATGCACAGCCATCCAAAACCAGTCAAAACCAGTAGAAAAAACTCTCAAGCGGAGTCTTAAAAAGATTTGCTCCTGAACATTATTTCAGCCAATGAATCGACATTTCAGAGATTTTTGCATTCGATATAAAAATGTTCACATCGAGCGTAGGGTTTACATCGGCATATTAACCAAAAACGTTTTACCTTTTCATTTTCTAGCAGTTGAAACGTCTAATGAAAATCTCCAAAACCGTCTCGAAATCCCATTTAAATTGACTCCAAATCACAAGAAAAAGCTATAATTTTCATCTCTATACGAACATGTAAACAAAAAATCAGGCCTAACTTATGTGCTTAAATTAAGGAAATCAATGGTACTTTTGCCAAGATGTTTGGCTCTTCAGCAAGCATGCAAGTCATCATATAGTCAAGTAGTTAATTATGCAAATAGGTAATTATGCAAGTCTTTGGTCACAAAGTCATAATTCAATTTTGATCTAGATTGCCATCAAAGTCCCAAATCGAGCTCTTTATGTATGCTTGAGTAAAAATAAAAATGTGGAAGAAGTAAAATTCAGAATTCGCCTCTTCTATGAGATTACATGCATATTTGTAGAGAAATTGTATCTTTAGGTCATTTGACACGTGGCATTAATGGGAGATGAGTGGTTGAGATTTTGCTGACATGGCACATTACCGACTTGACATGTGACGCAACTTGTTTTTGATCTCTTCATGATGATATGGCATGGATGAGCCAATTAGGAGCTACTGCATGGCTAATTATAGTGCTTTGCGAGTTAATTTATTGGTGTGTGATAGCATATTCACAACATTCGATGACATCATCGTTTAATAATATCAACATACAATAAGTTTAACCTGCGATAGGTTGACTCCAATACGTGATAGCTTCAACCCTGCGATAACTTATCTTCATCATGTGATAGCCTTTATGACTTCAACCTACAATAGCTTGATTTCAATATACGACAGCCTTTATGACTTCAACACGTGATAACATGATTTCAATATATGATAGCCTCAATGGTTTTATCTTACGATGGCCTTGCCACTTCCTTATGCGATAGTTTTTATGACTTCAATATGCAATGGCTTAGCGATTTTGACATGCGACAGCTCAGTAATCTCACCATGCGATAGCTTGATATTCTTAACGTGCGATGACTTGATCATCTCAACGTGCGATATATATGATATTCTCAATATGTGATGGCTTGATCATCTCAAATGCAATAGCTTTCTCTTTTGGCCCTCAATCTATAAATTTTTTTGGTTAAAAATTTTAGGGTGTAACAGAACGAAAGACCACATCACCTACTTCCTCCAACATTAAAAAATCCATGTCTACAGATTTAGAAACCAAAAGATTCACAAATGCCTACTTTTTGCTCCATAAATAAAAGTGTTTAGGAATATAAAAAATTTCATTTGGGAAGGCGAAGGTCAAACTTACCCTGAGAAGATTTTTGGAGCTAATTTCTCTACCAATAAACTCTACCATATTTATATATAAAATAAATAATTATGTATATGAAAACTAATATAAAGTTTTGCAATTAATATTAATATATAAGCATTTCTAAGTTTAAACCAAACATTAATTATATAATTTTTAAACCGAAAAAGACAACTACATAGACACATATGTATGTATGTTTATATGTATGTATGAATGTTATACACATTTATTAAATTAATTAATTTAACTAATAAGATAATTATATAAATTCAAATTAAATAACAAAAACACATCGGTTTTCAAAACACAACTAAATATTACTTATGAGTTAATATATTTTAAACATTATTCACGATAACACATGTTAAAATTTAAATAAGATTATTATTTACGAATTTCTAGGGAGATTCATAAATAACAACGAAAAACCTACTATAAAGTGAATTTCAAGAATTCATTATTATTTGCAAAGCAAAGTAAAATTTTAATAAACAATAATATGATTATTGTGAAGGCTGTATTATTTTTATGCAAATAATAATACGACTATTTTTATGGGATTTATGGAAAAATATTATTATTATTATTTAAACTAAAAATAATGAGAGATATTTTAGGAATAATAATGATAATAATAAAGAGGTGTTTTAAGTATATTTATTAAATTATTAATACTTTTGATATAAATAATAATAAAGTGATTTTTAAGATTTAATGCAAGATATTATTATTTTTGAGTTAAATAGCGATAAAGTGGTTGTGAATGGTAGTAAGACGATTTAATAGATATTATTATTTATACGTAAAGTAATAGTATTATTGTTTTGAAAGTAATTAAACATAAATTACAATTTTTTATTGAATAGTATTTTTGAGATATTTTAGGTTATATCATGATAATGAAAGATTTTTGAAGTATATTGCCATTTGAGAAATATTATTGTTTTGAGTTAATAGAAATAAACGTATTTTTATAACAAAAAATAATAAAACAATTTTATGCTTAAGTGGATAATAGGTGCAAGTGCACTATTTTTTATTATTGTAGTAGATGTGTTTATTGTTTGTTGGAATTATCATATATGTTTGTATTGTTGAGATGGAATCACATTAGGATGCTTTATGCGATGTCTTACCACTATCACTACTCGGACGCTGTGTAATTTATTATGGTTTTTGGTCTGTTGATGTTGTTGATGATACTAATATAGAGTAGTTATTACACATTTGATGAGTTTGAGGTTGTGTCGCCCATATGGAATGGTCAGTACACATGTGGTGGATTTATCCTTGTAATTTTGCTATCAATGTTATGTTACTGATGATAGTTGATTAGTACACATATGATGGCATTTCCTGTTGTTGAGTTATTTGATGTTTGGGGTCGACGTTGAGTATTGTTAATTTTGTATGATATGTCTACTTGTTATAATGGTTGTGTGTTGCTATTATTATTGTTATCTCACATTTATGATGATTGATTGTGGTGTCATAGTAGAATATGATGTTTTTTTGCTTATATCATTTTCTTGGTTGCTATTGTTATGTGCTGATAAGTACTTGATATGGGAGAAGAGCAAGAAATATAACTGTTGGAGTTAGGGGTAAGCCCTAGTGGAAATTTTATAATTTTTTGTAATTTTTTTATTTTTAAATTGGATACTTAAGGTGATACTACATACTTGTACTACATCCATAGGTAGTATATAATACACTACAAGTCAATATATGTTCGGTGGTTTGAATTATGCACTTGGTTGGATTTGAACCTGTGACCTCATGGACCACAACACTTAACCACCAGGACAATGGTGTTGGATAGTTTATTATAAATTATTAACTTTGTGATAAAATCTCGTTTGAAATAAAAAAATGTTTTTTCCTATTATATACTTGTCATACCATGTTATGTTAATTAATAATTTAATTTAAGTATTTTAATAGAAAATCCCTAAATGATATATTATGTGATAATAATTAAATTGCATTGTAATAATGAGAAATTTATCACAATAAAAGTAACATATTGGTTTAAATATTCCTAGTTAGGATGTTTTGTGAAAGGGTATTGATACATTCATTGAGACTAGAGTATGTAATGCTCTCCAAATGTTGGACAATGTACTTAATGGCCACTAGGAGGCACCAAAGGGTTATGTACTGATAGTTATTAGATAACCATGGAATGACTCACTCAATAGTTTTCTGTTGGTTAATATAATTAAGATCAAATAGAGAATCTCCAAGTGACGATATTACACAATGCTCCCGACTTGAGAATATTGTTAAGCTTCAATATGAACACTCCACTTTGATTTTAGTTAAATCATGGCATGTCGTCCATCGAAAAACTATTGGCTGGGTTTGAGTTGGACAATTGGAAGTGAAACTCTATTCAATAAAGAATCCATCTCTTCAGTTGTATTTGGTTGGTACCACAGACAATTTAGCCAACTCAAAGTTAAAGTCTTTGGCCAGAACAGTTCGATTAATAATAATTGTTATGATTAAACCAAGGACACTGTGATTGGATTATACAAGTTGAATATGGATGGTATTGGAATTTTGATCAAAACTAAATTTCATAAGTTCTAATGTGATATAGTTCCTACGAAGAGAATTTATGTAAATAATCGTCACTACAAGGTACCTCTCAAAATAGTGAAATTGGATTTTTTTATTGAAATTGTGCAAGTGATAAATCCAGCCAACCTATCATACCACTAGCTAAGGTGACATATGAACGTTAATATTTAGATTGTTCGATATTAATCGCTAACTGAATTTACACATTTAAGTCACAAAACCGCGATGTTGTTTATGTGAGGAATGCGGAATATGGATCTCAAGGCTAGAATGAACAGTAGAATAGGGTGAATAGTGTTTATAAGAAATTGCTAAATCTTTTTGAGTTATTGTTGATTTGTACACAAATGTATGTAATATTCAGACACAGATATAATCACAGAATCAAACACAGATGCAGAAATAAAGTAAATGCAGTAAAAGGAAAGAACACACCGGATTTTATACTAGTTCGGAGTTACCCTACATCCAGTTCCGCACAACTAAATACAGATTTCCTTTCAAAAGCAATTCAACAATTACAACCCTCGGTTTCAAGGCTACGAGGTACACCCTACAGAATCACAATCCTTTGGATAGAGATACTTGATTTCCGGGCAACAAGTTCACCCAATTGATTTCTCAAGGCTACAATCACACCTTTTCTTGCTTGATTGATTTCCAAGGCTACAATCACACCTTTTGTGAAGACCCTGAAGTCGGCCTTCGAAAATCGGCACCCGTACTTCACTTGTACTCAAAATTCCGTAGATTCAAACGCCGAATCTGGTTCTCCGGAGCTTATAACACCATTAAGTACAACAACACAGCGGAATAAAAAGAGTATATCAATATATATATCATTGATACAATGACAGATACAAAATCTGTTACAATATGATACAACAGAATGATACAACGGATATCGATATACATCAGAGATATGATACAAGAAATAGCAGCGGAAAGAAAATAGATAACACCAGCAGCAGATAGAATAACTCCAATAGAATGCTCTAATCCATAGCTAGCGGAAAGCAAGATCAGTCGTCCAAGGACTGACTAGCTCCAGGTAATCTACTCAACCTGAATATCTGAGAAACCCAACTCTAGACTGCCCGTGTGGAAAATGGTGGGCACCCAGAGTTTAGGAAGGGAACAATAAACTCCGAGTCAGTCGTGGGACTGGTGTGAGCAACAAAAACAGTTTATCTTTAAAACAAACCACAAAAGAATTTTAAACATTGAAATCCGCAATGCTTTTGGAAAATGAAACTACCATAAGACCTCCCACCACACACACAATGCAAACGCAGACTTGGAGGAGATTGCTTCTTATGTTAGTCAAATATGCTTACTACGCAAAAGAAAACTCTTTTGATATTATTACTAGTGCATAGTGTACAAGATCATTTCGAAAATACAATATTAATCTTAGCCAGCATAGGTACCATTATATTATGCCTGCTATAGCTGCCTCCTGAGGAGACAGGTTCTACAATTGCAATCGTAAAGGTTCGTATTGTTTCTTTGGATTTTCCAACAAATGGTCAGGCTAAGGAACTTCCTATGCCACGTAGGAAACGCCTCTGGCTGGACGCTCCGAGAGACAAACTGCTCTCTGCCAACAAAGTCGGGTTACCCCTATAACTAGGTAACTCACGAATATGCCATCCCCCGGTCCTTTGGGACCTTTATCCAAGCGCTCGATAACCAACATCACACATAAAAATAAAGTGTGTCCACATGAGTAAGTATCTAGGCTCCATACCATGATACCACCCTTTTCCAGAAGGAAATGACATACCCTAAAGGGCGCGACCCTCATAACCTTGCCGCAACATTCCTGTTTCGACCATTTCCGGGTTGTGAGGTCTGGCGAAGTCTCGTCCACAAAGCTACGCTTTTTCAAAAAGCCACACTTTGGGTCAACAGATGATCAACCAATGATCACAAAGATAAATGATCAAACAAATGATCATATCACAAATGATCAAACACTAATCATCAAACAGCAACACTCAGCATGCCACATTACCAAATTGGGAATATATCGCTGATAAATTTCAACTACATAACCTCTGAGCTCGTACGTTTCAAAGAAGGGTGTTAAGCTAAGAGAATAAATTCTCCGCCACCAACAGAAATGTATTTGAAAGAAATCTGCTTTATATCTCAAAGTGTAATGTCATACATGTAACCATACAAGTCTGTTCCGGGTTCGAACAGAACCGAAGGCACTTCCGAAGAAGCCCTTGCAATCCGGGTATTCACAATCCCGATCGGACTTCCCATCACTTAGGAAATCTCTATACCGGAGCAACTCAGTGCAGAGACAATCGATAGGTTATCCTATCGTTTTCACCAATACCCGGTCTTCAACACCGGTCTTCAAATGCTATCCATATACGACGAATCACTTATTCGGAATGGGATATATGACACAAAGGTCCTCTCCCGGCTAAACCGAATAATGAACGCAATATTTAAAAATATACGGATATTGGGATTTCAGTTAAGTCACAACTTAAACCCAAACTTCTTTTAAATGGTTAAACAAATTACCATTTTCAAATATTTAAACAAAAAGATTTATTTTAACAACCTTTAACGGTTTAAACAGTTTCCACACTTTAATCTTTTAAACAAAAGATTCATTCACAGATTTTCCAAATTAATTCTCATTTCAATTTGATTAACTCGTTAAATCTTTAAAACAAAGATTTAACTCATAGCTTTCAAAACAATTCCATTTCAAATGGTTTAAACAAATCATTATTTTAAATCTGTTAAAAATAAACAGATTCAATTCATCGCTTTTGAAAAGAATTCATTCATAACTTGGAAAACCATTTTTCAATTCAATCTTGAAATTCCTTTAATTAAACTGGAATTTTATTTCTTATCTGAAAGCTTTTATCATTTGAAAACAAACAGTTTTCATTTCAGAAAATCTGATTCATTCATACGAGTTGAAATCCTTGGGTTAAATTCAAATTCTCAAACAATACTTTTAAAAATGGTTTAACTTCATACAAACACATTTATATCACCTTTAATCCCTAGTTTCAAGTCATAGGATTCAATTTCAAACTTGAATTCAAATTTAAACCAAATTATTTAAATTTTCAAAACTTGATTAAGTTAAAAATAACTTTTATCTTTGAAATCCCATTTCAAAAGCTTTTCACTTTAAACCCAAATTTCCAATTTCAAAATCAATTGAGATTAAAATTTCAATTTCAAAAACAACATCAAATTTAAATTATCTGTGACTTAACCGATTTCCTCGTGAAATCCATATTTGTGTGTGTAAAGGTGTAGTCCAGGGGTTTTACACACAATAGTGCAACATCAATCATCACAGATATATCGATAAGCAGTATAATCGATAACGCTTATCTTCATTCACAACTTCAGATATATATATATATATATATATATATATGTATGTATATATGTCACAGATAAGAAGTTACAGTCACCACCGCTTGAATTAAAACAATTCAAATCATACAGCATTACATAGAAATCAGGGTATATCATAAAGCATCATATATCAAGGATATCAAACAATCAAGTCATCCAATAGAATCCAAATATCCATAGGTAAGGTCAATTTATTTATCTGATTTAATTAAATCAGATTAGTCACTAATCCTGGTTAATTAACATAAATCGATTTCAAATCATTTGATTAAAGGTCCTTTAAATCATTTATTAATTAAATTAAATCAACTTTAAATTATTGAATAATTAATATTAAATCATCCTTTTAATCACTTTCATTTATTAATTAACCTTTAAATTAATAAATTATTCTCAAATTAATTACCTTGATTAATTAATCACATTAATCACCTTAATTAATTAATTATCCTTAAATTAATTAACCTTTAATACTTGATTAATCAATCTTTAAATCATTTATTAATTTACTGGAATTACTTTCCTTAATTAATTTTAAGTAATTAATTTCCTTTAACAAATAAATTTAACTTAGATTTTTAAAAGTTAATTTAACCATTAAAACATTCTTTATATAAATTAACTAACCTTTTACAATATTAAGTTTATTTAAAATAAACTTTCAAAACAATTCCATTTTTAACCTTTATTTAATTTGGACATAAACAACACCCATTATTTAAAAAAGTGTTTTAAACAAATTATTTGGATAAAACTTGATTTAAGTTTAAAGTTTTAAAAACTGTTTTAAAAGAAAATCAACAAACCCGAGCCAGATTCAAAAATACCCAAGCAAACTAACTAAAACTCCGACAACTTCACGTCGCCTCTTAACTTCGAGGAAACCCCTCAATTGACTCGAGTTTGACCCGAAGAACACCTTCGTCCCCAAATCAACAGAACCCAGAGATGATAAAACGTGTACGTGCACATGTACCAGCGATGCCGCCGCTTACGACCATCAACGATGAGCCTCACAAGTCGGCGACCGACCCCCTCCACGATTCCGACCATCTCTAATTTGAATCCAACTCGAAAACGAATTCGAGTGACCTAGCACAAAACCAGAACAGTCTTCAAGACCTGGAATCAGCTCGCATTCGAAACTCCGACCACCAGAGATTCTAAACTCCCGGCCAAGCCTTCGCCTACACTCCAGTTATCATCTCCCTAACTCCTATAGAACTCGATCAACCATTGAAGTCGCAACGATCAAATATCCTGACCCATTCAAAATTAGGTTAACAGACTTCATCGATCTTCCATCGTCGCCACAGTGCTCTGAACACCGACCTGACAATTTTTCCTCAATCTCCAATCATTCCTCCATCTCCAAGCAAAATCCCCTGCCTTTCGATCAACTTGATCGCCAAAGTGAACCCAAAACATCAATTTCAGTTCAACTCTAACTGCTAGTCCTATACACCCTTAAAAACTATGATTCCAACTTTAAAAATCATGTTTTTTGAATAAGTTTTCAGATTGTATGCCTGAAACCATAGATTAAGATGTTTAAATTTTGACTAAGCTATAGTTTTGTTCAGGCTTCTTTAAATCCAGAGATATTTCCAAGACGTTTTATCCTATATAGATTTTTAATCTTTAATATATGAGATAACAAACCAGTTTTGTGTTAACACTAAGTCTAAACATCTAGTAAATCGAGTGGGAATGGTTTTTGAAATAAAAACCTTGTGTTTAGAACTCAGAACAAAGAACATACATGATTTAACAGCCTGTACACAAATGCTATTCATCATCCACAGAGCATTCATAGATACAAACATAGCTATTCAAGAACATATATGCAACAGATTTAGACTTTTGAATTGTTTTAAAGTGATGTTACTCATAGGAAAAAGGATTTTTTGTTTAGAAGTTTGCTCACCTATTTATCTGGAAAACAGAGAACTTATATACACATAGACATGCATAGTTGTATACAGTGTAATTAAATCTAAAGTCTAGCTGAAATCATCCATGCAAACCAATATTCACAACAATACTTGACATATTTATCACACGCATCAAGAAAACAGTTTTAGGCTTTTAAAAATAAAAGTTTACTCACAGCAAATGAAGAACATAGGATACTTGTTGTCTAGAAACTGCAGTTGAGTCCTGTTTTAAACTTGCTTAGTTTCCTTTGAAAAATGTTTTAAGTTGCCTTTGCTTTTTGATCTTCCTGCTTCCAGGTTAAAGCTTAAATTTTCAAACTGAAAATGTTTCTTTGATTTGTTTTTGTTTTGATGTTGGTTTTGGTTTGAAATGATATTTACTTCAGAGGTTTGCTTAGTTTTGAAGGAACGAATATGGGATGAAGTTGATGTATAAGAAAAGAAGATAACATGATATATTTTTATTTGTTTTGGTCAGAGTATATGTTCGTTCATACTTATCCACTTTAGTTTGTACATATATTCCTGTATTCCTTTTGCTTAACTTTTACTTATTCCTATATGTCAGGACATACTAAGTATATGTCAGGATATATATTTCATATATTCCTTTTGCTTAACTTTTAACTTCGGCTGAGATGACATAAATTGGTGCTGGCAACTATCATACTTGTCTTGTTCACACTTATCCTTTATTTGCTTGCTCATGAATATATATAGTTGCTGTCTTCTTTTGCTTTATATTTTTCCTTTCTACTTGTTTTATTTCTTATTTGTTTAAGTGTACATACTTATGCTTTGTCTCTACAATATTACTTTATAATATAATTAAACTTCTATTTTAATTATGTTGTTAAAATTTTAGTCAAGTGTTACTTTTATTTTTATGGTTCATCTTTTATTTATTTATTTCTATTTTCTAGTTTAAATATTTATTGTTATTTTACTTTAATATTCATTGTCTTATACTTATTCTATAAATTAAAATCATTATTAACTATCAATTTTAAATTTAAATGATTTATACAAAATTTATCTGTATTCGGGGAAACTCGCAATCAATAAATCGATAAATTTCACAATTTTTGTTCAAAAATTAATTTAATTATCAATTTAAATATTTATAAAATTCAGGGTCGTTACACCTTTTCTCGCTAGATAGATTACAAAGAAGCCTATAACTCTGAATAGCACTTGGATCTTGTTGCTATAGTGATAGAGAATCAAACCAGAGATAATCTAGTTAGATTCAATGTTGATTTTGGCAGAGTAATGATAGAATTTTGAATAAGAAAATGTGGAAGAAGAAGAGAAGTGAAAAACTAGAAAATCTGATATGAAATTCGTTGAAACCAACCCCTATTTATAGAAGAACAGTCATGTCCATTCGTGAAAGGTTATGGCGAATAGAAACTTCTTTTGAAATTCAAATTTTTGATCCTAACTGACACTATGTCGACATGGAGTACTAGGGCATGTCGACATCCCAAAGGAAATTTTGATGTTTTATTTTTCTTTGAAAATAACCTTTATCTTATATTAAAACTATTTTAAACTTTATTAATATACTTGACTATAGATAAAATACATAGATAAATATAGATAATAATATATATGTATATATAATTTTACTATAATTTTATATTTAAATCTAAGTATAAATATATTATAATTAAAAGATAGTTTAAAACAAACGAAGTTTAAAACAAGAGTTTATTAAAAACAAAAACAAAGAATATTTTAAGGCTAAAACATCTTTTTGAAAATCATTTGAAAAGATAATTTTTAAGGCTAAAACATTTTGAAAAGCAGTTTTGAAAATCTTTCTGAAGTAGTTTTGAAAATCATTTTAAAGTAGTTTTGCAAGCTTCTTCCTGCAGAATATCTCATCATATCAGGACTCGAGAACTTGTACAAAACCAGGATGTTCGTGGGTTTGTAAGCCACTTGTCGTAGGTTTGTAAGCTACTTGTCGTGGGTTTGTAAGCCACTAAAAAGGTAGAAATGGGTTCCATCCCAAAAGAAAAATGGAGTGAAGATTTCGGTGCTATTGTGAAGTTTTAACATAATTCTAGACTCAATACTTATCTTGAAATCTTGAACTCTTGATAATCTTGATATTCTTGATACTCATGAGTCTCCAATCTTGCTATCTTGAATCTCTATATTGTACAGTCTTCATTCTTGGTACCTGCATGGTTAAATCCTACGTATATATCTAAACTATAATGTTAGTATTTATATTTTATAATCTTATTCTAAGGTTGTTGTCATCAAAACCATTATCTCAAGGACTAACAATCTCCCCCTTTTTGATGATGACAACCTTTGTTTATAAAATATTACTTCTATCCTAATAACTCCCCCTAAATCTAATAACTCCCCCTTAATCTATGCCTAACTACCCTATTTTATATTTCTCCCCCTTTGTCATCAACAAAAACAAACTCTAAACTATATAACTCTTAGTCTAATATCCTATATGATTATAATGATAGTGTTATCATACATAATCAATACTTACTTGTAAACCTAAAACTTAGTCCTAAACTACTAACATTCCTAACGAAGTACTCTAAACTATTTGTCGTTGTCTTCCGCATGCTCTTCTCCATTGGTTCTTCTTCTTCTTCTTCTTCACTTTCCTCATGTTCATGATCTCCTAAAGAGTCCTCGTCAATCAAGATTGGATTAGCATGATTGTCCATCAGAAATTTTTGTAAATTTCTAAGGATTTTGCCTTGCCTCTCTTGTTCTTTGGCCATTTGAAGTTGCATCACTTGGATTTTAGTCATTAACTGAAGTGTATCCTTTAGAGAATCCTCCATTTTCGTCACACGAGTGAGCGTTGTTTGTTGAAACGGACCATAAGTAGGAGATGGAAACGAAAAAGTTGATTTTATGTTTGATCTGGAAGAGGAGGCCATTGATAAATTGATTTCAGAAGATAGAACAGAAAGAGAACAGAGAGAATGAAGAAAATTTCGAAATAGGAGAAATTTATAACCACTTATTTGAATTTTGGTAGGAAAAAATTTAAAATTTAAAAAACGTTATATGTCGACATGGGTATAGGGGGATGTCGACATGGTTCTCAATATTTTTACTATTTGATTTATTTTGATTTAATTTTTAATTATACTTTGTTATTTATATTTTATATTTCAGTTAATGAACAAATACCTAATTCTTTTCTTAATTTAGTAAATGTAGATTCATTTAAGGGTTTTGTTAAGATATCAGCAATTTGATTTTCAGAATTGATATAGTCGAGAGTAATTACTTCTCTACTTATATTATCTTTGAGAAAATGGTGTATGATATCAATATGTTTAGTTCGAGCATGTTGAGTTGTATTTTTGGATAAATTTATTGCACTAGTATTATCATAATAAATTGGTGATTTTGAGATATTTAAACCAAAATCTTTTAAAGTTTATTGCATATATATTACTTGAGAATAAGCCAAAGCAGCAGAAATATACTCTACTTCAGTTGTTGATAGAGAAACTGTGTTTTGCTTTTTACTAAACCAGGAAATCAGAGAATGCCCTAAAAAGTGACAAGTTCCACTTGTACTTTTTCGGTCTGATTTACAACCAGCATAATCAGCATCATAGTAAGATTAAGTCAAGCGAATCATTTTTAGGATAAAATAAGCCATAATCAAAGGTGTTTTTAACATATCTTATAATACGTTTTACAACTTTTAAGTGAGTTTCTTTAGGTTGGGATTGATACCTTGCACAGAGACAGACACTATGCGTGATATCAGGTCTACTCATAGTGATATAGAGTAGTGATCCAATCATTCCTCTATATAATTTTTGATCTACATCTTTCGAGAGATCTTCTTTACTAAGGTACTCATTGGTTGCCATGGGAGTGGGTTTTCCACTCGCAGTACTCAAACCCAATTTACTAACTAGGTCTTTAGCATATTTTTCTTGACTAATAAAGATACCATTATCTAATTGTTTTATTTGTAATGCTAAAAAGAAGTTTAATTCACCCATATGACTCATCTCAAACTCTTTTGTAATTATTTCATAAAATTCTTTATTCATTTCAAAATTAGTTGATCCAAAAATGATATCATCTACGTAGACTTGTACTAGTTGAATATTATTTTTATTTCTTTTAATAAAAAGAGTATTATCTACTTTACCTATTTCAAAATTTGATTATAACAAGTAAGATCTTAGTCTATCATACCAGGCTCTAGGAGCTTGCTTTAGACCATATAGAGCTTTCTTAAGTTTGTAAACATGATTTGGAAATTTATCATTTTCAAAAAGTGGTGGTTGTTTAACAAATACTTCTTCTTTTACAAAACCATTTAAAAATGCACTTTTAACATCCATTTGAAATAATTTGAAATTATTATGATTTGCGAAAGCAAGTAGAATTCTAATGGCTTCTAATCTTGCTACGGGGACAAAGGTTTCATCAAAATCTATTCCTTCTTCTTGACAATAACCTTGAGCGACTAACCGAGCTTTATTTCTAACAACCTCTCCTTGTTCATTCATTTTATTTTTATAAACCTATTTAGTTCCAATTATTGTTTTATTTTCAGGTCTAGGAACAAGTTCCCAAACATCATTTCTAGTGAATTGATTTAATTCTTCTTGCATAGCCAAAATCCATGAATCATCAGTTGATGCTTCTTCTAGATTTTTGGGTTCTATAGTTGATATAAAAGCTACATTACTCATTTGACTTAGTTGGTTTCTAGTTTTAACAACAGATTGCATATCTCCAAGTATATTTTCTATAGGGTGATCTTTTAAAAGTTTAATCCTTTTATTAAGATGATTTAATTCATTATTAGTTTTAGTTGACTCTTGGTTTTGAGTGATTAAATCCTCTTCATCATTTATTTCTTCAAAAATTTTGAAATTTTCATCAAATGAAACATACATTGTTTCTTCGATGGTATTAGTTCCTAAATTAAATACTCTGTATGCTTTACTTTTATTAGAGTATCCGATAAAGGTACCTTTGTCGGATTTAGGATCAAAATTATCTAAGTTATCTTTTGTATTTAAAATAAAACATTTACTTCCAAAAATTCTGAAATAAGATACCTTAGGTTTCTTTGAGTAAATAAGTTCATAAGATGTCTTATCAGTTAAAGGTCTAATTAAAATTCTATTTAAAATATAACAGGCGGTAGCAACTGCTTCTGCCCAAAAGTACTTTGGTAAATTACTATCAAAAAGCATAGTTCTCGCACACTCTTGAATCGTCCTATTTTTACATTCTACTACTCTGTTTTGTTGTGGAGTTCTTGGAAATGAAAAATTGTGAATTATTCCCTTTTTATTGCAGAATTCTTCAAACTTTTCATTTTCAAATTCACCACCATGATCACTACGGATGGTTATAATTTTTTGAGAAAATTGATTTTGAACCCTTTTTGAAAAATCTTAAAATATTCAAAAGTATCACTTTTATGTTTTAAAAATTTGTCCATGTAAATCTAGAATAATCATCTACAATTACAAAAACATATTTACTATTATTTATTGACTGAATTTGAGATGGACCAAATAAATCAAGATGAAGTAATTCAAGAGGTTTTGAAGTTGAAATCATATCTTTTAATTTAAAGGAACTTTTTCTAAGTTTTTCTAGTTGGCATGCATCACATAGACTATCTACTTTAAAATTCATTTTAGGGAGGCCTCTTACTAGATCATGTTTTGATATCTAGATAAGAGTTTGAAATTCAAATGCCTAAATCTCTTATGCCAAATCCAAGGGTCACTTGCATTTTCCAAAAGACACAAGTTATCATTTGAAATTTTCATACTAAGAATATAAATATTCTTTTTCCTAATTCCCTCAATATTATGGTTGAATTATTATCTTCAATGTGACACTTATCCTTTTCAAATTTAATTTTATATCCTTTATCGCATAGTTGACTTATACTTAGCAGATTGTGTTTCAGATTCTTAACTAGCAAAACATTAGTAATAATAGGAGTTTCAGAGTTACCGACTTTGCCGATGCCGATCACATAACCTTTTGAATTGTCTCCAAAGTAAACCAGTCCTCCGTCTTTGTATATTATATCATTCTGCATATCTGGATTTCCAATCATGTGTCTAAAACATCCACTATCGAGTATCCATTTGTTCTTTTTGATCTCCACAGTTTGTTTGTTCTGGATTGATTCCTCAACTCCCATAAAGCATGATTCCTGCACATCAAACAATCTTAGTAGACAGCTTGTATTTGAATATTGATTATATGCAGACTCAAGAGACAATGATGATCTGAATATTTCTAAACATGCATTAACAAATTTCTTAAACATAGCCATTAAAAAAACTTTTTCAAAAATCAGATTATGAAACTTTTGAAAACCTTGCTCCGATACCAAATGTGAGGAATGCGGAATATGGATCTTAAGGCTAGAATGAACACTAGAGGGGGGTGAATAGTGTTTATAAGAAATTGCTAAATTTTTTTGAGTTATTGTTGATTTGTACACAAATGTATGTAATATTTAGACACATATATAATCACAGAATCAAACACAGATGCAGAAATAATGTAAATGTAGTAAAGGAAAGAACACACCGGATTTTATACTGGTTCGGAGTTACCCTACATCTAGTCCCACATAACTAAGTACGAATTTCCTTTCAAAAGCAATTCAACAATTACAACCCTCGGTTTCAAGGCTACAAGGTACACCCTCTAGAATCACAATCCTCTGGGTAGAGATACTTGATTTCCGGACAACAAGTTCACCCAATTGATTTCTCAAGGCTACAATCACACCTTTTCTCGCTTGATTGATTTCCAAGGCTACAATCACACCTTTTCTCGCTAGATAGATTACAAAGAAGCCTATAACTCTGAATATCACTTGGATATTGTTGAGATAGTGATAGAGAACCAAACCAGAGATAATCTAGTTAGATTCAATGTTGATTTCGGCAGAGTAATGATAGAATTTTGAATAAGAAAATGTGGAAGAAGAAGAGAAGTGAAAAACCATAAAATCTGATATGAAATTCGTTGAAACCAACCCCTATTTATAGAAGAACAACAGCCATGTCCATTCGTGAAATGTTATGGCGAATAGACACTTCTTTTGAAATTCAAATTTTTGGTCCTAACTGACACTATGTCGACATGGAGTACTAGGGCATGTCGACATCCCAAAGGAAATTTTGATGTTTTGTTTTTATTTGAAAATAACCTTTATCTTATATTAAAACTATTTTAAACTTTATTAATATACTTGACTATAGATAAAATACATAGATAAATATAGAGAATAATATATATATAAAAGTTTACTATAATTTTATAT
Source organism: Allium fistulosum (assembly GCA_030737815.1). Classification (NCBI taxonomy): domain Eukaryota; kingdom Viridiplantae; phylum Streptophyta; class Magnoliopsida; order Asparagales; family Amaryllidaceae; genus Allium; species Allium fistulosum. The sequence continues at coordinate 726,674,052 of CM060904.1, forward strand.
TTAAATCTGTATAAATATATTATAATTAAAAGATAGTTTAAAACAAATGAAGTTTAAAACAAGAGTTTATTAAAACAAGAACAAAGAATATTTTAAGGCTAAAACATCTTTTTGAAAATCATTTGAAATGATAATTTTTAAGGCTAAAACATTTTGAAAAGAAGTTTTGAAAATCATTTCGAAGTAGTTTTGCAAGCTTCTTCCTGCAGAATATCTCATCATATCAAGACTCGAGAACTTATACAAAACCAGGATGTTCGTGGGTTTGTAAGCCACTTGTCGTAGGTTTGTAAGCTACTTGTCGTGGGTTTGTAAGCCACTAAAAAGGTAGAAATGGGTTCCATCCCAAAAGAAAAATGGAGTGAAGATTTCAGTGCTATTGTGAAGTTTTAACATAATTCTAGACTCAATACTTATCTTGAAATCTTGAACTCTTGATAATCTTGATATTCTTGATACTCATGAGTCTTCAATCTTGATATCTTGAATCTCTATACTGTACAGTCTTCATTCTTAGTACCTGCATGGTTAAATCCTGCATATACATATATATATCTAAACTATAATGTTAGTATTTATATTTTATAATCTTATTCTAAGGTTGTTGTCATCAAAACCATCATCTCAAAGACTAACATTTTACTCTAAAGTACCAAACGATTTAATTAAATCATAATTGTTATAAATTAATTAAATTAAATAATATTTATTCAATATTAATTATTAAATTAAATTTATTTATTTGAATAAGTATTTAATAAAGATATATATGTACGTATCAATATATGATATCGATAAACATTTAAATTGGATTTAAAAAGAATAAATGCTGATTGGATTTCGAAATTTCCATGGGTCTTGTAACGTCCCATTACTTGATCGATTATAATAATTATTATTTTGGATTTTTATTTGGAATTTTAAATAAATATATGAATTTTTGAAATTTTAAATTGAAGATATTTGAATTTTAATAGAATTTATATCCTAAAAAATATATTTTGATTTGATATAAAGTTGAAATAAATAATAAATGAGGTTAGAAAATAAAACTGGAAATTGCTATTGAATCTAATTAAATAGAAGGAATTTTGGAATTTATTTGAAAAATAATAATTTAAATTTCAAATTCGAACTACATTTTTACATTTAAAATTTGTTTGGAAAATTATTTTATGAAAATAAATAATATTTATGGAATTTTGAAGTTTATTTTAAAAATAAAACAATTATTTTATAATTGTTGAAAATCGAAAAGCAATATTTCAATAAAATATTGTTAAAATATATAATAAATTTTAGATTAAAATGCCTCAAGTGGAATTTTAATCAAAAATTGAATAACAATCTGGTAATAAAGTGGTTAAGGGTTCAAAATTATTTAAAAGAAAAATAAAATAAATTGGAAAATTTTAATTCGACCACACTTTTTAATCTTATCGCTTTCATCATTATAATTTAACTTTTCCTAATTACCTTAATCCTAAAGAAACACAAAGCAAACCTATATAAACCACCGCTCTCTTATTCTTCCTCCACCAGAAAATTCAAACACAACGCCATTATTTCTTGCTTCATTCTTCATAATTATCATCTTCAACCACATCAACTACTCCATCATTGTGGTTGTGGTGAGTATACTCCTCCCATTTGATATTTACTTTGCTCATATCTCTGTCGATTTTTTTTCGGTAATATAACTTCATCACCTTACTATAAAGTGGTACTATAATGTGTCATTCATTATCTCGAACTACACTTGAAACCATAGGCTACAACATCTCGAACACCACTTGATAGAACTCCAAAGTCCATTGAAGTAACGACCAAGGTACCGAATTCTGGGCATACATTGCCCAGAAATTCTGACAAAACTAGTCGATCTCATAAGGGGCCGATGTTCGACCGGTCAGGTCGAAAATTGGGCAAATTTGCCCAGTACCTAACTCTGTGTATTTTTTTTCTTTTTCTTCTTATCCTCTTCTTTAATGTTTGAATCATGATTTCTATGCATTAATTTGATGATTTAAAAATTAAATTACACCATATAACATTACTAAAATCATCAAAAATAAAATTTGAAAAGACGTATCTCACCGTACACAAATTCTTTTATTCTAGAATATTGCTTGCACAAACATTTTTTTGTTAATTAATCTTTTTTCTCATTATTTTGTGCATTTTGATGTTTTGAAACTTGAATAACATTGGATATACACCTGATAATGCACTAAAATCAAGAACTAAGTCCACAAAATGACATTGCAATATATTTCATTTCATCGTAAACTAGATTCTTATGTTCCAAAAAACCCATTTCCTTGTTTTATCCTTTCTTCCTTGATTTCTTTTGCATGTAATGAGGATATTAAAGAAAATTGAACTTATTATACACCCGATATAACACTGGAATGAAGATTCAAGGCACTGGATAGGATTTGAAATATTTTAGTTATTGTTTACTTGAAAAAGGAATTCTTGGAAATACATAGGAACTTCATAAATTCAAACTAAATTCAAAACTTTTAAATTTTGAATTCCATAAATTTTTAAAAATAACTTTGATCTATAAATGATATTTTTAAAATATTAAACTTGAATATTTTAATTTTTTAGCTTATTTTGAATTTAAATTAAAAAAGGGGTATTTTTTAAAGTTTAAATATTTTTAAAATGAAAAATTAATGAATATTCAAGTTTATAATTTGAAGAATCCAAAAATATGGCATGACTTCCATCAAATGACTATAGGTGGGTCTAAGTTGAAGCATTAGAAGTGAAATACTATTCGATCGAGAATTTGTATCCTCTGTTATATATGCTTAATATCACGGTCAACCGTAGTCAACTCAAAATCAAAGTCTCTGGTCAGAGCAGTATGGTTAATAATAATTGTTATCATCGAATTAAGAATTTTGTGTTTGAAATTACAAAGTTGAATGTGGATGATGTTTGAGCTTTGACCAAAACTAAATTCCACAAGTCGTAATGTTGTACAGTTTTGACGAAGAGAATGGGTGTAAATAATCATTACTACTGGGTACCGCTTCTAATAAGTAAAATTTGAAAGTTATAAATTCAACCAAAATGTCAAACCACTAGCTAAGGTGATGTGTGGATGTTAACATTTAAATCGTTCGATATTGATCGCTGACTCAATTTACACATTTGAGTTGCACAACCAAAGCTATGAATACCCTGAATGAACCACGTGATTTGATTAATTTATATAAATTATAAATTAAATTAATTAATTAATAGTTATGAAATATGAATTATTAAATGTAACGACCCGACATTTTGACCCTCGAATGTCGACACCAAATACATCCATGGTATTCGTGCACCGAGCACCCAAGTGCCAGAAAGACAAATAGTTAGGGTAAAATAAAAGAAAAACGAATAAAATAAGAAAGAACACAACATCAAAATCTCACAGCAGAACGATAATATATAATATCCAAAGAACAAAACAAAGGGTTACTCTAAATATAGAAATTTCAAAGTTATAAATCCTAAGTACTATCATCAACATGGATAGTTATACCTATATGTCCTTACAATGCCGATATATACATACATAATACAATGAAACAAAAATAGAAATAGATAGATAACGGACGCCTCCAGCTCGTCTACTAAACTCTGAAGCGTCCAAAGTAAAACCTGCTTTACTCAGCCTACTCGAAAGAGTACATGATGAATTCAGGGAAAACAAAAACCACGTGTCAGACATAAGTCTAGTATAAGAAAACTCAAGATACATGCAACATGTAACAGTAGCTGTTGAGATCGTACGGATTCCTGTAATGGTTTTTCCATTAAAAAACCAACCATTCATTAAGTAAATATAGTGATATAATAGATAATGCCTAGAGTGTAGAATATAAATCATATCAAATAGCTATGTTGCTTGCATCTCACAACACAACAATATTAGAAGTACATCTAAAACCACTAAGGTATGTTCACATATGGATTTTTCCATGAAGATCTCTTTGATCTAGCTGAATCCGAACTCTATGTATAAGGATCAAAAACTATTTTACAAGCATCGTATATCTCTAGATAAAATATACCATAAGATAAACACAACTAGCTCATGCACAAACCTATAGAACCATGTGGAACCAAGTATCATCAACTCCCGGTACTAACATCGCTAAGCATACTCTAGGATTGGAGTTGATATACCCTGTTGAGGGTTAGCCAAATTCCAGGTCGTGCAGGCTACTCTATCTTTAGCCATTTCCGATGTCGAGGTCACGTTCAACATCTCTAAACCGAGTCTTCATCACTCAAACAGAACACAAATCACTCCATGGATTCCCGCATAAGCCTGTTTGACAAATGCTAATGCTGACCTTTCCTTTGGACTTAACCTTAGGATAGACAATTCAACTATATAACATGAGTCTGAAATATTAACGTTGACCTCTTCCTTGGACTTAACCTCAAGATAGACAGTTTAACTATATAACATTCCACTACATAACTGCTTCCAAAACATAGACTCGTATACTATTTTTAAAGTGGTATTCGGTAAGTAGAACACTTACCGTTCCCGGACTCTTCAAAACTAATTTGATGAATTTTCGGTAAACTCAATTCTGGTTCTATTAGAAGTAAGCGAACTATATAAAGAGGAGTCCTCCCTGGGGGATCTCATATATATAAGTTCTTAGGGCCAAAGACATTTCATACCAATGCTCCTCCCTGTGGGTTCTGAAAGGGTATGAAGCCGTGAAGCTTTTAGATACTTCTTAAGTTATAATCGGTCAAGTTCGATAGTCGACTAATTGACTATCCAGTTAAAAGTGATCGTTTATAGAAATCAAGGTTCTTATACTTAACACATTTTCGACATTCCAACTTATACTATCCATTGATTAAGAGTTAAGCCAGGTATGTTAAAGCACTGGTTGCACATCAAATTCTTGCCTAGACACTTCATTCTTAACTCTCACATGTAGACGAGTCTACCACGTCGGCTTTTAGTTTTAAGTACAATATTAATGACTTCTATAAATGGGTAAGAAATCACACGATTAACACGTTCACGACCTTCCCAACTTAATTATTCCTCGGTCAAGAGTGAAGATGGTAGGTTAGAGCACTATTGCTTCTATCCCTACTCAAACATCAACTTAACACTCACAAATATACAAGCTTACTTCATCGGCTTTTAGTGTTAAGCATAGTTAATTACTTTTCAAACAAGTAATTAAACAAATAACCATTTAGCCACTAAGCAATTCCTAACCCCTTTTGAAATCATTTGTTTATACTTTAAAAACCCTTTTTGAAATGATATATATATATAGTAATTTTTTTTATAAAACTAGATATTTAACAAAACAATTTAAAAGATAGTACATAACATAAGATTTTATATTTTAATAAAATAATCAGCTAATTTTATAAAAACTATATATATATTATAAATGCTTTTAAAATACTTTAGAATACTCATAACATGTTTTAAAAACATTTTTTCAAAATATTACTTTAAGACAACAAGTTTATAAAATACTTTGAAACTTGGAAGACCATGTTTTCCTTATATTTTAAAAGTAAACCCTCTTCTTTAAAAATTCATAACTAATTCTTAAAGATACCTAAAAATCTAAAACCATTTTTAAAACACTCTAATATGAATTAGTAAACACCAGTAAAAGGAATGAAATAAAATACTTAAATTTAAGTATATATATTTAAACTTTTAAAGTCCAAAACAAAGGCTAAAACGAGGCAGTTTTGCGCAAAGTGTAAGTTTTACCACTTTTCGATATGTTGCTTAATTTTTTATCATTCAAACCTTTTATGGTAGTAATCATACATAATAAATATCACAGGTATTATGAGAAACCACTGGGGATCTAAGTTCTGTTGAACACAAGGCAATCCATAAGTGCATCTACAGCGACTATCGTTATAAGAGCACTTTCAAATCCAAGTCCAATTCAAACATATGTTCAACTATAACCTATATGCTTTATTTCAAGGCTATGCTACAAGCCATACAAGTTTATTCAAGTCCATTCACATCCATACATATGGATTACATATGTCATTTACTTTCAAAGAAAGAATCGAATAAATATTACAACATATATCAATATCCATTCAATCACAAAGAAAAAAAAATCACAAGCACATATACACAATATATTTTCATTTAAGTTGGTGAGTTAGCTCACCCTAAGCAAGTAAACAGGCAAGTCTAAGCAACCACTTCCTACCTTAACCTTGCAAACACCTAACTTCCTACTTTCACTTTACTTTTGCACTTGATTTTAAGGAAATATTGCTTATATTGCTCACGGCATATTGGTGATGGGGGAGCTTGGATTTGGTTCTTTAAGATCTAACTTAATGAAAAGTGTTGTGATGTTGTCATAAGGATCTAGTCCAAGTTTGAGTTGAATTAGAGTTGTTTTGAAATTATTTTGCTTTACGAAATTATGAAGAGAAAGATGTGAAAGAGAGTTTGATTTATTTTGTAAATTAGTAAAAGTGTTTTCAAGAGTTATGCCCCCTCTTATATAGGCTCAAGATGGTAGCCTAACCCTTGCTATGACTCTTCATGGAAGGCTCACCCCCACATGCTCCATCACATCTCCTTTCCACCTCATTTCTAAATAAATAACCAAAATACCCCTTATATACAAATCTCTCTTATCCCTTATAAGCTTCTAGAACATTCTAATTACTCCATGAAGCAAAGTGTGTTAATTAGTTCCTAGTGTGTTCATAAGTTCATTGGCCAAGTACAAAAGAGTTCGAACCTCTTATATCGAATAAAAAGTTGTTTATCGATAAACCGATTTTCGGTCACATTATCGATATTTCTTCGAAGTATATATTTTTGTAAAAAAATTTGAAAAACAAGTTTCTTATCAGTATTCATTAATCAAAAGATGTTTAACAAGGTTATAAAATCACATTTATAACACTTAACTATATTTCAAAACATTTCGATATTTAAAGATGAAGTGTTCGAAATTACGGGTCGCTACATTCTCCCCTACTTAGAGCATCTCGTCCTAGAAATTAAAACAAGAACGATAATCAAAGAAGATAGATGAAACAAGATACATATATAGAGTGAAACTATATATAAACAAAACTACATACCAAATGCAAACTAAGTGACTCCACCTCAAGCGGTGAGAGACTACAAAAGATATATGATACTAAGATAAGAAACCACTGGTCCAAGAATAACCCTGGATAGGATACCCTCAAACTATCCTCCGTATCCCATGTACAATCTCTAGCATCCTCGCTCTACTGTACCTTGACTAACTTAACAACCTTAGTCCTTAATCACTTCATATCTCTATCAATAATACAAATAGGCTCTCAAAATAGCCAAGATCGGCTCAATCTCCAAGTCCTCCTGTTGGGATGGCTTAATATTCAAAGTAGGAGCATGCACATACTTACGTAGATGAGATACGTGGAAACATAATGCACACCTGCCAATCTAGTCGGTAATTCGACTCTATTAGTAAGAGTGCATATCCTCTTGAGTGCTAGAAAAGGTACTACAAAACGAGGAGCCAACTTCCCTCCATTCCCAAATGGAACTACACCTCTCATCAAGGAAACTCTGATGAACACAAAGTCCCTAACTAAGAACTCCAAATCTCTATGCCTCACATCAGCATAGCTCTTCTGCCTACTCCAAGCTATCTCCTCATCCTTGCTACCTTATCTGTGGTCTCATGAATCATATCTGGTCCAAGCACTAAGTGGTCTCCTGGTTCCACCCAACATGATGGAGACTTACAAGACCTTCCGTATAATGCCTTGAAAGGAGCCATCCAAATGCTTGCTTGAAAACTGTTGTTATAGGAAAACTCAACAAGCAGTAAATGGTCCTCCCACGAACCTCCAAAGTACAATATACAAGCATGAAGTAAATACTCCAAAACACGATTCACTCTCTCAGTTTGCCCATCCGTCTATGGGTGATAAGCTATACTCAAACTCTGCTCTGCCCCAAGTGTCATCCAAACCCTTCTAGAAATGACTTGTGAAGATCCAATCTCGATTAGTCATGATATTACATGGAATGCCATGAAGCCCAATGATCTCTAACATATAACTGAGCCAAACTAGAAGCAGTCCTCATTGCCTTTACTGGTAAGAAGTGTATGCTCTTGGTCAATCGATCCACAATAATCGACACACCTTTATTACCTCTCCTCGACTAAGGCAAGCCGTCGATAAAATCCATAGAAATCTGCTCTGACTTTCACTTCGAAACCTTAAGTGGCTAAAGCTGTCCAGCTGACTTTTGGTGACTTACTTTTACCTGCTGGCAGTTAGCATATCTACTTAGAAATATAGAGATGTCTCTCTTCATACCTTCCCACCAGAAAGTTCATATCATGTTCAGATACATCTTGGTGACCCCTAGATGTATCATCGGCCTAGAATGGTGACTCTCTATTAGGACCTCTTGCTTAATCCCATCAACATTTAGGACACACAACCTACCGTTCATCCTCAAAATGCCATGGTCTTCTACCCCAAATCCTAGCCACTTCTCTAAAGCAACATTATCACTAACAACTTTTGCTATCTGAGCAAGATGAACATCCCTCTTCTGATACTCTCAATACGACCAATAAGAGTCGGACGAACCTCAACATTTGCCATAATTGCATACCTCTTACTGAGCGCATCAGCTACGATATTAGCTTTCCTCGGTGTATATAACATGTCTAGATCATAGGCCGTAAGAAACTCTAACCACCTTTGATGCCTCTTGTTTAAGTCCTACTGCGTAAAAAGATACTTCAAGGATTCATGGTCCATATACAACTCGAACCTCTTACCTAGTAAATGTTGTCTCCACATCTTCAATGCAAATACCACCACTAACAACTCTAAGTCATGAGTTGCATATCTCGCTTCATGCGGTTTAGCTACCGACTAGCATAAACGATCACCCTTCCATGCTACATCAACACAACACCTAAACCTATTCCACGTGCATTAGTGTAAACAATCAAACCTCCAACTCCAACTTGCGTAGTAAGAATGGGAACACTAGTTAACTTTGCCTTCAACTCTAAGAATGCTTGCTCGCATCTATCAGTCCATACAAATTTGACGTCTTTCTTCGTCAAATTCGTTAAGCGAGAGGCAATCTTCGAAAAATCCTGTATGAATCTCTTATAATAACTTGCTAAACCAGAAAGCTCCTAATATCAGTTGCGCTTTCTAGCCTCTTCCAGTCTTGCATGGCCACAACCTTAGCGGGATCAATAGAAATACCTTTCATTGAAACAACATGACCCAAGAACCTAACTTCTGAACACCAAAAGTGGCACTTCGAGAACTTGGCCTTCAATACATGCTCTCTTAGTGTTTCTAATACAATAAATGGTGCATATGTTCCTCCTCGGCCTTGGAGTAAACCTGAATATCATTGATAAATACAAAAACAAACTTATTCAACACGTCTTGAAAAACCCGATCCATTAACTCCACAAAATATGCTAGAGCATTAGTTAGGCCAAACGACATGACTAACCGCTCATAAAACTAATAGGATATAAAAGAAGTCAAGTGTACACTCTCCTATGCCATCCTCAATAGATGGATCCCCATAGTAAGATCAAGCTGAGAAAACACTCGAGCTTCATGAAGCTGATAAAATAAGTCATCTATCATAGGCAAAGGATATTTATTCCTAATAGTCTGCGTGTTGAGCTCGTTGTAATCTACATATAGTCTTAAGGAACCATCCACCTTCGTAACAAAGATGACGGGTGCTCCCCAGCTCAAACGACTCTATCTTATCAAACCTCTCTACGATAGATCACTAACCTGAATTGATAGCTCCAACTTCTCCTTCAATGCAAGTCTACGAACAAGCAACATGATAGGTTTTGCATCTTTAATCAAATCAATGCAAAATTCTTTCTCTCGATAAGGTGGTAAACTCGACACCTCTTCAAAGACATCTAGAAACTCTCGAATAACCAAGATCGAACTCAGCTCCTCCTCTGCCACATCCAGAGAATAAATAAAACTAGTTATAAGCAAGCTAATCCTTCACAATCCATAACCAGAACCTCCCTTCCTTTCTTCCGTACTACAGTTCGCTTATCATAATCCAAGACTACGTTATTTCATAATAATCAATACATCCCAAGAAAGACATCAAAACCCATAAAACCCAGAACATATATATTGCAAAGGAAGAGTTGGTCAAAGAAAGAAATCGAAACACCTAAACATACCATACAAAGATTGGCCGAGCCCCAATAGGGTTCGACACACAAATAGAATCTAAAGCCATATCTGGCCTTAGTCCCAATCTATCAATAAGGCTACTGGAAATGAAACTAAGCAAAGCACCAGCATCAAATAAGACATGAATAGGAATACCAAGAATAGATAGAATACCTTCCACTTTGCTTCCCTTTTGTAGTGGAAGAAGTAGAAGATGCTGAAGCTAAAGCAAAAACTTGAGGCTGCTGCCCCTTTTGGAGCATCGATCGCTCCCTAGCAAAATGACTTGGCTTGTAGCAATTATAGCAATTCTGCCTCGGTGCAAACTGAGCTTTGACCGCTTGCAGCTCTAGCTTCAATACCTTAGCAATAGGTGCCCTAACTAACGGTGCTTTCACCACCTGTCCTCCCCCAACCGATACATAGTTCTGAACAAGATGCCCCTTCTTCCCACACTTGTAACAAGCTAAACCAGAAATATCTCTCGACGCCTGAAACTTCTGCTTGTTGTCCCCAGTGGTGCAGATATAGACGACTTTGTAGCCAAGCTCTTAAACCTCATGTTTACCAAACCCATAAAAGACCCCATGATGTGATTAGTTATATCCTACTGGAACTCAGGATGCATACCCATGATGAACATCTTATTCTTCTTCAGCAGGGTATTAACTAACCCTAACTCAGACTGAGACAAAGCAATGAACCGATTCTCATACTCCGTAACAATCATGTCCTCTTGCTTCCAATCCAAGAAGCTCCTAAACAACAAAGTCTTCATGACTTCCGAGACAAACTTCATCTCAAAAACCTCATTAAATTTCGCCTAAGAGAATTCATTCTCTTTGACATCGACTGTAATAGAACTCCATAAATACATGGCTACATCTGCCAGATGTCGCGATGCCAACCGACGCTTCATCGTGTGATCTAGCTCCATATCTCGAATATACGGTCACACAATCTGAGCCAAGACTGAACCTCTATGATCGTCTCCAAGCCACCAAACCTCTTACACCATAGCCTCTCGTAATCATGACAAAGCAAACCAAAACTCCTTTGAGGCCTAATCTACACGACCTCCTCTATGACATTCTCTCTTGGTTCCTCGATGGGAGCAACATTCTTGATGCCCGAGTCCCACTATTTGTGATAGTACTACCTCAACCACCTCTACCTCTATCACCTTGAGCATTGGTAGCCCTAGCACTCATGGTTTATACTACCTGAACATAGTGAAATATATTTAGGATACTAAAGGTAGAGTTATTCAAAGAAAGGGTTATTCTTAAGGAAAAGCTGAAAATGGGTGTAGGTTTATAGAAAAATAAAAATACGCTCTCATATATAATGGACTCGACTCATTCTAGAGTGTCACTTACCCTATCTCTAATGAGCCATACCCAACCAACGCCGAGGCATTTGCTCAACCTAGACTCTGATACCAAATGTATTGACCTGACATTTCGACCCTCGAATGTCGACACTAAATACATCAACGGTATTCGTGTGTCGAGCACTCAAGTGCCAAAAAGACAGATAGTTAGGGTAAAATAAAAGAAAACAAATAGAATAAGAAAGAAAGAACACAACATCAAAATCTCACATTGGAACAATAATATACAATATCAAAAGAGAAGTACAAAACCTAAGCACTATCATCAGCCTCGATAGTTATAACTGCATGTCCTCACAATGCTGATATATACATACATAATATAGTGGAACGAAAATAGAAATAGATAGGTAACGGAAGCCTCCAGCTCATCTCCTGAACTCTAAAGCATCCAAAATAAAACCTGCTTTACTTAGCCTACTCGAAAGAGTACACAAGTAATATAAGAAACACAAAAACTACGTATCAGACATAAGTCTGGTATAAGAGAACTCAAGATACATGCAACATATAACAGTAACGTTGAGATCATACAGATTCCTGTAACAGTTTTCCCATTAAAAGAAACCAACCATCCATTAAGTAAATATAGTGATATAATAGATAATATCTAGAGCGTAGAATATAAATCATACCAAATAGTTGTGTTACTTGCATCTCACAACACAACAATATTAGAAATATATCTAAAATCACTAAGGTACATTTGCATATGGGTTTTCCCAGAAGATCTCTTCAGTTTAGCCGAATCTGAACTCCATGCACAAGGATCAAAAACTACCTTCCTAGCATCGTATATGTTTGGATAAAATACCATAACCCATACATGAACCTATAGAACCTATGTGGAACCAAGTATCATCAACTCCCGGTGCCAATATCGATAAGCATACTCTAGATTTGAAGCTGATATACTCTATCACAGGTTAGCCAATTCCCAGGTCGTGCAACCTACTCTGTCTTTAGCCATTTCCGATGTCGAGGTCACGTTCGGCATCCCTCACACGAGTCTTCATCACTCGAACAGAGCACGAATCGCTCCATGAATTCATGCATAAGCCCGTTTTGACAAATGCTAACATTGACCTTTTCCTTAGATTAACCTTAGGATAGACAGTTCAACTCAATAACATAAGTCTGAAATGTTAATGCTAACCTCTCCCTTGGACTTAACCTCAGGACAGACAGTTCATCTATATAATATTGCACTGTACCACCGCTTCCAAAACATAGACTCGTATACTAGTTTTGAAATGGTATTCGGTAAGTAAAACACTTACTGATACTAGAATCTTCAAAACTAGTTCGATGAACTTTCGGTAAACTCAATTCCGGTTCTTTTAGAAGTAAGAGAATTATATAAAGAGGAGTCTTCCCTGAGGGATCTCGTATATATAACTTCTTAAAGTTAGAGACATTTCAAACCAATACTCCTCCCCGGGGGTTCTCAAAGGGTATGAAGCCGTGAAGCTTTTAGATACTTATTACGTTATAATTGGTTAAGTTTGGTAGTCGAATAATCGACTATCTAGTTAAAAATGATAGCTTATAAAAACCAAGGTTCATACACTTAACACGTTTCCGACATTCCAACTTATACTATCTATCTGTTAACAGTGAAGCCAGGTAAGTTACAACACTGGTTTCATATCAAAGCCTTGCCTAGACACTTCATTCTTAACTCTCGTAGATATACAAGTCTACCTCGTCGGCTTTAAGTGTTAAGTATAGTATTAATGACTTCCATGAACGAGTAAAAAATCACTAGATTAACATGTTTTTAACCTTCCTAACATAACTATTCTTTAATCAAGAGTGAATACAGTAGGTTAGAGCACTATTACTTCTATCCTTACTCGAACATCAATCTTAACACTCACAAATGGACAAGCCTACTTTGTCGGCTTTTAGTATTAAGCATAGTTAATTAATTTTTTAATAAGTAATTAAAAAAATTACCATTTAGCCACTAAGCAATTCCTAACCCCTTTTGAAATCATTTGTTTATACTTTTAAAACTCTTTTTGAAATGATATATATAGTAATTTATTTATAAAACTAGATATTTAATATAACAATTTAAAAGATAGTACATAACATAAGATATTTATACTTTAGTAAAATAATCAACTAATTTTATAAAAATTATTTATACATTAAAAATGCTTTTAAAATACTTATAATAGGTTTTAAAACATTTTCTCAAAATATTATTTTAAGATAACAAGTTTATAAGACACTTTGAAACTTGGAAAACCATGTTTTCCTTATATTTTAAACGTAAACCCTCTTCTTAAAAAATTCCTAAATAATTCTTAATAATACTTAAAAATCTCAAAAAAAATTTAAACTATAATATGAGTTAGTAAATACTTGTAAAAAGAATGAAATAAAATACTTAAGTTTAAATATATTTTCAAACTTTTAAAGTCTAAGACAAAGGCTAAAATGGGGCAGTTTTGCACAAGTGGAAGTTTAGCCACTTTCTAATATGTTACTTAACTTTTCATCATTCAAAATTTTTATGACAGTAATCATACATAATAAACATCACAGGTATGGAGAGAAACCCCTAAGGATCTCTATACAAGTTCCTTAGAACTTGCCGAACACAAGGCAATTCCTAAGTGCATCTATTGCGACTATATCTATAAGATCACTTTCAAATCCAAGTCCAATTCAAACCTATGTTCAACCACAACCTATGTGCTTTGTCTCAAGGCTATACGTATGTCATTAGCTTTCAAAGCAAGAATCGAATAAATATTACAGCATATATCAATATCCATTCAATCACCAAGAAACAAACAATCATAAGCACATATACACAAAATATTTTAAATCAAGGCAATGAGTTAGCTCACCCTTAAGCAAGTAAATAAGCAAGTCTAAGTAACCACTTCCTACCACAACCTTGCAAACACCTAACTTCCTACGTTCACCTAACTTTTGCATTTGATTTTATGGCAGTGTTGCCTATATTGCTCATGGCCTATTGGTGATGGAGGAGGTTGGATTTGGTTCTTCAATATCTAACTTTATGAAAGGTGTTGTGATGTTGTCCTAGGGATCTATTCAAAGTTTGAGTTGAATTAGAGTTGTTTTGAAATTATTTTGCTTTATGAAATTATGAAGAGAAAGATGTGAAAGAGAGTTTGATTTATTTTGTAAATTAGTAAAAGTGTTTTCAAGAGGTATGTCCCCTCTTATATAGGCTCAAGATGGTAGCCTAACCCTCACTCTCACTTTCCATGGAAGGCTCACCACCCTACATGCTCCATCACATCTCCTTTCTACCTTATTTCTACGTAAATGGGAAAAATACCCCTTACATACAAATATCTCTTATCCCTTATAATCTTCTAGAACATTCTAATTACTCCATGAAGCAAAGTGTGTTAATTAGTTCCTAATGTGTTCATAAGTTCATTGGCTTAGTATAAAAGAGTTTGAACAACTTATATCGAATAAAAAGCTGTTTATCTATAAACCGATTTTCAGTCACATTTCAATATTTCTTCAAAGTATATATTTTTGTAAATAAATTTCAAAAATAAGTTTCTTACCATTTTTCATTCATTAAAAGAAGTTTAACAAGGTTATAAAATCACATTTATAACACTTAAAATATATTTCAAAACGTTTCGATATTCAAAGGCGAAGTGCTCGAAATTACGGGTCACTACATTAAATTTCATTTAATTTGTTTGAATGTCATTAGTATTTAATAAAGTATGTATAAAAAGTAATAAACATAAGTACCGCTATATGATATTGGTAGAATGTTTAATTGGATTTAAATAGAATAAATAAAATGTGGGCTTTTAAATAAATTAATATTTATGAAATATTAATTATTGAATTTTATTTGATCCTTTTGAATACTAATTATTTAATAAAGTGTATATATCGGTGGAATATCTAAATTGAATTTAAATGGATTAATTACTAAACCATTTTGGAAAATTTTGAGGGCCCATGTAGCACCATTCTTGGCCAACTATACTTTGGAAGAAGAGTGAGATAATTTAATTGAGATTTAATAAAGAATTAAAGAGTGAAGGTTTAAGGACGGAATTGGAATGGTTTTAATTATTCCTCTAAAACAAATCTCTCTTCATTTCTTTCACTCATTTTTCCTGACAATTATTTCTCCACTCTTCCACTCCATTAGGCCAAAATTTCCATGGCTTCTATAGCACAAAAATTCCAATAATAAATTCAAAGTAGAATCAAAATATTCAAGGTGGTGTCTCTAGATCCGTGCAAAATCTAGAGGTTGACTCAAGCGAATTAGGTTTTATTCTTCATCCAAGGTGCAAATCTTTGGCTTTATCTTTAAATAACTTATAATTATATTTGATTATTTATTCACCATGTTAATAAAGTTTAGACCCCATACTTTCTTTATCTGGATCTGAAATTGTCACAATGATTTAAACAACTAATTGGATGACATGGTTCAATTCAATTTTTGTTTAAAACGAAAATGTTTATATGTGTAAAAATTATAATTTTATTTACAAGTATGATTCTAAATATACACAATGTTTTAAAAGTAATATATATGTGATTAATTATAGAATACTAAATTTAAAAAATATATACACGACCAAAACATAGATCTCAAATCAAACCGCAAGTACAATAATATTTGTCCAAAACTTATGTGTATGTTTTGGTCCTAATATTTCTTTGGATCATTTTGCTTTCGATTAGATTAAACCTGAGAGATAAAATTAAATATCATATATATATATATATATGTGTGTGTGTGTGTGTGTGTGTGTGCGCATGTGTGCGTGTGTGTGTTTGTATATATGTTATAAATTTTTATATAAAAGGCATTTAGAAATATATGAATCTAATGTTCATATAAAAACTATTTAATTAAAATTATTGAAATAATTTTTTCATTTACAAATATGGTTGAATAAATTTTTGTAATATAAATATATACATTTTGAATAAATGAAACTATTTCCAATTTCACAATTATATACAGAGATATATTTTTAATGTTAGTATTTAATTCATTAAGTTTTTCATTCAGGTGTAATCTAGATCTTAAATCTAAATAAAACTTGCCAAACCAAACTTAGATTCCCTATTTGAATTTGGATATTGATGTTCGTATTAATCAATTTGTGTTAAGTTTTTCTATAGAATCATTATTATTAATATTTAGATCTTATTATATTTTGAAATCAATTAAACATCTCACAAAATAAGATTAAATTGAGTACATTGATATCTATACATGCATACATACATACATACATACATACATACATACATACATACATACATACACACACATATACATATACATACATATGCGTTTATTATCTTTGTTGTTGCTTGTTATGTTATTTGTCATGTAATTGATATCTATACATGTATATCTTATTTGTCATGTTAACCATTGATTACCACATTTATTTTGAATGATGATTAGGCATAATTATAGTAGAATATTTGCAAAAGAGGAAGGTCTAATCAATTGTTGATACCGCATTTTCATCTTTCCCTTTTAGATCTTAATGTGGTTACATTTAAATCTAATATTAACATGTTCACCCTTTTTTTACACCTTTTAAGAATATGAATATATTTGATATATTCGTAGATTTAAACTTTATACTTAATAAAAGTAGATTTAATAAATTAAATTAGAAAGTTAAATAAAATTAGATTTTATTTAAATTAACTAGATTAGATCTAGTGAAACACATTAGACTCATAGGCCTACTACGATCCATATAGAATTTTTGTTTGAAATCTACCTATTTCACCTACTTCCGATTGGCCAGAGCCAGATTGTCTATGCAGTCTAAATTAGTCATGATATAGCCAACCAATTAAGCTTACCCATTTAGTTGGGTGTCTTGAAAAGTAGCATCTAAGCTGGGTTTGAGTAATCGAGTACCCTACTCTACCTAGCTACTGACTTGGTGTGAAAGATGCGAAAACCACCTCGATTGGATCTTTTGAATGAATCAGGAATCAGGCCGCCTCGAAATTCACACGTGGGCCACTACCTTCCCCCTAGAAGACATCCATGGCTTATTACTCACGGAAACATCCGACCTTATGGTCTAGTCATCCACGTATCATTTTTATCTCCTTCTATTCATCATATTTTAGGCTTTGCCCTGACGATGTTAACTAAAAAAGGTGCTTGCGAGGTGGTGTATATCAATTCGGATAGGTTTGTCATGGCATTCAAAACTTTGAGAAAGATAGAGATGAGGAAGGCGTTCAATCAGTAAGGAATTTTCCACTAGATCAAGTGAGCCAAAGTGTAATCTCTAATAGAAAAGCCCAATTTGAGTTTGGCATTAGGCTAATTTTCAAAATTAATTTGAAAATTTAAAAGATATTTTGAATTTAAAAGTTAAATTTAAAATATGATATAAATTTTTTAGAAGTTATAAAATGCATTTTCAAAATTGTTATGAAAATAAAATAGTATTTTGAAAATTATTTAAAATTTAATTAATTGGATTAAATAAATAAATAAAAGTTAATTAACTAAATTAAAACACACACACACATATATATTTTATGTATGTGTGTATCTATAAATGTTATATTATAACATGTATATAAATTTTTCTTAAGTTGTTAAAGGTAAATTAATATAGTTTAATTTATTAAAATATTTTATTAAAATTGTTTCAATGAAATAAAATGTTTATTTGATAAATAAGTTAATTAAGTATTAGTTAATAAAATAAGATGTACATATATAATGATATATGCATGTAAAATTACAAGTGTAATAGTTGTTATTCATCTTAAATTATTTAGGATGAATAAGACTAAATTTTGAATTTTAAGAATATTTTAAATAATTAGTTAATCAAATCAACAAATTTAAATTAATTAAATATGATTTAATTAATAATATATATAAGAATATTATATAAGTTGATTAAAGTATAAAAGGTTATAAATAAATTGTACTTGTATAATATGAATGTATAATATAAGTGGAATTGGAAAGAAATCCAAATCAAATTTAAGGAGTAAATACATATGAATTATATGTATACCATGATTTCAAATATGTTTGACGCATGAATCATGATAATATTTCCAAAGATACACATTATTCTCTAAATTGATATCCCCCAAATAAATATATTAAAGATTTTGAATCTATAATATAAAAGTTATCCTATACCATTTATATATTAATAGATTACTTGCATACTTCTTAGTTTTTGATATTCCTTAAGCTAAGAATCATATGCTTAGCTTAACATCCCACTACTCGATTAGTAATAAAACATGTTTTGGAATTATTTTGGAAGTAAAAGCTATTATTTTATAATTGTTGAAAATTGAAAAGTAATATTTTTCAAAAAGGAAAATCATTATAAGAATAAAATAAAATTTGGATAAAGCTTTTTGAGTGAATTTTTAAATGGATGTAAAATGTTAGTTTAAAGATGGTTCGAGTTATAAAGTGGTTAGAAGTGTATCGATTTATTCAAGAATAAGAAGAAAAATTGAAATTTTTTAATCTCTTATTAGTCCACATTTTTATCATTATCCATAATATTTATATTTTAACTTATAAGAAAAAAATTGAATTTTTATACTCTCTGATTAGACCACACTTTTCAAGCTTATCCTTGTAATCATTATAATTTAACTTATATAATACCTTAGCCCTTAAGTATTCCTAACCTTAACCCTATAAATACCTTCCCTCTTCACTATTTCCTCTTTATGCTAAATCTAAGCAATGTGATATTCTTTATCTTCTTCAAACTATGGTTTTGCATTGAATCTAAGATATGGTTTCACTCTATCCCCAAGTAAATAGTAAGATAAAAATCAAAGTAAACGAAGGAAAATTACGAGTATAATCTATTTGTTTTATAGTAAGTTAATTGTTCATTTGATTTAAACCAATTACTGTATTGATCCAAGTTACTTTAGTTGATTATATATATTAATTTCTAAAGGCTTTATAGCTTGATAAGTATCACCTACAAGTGCTGATTTTATTATTTGTTGAGATAATACAGCAGTTGATATTGTTTGTTCATGATGTTGTTTGAATAATACATCATCTATAAACTTGGATTTTGATGTTAATATAAAGAGTTTCGATCACAAATTAGGTGCAAGTAATCGAATATTTAGTTCACCCATCTTATACTAGAATACTTATGATAAGATAAATAATTGAAAACTTGTTTGATTTGGACTTGAATGATATTGGGTGATTTCAAATACTTGTTTAATTTTAGGAACACAAGTATAGGATTATAATATGCATTTTCACCCATGATATATAAGCAAGTTTATTATATTCCATTAATATTGATCTGAACGAATGAATTGTCGGGTTTGAATTGAACTAGTTTTAGTGCACTGTTACTTAATATTATGGTAAGTAGGTACATGACATTTGTTTTATGAAAATGGGATATAAAATCATTTTGGGAATGATGAATTTTGAGTAGCCTAATATTCTTCAAAGATAAAAGTTAACATTTGATGAAAGCGATACGACATATTGACTACTAGACTGCTAGAATCCATCCTAGTGGACAAATTCGAGGATCGCAACCCGATTCAAGACGAATTTGTTCCTTGTTCACAAAGTCCAACGATTTATTGCACAAATAATATGACAAATAGTAAGATATTGGATACATAGAGCCATGAGAGTTAGCACTTTAAGGTGGAATTAGGAAGTTGACTACAATACATAAAATGTATACGTCTTCAAAAGCCAGAAGGGCAACGCAACTAAGGGATCACATGTAGTGCATTCATAACTAGTCGTAAATAGTGATTGAAAAAGATTGCATGGGTTTATCGAGGATTTAGTCTATGTAAAGGGTGGACCCAAAAGGTGTTACCAATGAGTATTCCTGCTGGGAACTCAAGGAAAAGAGTTAAGTTATGACTCTCCTTTACGTATATCGACCTCGAAAAGTATATAAACATTATTTAGATATACGGTTGAAAAGATCGTACTATGGTGAACGATGAATATGTGCAATTATTAATTGTTTAAATATGTAGTTGAAAAAGATCTTACTATGGTAAACAGCAAAATCGGGCTCTATAGATCTGAAAATAGTGCATTGGAATTTAAACTAAAAGCAACTCATAGATTGTGATATCTCGTTGATTAGAGTTGAAGTTGCGAGTCATGATGAATAATGCTATGACACTTGTGTTAAAACTATTTTTGATGAACTATGGGTGGGATCTTGTATAGTGTGAGTTACATTATGCTTTAATTGATATGTCACGTATTTATACCCGATACCGCACATGTATTTTATTGTTGTGCAATATTATACTCATAGCTTGATTTCTAGCCTAACTCGAGGTTTGTTATGTATATGACAATGCCTTGGGTCAAATTGAGGCATTGTATTTCTAGTTGAGCTTCCCATTAGACATCAAACTATTTTGTTTATTAAGTTGTCCATAGGAAATGCATATTATGTTAGGAAACTACTGAGTTTAGGTTTAGCAACCATTGCTAGGAAGTCAAGATCTACAACACCATTTAGTTATTCGAAGATAAGATGAAGATGAAGCTATTCAAGTAGTTGTGGACATTTAAAGATCGGTTGCAAGAAGAGTTGTTACATGGATATTTAGATCAACAATTTTTGGATTATACTTAATCTGTTGAGCTTAAGGGGTGTATTTTGATCGATCTATGTATTAGACATGTTATTGATATATATATGTGTGTGTGTGTGTGTGTGTGTATCATTCCCACGTGATACCGGTACCTATGTCATCATTTTTTATATGTTTTTTTGACATATGAGTTATTGAATTCTAGAAATCATGAATATTGCCTTGTGCCAATATGAGATATGTATTATATTTGATGTGTTCAGGTACTGAAACATAGGTAAACTCCCATTGATAATTCGATCACTGAATTCAGGGCATCAAAATAGTACTATTAATATATTGAATAGATGAGGTGAGATATACGTACGCTTTTGTTGATATTCCTTAATTATACTTAGGCCGTTGCAAAATGGTAGGTACAAGTGAATAATCTCTTTCAATCTGTCGATATTCCTTAAGGTCGAAATGAGATTAGGACAAGGGCCATAGGTTAGAAGTTGTATATCATACAACCGATAAGGATTTATCCATCGTATGCGGGCATATGATATGTTGATATTCCTCAAGGTCAGAATCCTAAGACATATGGGTCCTAACACCCACTAGAGAAATCAATAGATTTATATATTTTCACTTACGGTTCTGAGAAACATAAAAATATATTGGAAGCCTTATTATAAAATGAAATGGTAGCATTTATCCTTTCTAATATTGTATGAACATTTTTTATAAAAAGTTAAAATTATTTACATTGATAAATTTGTGCAACCAATATAGTTGATAAAATGTATATCAATTGAAATATACGATTGAACTAAATTAAATATTGATAAATAAATATAAGATATATTTACCCCTAACCCTTTATCATGTTTTCACTCAAAGCCCATGCAAGTGCCGATCTACAAAACTACTAAAACATTTATGCCTCAATCGCTTAAGAATTTATTTGTTCGAGACTATGTATTGTCTATTATAAGTTTTGAACTCTTAAGAAATATAAGAAATTGGTATCTGAACCATATTCAGTTGTATATAAATGTGATATGGTGAACGATCGTAGTTCGTAATGTATAAAACTTCATTGAAATTAGCTCATTGTAAATAAGAAAAAAAAACATTATGTAAAATCCTGTATTTAATATGATTGATTACAATAAGGATTTTCTTTGATTGGTTTGACAATTTTAAAAAGGAAAGCGAATGTTCCAAAGTGGATGCTACTTAGGCACAATTGGAATGAAGAGAGTGAATGGTCATGTTTGTTCTATAAGGGACATCAGAAACAAGAATTGTATAAAATACTAAAAGATAATTAATATGGAATAAGAAATACGATTTCTATTCCAAATTGTGTTATAATACAAAAATTATTTTCCACAAAAGCCATTTCTACGAGTTTAGGATATTTGATCGAAAATTCTTGATTGTAAACTAGTTGTAGTAAAAGAAATAAAATTCCCATAATAAGTAGTTGAATAGAGCTTCGTATTTCATATGCTACTATAGTAACAGTGGAAACAGTGAGAGCATACCATACAATAATTATCAATGGATACATCAAGATATGAAAAATTATTTATGTAAATATACCAAATATTATTTATGAAATAATAATTAATTTCAGTATTGACTAAAAAAGAATATAGTTTTATTATACTATGAATATTTTGAATGTTCGATCTATTTTAGAATAATGGTATTTATTGCATTAGCTACATAACACAAAAGTACCTATAATTTGCTATAATTATTTTGGAATTAAGGACGAAGCACCTGTTTAGTGGGAACGATTGAAGAGTTGGTGAACTCTTTAGATTGGTACATAAAGATGTATGCAGTCAAAAGTCCAATGATACCAAAAATGCTTCCATATACGTCATCTATTTCATATATGAATTATCATAGAATTAAACATATGTATTTGATACATATGTAGTATTTCTATGGTAAGTTCACTGAATATAAAACAGAAGTAGAAAACACAATGTACAAAAAAATAAGCAAATTCGATTTGATCGAATAGATGAGTATATAGGGAAACGGTTCCAAAAGTGCCTAAAAATGAATAAAATTCTGTCTCAAAAGACACTCCTTCCTATGATACATGATGGCATATATATAAGTAGTAATAAACCCTTATTGGATAAAGTACGATTGATAATGAGTGAAGTTGAGTCAACTTCTTTCTATAAGGCCGTGCACTTAAGAGTAAATACATAAGGTTGAAATTCAATTTCATTTAAAGAATAGTTTATAAGAGGTCATATAAGATGAATGTTTATAAGAAACCCCTACATGTTCTAGATCAAGGAGTTAACAGAATGCGCGAGTCAAGAGACTACATGTAATACTTGTTCTTGAGGGATCTTGCATGGACCACCCCAAAGGAGTTTGGGATCGATCAATATTGATTGACCAATTTATGTTATGAATATAAGTTGAGTAAACATAAAAACCAAACTAGTTTTATACATATATGTAGGTAATTCATGAATTTTTTATGAATATATATATTCTATTATACTGAGAAACAACTGGTGTTTCAAGAATCGCCAACTTCTTGGCGAAGGAATTACTTTTAGAAGTTATTGGTGTTAATGTGATTTTGGATATGATCCGAAGACAAAATTGATCACAATGGAGGAAATGTAATTAAGCAGTCCGAATAGACATGACGTATTAGAACGCCTAATAAGAAACCTCGCATATTAAAGTGAAATTATGAATTTTATTAATGTCGAGAAAAGAACTTCCTTAGTCTTAAGTAAGCCATTAAGAGCAGTGACTCTACAATGTGGCACGATGCGCAAATCTAGAATGGATTCCAAGTATGTTATCAAAATATGATTTTGGTATTGGTACCTGAAAGAATATGATCCATCAGTTGCAGAAGTGACTTCAAGAAGATTGATGCAATTGGAATGTAAGCCACGCGAATAAGAATAAAATCATAAATTTCAATTGTTGAAACTAACTTAATAGATTAATCATTCAACATGCTTTAGCTAATTTGGATTTTACTCATAAATTTATCGCTCAGTACGACTTTAAGTATTGGTACATATAAATAAAAAATTCTATATAATGATTAGAATAGTCTGTTTGCAAATAACAACCAAAATGTATCAAAGTCAGTGGAAGCAATAATTGAGTTTGTGAATATTGGATATGATCTGAGAGATGATACGAAAGTGTTATTTTATAAGCATCATAGTAAAATAAGTATTTTGACAGAGAAATCAAATATTTTGAATTTCAGTCAAAGTGTAGAGGAAGCGTATATCTCTAAGAATGAATATTAATAGGTACTAAGATATAGTTCTAAAAATATAAGTAAACAACAAATTTATGGTTGTTAATGATGTATTTATGTTAAAATCATTTCACTTTGGTTGTTTAATACTCGACTTTGGATTAAAAAATGACATCTTTTATAATCAGTATAAAAGGATATTGGGAATGTCTCAAAAGATATACACATGCACTTTGTTAAATTGTTTAATGTCGAGCATGTAAGATGGATTCCTTATGCATTGGCAATAGGAATTATCGTACATGCCATATTGTCTGCAATCTCACACTTTTCTTACACTCTTGATACATATAATAAGCATCAAATACGAACTAAGATTACTATATATTTCGGGCGCTCTCCAGTATTTATGAAATACCAGATAATTGTTTATAGAGACAACGAACTTCTTATGAAAGAGTGCGCAGACTCGAACTTCATTAGTGATACCGAGTATAGTTTGTCAATTCTAAATTCATGTTCAAACTTAAGTTAAGAAATTTAAGTTGGAATTGTTCCAAACAATAAGAAGTAGCCGATTCAACCAAAGGCTATTGCAATGTAGGAAATATAAATAAATGCATAAATTTACGACTGAGTTGAGGATGATTCCAAGTGTTGATAATCCTATGATATTGTTATATGATAACAATGCCGCGATACAATTTGCAAAAGAAGCTAGAGCTCCCTAGAAGTTGAGAGATATACTCCATATAGTTTTACATGATAAAGGCAGTTTATCAGAGAGAGTTGATTGAATGAGTAGATAATTAAAACAAAATAACATACCCATTCATTAAGGGACTGACCCGATTGGTTTTTGAGAAAACCAATCAACAAAATTGAAATAAGATTCCATAATTGACCCGAAATTCAAGTAGGAGATTGATAGAGTTTGGGGAATACCTTAGGGGCAAGTATGTAATTTGTTACATATATCTAACTCCATGACCAATCATGGTCAAAATAAAAGTGTTTTTTCTATTATATACTTGTTATATAGTGATATAAATAATTAAGTCATTAATTTAAAGTATATAGATGGAAATTCCTTAAATGATATGTTATATGATAACAATTACAAAGTGTTGTAGTCATGAAAATTTTATTACATTGAAAATAACATATTGTTTTAAATATTCATATGCAAGATATTTCGAGAAAGGACATCAATTCACCGTTTAAATCAGAATACGTAACGGTTTGCATCAAAAATTGGCACAAACACCCAATAGAGGTTTTGTAGAGAAATAAATGAACAAAATCCAATTAAAATAGAGGAAACAAACAATTAAATAACAGAAAATAAGCAATAATAAGAACACAATGATTTATAGTGGTTCAAGGTTGAAAACCTACGTCCATTTTGGAGAATAACTTTATTAATCACTTGAATTACTGAGTACAGAAGGATGAATCAGATATGATCCGTAGTTACAATGGCGTACAAAGAAAGCAACAACGTATAGATCCCGAAAATGAACAATCAAGCCTATATTTATAGGGGAAGACGGTGAAATATCTTTCTGAAATTTTGATAGCGGAGTCTCCAAATCTAGAAGAAGTCACATTATCGATCGCGGGTCCCTCATCATTTTTAATAACGATCGACACCGATCATTTTATGAGCTCCTTTTGGCATGCGATCGATATAGTTGGCTCCACTCTTCAATATATTAATGTTCCCAAAGTTTCATAACTAGTTGACTTGTAGATTTTGAAATATCAATCGTTTTCCATTGAGTTGAGCTGTAAAATCGATACGGCAGGATCCATAATTGATGAATATGGAACGTACCTGATCCATTTTCAGGGACTTGTGTATATTAATATTTTAAGCTTTATATTGAGTTCATCTTCTGCTTTTGCTTCACCGTTGCTTCATATAATCATCTTTGCCTGATCTCTGGGTTCATGATCGTTAATCTGATGTGCCAATCTTGATGACAGTCGAGTCTAACTTGTCCAGTTAGTTCGAGTATAGCCATGCCAAAGGGCCGGATAACACCTGCCCCCCAAAGAACATCTTTTTTCAACACAATGTTCTTTGGATTGATGCAAGTTAGTGTCGTCGGAAAGGAACCCATCTAGTTTTCTATACATTAGTTATCCCTTCGATGAATTGTTTTCCTTGAAGAGTCGCATCTCTTTCTGTTTCATACGATGATTGGTCAATTTCCAATAGTATAAATTTTGGATCACGTCTTGTCAGTGATTTTTTATGACTTGTTTCAGTGAGTTAGTAAGCCTCTGCTGACTGATTCGGATTTTCCCCTGATTAATCCAGGTAGACAAAGAGAAATCAAATTGTTTGGGACATACACTTGCACGTGGGCGTATCCATCCTTGACTCCCGATCACAATTGCATGTTCACGGGTCATTGTCAATTCCCTACATATTTTTAAATGGATCGGCATGAATCCATCAATAGTGGATCATACTTTATCCATTTCTAATATGGATCGGGTCAAATCAGTTGATATTAGGTCATATCCGATCCTTTTCTTCTTTTTTTTAACCCGAGAAAGATAATGATGGGTCGTTTCAAAGCTATTAGTTTTGGATCATACAAGATCCAAGTGTGTGTTGAACGAACCAATTACACTGCGTATCAAAGAGAAGGATAAGTATACATCCATCATAGAACGATTGCAGCCGATTGTTCTTGGTTTGGCCATTTGATTGGATTGGAGGCTTTGTTGGTTCGGTCCACTCTTAGGTATAAATATGGAACACTTAACCAATTTTCATTTCTTCACTTCATTTCCATCGTTGCTATCCAAACCAAATGAGAAAAATCCCATCTTCATCTTCTCCTTCACCATCGATCTACTGAGCTCCCTGATTAAACTCCATACTTTTCACGTAACCCACATCATATGTCGGTTTGACTCCTAGCTATATCCACCATCACCGTGGCCATCTCCTACAAATCTCATCCTTAGATCCACCGATTCGCTTTGCAACCGAAACCAAATCGCCTTTGTCTTCCACTTTTATACATAGGTAGGTTCAATTATTTTCATACATTTTGATTTTTGTGATGAGATATTTGGGGTCGACTCGAGTTGGTCGAAGTGAGTCATGGCACTGTGGTGGCGTTTGTGTTTTGAAATGGAAGACAACTTTAAGTTTTTAGAGATGGTGATAGAGCAATCGAAGCGATCATGGTTGAACAAATCGTTTGCTTTAGTGGTTGAGGGAAGATTTGCAGTAAAATTCTAGGAATGATGGCTCGATGGTGAACGTGGTGTTGAGAACGATTGTTTTGATGGATTGGTACTTGAAAAAAATAAAGAGAAATTGGACCGATCGTTTTTTGGTAGAGTTTTGGTTGATCGGTTTTTGGATCCATGGTTGGAGATTTGAATTGAAGTGAAGTGTGGAACCGAAGTCAAAGGTTGGATCGATTGCAATGATCAATACAAGAAAACGATCGATTGGAGTTGCTAAAATGATCGGTTGTGAAATGATCGTATAGAAACGATCGGTTATTAGAAGTTGGCCTTTAGTAAATAAATCAGTCTAGCGTATTAGGATAGATCGGTCGTAACATCATCTTGGATCAGTTGTTAGTTTAACTTTGATGAACATACTTAAACCCTCAAATCTTCATTTGAACTTAGTGATGAGCTTCGACCTTGAATGCTCAAATGGACGCATATGACTTGCATATAAAATGGAATGCATATTCAGATGTATACGACAATCGAACCGTGGAATGAACTTGACTAATCTCCTACATATTCATATTTGTTGCATATGCCTTAGACATTATTTTTTGAAGCTCATCCACTTTCGAACGCGTAATTCGAACTTCAGCACGCCAACAACTAATCCTGATGCTTAGACTGAATCCTTAACCGGTGACGTAGAGAATCGATTGAGACGGTCAGTGATGACGATCACTCCGATGGAATCTCGGAGTCTCGTCATAGTTATAGTCTTTAATTTTGAACTATTTTTACTGCATTGCATGACACTGCACCACTCTACACTTGCACACACTTTGCACCGGGGGAAACAAGTTATTTTTTCTAATAACGATTATCTACTGAGTTAAATAGTTGTGGGATCTAGACGCTCAGAGAGTTCAGCTACCATGTCTTTTAGACAGCCTTCACAGCACAACAATACAAGTGCTGAATCGAGCTCCTTAGCTACCTCCAATAGACTCTCCCAGGAGATCAAGCTGAACAACCGAAAAGCTTTTGTCCATTACTCGACCTTTTCTCTGTCGTTCATGTCCTTCCAGTAGAAATGATAGACCCTGCTCTTAACACTCTAGAAAATGCAATATTTTTGGAAGATCCGGAGGATTCTTTGGCTTTGAAAATTAATGAAGCCTCTCTTTGTAGAATTTGTGCCAGACACGGGATTTTGTTTGGTGATATGCGAGTCCCGACTCAGAATGATAGAGTTCATATGCCCCTTGAGAGGTTCATTGCATGCAACAAATTCATGTGTTGTGCAGGATAAATCCCACCCTTTAATTCATTTATCCAAGAGATGCTACATCATATGAGGTTAGCACCGGAACAACTGCATCCAAATGGCTATTCCTTGCTTAACTGTACCTACATAGCATTCATGGAGTTTTTATTTTGTCCTCCAACTCTTGAAGACATTTGATTTCTTTTCACCTTCAAGCGATGAAAAGGAAGCCTTTCATTCACATTTCTCGAGTCGGCCAAGAAGTGTCAGATCCTGATTGGCACTTGGAACAAGTTGAGCGTTTTCAAAAACAAGTGGTTCTATATTCACTGTCCGCCCGGCTTTGCCTGACGGTGGTTAGAAGGACGTGAGTATTACTCCTTGCTTAATTTCTTGAGTGCTTATATCCAGGTCGTATCCTGAATTAAGCAACTTTTCTAATTTGTGTAGGTTCTTATCCATGATCTGATGGAAAACAATACACAGACGTGATCTTTGCACTAAAAAGGGTTCCATCAGAAGATAGAGACATTGAGAATCTCCTTACTGATGAATGCCTCATTACCTACCGTTTGATGGAAGAGGGTTGTAGCATAGGGCTATCGGTCACTGCTAGAGTTACAGTGACTTAGCAACGGGATGTGGATGACGATGAAGGGCATCAAGTTGATCCTATCATGCCCTCAGTTGAGGGGGATCGGGAAGTTACCGATAAAGATGCAGTAGGAGATGAGGGTGACGACCCCAGTGGCGATGGCATGGGTTCTAGTTTTTGGGTTGCAGTCGGATCCCCGCAAACGTCACAGCCCTCCGCTCACGAAAAAGGAAAAAGGAAGAAACTCATTGTAGGTTCCCTAAGAGTCTCCTCTTCAAACAACCTAAGCTATCCGTCACTCCTCAAGTTATTCCGGATCAGTCCGCTTCTCAACCTGCGGAGCACTTAGTCGAAACATTTGAGACATTATCTGATCTTCCGATACCAGATGACGTTGATGCTTTTCATTTTACCAACATGAGCGTTGGCAGATCAGAATCTCCTTCCAGAGTTGGAGCTGGAATCCCTCCTACCACTAGTGGAGAGGTTACTCCTGCCAGTCGAGCTTTAATAACTGGTCCATTTGGGGGACACAAGGACATGCACATTCGCACGCACTTCACAATATTGCATTGCACCAATCTCGTGTCCTTCAATTCTTAAAGCTAGTTCATTCTTTGTTTTTGTTTGTAGAAACAATGGTGAGGAAGATGCCCATGTTTCAGTCTCTAAAGGAAATACCACATCGGAGTCCTCGTTCTCGTTCGGGCCCATACCGCCAAGGTAGTGGTCATGAATATAACCTTAGCTATCACTCCATCGGGGATTGGGATTACCAGAATAGAGGTGACAAAGTGTAATGACCCTAAAAATGAAATGAAAAAAATAATATTTATATTAGGAAATTCTGAGATATATAATATATATATTGCATTAAAACAGAAAAGAATTTAGCAATAAATAAAATTGCATGGGAGCTTCTGTTTGATAAAATGCAAGGAATTAAGGTGATTAGAAGAAAAATTGGAACTCAAAATAAATATAGCTTTATGTTCAAAGAATTATGTAAATATATATATATATATATACATTTAATATATATGGGGTATTTTCTGTTTTATATGAAGATAAAATAAAATGAAGTTTAATAAAAAGGTTTATATGTCTTATAATTATGCCAAAAATAATTAGCATAATATATGTGATTTTTATTTAAATATGGAAGGAGTTACTGATTTGACAAAGAGGCAGAAATATATATATATATATACATACATATAAGAATCAAATAAAAATTTCCATACCATATTTATTCCAAGCAAATAATTTGGGTAAATGATTTTACATCACATAATAAGGTATGATAGTATGCATGATTGAAGGGAAATAACAGATAGGTAGAAAAAAAAATACAAAGGAAATTTTCAGATTCCTTAAACTTATAAAAAGAAATAATGAACTGAGGGTCACATGCTTATTGCATGAGTAGAAAAGAGTCATGAAAATAGTATTGAGTGTTTAAAAATGCATGATCCCCGAAATAGCTAATTAAAGTAACCTAAATGTGTGCATTTCCAATTTATGATCACACAGGAATATGATGTGTACATAAACATCTAAGGGTATCAGGGGAATTACCCATTTTCTTAAACCCTAGAATGGATTTATAAATAACTGCACATAGCCAAATCCATCATTCTCTCGGGATCAAAACAAAAATAAAATAATAAACTAGGAGAAACACCGGCTTGAGGCTTTGGGGAATTTGCTGTTCAAAGGATTAAGGCAGTAAAAGGAAAAACCTTAGGTGAGTATTTATCCTTTGTATGCAATGGCATTAAGTCCTATTGCAGGCAGCCTAAAAAATATTATGAGTCATTTGAATCTCTGAAATAAATTATTATGGGTGATATGGATGTTTGTTTGTGCATTTTTGTTTGGAGCATTAATCTGTAAGTGGGTTTTTAGAGTTAACATGATTTGAGCATTCTTTTTCTATTTTTAAACATGGACATAGATTAAACAGGGGAACATGGGGTTGAACCAGAAAATATACAAGTAGTCATATCTCTCTAAAATATGAATGAAAGAAAAACTAGATTGGTCACTTGGGAGATAGTCAATGATCTGCTTACTCCAGGTGGGAGCAAGCATATGCATGGTGCAACTGCATCCTGAGGCCTTTGTGTGTTGGAATAAATTAAGTAACCTGGGAGTTTCCTTCACAATGCATACATAGTGTTCATTTGACAAGGAGTTAAAGACCATAAAACAAATGGGGACCGGGGTTTAAAAATCTGGGTTATAAATATTCAGATATGGTGTTAGATTTAATCAAAATAAACATTGTTCATTGATTAATTGCTGGGTGAAATTTGGAGTATGAAACCTGATTTTACTTATCTAAGATTTGGTGTGGATGAATTAAGAATTGTACACATGATTATTTCAACTGTTTGCTGTGTATTGTTTAATTTGTTGAATGTGACTTTGTATCTCTTTGAATGAACCAAAACATGCTAAGTATAAAACCTGTTAAACTAAGAAGGCACTGCAAGATTACTGAAATTATGTGTAAGTATACAAAAATTGATAAATGCTCATACCAGTGTAAACTGACCCTTTTGGTTGCCCTTGCAATCATCTGGGTGTCTCAAAAATTCTTTGGGGCAGCTAAATGATTTGCTTGCAGGAAATTGAAGTTGGCTTGATGAGTAAAGAAGGCATTGGCTGCTAGTATAAATAAGAGAGACTTGTTTTAAAATTTGCAGTTGCATTGTAATGAAATTACTAGACAAATTCTATTTTCTGTAATTGAAGTTACTTGTAGGAAACTTTCTAAGTATTTTGGGGTTGAAAATATGTACTTAAGCAAAACCTGTTGTGAGTGATCATTGATGATGTCTGGTTAACTACTAATTTATTTTATGAATGATTGATTTGGAGAAAATAAGGAGATAGACATATCATATACATATGATATGTGCATAAATATTTGATCTCTGATTTTTATTGCCTATATTTTGCCTTATGGAAATTAAACAGTTAAGGGGATTGATTTCTGAAATGAACTCTCAAGATTTTAGTAGAATATTCAAGTGAAATGAATTTGTGCATGGCAGGTAAATGATACTGGCATGTGCATGAATTCTGGAAGTTTGTATGTATTTGAATATTTAAATTTCAAATAGCACTATGAGAGCAGTAGACTTGGAAGATACTGAATTTTGAATAATTGAATGAATACATATAAGAAAGCATTTCCAAAAAAAAACTAGACGCAAACATGCTGGGGATTAGGAGTAGGAATTTGTAGAAGCTTGTTAAAATGAGGGATATGGGTTTGCAAGTGGTAAAAGAGGGACTATGGCTGGTCTAGATGGCCATGGATCAAACCTTTGGAGCCTGGAACCACTTCATTTCAATCAGTGAAGTGTAAAGTGCTTCCGGGACAAATCAAAGAAAACACCAAGCAGCCCATGGATAACACCAAGCATATCCCACAAATCACCAAGTATGTAAGTCTGCATCATGTTAAATTTAAAAATGCTAAAAATCCTCATCTGATCAACCTGAAATGATAAATGGAAATTAAGTCCAATATCCATGTCTGCTAGTAAAATTTGTAAGTAATTTCATGCATACACTTGATAACTATCATGAGATCAAGGAAATACCATTTTAGTGTTAATAGAACTATTTAGGCAGATTGATATATATATAGTCAAATAAAAGTATAAGTGTTATAATTTGCTAAAAACATACCTCTGGCAGTAGAACAAAATTTAGAAAGGAAATAAGTGGCTTGTCAATAGCTTGTATGGTATTTTGTTTTCAATTTGATTTAAATCCCCTCTGATAAAATAATAATAATAATAATAATAATAATAATAAAGAAACAATTGTATATCATCAAATATATAATTGTCTTAATTTGTTTGTACACTGATATGATTATATTGGTAAAAATCAGGGTCTTGGGAAAAATATTTGGAAACTATATAAAAATTCAAATATAAAAGAATTGGGGTTTAGTGGTGAATTCCTCTTGAATGTAAAAAAATAATCTATGTGTTTTAGAGTGAGGGTCACCACAGTTGGTATCAGAGCTATGTTTTAAATAACATAGTAAATGTTGTTGCATGTATATGGATGTTTGACTGCATTGTTTGAATTATTGGTGTTGAATGTTTTTGTTTTATGTCAAGAAATATATGTGTGTACATGTGACACATGCACAATGTGCACAGAAATAAAAATGAACCAAGTAAAGACACCAAAAACTGATAGGGGTAAATAAACTAACATAACAATCATATTTATAGCATTATGGTAGGACCAAGGCATCACACAGGTGCAGGATCATCACGTGAGCCACCTGTGATGAGCATGGAGGATTTTGTGAGAGCTTTAAGGGATGGAATGGCACCAAGGCAAGACAATCCTCATGAGGAACTCTCCAAATTGCTTAAGACATGTACCACTTTGGGAGAAAAGGATTTTGAAGGTACTGATGGAGCTATAGGTGTTCAAACTTGGATAAAAACTATGGAGAGGGTCTTCACAGATATGCAAATCAATGACCAAAGGAAGAGACAGATAGCTTCAAGGAAATTGAAGGGGGCTGCACTGGATCGGTGGGAAGTTGTGACAGTAGGAAGACAAGAGAATACCATCACTTGGAATAATTTCAAGGACATGCTTGAGGCCAGATTTGTCCCAGCATCTGCCAAGGCCACACTGCTTGAAGACTTTATTAGATTAAGGCAAGGAAGCATGAGTGTGAATGAATACACTCAGAAGTTTGAAGCATTATCCAAGTATGGACTGGTGTTAATAGGGAATGCAGAAGCAAAGAATGCAAGGTACATTCAAGGCTTGAACCCTAGTCTGTCAAGGGCAATGTTGCCATACAAGGACAAAACCTTCGATCAAGTAATTGATCTAACTCTCTCATTTGAGCAACATGACACTGTAAGAGAGAAATTCAGGAATATGAAGCTCAATAAGAAGAAGGGTGGTCAGAACAAAGTTCAACCTTATGACAAGAGAAATTCAAGTAAAGGAGCTAAGAAAGGGGAAGGAGCAACAGCACCTGAAAGCAAGAAATTCACTCATTGTTTTAATTGTGGAAAAGCTGGACATTATAGTAACCAATGCCCTGACCCCAAGATACCCAGAGGAGGCTGCTATAATTGTGGAAAGATGGGTCATCTCAAGAAGGATTGCCCAGAAACCAATAGGGGAACAGCAAGGGTAGGAGCTTTGGCAGCAAGTAACACTGGGAATGTTGGGCAACTTGAAGGTATAATTTTTATTCATACCCAACCAATATCAGTAATATATGACACTAGTGCCTCACATTCGCTAATATCTCTGGAAATTACAAAGAAATTAGCACTTGCATGTGTTTCTATTGATCATCCCTTAATTGTACACAGTCCCATAGGGAGTCATTGTATGTTAGGGATGAAGTGTATGGGTCTGAAATTAATGATAGGAGGTTATGAATTTAATTCAGACTTATATACCTTAAATTTTCCTGGTATTGGGATTATTTTGGGAGTAGATTGGTTAATGAGAAATAAAGCAATTTTAAATTTAGAAAACCTTACTATTTCTTTGGAAACAAATGAAGGCAAAAGAATTACCATCTTAAGTGAAATAGCAAAGAATACATGTTTTAATAAAATCTGGAGCATTAATGAAGTTCAAAAGGAATTAAAAATAGAGGAAATCCCAGTAGTCAATGAATATATAGATGTGTTTGGAGAAGTGAAGGGAATTCCTCAAAACAGCCCAGTTGAATTTAAAATAAAATTAATCCCAGGAACAAATCCAATCATTAAGAAGCCTTATAGAATGGGTCCAAAAGAGTTGGTAGAATTAAAACATCAACTAGAAGAATTAGAAGAGAAAGGATTCATAAGATCAAGTAGTTCCAGTTGGGGTTCCCCAGTGCTATTTGTCAAGAAACATGATGGCACAATGAGGTTGTGTGTAGACTACAGGGATTTAAACAAGGTAACTATCAAGAATAAGTACCCACTGCCTAGAATAGATGATCTATTTGATCAATTGCATGGAGCTAAAATATTTTCAAGGCTAGACTTAGCCTCTGGATTTCACCAAATGAAAGTTGCAGAGGAAAGCATTGAGTACACAACCTTCAATACAAGGTATGGCCTATATGAATTTCTAGTAATGCCATTTGGCTTGACCAATGCTCCCTCCTATTTTGTAGACTTGATGAATAGAATTTTTAGAGACTTTTTGGATAAGTTTGTCTTGGTATTTATAGATGACATATTAATTTATTCAAAGACAGAAAATGATCATGCCATGCACCTACATTTAGTATTATCCAGACTTAGAGAGCATGAATTAAAAGCCAAGTATTCGAAGTGTACATTTTGGCAACATGAAGTAAAATTCTTAGGACACATAGTGTCACAGCAGGGAGTAAGTGTAGATCCAATCAAGGTCATTGTAGTTCAATCATGGAGTAGACCCAAAACAGTGACTGAGGTGAGGTCATTCTTAGGTTTGGCAGGGTACTATAGAAGGTTCATCAAGGATTTTTCAAGAATAGCCGCACCAATGACCAAACTAACCAAGAAGAACCAACCATATGTGTGGACTGAGCAGTGTGAACAAGCTTTTGAGAAATTGAAGCAAGCATTGGTGGAAGCTCCTGTCCTACAAATCCCAGAAGCAAATGAAGGAATGATTGTATACACTGATGCTAGTGGGTCTGGGTTAGGTGCAGTGCTTATGCAACATGGCAAGGTGGTGGCATATGCATCAAGACAGCTTAAACCCAATGAAACCAAATATGCAACTCATGATCTAGAATTAGCTGCAATAGTGTTTGCACTAAAACTATGGAGGCATTATTTGCTTGGGGCAAAATTTGAATTATTCACAGATCATCAAGCATTGAAATATTTATTTTCTCAAAAAGATTTAAATATGAGGCAAGCAAGGTGGTTGGAGTTTCTAGCTGCATATGATTTAGATATTTTGTACACTCCTGGAAAAGCTAATAGAGTGGCAGATGCTTTGAGCAGAAATCATGTAAGATTAGCCAGTTTGATGATTGATGAGTTTAAAAACCTTGCAGTGCTTGGGGAGGCAGATATATACAGCAAGGATGCAGTGAATTTTAAAGAACATGGTGATATGGTGGAGTATGGTACACTGGGAATAATCACAGTGAAGTCTAATCTGGTGGAGAAAGTTGGTAGCATGCAAGATCAAGATCAAAGTCTAAAGGAGAAGAAAGAAATGTTATTAAATAACATTGAGTCAGAGAATTTTAAAATAGATTCCCAAGGTTATTTGAGGAAAAATGATAAGCTTTGTGTACCAAACATTGCAGAGTTGAAGGAAGAAATCATGAATGAGCATCACAAGACCAGGTACACCATACACCCTGGTGGTACTAAAATGTATCATGATTTAAAAAGAATCTACTGGTGGCCAGGAATGAAGCAAGCAGTGGCAAGATATGTGGCAAAGTGTTCCACATGTCAACAAATTAAAGCAGACCACCAAAAGCCTTCTGGCATGTTGCAACCTTTGGAGATACCTTAGTGGAAATGGGAAAGTATTTCCATGGATTTTGTGGATGGTTTGCCTAGAACTAAGAAAGGCAATAATAGTATATGGGTAATTGTTGATAGACTAACCAAATCAGCTCACTTTGTTCCTGTCAGGTCAGATAGGAATGCATCTAAGCTTGCACAATTATTTATTAAAGAGGTGGTGAGGCTACATGGTATACCCAAGACTATTGTGAGTGATAGAGACACTTTGTTCACCTCAAGATTTTGGGAAAGCTTCCAAGAAGCAATGGGAACACAACTTTGTTTAAGCACTGCCTACCATCCTCAAAGTGATGGGCAAACAGAGATAGTGAATAAAATATTAGAAGATTTACTTAGAGCATGTGTGCTTGATTTTGGGGGTAATTGGGAGGATCATATTCATTTGGCAGAATTCACTTACAACAATAGCTATCAATCAACCATAGGAATGGCTCCCTTTGAAGCCTTGTATGGGAGACCCTGCATGTCTCCTGCCTGTTGGTTGGAAGCAGGAGAGGGTGTAATATTGGGGCCAGATCATGTTAAAGAAACCATCAACATGATTGAATTGGTTAGGCATAGAATGAAGGCAACACAATCAAGACAAAAGTCTTATGCAGATAGAAAGAGAAAGCCAATGGAGTTTGAAGTAGGAGAGCATGTTTTTCTGAAAGTATCACCAATGAAGAAAGTGTTCAGGTTTGGAAAATCTGGTAAATTATCACCAAGATTTGTAGGACCATATGAAATTATGCAGAGAATTGGTGCTATGGCCTACAGACTTAAGTTACCTGAGGAGTTGAGTGGTGTGCATCCTGTATTTCATGTTTCTCAATTGAGAAAATGGGTGCATGATGAAGGAGCAATTCTGGAGTCACCTACTCGAGTTCAAGTCCAGAAGAATTTGGTTTATACAAATGAACCAGTAGGGATAGTTGCCAAGGAAGAGAAAAAGTTGAGGAACAAGGTGATCAAACTGGTGAAAATCCAATGGAGCTTGGACACTAATGATTGTACATGGGAGGTTGAAGATAAAATGAGGGCTAAATACCCCAATTTGTTTACTGATGGAGAGGTATGTTTAAGCAGCCTATGATGATTTTTTCTAAATATATTTATATATTGTTTGTTTTCATAAAAAAAATGAGTATGGGGTTATGGAGTTACAACAGGCTATAGATTAGAGCTCTTAATTGGAAAAAAAATTAGGTGAAATTATGGGGACATAATTCCTTTAAGGGGGAGGGTATGTAATGACCCTTAAAATGAAATGAAAAAAAATAAAAATAAAAATTTATATTAGGAAATTCTGAGATATATAAAATATATATATATTGCATTAAAACAGAAAAGAATTTAGCAATAAATAAAATTGCATGGGAGCTTCTGTTTGATAAAATGCAAGGAATTAAGGTGATTAGAAGAAAAATTGGAACTCAAAATAAATATAGCTTTATGTTCAAAGAATTATGTAAATATATATATATATATACATTTAATATATATGGGGTATTTTCTGTTTTATATGAAGATAAAATAAAATGAAGTTTAATAAAAAGGTTTATATGTCTTATAATTATGCCAAAAATAATTAGCATAATATATGTGATTTTTATTTAAATATGGAAGGAGTTACTGATTTGACAAAGAGGCAGAAAAATATATATATATATATATACATACATATAAGAATCAAATAAAAATTTCCATACCATATTTATTCCAAGCAAATAATTTGGGTAAATGATTTTACATCACATAATAAGGTATGATAATATGCATGATTGAAGGGAAATAACAAATAGGTAGAAAAAAAATACAAAGGAAAATTTCAGATTCCTTAAACTTATAAAAAGAAATAATGAACTGAGGGTCACATGCTTATTGCATGAGTAGAAAAGAGTCATGAAAATAGTATTGAGTGTTTAAAAATGCATGTTCCCTGAAATAGCTAATTAAAGTAACCTAAATGTGTGCATTTCCAATTTATGATCACACAGGAATATGATGTGTACATAAACATCTAAGGGTATCAGGGGAATTACCCATTTTCTTAAACCCTAGAATGGATTTATAAATAACTACACATAGCCAAATCCATCATTCTCTCGGGATCAAAACAAAAATAAAAGAATAAACTAGGAGAAACACCAGCTTGAGGCTTTAGGGAATTTGCTGTTCAAAGGATTAAGGCAGTAAAAGGAAAAACCTTAGGTGAGTATTTATCCTTTGTATGCAATGGCATTAAGTCCTATTGCAGGCAGCCTAAAAAATATTATGAGTCATTTGAATCTCTGAAATAAATTATTATGGGTGATATGGATGTTTGTTTGTGCATTTTTGTTTGGAGCATTAATCTGTAAGTGGGTTTTTAGAGTTAACATGATTTGAGCATTCTTTTTCTATTTTTAAACATGGACATAGATTAAACAGGGGAACATGGGGTTGAACCAGAAAATATACAAGTAGTCATATCTCTCTAAAATATGAATGAAAGAAAAACTAGATTGGTCACTTGGGAGATAGTCAATGATCTGCTTACTCCAGGTGGGAGCAAGCATATGCATGGTGCAACTGCATCCTGAGGCCTTTGTGTGTTGGAATAAATTAAGTAACCTGGGAGTTTCCTTCACAATGCATACATAGTGTTCATTTGACAAGGAGTTAAAGACCATAAAACAAATGGGGACCGGGGTTTAAAAATCTGGGTTATAAATATTCAGATATGGTGTTAGATTTAATCAAAATAAACATTGTTCATTGATTAATTGCTGGGTGAAATTTGGAGTATGAAACCTGAGTTTACTTATCTAAGATTTGGTGTGGATGAATTAAGAATTGTACACATGATTATTTCAATTGTTTGCTGTGTATTGTTTAATTTGTTGAATGTGACTTTGTATCTCTTTGAATGAACCAAAACATGCTAAGTATAAAACCTGTTAAACTAAGAAGGCACTGCAAGATTACTGAAATTATGTGTAAGTATACAAAAATTGATAAATGCTCATACCAGTGTAAACTGACCCTTTTGGTTGCCCTTGCAATCATCTGGGTGTCTCAAAAATTCTTTGGGGCAGCTAAATGATTTGCTTGCAGGAAATTGAAGTTGGCTTGATGAGTAAAGAAGGCATTGGCTGCTAGTATAAATAAGAGAGACTTGTTTTAAAATTTGCAGTTGCATTGTAATGAAATTACTAGACAAATTCTATTTTCTGTAATTGAAGTTACTTGTAGGAAACTTTCTAAGTATTTTGGGGTTGAAAATATGTACTTAAGCAAAACCTGTTGTGAGTGATCATTGATGATGTCTGGTTAACTACTAATTTATTTTATGAATGATTGATTTGGAGAAAATAAGGAGATA
This sequence comes from Allium fistulosum, assembly GCA_030737815.1. Taxonomy (NCBI): domain Eukaryota; kingdom Viridiplantae; phylum Streptophyta; class Magnoliopsida; order Asparagales; family Amaryllidaceae; genus Allium; species Allium fistulosum. The sequence goes on from CM060904.1 coordinate 726,714,547, forward strand.
GACATATCATATACATATGATATGTGCATAAATATTTGATCTCTGATTTTTATTGCCTATATTTTGCCTTATGGAAATTAAACAGTTAAGGGGATTGATTTCTGAAATGAACTCTCAAGATTTTAGTAGAATATTCAAGTGAAATGAATTTGTGCATGGCAGGTAAATGATACTGGCATGTGCATGAATTCTGGAAGTTTGTATGTATTTGAATATTTAAATTTCAAATAGCACTATGAGAGCAGTAGACTTGGAAGATACCGAATTTTGAATAATTGAATGAATACATATAAGAAAGCATTTCAAAAAAAAAACTAGACACAAACATGCTGGGGATTAGGAGTAGGAATTTGTAGAAGCTTGTTAAAATGAGGGATATGGGTTTACAAGTGGTAAAAGAGGGACTATGGCTGGTCTAGATGGCCATGGGTCAAACCTTTGGAGCTTGGAACCACTTCATTTCAATCAGTGAAGTGTAAAGTGCTTCCGGGACAAATCAAAGAAAACACCAAGCAGCCCATGGATAACACCAAGCATATCCCACAAATCACCAAGTATGTAAGTCTGCATCATGTTAAATTTAAAAATGCTAAAAATCCTCATCTGATCAACCTGAAATGATAAATGGAAATTAAGTCCAATATCCATGCCTGCTAGTAAGATTTGTAAGCAATTTCATGCATACACTTGATAACTATCATGAGATCAAGGAAATACCATTTTAGTGTTAATAGAACTATTTAGGCAGATTGATATATATATATATATAGTCAAATAAAAGTATAAGTGTTATAATTTGCTAAAAACATACCTCTGGCAGTAGAACAAAATTTAGAAAGGAAATAAGTGGCTTGTCAATAGCTTGTATGGTATTTTGTTTTCAATTTGATTTAAATCCCCTTTGATAAAATAATAATAATAATAATAAAGAAACAATTGTATATCATCAAATATATAATTGTCTTAATTTGTTTGTACATTGATATGATTATATTGGTAAAAATCAGGGTCTTGGGAAAAATATTTGGAAACTATATAAAAATTCAAATATAAAAGAATTGGGGTTTAGTGGTGAATTCCTCTTGAATGTAAAAAAAAATCTATGTGTTTTAGAGTGAGGGTCACCACATAGAGACAGGTCTTACCATGATAAACATCGATTAGGTCTCCTCCTCCTAAAAGTTTTGAAAGGCAACAAGATCACTGCGACGACGTTCCTCCTTTTGATACCTTTCGTACCAACAAAGGCCGGGCAAAGAAAGCGCTGACACCTAAGTTGTCATTGAAGCTAAACAAGTTGATGCCACCGCTCGTATGGCCTAACTTAAGTCAAATTTTCCAAATGTATGTCTCGATGGACTTTTCTTTGTACTTAATCTTAAGAAAGTTCCTGAGAAAGTCTAGCAAATGACTATGGATGTGTTAATGATATCCACAAGCAGTATAATGAGTGGATGAGAGCGACAGAGAGGATTTTTAAAGTATCTTGGGAGAGAGTGGCAGAGATTGAGAAGTTGAAAGGCCAAGAGGCCTAGGACAAGTGGATCATCGAAAATCTAACCAATGAGTTAGAATCTTCAAGGAGCTCACACGCAGAAGCCGAGAAAAAAGCAGAAATGACCATCAAGGCACTCAAGGATGAGAAAGCCGGGCACTTGGCCGAGGTTGAAGCACTTCATCATTGGAACCATAAACTGGTGTTAGAGAGGGATGTGGCCCAAAGAAGTGCATATGAGTACAAAACTAAGTTCAAGCGCAAATCTAAAGATAAAGAGAAAGCATTGAAAATCGGCCAAGATGCTTGTGATGAATTGGTTACCTTCAGGCTTGAAAGAGACGCAGTTATTGAAAAGGCCAAAGACGTTGATGCCCTCATTAAACGAGAAGTGGAGGCTACGAAAGAAAAGGCCAGAGATGAGGTTATGGAAGAACTAGATCCACTGCTTATTTTTTACAATTCCCTGAAGCATAGACACTTGGAGTGGCTCGGGGATGACTACCCTTACCATCTTGTACGTACCTGGGAGCATCTTGTTCAGGTGGAGAAAAAGGCTCTCATCGAAAAAATCGATCTGATGAGGCTGGAAGGCAAAATTCTATTAGGTGACGAACCCAAGGTTCTACATGAAACCCAGCTTATACTCCAAAAAGAGCACGCCACAACCTCTTAAAATGAAGCCGGTGAAGGTTCCAGATGCGTGTTACATAATGTCGCAGATGACCAGAATTCGATGACCCAAGCTATTCCCAACACCACGGTGGATTCTTCTATTGAGCCTGGTTACAATCCGGAGAAGCTGCATATTGCTACATCTAGTGGGCTCTCCTTGATTATGGAAGGAGGTTTCAGTGGCACTCCGGGTCACGTGGGGGACTAATTTGTAGAAGGTATTTCATTAAACTCACTCGTCCTTCAGAATTCTGGAGTGTCCGTGGTCGATATATATAATCTCTTCAGTTATGTTTCCTTGGCTTTAGATCTATCGGCTACTGTTCCACCTCTTCCTCACGAATCTTAACTAGGACCTCAGGTGCCTGCGATGGAGTCTGTTACTGTCGTAGCTTCGACAACAAACCAAGATGTCCTAGAAGAGGAAGCTTTTGTGATCGACGAGTACTCAATGGACGCTTTGTTGAGGGAAGAAAGCAATCCACATCAAGAGATTCACATTAATGATGACATTGTGATTATTGGAGCTTCCCAATCCTTGTTAGGCCCTTCTATGCAAGAAATGGCATAGAAACTCGGGACGGACATTGCCCTTGAAACGAAAGTCAAGCAGGAGAAAATGGAGCTCGTTCCCCCTCCCATCTCCATCATTTTGCCTAGAGAAATTGTGCATACTTCCGCTCCTCAGCCAGAACCTACTCAAGATGTACCTACTGGGTCAACCCAGACTATTCCAGTAAAAGGCCAAGGAAGCAGGAAAAGAGGAAAGAAGAGGAGTAGGGAAAGTTCGAGTGAAGTCTCTCCTGATTCCAAGAAGAAGAAGAGGAAGCCAAGGAGGAAGTGATTCTTTGCGTGCACTCATGCTCCCAAGTCTTTTGGGTTTTGTTGGCTGAATTTGTACCGGATCGGCCCTTGTTTTTTTTAACTCTTTTGCTGTAAATACTTGTACTTGACTTTCCAAGCTTATGTAAATAAAGTTCTTTTGCTTTTGTCGAACTTTTGTACAAATTCGCTTAAGTAGTCGAGCTATTACATTTTTCATTCAATGTGCTTGTAATTCGTCGCTCATTGATTCAGATGATAATCCATTAATTTTATCCCAAGGCCTCTATACGGTTGTGGCCTCAAGTCGTACTGGCACTGGGCTCAAGCCTTAGTGTTACACTGTCTAATTCAGCGGTTTAAGTGATTATACTCCTGCCCCCAGTTCTCGGGTTAAAGGAGTTAGATAGTGGATGGTCAAATTCCATCTTTAGCGAATTTATACTCCTTCTATCGATTTCACGTCAGAGTTAATGGAATAGTGAATGGTCAAATCACACTCATCTATTTGTTTATACTCATACCCACACTTTGGGGATAAGAGTTCATTGGCGGATGGTCGGATCGCACCCGATTTGTGTTTATACTCCGGTCTATGCTCTGGAGACTTAGAGTTATTTCGAAAAATAGTCGAACTGTATTTTCCTTAATTGATTGACTTGCCCTCAAGCTTGGGGTTTAACTTGGAGAATAATCAGCCATGTTACGATCACGTTTTGGTTCATATCTGTCCTATTGCTTGGTGGGATTAATTTTATTATCGGATGATCAAGTCACATCCATTTCTCGTTAGGTACTCCACCCATTCGATTGTGAGCAAGAATCATCGATAAACGGTCGGACCACGTTTATTTTGTTTAGTCCAATCGTGAACTTATGCAATCGGTTGGCTCCAACTTCGAGAACATGCTCGGACATGTCAGTATTAGTTGTTCGGGTATCATAACTAATACGTAATGCAACATCAATCACAAATATGAAGAAAATTTCAAATTTTATTTGCCAAATGGAAAGAAATGACATAATTTTTCTTATTACATATCTGGAAAATCAAATGCTAAAGCAAATTCAGAAATTAAATATAACTGAATGAAAAAGAATAAACTAAGTGAAATAGTGTTGTAAATGCCCACTATTCCATGTCCTTGGGAGTGTGATGCCATCAACAGTCGCTAGCTTGAAAGTTCCTTCTCCAAGCCTCTATTCAATGACGTACGGTCCCTCCCAAGTAGGTTTCATTTGTGACGGGACAGGAAAAACCTATTTCAAGACGAGATCGCCGGTTTCAAAGGTTCTAGGTCGGACTTTAGTGTTGTAGTATCGGGCGACTCGATATCGATGTGCAGCTGCCCTCAAATCAGCTTCTTCACGCTTCTCATCTACAAAGTCTAGAGATTCAAAGAGGATATCTCTATTCATTCTGGGGTTGTAATAGGTCACTCGATGAGAAGGGACTTTGAGTTCAACAGGAATGACGGCTTCAGAGCCGTAAGCAAGGGCGAATGAAGTATGGTAAGTTGTGGACTTATGGGTGGTTCTGTAAGCCCATAATGCTATTGGGAGTTCATACACCCACTTTCCTTTAGCCTTTTCCAAATGTTTCTTCAGAATGGACTTGATAATTTTGTTCACAGCTTCAACTTGTCCATTTGCTTGAGGGTGAGCAACTACCGCAAATATTTTTTCAATATGATGCCGATGGTAGAAGTCTTTGAATTCTGCGCTGTCGAATTGGGTTCCATTATCAGTTACAATGTTTCATGGAAGGCCAAAATGATAGATGATGTTCCTGACAATGAAGTTGATTACTTTCTTCGTTGTGATCGTGGTTAAAGGTTCTGCTTCGGCCCTTTGGTGAAGTAATCAACTGTTATGATGGCGTACTTCGCACCACCTTTAGAGATCGGTAAGGAACGAATAGTATCTATGCCTTATATGGAAAACGGCCATGGACTGGCCATTTGTGTATTTCGGATGGTGGAGCTCTTGGGAACTTTTTCATACATCTAGCATTTGTCACATTGCTTAGCGGAATCAGCAGCATCTCAGTTGACAGTTGGCCAGTGCTTCCCATAATGTAGTATTTTCTTAGCTAGGGTTTGCCCCCTAGTGTGATCACCACATTCCCCTTCATGAACTTCCCTTAGGACCCATTTTATTTCATCATGGGCGATATACCGGAGCAGAGGAATGGGAAAACCCTTTCTATACATGACCCTTTCTTGAATGATATATCGTGAAGCTTTAAGGAGGATTTGTTATCTTTCATTCCTCCATTTAGAAGGACTCCCCGTAGCAAATAATCTTTAATCTGAGTCATCCACGACTCCTTCTCAGGCCCCATCTCTTGTACCCAGTCAATCTCCATCTAGTTTATGCTGAGAGCATCTAGGACTTTGACTGTAATGAAGCCCATTTGTTATGCATCCTCGGTGCTAGCAAACTTTGCCAATGAGTCGGCCTCTTTGTTTTAATCCCGGGGAATGTGCATGATGTAATAATACTCAAATTCAGTCAATAACTATTGGACTCAGATAAGGTATAGAGCAAGTCGTTGTCCTTTAGCCCGGTAATCTCCCTTAACTTGGTATACCACCAATTGGGAATCCCAAAAGATTTTAAGAGATCTTATTCCCAGTTCTTTGGCAAGTTTGAGTCCAACAATCAGAGCTTCATACTCAACTTCATTGTTTGTTGCGGGAAGTAAAGCTTCAAAGCATAACAAATTGATTGACCCTCTGGAGTTACTAGCATGACTCCGGCTCCAGAACAACGATTATTGGATGCTCCATCCGTATGCATTTTCCACCAAATGGTAGGGACTCCACCGCTCTTTAGAAGATCATCCTATGCAGTGAATTTTGCTATAAAGTCCCCCAGTGCCTGTCCCTAGATGGCTCTTCGAGGGAGATAAGTGATGTCGAATTGGCTCAATTTGATGTTCCACTTCAGTAACCTTCCAGACATCTCAGGTCGTTGTAAGATCTGTTGTAATGACCATTCGGTGTAAATGTTGATGGGATGAGCCTGAAATTAGGGGCGAAGCTTTCGTGAAGCAATCAACAAACAGTATGCCAATTTCTCTATCTTTGGATAGTTCCTATCAGCTCCTGTCAATCACTTGCTAACATAATAAACTGGTCTTTGGATTCGATTCTCCTCGCGAAGCAGTGCGACACTTATAGTGTGTACCGATACGGCCAAGTAGATATACAAGTCTTCATGATCCATCGGCTTTGACAAGATGGGAGGCCTCTCTAAGTGGTTCACCAAAGCTTGGAATGCATCTTCATAGTCTCGTGTTTATTCAAAGTTCATTTTCCCTCTTCTAATCAAGTAGAAGAAAGGAATGCATTTATTAGTGTCTCTGGAAATAAAACGGCTTAGGGCGGCAACCTTCCCATTTAGGCTCTATAATTGTTTGACAATCTTTAGTGCTTGAATGTTGCGAATACCTCAAATTTTTCGGCATTAGCTTCGATGCATCGAGCATTGACAATGAAACCCAAGAATTTTCCTAATGCAACGCCAAAAGAACATTTCAGAGGATAGATCTTCATTTTGTAATATCAAAGGACGTCGAACATTTTTGCTAAGTCTCTAATGTGGTCTCTTGATCGTCGTGATTCACGAGCATATCATCCATATATACCTCCATCGTCTTTCAGTTCTGATCTTTAAACATTCGATTAACTAGGCGTTGATAGGTTGCTCCAGTATTCTTCAATCCAAATGTCATTACCATATAGCAGTACAATCCAATGTCGGTAATAAAACAGGTGTGCTCCTACTCGGGTATGTGCATCGAGAATTAATTACATATAGAGTGCGCATCCATGAAAGATAGTAACTCATGTCCTGCAGTTGAGTCCGCCAATTGATCGATCCTCGGAAGGGGAAAGCTGTCTTTAGGGCATGTGTGACATCCCACATTTCGGAAGGTTTAAATCGACAATAATCCATACATGTCCAACTTAAACAATCTAGAACATAGATAATCAATGGGGTTAATTAATAAAAATAAGAAAAGAAGAAGAAACAAACACAAAATCTTACAGCGGAACGATAAAATAGAATAATCAAATAAACAATTCATGAAGCTGTTTATATTATACATTTGATTATAATTTATACAACATTTATCAGAGTTATATATACAACATGGATAAATAAATAATGCAGCAGACAACATGTTGCAGGAATAATAATAGTAATAATATACCAAATCTTCATCTTCGACCTCCAGAATAAATCTTCAATAAGCTAAAAAATCAGAGCTGACCCGAGCGTAATGAAAAACAAAACACTCGAGTCAGGACTAAAATATTCTTATGTGAGTCAAATCGATACCGCATATAACACGAGTGCCCTGGCCTCAAAGATTTTTACGGGGTTTTACATCTCCTATCCAGTATATAACGTGCATGCAATAACTCAAGAGATGTTACGGGATTTTCCATCTCTTAAGGATCCGTCAAAATATTTATATGTAGTAGAATATGCTACATATATAATGTCTAATCAATAAAATAAATATCAAAATAGCATTAAGGCTCTACATTGATCCCCTTTAACGCGTTTTTAAGCATTGTCGTAAAGTTTGCATATGAAACACCAGTAAATCGTCGGTGGATAGGGACGCGCCATGATACAACAACACTAAATCAAAATCATAGTGGTCTCGTTCAAGGATAAAAGTATAATAAGGCACGTGAGGCAATGCCCAAGGTAGGATACTACCAGTTCAGGTTGCAGGGCTGGTGGTAACGTGTCATAGCCAAGGCCGCCCACCGCTTCCATCCATCCCATATCGAGTCAAAGGGAGGCTATCCAAAATCAAGGTGCACCAATCGAAACCAACAACAAGAGTAATAATATGGACCGAGTACAAGAAAATCGAAGAACGGATGTCCGCTCGGGGTAATTAGCCCACTTGGCCCTGTCAAGCCATCCCGTTTTAGTTATTTCAAATTGGAATAAGTGCCGGGGTCTATCCATCATCGTTCTCTTTCTTCAAATCCAATAAACGACACCTAACCACTTCATTCTGGAGTCTCCTCCGCGTACAGAGTTGTTAAAGTGGTTCCAATATTGACAAAGAGTATGCCAATAAGAGGACCCGATCTCTTTAACAACCAAACGTTGTTTTACATACCGGTTGGTACTTTTATATTTTGAAAACAATTCGTACTTGATATCAAAATATCACATTCACTTCAAAATCAATTTCATTTCGAAATATTATATTTACTTCAAAAATAATATCCAGTTCGATACGTCATTCTCACTTGAAAATATCATTTCACTTCAATATCTCAATTTCACTTTCAAAATCGTTTTAAATTTTGACTTAGTTCATAACTTCATTTTAACCCAATGCACATTCAAATCCATGATTTAAATATAAACATTCCCGCTCTGACCAGTTTGAAATTTTAGAAAATAGTTGAATAGTTTTAAAATAGTTTAGTAGAAAATAGTTTGAGTATTGAAATGGTTTATATAGTAAATAGCTTGGAAAATCAAATAAATTTGAATATTTAAAAAGATAGATTTTAAATAGTTTATAGTAAAATAATTTATTTGAAAATAGTTTCAAAGTCAAACCGATTCAATTCCAAATTTTCCCATTCAAATCACTTTCAATTTCCATTTCCATTTACATCAATTCAATTCCGATCTCAATTCGAATTAACTTCGATTCAAATTTTAATTCAAATCAATTTCAATTTCAATTCCAAATTAATCAATTTCGGTTTCAACTCCAACTAATTTCAATTCTATTCCAATTTGAATTAATTTCATTTCAATTCTCAATTTTGAACCATTTCGATTTATATAAATTCGAGTTCGATTCCAGAATATCGATTTAAATCACATAAATTAAATTTAACTTCAATATTCAATTTAAGATTCAAACCTTTAAAAATAATTCAATTCCAGGCCCAAATTCCGAAATATCCATTTAAATTACTTTTACTTGGATTTATTTCAAGGTTCGAGTAAGAGTTCAAATCTTTTTAAAACAAATCAATTTCCAGAATTCAAGTGGTTTCTCAATTATAACTTCAAAATTTCAAATCCGATTTTTTTAAACAATTCCGGTTGATAAGTTCATTTTAAACATTTCAAGCTCGAATTCAGATTGCATTTCCATAAATTCAATTTTATATCTTAAAACCAAAATCATTTAAATAATTTCAAATCAAAGTTTTTTTTTCAAAAAAATCATTTAATTTAACCAATCCGGTGTCCGTATATAATTTTCTATCCTATGGCCAAGTGAATCAGTTATTTTTATTTTTATTTCAAGGATGGATATATATCATTTCAATCCAAAATAAATGGTATAGGTATATATCATTTCAACCTATTTCTTAATTTATTCAAAATAATTCAATTTACAGTTTTATATACTGTAAATAATATACAGGATGATAACAGGATATATAAAAATAAAAAAACATCCAAGTCATCCAAATCATCAATCAATAGCATCTATCACAATCAACATCTAAATCAGCCAATAATTCACAACCATTTTATAGTTATCAATATCAGGTAATTTACTAGCAATTGAATTCCAATTTTAAATTTAACTAACAATTTTAATATCTACAGTCAATTCATATGTCAATTTCATTTTCAAATAACAGTCAATAAAATTAGATAACTTCATGATTCAATTTTAATGAACATAAAAATATTATAGTACGTCATGAGCATTAAAAACAGTCACCTTTTATTTTTTTTATTGTTGCTATCCCATTTTGGTTTCGATTAAATTCGAACGCGTTCGAATTTAACTGAAAATTATGCAAGCTCTAAATTCACTCAACTTAATTCCTATGCGTCGTATTCGTCGATACGAACGCAACGCAACAAACTGCGTCTCGATTGGACCTAAAACGAACGAGATATGAAATTTCTAAGAATTTGAATTTGTTAAAACAATATATATAACCTAGATTAAATTAAATTACATTACCCACTTAACCTAGCCCACGAACAACACGACCTGGCCCACTAAGCAAAATCCAACCCACCATCATCTTCTTCTTCCCCCTTTTTCCCTCTTTTATTTTTTTTTCTTCTTTGCTCGACACCATGCCAGGCGTGCACATGCATGAACCACCGGAGCCACCATCGACCATCTCGACATCACCCACGAGTTCGCCTCGCCGTCCTCGTCAATCTGGTACCACCGCCCATCCCTCTGGAGCTACCTTGTAAAACGCGACGTGCTCGAGCATACTGTAGCAAACGTCGCGACTCCCTACACAGTGCCACACCCCACCAAATCCCACCATAAGATGCGCTCCTCCCCCAGGAGTTCGATTCCACAACCGCCTTGATCCAAAAATCCACCAAAATCACGAATTCACTAACCCTAGCATCGCCGAGTACAACCCCAAACCGTCGACTTCCTCCATCCATCGCCTCACCTTCAACCAAGTATACCCATGCAGATCTTCTTGAAAGAAAAATTCTAATGCTCTTTTCAGATTTTTATATTAAGAGGATTGTGAAATATAGATTTTTGAATTTAAATTTTTTTTCCCTTCTTTCCTTCACTGTTCTGCAATGTTTTAAATAGGGGAGGGAGATGAAAGCATCGTAGAGGGGACGTGGTACAGATAGGTGCGGCTCAAACAGGGTAGGGTGGCTTGTAGGTTGGCTGAGATGAAAGAATAACGACCGATATGAAGGGTTGACTTGAAAAATATATTAATTAAATTTTCAACATATCTCAATTTACGGTAACTTAGAATCCCGAACCCCTATCGAGGTGCGCCGCCTGGCGTTCATAATGTTATACCCCTATTCCGAACGCAATGGAACAAGTCTCGAGATCTAATTCGATTGTATGCAGAAGATAGCTTTTTGAACCCAATTATAATATTAAATTTTCGATATTAAATTCAACGCGTTCTGTCCTGTACAATCAAATGTTAACTCCAAACGCTACGAAATTTGAGGTCTGATAATAATACATTATTACGGATCCAATGGAACTGGTTTCATCGAAATCCAAGACTGTACCCCGGAAGGCTATTTTTATATGTTAGTTAAAACGAGTTATTTTTAAAATCGAGTAAATCACTTTTAAATTCAATCTAAAAGTTTTATTACCTTCATTCTTATGAATATAAATTTAATAAGCCTTTAAACAATTTTATTTTTCCAAATAAAATCCAAGATTTAAATTATTTTGATGATTTCAATTATTCAGTTTAACAATTAAATTATCAATAAATTGTTATATTTGAAATTCAAGCTATTAAATCTATAAAATTAACTTTTAAATATTTAAAATCAATTAAATATTCCAATTTCAAATATCAAAAAATTTTGGATCGTTACATTCCTCCTCCCTTAAAAGAATTTCATCCCCGAAATTGCTAAGGTAGGACGAATGCTCCAAACCCACTAACTTGTCACTTAATTAAAACTCGACATTTCACCTTTCTAATCTTTTAGTTCCCACCAAAACAATTAGCTTTCATTTATAATTCAAAATCCCTTATTTCAAATTCAATTCAAAAATTAGCTTTTTAGTTAACAAAATTTTTCAAAAATTTCCAAAATTTTTCCAACACCCTAAATTTCCAATAAAAATTGGCAAAGTCTCCCTTATACGGAGAGCCTTTTTCAATATGACAAAAGTGATAAAAATATATACATCGACCCACACGGTTGGAAACATAATATATATATCAATATTTATACCATCGCCGTATTTAATCCGAAAATGTACCTTTATTTAGCGTTTTTAAGCGAGCGAGCTTACTTATATGCAATTTCACAACCCAAAATTTAGCCAAACAGTCTTCTCGTACCTATACTTACTCAATTTAAACATGTAACTACCAAAACATGAAAATTTAATAACATCTCATTTATTTAACTAGTGCAAACATACAGATATCATAACCAAACAAGTTATAGCATGAATTTATTAATAATCACAAGATTCCAACATTCGATTATTTATTTCAATCGATTTACATACCATTTTACTCAATTCCAAGTGATCCATAAATAATTCACTTGTTTTCAATTCATATTTGGACTCAACATATTCATATCCACTCCTTTAATTCATTTCCAAGCGATCTAATTTCATTCATAAATTTAGTTTATTAGTTCATTCCATTACCCGGTTCCAAATCCCAATCCAGATTCATTAATTAATTCATTACAATTCGAACTTAATTTATTCCCACTTACGTTTACTTTTCATCAATTTATTTAGGATCCAATTCATAAATTTGTTACTTATATTGGATTCCACTCTTATTAATAATATTCTCGACCATATTCAATTTACACATAAATTTGATTTGTTTATAACTTAAGTCATCACCACTTCAATCTGTTTCTATTTTATTTGACAACATTTCAAAATATATTTAATTCACTTATATTTAGGTCGAATTTCATTTATAAATCAAGTCTCATTTCAATATTCAACTTACTAACTGATTCATCTAATTAATTGCTTCCATTTTCCAATTTACAATTTACAATTTACAATTTACAATTTACAATTTACAATTATATTTTGATTTCAAAAATCACTTCATTCAGTTGGCTTGAGCATAAATCCATTTTATAATTCAAATTCTGATTTCCATTTTGAAGTTTAAGCTCACTTCCCTTAATTTATTCCATCAAAATTATTTCTTATTGTAACATTTTATACCATTACTTAAGTTTATATATATATATATACAAATTTAAACCTAAGTTCATATTCACTTTAATCGCTCAATACTTCCAATTCAAATTCAATTCACTAATTTATTAGTCTAATTAGTTCACTTCAAATTTACTTGAGTCAAATTTCTATTCAAATATTTCTATTGACTTAAGTTAATTTGTTATCATATAAACACTTTGACTATACTTAAGCTCATTTTTATTGTAATCAATTTCCATTCCATTCAATTTTTCTTAAGTCCAATTCTTTTCCACTTAATCCCAAATCACATCCAATTTTATTTAACTTAACTTAAGTTAAATTCAAATCCATACAATTTTCTTTTACAAATTTAATTTATTTAACTTTGATAAGTTAAATTTTAATTTCATATTGAAATTCACATTTCCCAGGTTATGAGTTCAAAACTTATCTTCTTTTGATTTTACCTCTCATTTAATTGGAAATTCCAAAATTCAATTACCCGGTTCTATTTCAAATCATTTTGAAATCATATATATATATATATATATATATATATATATGTGTGTATACCAAATTACACTTATTAAATTTTAAACCAAATTTGGTTTTTATCTAAAACAAGTCCAAAATAAATAATAATAATAATAATGGTAGCAACTCGTCACTTAGAAACTCGAAAATGAATACTCATGATGCTACAGTCACCACCAGGATTTTTTCCAACGACTAGTGAGTTCAATGCTTTTATTTCTTTCAAAAGTCCTTTAAGAATATTTTTCTAGTCAAAACTCTTCCAAATAATATTATTATTAATTCTTGAAGGCTTTGAAAATAAATTTTTAAAGCAACTGGTCTTAAATTCAAAAATTCTCGACTTTAAATCCTTTCTATTTATAAGCCATTTTATAAAACATACTTATAAAAATTTTATTACCTTATTGCCAACATTTCATTAATTTACAACTTTTCATTTTAAACAATTTTTATTTTAAGTGACTCCAATTCAATTTAATTATCGAACACTTCATGAAATAGTGTAACAACCCACATATTTATCGATTTTATATTTAAATATTTTATTTAAATATTTTATCGTTAATCAGATTTTGGTCCGAAAAGCTACTTTTTGCATACGGTCAAATTAGGACTCGAGACCACTTCCATTGAGTTCAAAATGACGTTTGCGATCTTTTTGAGTGTAAACTTCGATATGTTTGGAGTAAGTGGAATTCTCGCTACTTTTTCCCGCTTGTGACTTTGGTTTGGACTGCACCTTCTTTAGTTCAGCCCAACCCTCTTCCTCACTTCATTCATCATTTGTTTTAACATTCAAGCTTCATAAAAAATGGTGGTGGAAATGGGAAATTAAAACTCCAAACTCAAATTCAATTGCAAATCCAACATTCAACTCCAAATTCAAGTAGAAGATATTGGATTCAAGCTTTGGATTGTTTCGCCTTGCTTTCAAGCTTCATCTTCATCCATTTTAGTAAAAATGTGAGATTTTTATCTCACAATTCTGGTCTATAACTATTTTGATTTGTTGGGAATGATTTCCTATCATCTTAGCATGCACATTTGCATTTAGTTTGGATTGGATTGGCGAAAGGCCCCAATTTTCAGTGTTTTTGGTGATTTTCTGGCACTAGGTCGCTCTGGAGTGTTAGCTCGCATGGCCTTAGGTGATTTCTGACCTATTATCACTCGGCAAATGTTTGGTTGTCTCGTCGTTCGCGTGGAAAAGTCGCACTGGCCTTAGGTCGCTCGTCCCGGCATAGGTCGTAGGTCGCTTGGCCTATAAGTCGATAGGTCGTTCGGCATTGTGTCGCTAGGTTGCACGATGTTAGGTCGTTAGGTCGCAATTCGTTAGGTCGACAGACCTTAAGTCGTTCGCTCCTTATGATTGTTAGGTCGCTCGACCCCATGCCGTTTTAGGTCGCACGACCTTGTCTTCTTTAGGTCACAAGGCCTTTACTTATTTGGTCGTCTGGACCACTAAGTCATAGGTCGCATGACTTTGTTTCCCTATAAGTGGCATGACCTTGTTTCCTTAGGTCGTTAGACCCTATTTCCCTTAGGTCGTATGACCTTATTTTCGATAGGTCGCTCAGCTTAGATAACCCCTTTAGGTCGCTGGCCTTTACAGCGATAGGTCGCTCGACCACCTCATCACTAGGTCGCTCGGCCCGTCTTCTCGTTAGGTCGCTCACCTATGACCTCGTTAGGTCGCTCGTCACCGTACTTCGATAGGTCGCTGGAACTCAACCACATTAGGTTGCATGGCCTTGAATTCTTTAGGTCGCTTGGCTCCGGTTACCACTAGGTCGCTCGGCTCTGGTTACCACTAGGTCGCTCGACACTTGATACCACTAGGTCGTTTGACCTGTATCTTGTTAGGTCGCTCGACATGCTATGTCGCTCCATCTACTTCCACTTTGATGCATTTTGAGCTGATTTCCTTGGATTTTATTCACGTCTTCGAATGTGAATTTCTATGATTGATTGTTCTACAATCATTTTTGTGTTTGTCACTTTAAAAACATGAAGGTTTCAATACTAGGAGTAAATATCAAAACTCTTTTATCAAAACATTTTCAACTCTATTTTTAATACCAAACTCGTTTATAAAACCGTTTTCCAATCTATTAGTATATACAAGCCTTTACCTCACTCGGATGAGAAATCTAATTAAACGGCTTAGCAAAACAAGTGGTATGAAACGCTTGCGTTTACTTCGTCGGTTAATTCTTGGACTTGTTCGATTGAACCTCTTGTGACAATTTCCTAGTGAAGATTTACAGTTTGTTCGTAAATATTTAAGTTAAGCTAGTGGTTATGGGACATGAAGCTAAACTCATATATTTACTAGCTTGGTGTGATTGACACTTCTTGATGATCATGATGATCATTTTTGTGATTTAGACTAGCAATTGTGCGATGTCTCTTTGTCTACGAGGGAGACTAAACCCCGTTTGTGTGATGTTTCACCATCACATATGTGGGGTAGCGCCCCATGGTCTTCGGGCCGTTCATGTGTTAAAATTTAATGGATAGCTTCCATGAGATAGCTTCTCGTTCATGTGTTACACGTGTTGGTGAGTTTTCATGCTCCCGTTCTTGTGAAAGGCCTCCCCCTTTTTATGTGATTTCTGGATTTCGTGTGTTGATTTCTGGAATTTATGCTTCACCAATTTTCATGATTTTCATTGATATGATATCAATTTTTGTGCATTGGTGAATTTGTGTGTCATTGACTTGTTATGAATAAAAGTTTAGGGTATGATACCCTATTTTATCTTTGAGAAGATTCTTGTGATATTGATTAATCTCTTGTTGATTTTCAATTACATACTTATAGTAGTATGCCATTATGGTTATTACATGTTCATGCCATGTCTTTTACTTTATACACTACGCCATAAATGGCCTACTGCAACATAAAAAAAATGTTGGCTCAGGCCCGAAAAATGTTGCCATAGGTCTATGGCAACACTTTTAGGGTGATGCAATTTTTGCCGTTGCCTTAGACCTCAAAGGCAACATTTTGACTATCTAAGGCAACATAAGTAATATTGTTGCAATAGAACCCTATTTGGGTCTATGGCAACACCCATAGGTGCCTGTAGCAACATTCAAAAATGTTGCTATAGATATTGATTTTCTGAATTTGTGGGGCCCACAATATAGAGCATATTTGATTTTTTAATAGAAATAAATATTTATTTAATAAAATGCTATTTGCATAGAATTTGATATTCAAACAGTAATTTATTTAAATAAATATTTTATTTCAACATTTTAAATAGTACAAATTCCTGACTCCACTATTTTACAATTCAATGATATATAACACTGATATTCACATATACAGATATTCCTCACTACATCACTCAGTTCACTCATTACATATGCAGTTTCAATTTATACAGACACCGACACTAACAAATATATGACGAGCCGAAGGCGAGCCGAAGGCGAGCCGAGTGCCGAGCCGAAGGCGAGGCGAGAAGCGGGTCCGGGCGCAGTGCCGGCGGGGGTCCGGGGCACCGCCCGATTCATCCGATTTCGGAAGATCGAGCCTTCTTTGAAACGACGTAAAATGATGCACAAATGAACACCTCCTGCGAATTTGAACACTTCCTCGATGATTGACTTTTGCAACTCTTTCATGGCTTCTTCTGAATCATCCGACCTTTTTCCAGCCATCATTCTTAGCTCTGCCTTGGTAAAAGACCTAAAACCATGATAAATAAAAATTGACATTTCATCGAACATGTTGCGTGTTAATAAGTAATACATTACCCTTCATCGAACATGTTGCCTAATCACCTAATCACAATCGCTGGCATAACCACCCATTCCTTCCTTCCACAAAACAATAACAGCAACCTACCATTCCACCACCAACTTCCTTTCACCAATCCAAACTGCCTTAACCCAAACTCCTCCCTGCTACATTTCAAGCAACAACAACCTTCTCAAGCAACCATTGCATACTTCATTATCGGAACCCCTACCAGCAAACTGCATTTTCTTCCAAACTACCATCTCACAACCAAAACATCCCAAATGCGCAACAACAAACAAAGCTCTAACCTATCACTTCATATACTTCAACCTCCATCACACCTTCCAACTTCTACAAACTGCGACAACCAGATTCACCATCCAGCTACAATCAGCCACAAACTCCTGCCCCTATCACCTAACGAAGTCGAACCATTTCTGCACATAGCACAACAAATCCCTTCCTCTACAATCTGTCACAACCAATTCGCATCTCCTCACTAACCCTATGCCTTCACCATCACAACAACCACCTACCTGCCTTCTCCGACAACCCGAACTACCCCTACACCCTAACTTCCTCACCAATCAAACTGAAAACCAACCTGTTAAAAACTCCTCCAAATCGCGAACCCACCAGCGCCTCCCATATCAAATTCACCAACCGCAATTTCAGCAACCCATCGACCAGAACTACCTTAAATCACCATTGGCCTCACCTCCATCGCTTGAAATTTCAATCGCAATCACCCACTGCCGTAACCCAGTCCAATCATGACCTAACTCCAACAACAATCGCCGATTCACAAGTCGAACAGACATTTTTAGATCTCGACAACAAAGCAAACGGGGCTCGACATGTAGGCAAACAGCAACGAAATTGGAGGTGAGAACGAAATGGGGAACGAAGCTTGTCTGAGATCACTACCAACCTTTGAAAAATGGACGAGATTTTGTTTTTGGAAGAAAAAAAAGAAACAAAAATATTATTTGGAAATTAGGGATTTGGAAATTGGGGGTGAGAACGAAAATGATATGAAAAGTAAAGCGGGAAAACGAAAATTTGGAGCAAATTGTAGCGGTGATCCAGTTTAACAATCAGATTAAATGTAGACCGTTGGATCGTATTCACGCGGATTGCTAATTTTATTAATTTTTTAATCTGAATACATCTATAGCAACACTATATAAAAATGTTGCATCGTGTTACACTTTTTTAGCTAGAGCAACACATTTTTATGGCTAAGGTAACACCATAAATACAACGTTGCAGTAGGACCAAAATTTTATATCTATCGCAACATTTTAGCTGGCAACACCTTGCAAAAATGTTGCAGAAGGTCATTTATGGCGTAGTGATACCATATCATCTGATATTTATAGCTAGACTGATCCGTTTATTATTTTCTTATAAATAATACTCAGGTCAGACCGAGATGTTACAGGTGCTTCTGCTTGACTTCTCTCCAGGGATCTATTACTCTGACTTTTGGCTAACTACTTAGATTAGTAGTTTTTGTTGTACACATTTGAGATATTGACTCATTGATGTATTCTTTTGTATAGCACATGTTGCTATTCTTTTTGTATTATCGTGGATCTTTCTGACCACTACTCTGATGTACACTTTCACGTGTTATATACATATTCATATCTTCTTCCGCCTTTGTGATATGGATGTCTGTGACTGATTTATGTTATGATTACTTCTATGTTTGTTTCCAAAGATTATATATAGCCACCGTGTGATAGCTTTGAGTTTGTATCGGTATGTCGGATTTCCTCCTTAAAATATATGCATTCTATTCTATCTAACATATCGGTGCTCGCACAAGAAGTTACATGGATGGTCGCTCCTCCACAGCCTTATTCTCCATGCTAATTGACAGCACTACCTCGAAGTGTTCTTGGTTAGCATGGGTATAGAGGTAGGGCCTGTGCAGTTAATGCCCCGCTATATCCCCGCTATAACTCCGATATATCTTATAGCGGATTCCTACCGCTATGATTTTTCCATATATCCCCAACATATAGCCTTTCCGCTTTAATCCCCGCTATTTCCGCTATATCCCGTTATTTCCGCTATATTCCGCTATTTCCGCTATATCTTCTATAAAAAATTGGATTGAAAAATGATATTTATACGCTATAAAAATTATGAAATTAATTAATTTCATTGAACTTTTGATATATGTTTAGAAATGATAATACTCTGATATTCTACTAAATTAAATTAAGTTATATAACAGTTTTACGTTCATTTACAATACATTTGCACATATTTTTATTTAAAATTATTTTTGTATTAATTATAATTCAATTGAATGTTAATTTTTCACATAATTACTATCTATATATTTGTAAAAACAACAAGTATGGGATTTATATGCTATTTTAGAGTAATCCGATATATCCCGCTATATCTTCGCTACGTCCCCGCTATGACTTTTTGTACCTCTACCGCATTGAATCCACCGAGCGCTTTAACTGCACAGGGTGGGGCGTCACAGCTTGGTATCGGAGCCAAACTTTGGAACAATGTAGAATAACTTAACAAGGATCATCGTCCTAAGTCCAACTTAGGAGTCGTGCCTTAGGATTTAAGTCGAGTCTTCGAACCGACTCATTCTATTTCCTCTTTTGAATCCTTGTTTTATCTATCAAGACTTGCTTGATATTTATTTGGAGAATTTTTTTTCTTCTTTTCTCTTCCTTAAAGAAGAGAATGTCTAGACCAGGTCGTCCTAGAGCCGGACCATCTACTGTCACTCCCCAGGATGGAGTTTTTATGACTGCTCAACAGCTTCTTGATTTAGTAAAGAATGCTCAAGCAGCTGGTCCTAATCAGGAACCAACTCATCCTAAGTCTGGATTTGCACGTTTGTGCAATGATTATACTAACTTGGGTGGGAAACCATTCAAGGGTTCCGAAACTATTATTGAAGTCCAGGCTTGGTTAAGAACATGCGATCGAATCTTTTCTTGCATGAATCTTGTCGATCTTCACCGTGTTCAGGTGGCCTCCAGTATGCTCCAAGAGAGAGCATTGGATTGGTACGAACTTCTTATTTCTGAGATTAATGAAGCGGATCTCACCTGGGAGCAATTCCGAGGATGCTTCGAATTAAAATTCATACCAGAAGCGGAGAAGGAGACATTGGCTCATCGTTTTATAGACCTTGTTCAAGGTGAATCCTCTGTGACAGATTATGTCGCATCCTTCGAGTCACTGTCCAAATATGGGGTTGAATACATCAACACCCCATTGAAGAAGAACCAGAGATTCGTCTATGGCTTAAACAAGAATCTCAAGAAGCCATTACTTCTAAAGTTAGAAGTTTCTTTCGACCAAATCATTGACATTGCTCTTCGTCTTGAAGAGGTTGATAAGGACAGTGATGTTGAAGTGGTGGCTTCCAAACCGCACTTCAACAACAAGAAGAGACCAAACAAATTCAAAGGTCCTTATCCCAACAAAAAGAGTAAGCAAGCAACTCATGTTGCCAAGACAATTTCCCCTATTGATGGGAAATGCTTCAACTGTGGTGCTAAGGGCCATTTTGCGAACAAGTGTACAAAGCCCCGCTCTTGTCGCTATTGTAAAAGTCCAGATCATTTTATGCATCTATGCCCTAAGCTTCAAGGCAAGGAGGGAAAGTTAAATGTGGCTCAAGCCCCTGGCAACACATCTCGCGGTCAAGGTATGTCTCATTCTGTCCTTGATGGCATTATTACATTTCATGATCAACCTATTAGAGTTCTCTTTGATACGGGTGCGTCCCATTCTTTTATATCAAAGGAACTAGTCGACACTTTTTATTTAATTGTTGTTGCTTTAATGACTTCTCTAAGAATTGCGAATTTGGTTGGTGGATCCGCAACTCTTAGTTTTCTTTGTAAAGACGTAGAGATTATTTTGTGTGATTTTCCTTTCCTAGCTGATTTGCATGTCATGCGTTATTTAGGCTTTGGAATGATTTTGGGTATGGATTGGCTTAACCGTTATGAAGCTCATATCTTATGTCCTAAGCGGACTATTTATCTCCGACATCCGCAATCTGTTAACCAGATTTCTATTATTCTTAAAGATTCGGATTCCGCTTTAGTTGCATCTTTATATTCTTTAAATCCTCGTGATGATGATAATGATGACGAGGAAGATGTCATTTCTTTTATTCGCGTTGTTCGTGAATTTTCCGACATCTTTGAGCCCGTTTTAGGATTACCACCTAAGCGAGCAATTGAGTTCAAAATTAATCTTGTACCTGTAGCTCAACCTATTACCCATCCTCCTTATCGCATGTCCAATAAGGAGAATGAAGAGATGCGCATACAACTATCCGAGTTGGAGACGAAGCAACTTATTCGCTCTAGTTCCTCGCCTTGGGGAGCTTCAGCTATTTTTGTAAATAAGTCCGATGGTACACTTAGGCTTTGCGTCGACTACTGCAAGCTTAATGATCTAACTATTAAGAATAAATATCCTTTGCCTCAGATTGATGATCTATTCGATCAGCTTAGTGGTGCTAGAGTCTTTTAACAATTGGACTTGGCTACCGGTTTCCATCAGCTTTGTATTGCAGAGGATAGTATTCTTTTGACTTCGTTCCGTACATGTTATGGATCTTATGAATGGCTAGTTATGCCATTTGGTTTAACGAATGCTCCGGCTTATTTCGTTGACCTTATGAATCGAGTTTTCAAAGATTTCCTCGATCGGTTTGTTCTCATCTTTATTGATGATATTCTTATGTATTCTAAAACCGAGGAGGAACATGAAAAGCATCTTCGGATTGTATTGGAAACTTTTAGGAGCAATCAATTAAAGGCAAAATTTTCTAAATGCCATTTTTGGCAATCTAGTGTGAAGTTTCTCGGTCATATTATTTCCGAATCTGAAATATCAGTGGATCCTTCAAAGATTGAAGCGATTCAAAATTGGAAGAGACCGGAGAGCGTGACTGAAATCCGTAGCTTTCTCGGATTGGCAGGTTATTACCGCCGTTTCATAAAAGACTTTTCTAAGATTGCCGTGCCTCTTACTGGCTTAACAAAGAAAGGTGTTAAATACATTTGGTCGGACAAATGTGAAACTTCTTTTCAGAAATTAAAAGAACTCCTTTCAGATGCTCCCATTCTTGTTATTCCCGAAGGGAATCAAGATTTTGTTGTCTATACCGATGCTAGTCGCGTTGGTTTGGGTGCCGTTCTTATGCAGAAAGAACGTGTTATTGCTTATGCTTCTAGGCAATTGAAGCCGGCTGAGACTAGATATGCCACACATGATTTAGAACTCGCAGCTATCGTTTTTGCCCTTCGAATTTGGCGACATTATCTTTTGGGAGAGAAATTTATACTTTATACTGATCATAAGTCTTTGAAATATTTATTTTCTTAAAAGGAACTTAATTTGCATCAACAGCGTTGGCTCGAGTTCCTTGCCTCTTATGATCTTGATATCTTATATACTCCCAGAAGGGGAAATCGAGTTGCCGATGCTCTTAGTCGCAAGCAACAAGCGGTTGTTTCCATGATGATATCCAAATGGAGGGATCTCGAGGTTTTATCCACTTGTGAAATTCGAGATCGTGTCTCCGATTTATGTTCATCTCTTGTTTTATGTAGCCTTGAGGCTCGTCCTTCTCTTTTAGACCGCATTCTTGAAGCTCAACAGCTAGATCCTGAATTGGCTTTGCTTGGCCAAAATCTTAAGGATAAAACCGAAATTGAAGGTTTGAAAGACTTCGATATTGACCTTCGTGGCGGCATTCGAAAATTTGGTAGACTTATCGTACCAAACACTGGAGATCTTCGTAAAGATATTCTAGAAGATTCTCATCGTTCCAAATATTCCATTCATCCCGGTAGCAGTAAAATGTACGCAGATATGAAGCGACTTTATTACTGGGAGAGAATGAAATATGATATTGCTAACTTTGTTAAGTGTTGCATGACTTGCCAGCTTGTTAAGGCTGAACATCAAAGGCCTGGTGGGTTATTGCAACCATTGGAAATTCCAGTTTGGAAGTAGGATCAAATTTCCATGGATTTTATAGATGGCCTTCCCCGTTCTCGTTCGGGTCATAATAGTTTATGGGTGATCGTTGACAGACTTACTAAATCTGCCCATTTTATTCCTGTTCGGTCGAACCGAACCGTTCCTCTTTTGGCCAAACTTTTTATCGAAGAAATTGTTAAACTGCATGGAGTTCCTTCTTCCATTGTTAGTGATCGTGATCCATTATTTACTAGTGGATTCTGGAAGAGTCTTCAAAAAGCTTTGGGAACAAAGCTTAATTTTAGCACCGCTTATCACCCCCAGTCCGATGGACAAACTGAGCGTGTGAATCAGACACTTGAAGATCTTCTTCGTTCTTGTGTGCTTGACTTTGGTGGAAGTTGGGAAGATCATATTTCACTTGTTGAATTTTCCTATAATAACAACTTCCAATCTAGTATTGGTATGGCACCTTTAGAGGCACTCTATGGTGGCCATGCCGATCTCCTTCTTGTTGGCTCGAGGCCGGTGAGAGGCTGGTCTTAGGTCCAGATTTTATTCGTGATTCCACAGTAAAGATTGAACTTATTCGACATAGGATGAAAGAAGCCTAGAGTAGACAAAAATCCTATGCCGATAATCGAAGAAGGAAGTTAGAATTTTCCGTGGGAGATCTTGTGTTTATTCGTGTTTCAACTATGAAAGGTGTCGTACGTTTCAGTCGATCGGGAAAGCTAGCACCTCGATACATTGGGCCATTTCCCATCACTGAACGTATTGGTTCCATGGCTTATCGCCTTTCATTACCGGCTCAGTTTTCTGTCATGTATGACGTGTTTCACATTTCTCAATTACGGAAGTGCATTCGGGATTCCGATTCTATTCCTAAGTCCGGTGTTGTGGAAGAGATTGAAGTTTCACCTAATTTAACTTATGAGCAGCATCCTGTTCGAATTATTGCTTTGGAGATCAAACATCTTCGAAATAAAGATGTTCCGCTTGTTAAAGTTCAATGGTCCTCGAATCCTAAGGATTTCTCTTAGGAGACTAGAGAATTCATCGAGCGTACACATTCGGAATTACTTTCTCATGCTCTTTGAGGTAAACTTCTTATTTCAAATTTCTTTTGTGTTAATATGCTTTTTATGGTTGTTACTTTTTATTTCCATCTTACATATTGCGAGGACGCAATTTCTTTAAGGAGGGGAGTCTGTAACAACCCACATATTTATCGATTTTATATTTAAATATTTTATCTAAATATTTTATCGTTAATCGGATTTTGGTCCGAAAAGCTACTTTTTGCATACGGTCAAATTAGGACTCGAGACCACTTCCATTGAGTTCAAAATGACGTTTGCGATCTTTTTGAGTGTAAACTTCAATATGTTTGGAGTTAGTGGAATTCTCGCTACTTTTTCCTGCTTGTGACTTTGGTTTGGACTGCACCTTCTTTAGTTCAGCCCAACCCTCTTCCTCACTTCATTCATCATTTGTTTTAACATTCAAGCTTCATCAAAAATGGTGGTGGGAATGGGAAATTAAAACTCCAAACTCAAATTCAATTGCAAATCCAACATTCAACTCCAAATTCAAGTAGAAGATATTGGATTCAAGCTTTGGATTGCTTCTCCTTGCTTTCAAGCTTCATCTTCATCCATTTTAGTAAAAAGGTGAGATTTTTATCTCACAATTATGGTCTATAACTATTTTGATTTGTTGGGAATGATTTCCTATCATCTTAGCATGCACATTTGCATTTGGTTTGGATTGGATTGGCAAAAAGCCCCAATTTTCAGTGTTTTTGGTGATTTTCTGGCACTAGGTCGCTCTGGAGTGTTAGCTCGCATGGCCTTAAGTGATTTATGACCTATTATCACTCAGCAAACGTTAGGTCGTCTCGTAGTTCGTGTGGAAAAGTCGCACTGGCCTTAGGTCGCTCTTCCCGGCATAGGTCGTAGGTCGCTTGGCCTATAAGTCGATAGGTCGTTCGGCATTGTGTTGCTAGGTCGCACGATGTTAGGTCGCGATTCGTTAGGTCGACAGACCTTAAGTAGTTCGCCCCTTATGATTGTTAGTTCGCTCGACCCTATGCCGTTTTAGGTCACACGACCTTGTCTTCTTTAGGTCGCAAGGCCTTTACTTATTTGGTCGTTTGGACCACTAAGTCATAGGTTGCATGACTTTGTTTCCCTATAAGTGGCATGACCTTGTTTCCTTAGGTCGTTAGAACCTATTTCCCTTAGGTCGTATGACCTTATTTTCGATAGGTCGCTCGGCTTAGATAACCCCTTTAGGTCGCTGGCCTTTACAGCGATAGGTCGCTCGACCACCTCATCACTAGGTCGCTCGGCCCGTCTTCTTGTTAGGTCGCTCACCTATGACCTCGTTAGGTCGCTCGTCACCGTACTTCGATAGGTCACTGGACCTCAACCACATTAGGTCGCATGGCCTTGAATTCTTTAGGTCGCTCGGCTCCGGTTACCACTAGGTCGCTCGGCTCTGGTTACCACTAGGTCGCTCGACACTTGATACCACTAGGTCGTTTGACCTGTATCTTGTTAGGTCGCTCGACATGCTATGTCGCTCCATCTACTTCCACTTTGATGCATTTTGAGCTGATTTCCTTGGATTTTATTCACGTCTTCGAATGTGAATTTCTGTGATTGATTGTTCTACAATAATTTTTGTGTTTGCCACTTTAAAAACATGAAGGTTTCAATACTAGGAATAAATATCAAAACTCTTTTATCAAAACATTTTCAACTCTATTTTTAATACCAAACTCGTTTATAAAACCGTTTTCCAATCTATTAGTATATACAAGCCTTTACCTCACTCGGATGAGAAATCTAATTAAACGGCTTAGCAAAACAAGTGGTATGAAACGCTTGCGTTTACTTCGTCGGTTAATTCTTGGACTTGTTCGATTGAACCTCTTGTGACAATTTCCTAGTGAAGATTTACAGTTTGTTCGTAAATATTTAAGTTAAGCTAGTGGTTATGGGACATGAAGCTAAACTCATATATTTACTAGCTTGGTGTGATTGACACTTCTTGATGATCATGATGATCATTTTTGTGATTTAGACTAGCAATTGTGCGATGTCTCTTTGTCTACGAGGGAGACTAAACCCCGTTTGTGTGCTATTTCACCATCACATATGTGGGGTAGCGCCCTATGGTCTTCGGGCCGTTCATGTGTTAAAATTTAATGGATAGCTTCCATGAGATAGCTTCTCGTTCATGTATTACACATGTTGGTGAGTTTTCATGCTCCCGTTCTTGTGATAGGCCTCCCCCTTTTTCTGTGATTTCTGGATTTCATGTGTTGGTTTCTAGAATTTATGCTTCACCAATTTTCATGATTTTCATTGATATGATATCAATTTTTGTGCATTGGTGAATTTGTGTGTCATTGACTTGTTATGAATACAAGTTTAGGGTATGATACCCTATTTTATCTTTGAGAAGATTCTTGTGATATTGATTAATCTCTTGTTGATTTTCAATTACATACTTATAGTAGTATGCCATTATGGTTATTACATGTTCATGCCATGTCTTTTACTTTATACCATATCATCTGATATTTATAGCTAGACTGATCCGTTTATTATTTTCTTATAAATAATACTCGAGTCAGACCGAGATGTTACAGGTGCTTCTGCTTGACTTCTCTCTAGGGATCTATTACTCTGACTTTTGGCTAACTACTTAGATTAGTAGTTTTTGTTGTACACATTTGAGATATTGACTCATTGATGTATTCTTTTGTATAGCACATGTTGCTATTCTTTTTGTATTATCGTGGATCTTTCTGACCACTACTCTGATGTACACTTTCACGTGTTATATACATATTCATATCTTCTTCCGCCTTTGTGATATGGATGTCTGTGACTGATTTATGTTATGATTACTTCTATGTTTGTTTCCAAAGATTATAAATAGCCACCGTGTGATAGCTTTGAGTTTGTATCGGTATGTCGGATTTCCTCCTTAAAATATATGCATTCTATTCTATCTGACATATCGGTGCTCGCACAAAGAAGTTACATGGATGGTCGCTCCTCCACAGCCTTATTCTCCGTGCTAATTGACAGCACTACCTCGAAGTGTTCTTGGTTAGCGTGGGTATAGAGGTGGGGCGTCACAAATAGAGTTCACAAAGTATTCGTTTTTATTTTAATTCAACCAATAATCGATGATAATTAAATATTATCATCTCCTAACAGCTATTTCATTTATAATCATTATATATATAGTATAATTTAGGTAAAATTATTTCATTTTCCCTATTTTAAAATGATATTATGTCGACTTGCCTCGTTTAAGTGTTTAGAAACCCCTATTATAACATAGCGTCCCACGCACCGACCAGAATTTATAAACAACTCAACTGATAAGTAAACACAATATAAAACATTTTATAACACTAACAAGTACGCTCTCTCATATTTATACACTCAAATAAACTCATTCTAGGGTATCACTACCCTATCTCTAATGAGTCAAACCCCACAAAGCTAAGGTTATCGCTAAACCAGAGCTCTGATACCAACTGTGATGTCCCACATTTCGGAAGGTTTAAATCGACAATAATCCACACATATCCAACTTAAACAATCCAGAATATAGATAATCAATGAGGTCAATTAAGAAAAATAAGAAAAGAAGAAGAAACAAACACAGAATCTCGCAGCGGAACGATAAGATATAATAATGAAATAAACAGTTCTTGAAGCAGTTTATATTATACATTTGATTATAATTTATACAACATATATCAAAGTTATATATACAACAGGGATAAATAAATAATGCAGCAGACAACATGAAGCAGGAATAATAATAGTAACAATATACCAAATCTTCATCTTCGTCCTCCAGAATAAATCTTCAATAAGCTGAAAACTCAGAGCTGACCTGAGCGTAATGAAAAACAAAACACTCGAGTCAGGACTAAAATATTTTTATGTGAGTCAAATCGATATCACATATAACATGAGTGCCATGACGTCAAAGATGTTTATAGGGTTTTACATCTTTTATCCAGTGTATAACGTGCGTGCAACAACTCAAGAGATGTTACGGTATTTTCCATCTCTTAAGGATCCGTCAAAATATTTATTATTGATACACGATGATTTTGATCAATGACAATGTGCTTCAACAAAAAGGAAGAGATATATGCAAAATCAGAGGAAGATCGATGAAGACCAAAGTATAAACATAAGTATGATTTTTATGGGTCTAAAGTCTAGATTATTTGTTAAAATCTATCCTCAAGAGATTTGCACGAACACTAAAACACATTCATAAAACTTCATTTTTATTCACATGTTCACTGTGCATACTTTTATAGTTCAGTCGACTGAACAGGTATGGACAGTCGACTGAAACTGGCACACATTTACAAATATGCACAGTTTCAGTCGACTGAATTTCCTGCCCAGTCGACTGAATGCATTCCTGAAAATTTTCCTTTGTATTTTCAGTCGACTGAATTTCCTGCTCAGTCGACTGAATCTATAACTGCGAATTTTCTATGAAAGGACACCTTCTTCCTCCCAAGAGTTGCAACCATTCTCCAATAGAAATGGAAGCATCTCTTGCCTGCACCTCTTGCAAACAAATGCACCTCCTCTACAAGTATAAATACATGGTTTTAACATTTGCAAATCACCAACTCTAATTACTTTAATCTTTCTATTTTCTTGAACATACTTTCAGATTTCTTAAGTTTTCAAAAGCAATCAAAAACCACTTCAATTGCTTGAATCTCTGTTTTAACTATAACACCTTTTGATTCATAGCAATTCACATTTCCTAAATCTTCACAAACACTTTGAATACTCTCGAGGATAAGATTATAGGAAAGTTGTACTCAATTTGACTCATTAGTGTTATCAAGAACACAACAAGTCAGAATTACTTTTAGTATCTAGTTGAAGTCCTCTTCGGTAGTTGAGGCAAGAAATCCCGTTCGGTTGTTCGGGTAAGTTGTAAACCTATTCCTCCGGGTTAAGTGAGGGTTGTTGGTTAGTTGAATTCCTAAGAGGAGCTTAGGTACTGGACGTAGGACAAGAGGTCTGAACCAGTATAAAGTCTTGGTGTCTACTTTACTTATAGCATATTACTATCTACCTAGACCATTTCATTATTTCATATTATACGATCCTACCGCATAGACTCTTTCAATTGGTATCCGAGCAAGGTCGTCCTATAACCATAACACCGTTATTTGACATATTGATAATATGGAAAACAACTCAAGCACAACATCTACCTATAACTCTACATTTGCGAAAGGACAATCTACTCAAAGACCCCCTCTATTCAATGGACTAAACTATAATTATTGGGCTACACGGATGAGAATTTATATGCAAGCAACAAGTTTTGAAGCCTGGAATGCAACACAAGCAGAACTCGTCGTACCAACAACGAAATATTCTACATGGACACAAGCTAAGAAGAATGAAGTTAGTGCAAATGCCAAAGCTATGAATATGCTATTTTGTGCTTTGGACAGAAATGAATTCAATCGTGTAAGCATTTGTACTACTGCACATCAGATATGGAGCACACTTAAAACCATACATGAAGGCACAAACAAGGTTAAACAAACAAAGATCTCCATGCTAAAGAACCAGTTCCAAAACTTTAGAATGCGACAAAATGAATCCATCAATGACATGTACTCAAGGTTTCAAGACATTCATCATGCCTTAATAGGACTAGGAGAAAAATACACGGATTTTGATATTGTATCTAAAGTTCTAAATTCACTCACTGATGAATGGGAGAGAAAAGTCTTAGCAATCGAAGAAGCAAATGATCTTTCTACAATGAAACCAGAAAAATTAATTGGAAATCTTATGTCGTATGAAGTAAATATGCAAGCCAAGAAAGATCAAGCACAAGAAAGAAAAAATGTAGCTTTTCATGCGGAAAAGGAAGAATTAGAGTCTGAAGATGAGGATTTAGCATTTATAGCCAAAAATTTCAAGAAATTCTTAAGATACAGAAAAGAAAATAAAAACGGATTCAAAAAGAATTTCCTGAACAAACCTTCATCCTCGAATATAGAATGCTTCAACTGTCACAAGAAAGGTCACATGCAAAAAGATTGTCCAGAGCAAAAGAAGGAAAATCAGAACAAAAACAAGAAAGAAAAATTCAAAAAGAAGGCATTCTCTGTAACATGGGATGACTCAGATTCATCTTCATCTGAAAGTGAAAATGATAGCGAAAATGAACGAGCAAATGTATGCTTTATGGCTCAAGAATCTGAGGTTAGTAATTTAACTTTTGACGATTTAATTGATGTAAATACTAAACTATTGAGTACAATAAAAAATCTTAAAAAGAAACTTAAGGAAACTTGTGAAAATCAGAACAAAGCTGGGTTTGAAAGGGATATGTTAAAAGATGAAAAGAAAATTCTAGAAGAAGAACTTGAAAAAGTTCAAGAGTCTCTTTCAAATTCGAAAACTCAATTATCTCTTTTAAGTCAAGAAATTGAAAATCAAAAGACAAAAAATGATATAATTGTTTCTGAAAATCATGAGTTAAAAATTCAGATTAAACAAGTTGAGCTAGAAAATAATAGTCTTAAAATTAGATTAGATAATATCACTAAAAATGTTTCTAACTTTGACAAAGGAAGAGAAAATTTATCTAAAATTTTAGAAAATTCTCAATCTTCCTCGAATAAACATGGATTAGGATATGAAAAGGAACCAAAAATTCCTAAAAAAATAAATACAAATTTTAAGAGGAATATTGATTCAAAACAAATGCTATTAATAAAACCTATTAGAACAAAAGAAGAAACTAATATAGTTAAAATTTGGGTTCCAAAGACTAATAATATTTTAATAAGGAATAAATATATCAAAGCTTTTATGGATAGTGTTCATAATAATAAAAATTATATTTATAAAAAGGATACTGAACCAAATTGGGTTTGGTTTCCTAAGTTCTAACTTTTAGGACCCTATTGAAAGGTGGGTACCAATAATTTTGTATTTATTTTCAGGTCCCACTCAAAAAGAAGAAATGGATACTAGACAGTGGTTGCTCCAAACACATGACCGACGACAAAGATATGCTTACAAACATCACATACTTTGATGGTGGCTTGGTTACCTTCGAAGATAATTCAAAAGGCTATATCATTGGCAAAGGAGATGTGAGCAATTACGGTACATCAAATTTACCTTTTATTACAAATGTCTCATTAGTTAAAAATCTAAAATATAATCTACTAAGCATAAGTCAACTTTGTGACAAAGGTTTTAGAATAACTTTTTCGGAAAATAAATGTAGCATTTTTGATCAAAACCAAAATCTTGTTTTTGAGGGAAATAGAGATAGGAATATTTATGTTTTAAATATGAAAATTAATCATAATACAAATATGTGTTTACTAGCCAAAGATAATGATCCTTGGTTGTGGCACAAAAGATTTTGTCATATTAATTCAAAACTATTAGAAAACTTTCTAAAAATGAGTTAGTAAGAGGATTACCTAAGATAAACTTTAAGATAAAGAATCTTTGTGATGATTGTCAAATAGGAAAATTAACAAAACCATCTTTCAAATCTAAGAAAAATATTTCAACTTTACAACCACTAGAATTACTTCATATGGACCTTTTTGGACCAACACAAGTTCAATCCATTAATCATAATCGATACGTATTTGTAATAGTTGATGATTTTTCAAGATATACATGGACTGTTTTTATGAAAAATAAAAGTGATACATTTGAACACTTTTAAAACATTTGTCAAAAGAATTCAAAACACTAAAGATTTGAAAATTAAGAATATACGAAGTGATCATGGAGGTGAATTCGAAAATGAAGCTTTTGAATCTTTCTGTAAAAAGAAAGGAATAAATCATAACTTTTCATTTCCTAGAACTCCTCAACAAAATGGAGTAGTGGAAAGAAAGAATAGAACATTACAAGAATGTGCAAGAACATTATTAAATGGAAGCTTTCTACCAAAACATTTTTGGGCAGAAGCCGTAGCTACTGCATGTTATGTATTAAATCGTATTTCTATTCGACCATTAACTAAAAATACTTCATATGAACTCTTTAACAATAGAAAGCCAAATATCTCCTATTTTAAAATATTTGGATCAAAATGTTTTATTTTAAATACAAAAGACCAACTAGGAAAATTCGATCCAAAAGCTGATGAAGGAATTTTCGTAGGATACTCAGAACAAAGTAAGGCATATCGAGTTTTTAATAAACGAACAAATATAATCGAAGAAACTTTACATGTATCTTTTGACGAAAACTTTAATAAAAACTTGAGTATAAAAGATGATGATGAACTTATAATAAATACAGACAATACAAATCTTGAAAATATAAATAATACCGAACTTAGATCTCCACATAAAATCTTACGAGATCATCCTGTACAAAACATAATCGGTGAAATTGATTCTCAAGTCAAAACTAGAAGTCAACTAAACCAAATGGGACATGTTGCTTTTATTTCTACAATAGAACCTAAAAATCCTAAAGAAGCATCAACAGATGACTACTGGATTGTTGCTATGCAAGAAGAATTAAATCAATTCGAACGTAACGATGTTTGGGATTTAGTTCCTCGTCCTAATAATCAATCTGTTATTGGAACAAAATGGGTTTACAAAAATAAAGTAGACGAACAAGGAAATATAACTAGGAATAAAGCTAGACTAGTAGCACAAGGATATAATCAAGAAGAAGGTATCGACTTTGAAGAAACATTTGCTCCCGTTGCACGACTTGAAGCAATACGTATTTTATTAGCCTTCGCGTGTTTTCACAATTTTAAACTTTATCAAATGATGTTAAAAGTGCTTTTCTAAATGGTTTTATAAAAGAAAATGTGTACGTAGAACAACCTCCTTTATTCATACACGAAAAATATATGGATCATGTATATAAGTTAAAGAAAGCCCTATATGGTCTTAAACAAGCACCTCGTGCTTGGTATGAGAGACTTAAAAGCTATCTACTAGATTCGGGATTTCAAATCAGAAAAGTAGATCAAACTCCATTCATTAAAAACACTACTAATGACATTCTAATAATTCAAATATATGTAGATGACATTATATTTGGTTCAACTAATGAAAACTTATGTAAAGAATTTTCAAATATAATGACTAAAGAGTTCGAAATGTCACATATGAGAGAATTATCTTATTTTCTCGGATTACAAATTAAACAATTAACAAATGGAATTTTCTTAAATCAAGAAAAATATTGTGCTAATCTAATTAAACGTTTTGGAATGGAAAATACTTCTGGAAAGCCTACTCCTATGAGTACTACAACTCATCTCGATCGAGATGAAAATGGTAAAAGTATAGATCAAAAATTATTTAGAAGTATGATAGGTTCCTTACTCTACTTAACCGCTAGTAGACCAGACATAATGATGAGTGTATGTTTATGTGCACGATTTCAATCTAATCCTAAAGAATCACATTTAAGAGCGGTAAAACGAATTATACGATATCTTAACAATACTAAAGATTTTGGTCTTTTCTATCCAAAAGAGTGTCCATTTGAGTTAGTATCATTCAATGATGCTGATTTTGGTGGATCTCGAACAGATAGAAAAAGTACAAGTGGTACGTGTCATTTCATTGGAAAATCACTTGTATCTTGGTTTAGTAAGAAACAAAATTGTGTCTCGCTTTCAACCTGTGAAGCAGAGTATATATCAGCCGCTTTAGCTTGCACTCAAGTTATTTTACATGCAACAAACACTTAAGGATTTTAATATAAATTTAACAAACTCTACAATATATTGTGATAATACAAGTACAATAAATTTATCTAAAAATCCAGTTAACCACTCTCGTACAAAACATATAGATATTCGTCATCACTTTCTACATGACAATATCGAAAAAGGAATCATAAATTTAGAACATATTTCTACCAAAAATCAAATTGCCGATATATTTACTAAACCTCTATTAGAAAACTCCTTTATAAAATTACGCCGAGAATTAGGGATATTGTCTTTTAAAGATATCATATAAAGAAAATTAAAAGAAAAATCTACACAATTTTATCAACTAACATTATATGGGAATTTCAATATATTCTCACCTATAAAAGTTATTTACCATACATTCTTAACTAACTTATATTAACCATTAAATCATTAAGTGGTTGAAAAACGTTTAAACATTATAACCACTATATATTTAGAAAATTCCTACTATAAATATACCCTTAAACACAATTCTTTTCAACAATTCATTTCACATATAAAAGAATTAAAATTTCAATATAAAAAATGTCTTACGATAGCTCAAACTCTCATATCAACATCACCTCCTCGGTTGATAACTCTCCAACGACTCCAAAACTTCCTACTCCAACACCGACGCATGAGCCAGTTTACAAATGGAACAACTATCGTACTGGCTACACACCGGAGTCTAAGAAAGCTAAGCGTGGACTTTTTACCTCCCCTGATACAAAAAGAAAGATTGATGAGATTCATCACTTTCAACAACAACAAATCGATCTCCAACGAGAATTATACTTTGAATAGAAAGTAACGGCAAGACGACTAAGCTTTCTTGACAAAATTGGCTTACGTTTTTGTAGTTCAAAGAAAAATGAGGTGAGCGAGCCCCTATCTCGACCAAGTAGTGTGTTCGATCCATCTTCATCTTACCGTACACCAACTGATCCCTTGAATCCTTGGATGTCTCCAAAGACTCCTCAGTATACTCCAAATTCATGGGATATTACCTATGGGAAGAATGAAGAGAAAAAGACTCCAAGTCCATCCTCGAAGAAATAGTCAATTTTAATATATTTTCATAATGTTACATCTAAATAATTGTAATTTTTTTTATATATATAAATGATTTATTTTTAAATTAGGAGAAACATCAAAATTCATTGTAAGTCGACTGAAACCCACTGTTTAGTCTACTGAACTACAGATAGAAAACAAAATATACATAGCTCAGTCGACTGGAATCATCTGCACAGTCGACTGAATATTGAACAGAAAATTTTAGTAAAAAATTCAGTCGACTAAATATACTGTTCAGTCGACTGAATCTAACACAAAAAAATTCGTTCTTTGATTCAGTCGACTGAACAGACTATTCAGTCGACTGAACGCCAATTCCCAGACAGCTTTGTCCTTTTAACCACCAGTTTTTTACCTATCCATTCACTTTTTACATACAACTACATCTTCTTCCCCAATTTGTTTCAAAACCCTAGCTCTCAACTTGCTCCAATCTCACTTAAATTATATACAAATGGTTCCAAAGAGATCTAGAGCTTCTTCTTCTTCATCCTCCGAGCCAATTGACGCTCAAATAGCACAATGGCTTTACGATGGAGTAGCCGTCACTAGATGGAATAAGATGAAGAATTCCCGTATCTTCGAGCATTCTTTTGTTGATTTTCAAAGTCTTCAGGCATACAACATCCAAGCATTAACGGATCAAGCAGGTCTAACTTCTCTTTTGGATTTAAAAAGAAACGACCATGCGATAAATCATATAATGGTAAAATTATTTGATGCTAACCTTAATCTTGGACACCAAACTCCAAGAAATCCAAATGATAGTGTTTGGAGTATGGTATGTGGAAAGAAAGTTTGGTTCTCCCTCGACCGCATTTCACACATTTTAGGTTCACCAAACTTTGGTAGCAAGCTTGAAGAAATAGACTTTAACCCTCGCATTCGTGACAACATCAACCATCAATTTTTGGATGATAACATCAACATCGGGGATCTTAAATCCACTTCCTTACGTCCTAGAGCAAGAATTCTCCACAAAGCTCTTATGAGAACAATCACCCCAAGAACGGGTTCATATGAACTTGTATACCCTAACAACTATTGAGCACTCTATGCACTTTGGGGGTAATTATCAAGTTAATTGGGTTCAATTGATTCTTGATGAATTCCTTACATTTAATAATGGCAAAATGAGGACAATCTATTTTGGTGAGTATATCATGCGATTACTTCTCAATGTTGATACACCATTAATTGAGTCCGAGAATACAATGGTGCACCAAATAAACCATCGAACCATAAGTCTAATGCAACTTCCGGCAAGACCTCCTCGCATTATATCTCTTGCCGAATGGGAAGCTAGACATCAAGAACAACATCAACCTCCTCCACCTCAACAAGAAGAACTTTTAGACCAAGATGATGAGATTCGTATCATTGAGCCTGGTTATACTTCCACCAATCAATCATTGGGGATCTTATCAAGAAATCAACAAATTCTTGATAATCGTCTCAAGAAGGTAGATCACAAGCTTGATAAAATTAAAGGATTCTTCAACAAATTATGGAATTCCATCTCATGCTCAAGCTCCACTACCGCTTCAACATCACTTGGCAAACGTCCAGCACCAACTTTCACTTGGACATCATCCGAAGAGCATACAAGCAGCAGTACAAGCGGAACAAGTGGTGGCCAAGGAGGAAGAGCTTATAGGCCACCAACAGGAGGACCAGTCATTCGAGAACCTAGAGAGAGAGAGAAGGTTCTTATGATTGGGATAAAGTTGAGTAATTTTTAATGGTTTATTGATCTATGTTCTTAACTGGTTAAAGTCATGTCTCTATTCTACTTATGCAACCTTGTTTTATTATTTGACTATGCTATTCTCTGGTAATCTTAGAATTCTATTGTTCAGTGGTTGTCTTTTATTCTATATATCTATAATTATTACTTCCTTCTTGTCGATGACAAATGGGGAGAAAGATAAGTGCATACATTCAGGGGGAGAAAATTAGTAAATACATCTCTATAACACATTAGTGTTGTCATCAATCAAAAAGGGGGAGAATGTTGATACACGAAGATTTTGATCAATAACAATGTGCTTCAACAAAAATGAAGAGATATATGCAAAATTAGAGGAAGATCGATGAGGATCAAAGTATAAACATAAGTATGATTTTTATGGGTCTAAAGTCTAGATTATTTGTTAAAATCTATCCTCAAGAGATTTGCACGAACACTAAAACACATTCATAAAACTTCATTTTTATTCACATGTTCACTATGCATACTTTTATAGTTCAGTCGACTGAACAGGTATGGACAGTCGACTGAAACTGGCACACATTTACAAATATGCACAGTTTCAGTCGACTAAATTTCCTCCCAGTCGACTGAATGCATTCCTGAAAATTTTCCTTTGTATTTTCAGTCGACTGAATTTCCTGCTCAGTCGACTGAATCTGTAACTGCGAATTTTCTATGAAAGGACACCTTCTTCCTCCCAAGAGTTGCAACCATTCTCCAATAGAAATGGAAGCATCTCTTGCCTGCACCTCTTGCAAACAAATGCACCTCTTCTACAAGTATAAATACATGGTTTTAACATTTTCAAATCACCAACTCTAATTGCTTTAATCTTTCTATTTTCTTGAACATACTTTTAGATTTCTTAAGTTTTCAAAAGCAATCAAAAACCACTTCAATTGCTTGAATCTCTGTTTTAACTATAACACCTTTTGATTCATAGCAATTCACATTTCCTAAATCTTCACAAATACTTTGAATACTCTCGAGGATAAGATTATAGGAAAGTTGTACTCAATTTGACTCATTAGTGTTATCAAGAACACAACAAGTCAGAATTACTTTTAGTATCTAGTTGAAGTCCTCTTCGGTAGTTGAGGCAAGAAATCCCGTTTGGTTGTTCGGGTAAGTTGTAAACCTATTCCTCCGGGTTAAGTGAGGGTTGTTGGTTAGTTGAATTCATAAGAGGAGCTTAGGGACTGGACGTAGGACAAGAGGTCCGAACCAGTATAAAGTCTTGGTGTCTACTTTACTTATAGCATATTACTATCTACCTAGACCATTTCATTATTCCATATTATACGATCCTACCGCATAGACTCTTTCATTTATATGTAGTAGAATACACTATATATATAATGTCTAATCAATAAAATAAATATCAAAATAGCATTAAGAATTTATATTGATCCCCCTTAACGCGTTTTTAAGCATTGTCGTACAGTTTGCATATAAAACACCAGTAAACC
This sequence comes from Allium fistulosum, assembly GCA_030737815.1. Lineage (NCBI taxonomy): Eukaryota > Viridiplantae > Streptophyta > Magnoliopsida > Asparagales > Amaryllidaceae > Allium > Allium fistulosum. Next base: position 726,752,602 of record CM060904.1, read on the forward strand.
ATCGGTGGATAGGGATGCGCCATGATACGACAACACTAAATCAAAATCGTAGTGGTCTCATATAGGGATAAAAGTATGACAAGACACGTGAGGCAACGCCCAAGGTAAGATACTACCAGTTTGGGTCGTAGGGCTGGTGGTAACGCATCATAGCCATGACCGCCCACCGCGTCCATCCATCCCATATTGAGTCAAAGGGAGGCTATCCCAAATCAAGGTGCACCAATCAAAACCAACAACAAGGGTAATAATATGGAACGAGTCTAATAAAATCGAAGAACGGATGCTCGCTCGAGGTAATTAGCCCACTTGGCCTTGTCAAACCGTCCTGTTTTAGTCATTTCAAATTGGCACAAGTGCCAGATCTTTCCATCATCGTTCTCTTTCTTCAAATCCAATAAACGATGCCCAACTACTTTGTTCTGGAGTCTCCTCCGCGTACACAGTTGTTAAAGTGGTTCTAATATTAATAGAAAGTATGCCAATAAGAGGACCCATCCTCTGTCTTACCGCGGCTGCTGGCACCAGTCTCTTTAACAACCAAACATTGTTTTACACACCGGTTGGTACTTTTATATTTCGAAAACAATTCGTACTTGATATCAAAATATCATATTCACTTCAAAATCAATTTCATTTTGAAATATCATATTTACTTCAAAAATCATATTTAGTTCGATACGTCATTCTCACTTGAAAATATCATTTTGCTTCAATATCTCGGTTTCACTTTCAAAATCGTTTCGAATTTTGAATTAGGTTATAACTTCATTTTAACCCAATGCGCATTTAAATCCATGATTTAAATATAAACATTCCCACTCTGACCAGTTTGAAATTTTAGAAAATAGATGAATAGTTTTAAAATAGTTTAAATAGTTAAAAATAGTTTAGTAGAAAATAGTTTGAGTATTGAAATGGTTTATATAGTAAATAGCTTGGAAAATCAAATAAATTTGAGTATATAAAAAGATAGATTTTGAATAGTTTATAGTAAAATAATTTAGTTGAAAATAGTTTCAAAGTCAAACCAATTCAATTTAAAATTTTCCAATTCAAATCACTTTCAATTTCCTTTTCCATTTACATCAATTCAATTCCGATCTCAATTTGAATTAACTTCGATTCAAATTTTAATTCAAATCAATTTCAATTTCAATTCCAAATTAATCCAATTTTGGTTTCAATTCCAAATAATTTCAATTCTATTCAAATTTGAACTAATTTCATTTCAATTCTAAATTTTGAACCATTTCGATTTATATAAATTCGAGTTCGATTCCAAAATATCGATTTAAATCACTTAAATTAAATTTAACTTCAATATTCAATTTAAGATTCAAAACTTTAAAAATAATTAAATTCCGAGCTTAAATTCTGAAATATCCATTTAAATTACTTTCATTTGGATTTATTTCAAGGTTCGAGTAAGAGTTCAAATCTTTTTAAAACAAATCAATTTCCGGAATTCAAGTGGTTTCTCAATTATAACTTCAAAATTTCAAACCTAATTTTTTTTAAACAATCCCGATTGACAAGTTCAATTTTAACATTTCAAGCTCGAGTTCAAAAATGATTCCATTTCCATAAATTCGATTTTATATCTTAAAATCAAAATCATTTAAATAATTTCAAATCAATTTTTTTTAAATCATTTAATTTAACAAATCCGGTGTCCGTATATAATTTTCTATCCTATGGCCAAGTGAATAAGTTATTTTAATTTTAATTTCAGGGATGGATATATATCATTTCAGTCCATAATAAATGTCAGAGGTATATATCATTTCAACCTATTTCTTAATTTATTCGAAATAATTCAATTTACAGTTTTATATACTGTAACAAATACACAGGATGATAACAAGATATATAAAAATAAATAAACATCCAAATCAGCCAATAATTCACAACCATTTTATAGTTATCAATATCAGGTAATTTACTGGCAATTAAATTCCAATTTCAAATTTAAATGTTAATTTTAATAGTGTATATTAGGCTCAGGTCCCTAATAAGTTTCAAAATACACAAAAACTCTAGAAAAAAAAGTATGTAAATTAGGTTCCTAGAATTAAGTTACTAAGTAATTGCATATAGTTATGCAATTATTCACTGAATAATTGCAGACATTTATGCAATTATATCTAAAAGTTGCATAAATTTATGCAATTTTTTCGGTGAATAATTGCGGAAATTCCGTAATTTTTTTGGTGAATAATTGCGGAAATTTCCGCAAATTTTTGAAAAAATTGCAGAAATTTCCTCAATTTTTTGGTGAATAATTGCAAAATTTTCAGCATTTTTCGAAAAAATTGCGGAAATTTCCGCAATTTTTCAGTGAATAATTGTGGAAATGTCTGCAATTTTTTGATATATTGCATAAATCTCTGCAATTATTCACTGAATAATTGCATAAGTGTATGCCATTATCCAGTAACTTAATTCTAGGGACCTAATTTACAAACTTTTTTTTATTGGGGTTTTTGTGTATTTTGAAACTTATTAAGGACCTGTGCCAAACTGTCCCATTTTAATATATACAATCAATTCATATGTCAATTTCATTTTCAAATAACAGTCAATAAAATTAGATAACTTCATGATTCGATTTTAATGAACATAAAAATATTATAGTACGTTGTGAGCGTTAAAAACACTCACCTTTTATCTTTCTACCGTCGCTTTCCCGTTTTGGTTTTGATTAAATTCTAACGCGTTTGAATATAACTGAAATTCATGCAAGCTCTAAATTTATTCAACCCAATTCCTATGCGTCGTATTCGTCGATACGAATGCAACGCAACAAACCGCGTCTCGATTGGACATGAAACGAACGAGATATGAAATTTCTAAGAATTTGAATTTGTTAAAACAATTTATATAACCTAGATTAAATTAAATTACATTACCCACTTAACCCAGCCCACAAACAACACGACCCGACCCATTAAGCAAAATCCAACCCACCATCATCTTCTTCTTCCCCTTTTTTCTCTCTTTTATTTTTTTTCCTTCTCTGCTCGATACCGTGCTAGGCGTGCACGTGCACGAACCATCGGAGCCACCATCGACAATCTCGACATCACCCACGAGTTCGCCTCGCCGTCCTCCTCAATCTGGCACTACCGCCCATCCCTCCGGAGCTACCCTGTAAAACGCAACATGCTCGAGCGTAATGTAGCAAACGTCGCGACTCCCTACACAGCACCGCACCCCACCAAATCCCACCGGAAGACGCGCTCCTTCACCACGAGTTCGATTCCACATCAGCCTTGATCCAAAACTCCACCAAAATCATGAATTCACTAACCCTAGCCTCACCGAGTACAACTCCAAACTGTTGACTTCCTCCATCCATTGCCGCACCTTCAACCAAGTATACCCATGCAGATCTTCTCGAAAGAAAATTTTAATGCTCTTTTCAGATTTTTATATTAAGAGGATTGTGAAAAATAGATTTTTGAATTTAAACTTTTTTTCCTTCTTTCCTTCACTATTCTGCAATGTTTTAAATAGGGGAGGGAGATGAAAGCATCGTAGAGGGGTCGTGGTACAGATAGGTGCGGCTCAAATAGGGTAGGGTGGCTTGTAGGTTGGCGGAGATGAAAGAATAACGGCTGATATGAAGGGTTGACTTGAAAAATATATTAATTAAAATTTCAAAATATCTTGATTTATGGTAACTTAAAATCCCGTACCTCTATTGAGGTGTGACGCCTGGTATTCATAATGTTATACCACTATTCCGAACGCAGTGGAACAAGTCTTGAGACCTAATTCGATCGTATGCAGAAGATAGCTTTTTGAACCCAATTATTATATTAAATTTTCGATATTAAATTCAACGCGTTTCTATCCTGTAAGATCATACGGTAACTCTAAACGCTATGAAATTTGAAATCCGATAATAATACATTATTACGGATCCAATGGAACTAGTTTCGTCGAAATCCGAGACTGTACCCCGGAAGGCAATTTTTATATGTTAATTTAAAGAGTTAGTTTTAAAATCGAGTAAATCACTTTTAAATTCAATCTAAAAGTTTTATTACCTTCATTCTTATGAATATAAATTCAATAAGCCATTAAACTATATTTTTTCTAAATAAAATCCAAGATTTAAATTATTTTGACGATTTCAATTATTCAGTTTAACAGTTAAATTATCAATAAATTGTTATATTTGAAATTCAAGCTATTAAATCTATAAAATTAACTTTTAAATATTTAAAATCAATTAAATATTCCAATTTCAAATAACTAAAAATTCTAGGTCATTACAGCATGCCTTATTTAGTTTCGAATAGTCAACGCATGTCCTCCATTTTCCATTTGCCTTTCTCACAAGTATAGGATTTGATACCCATTTCGAGTAGAGGGCATCGTGGATAAACCCGTTGCTTTTGAATCTATCCACCTCCTCTTTGAGGGTGACAGATCTCTCCAGATCCATGCAACGCCTTTTCTGTTTCATCGGGACATGCCTCGGGTTGATATTTAATGCGTGGCTCGCAATGGCAGGAAAGATCCCACACATATTAGAATGAGTCTAAACGAACACATGAAGATTCACTCGAAGAAAACTAGCAAGTTCTTTCATCATCGAGGTGCTGAGCTGTGATCGATGTTTAGGACCCACGATGGGTCATCGTGGCTGACTATGATGTTAATCGTCAACTCAACCGGTGCAGCCTTGGTTTCTTTAGGCTCCTCCTCATCATCCCTCGAAACTATGTCTTTATAGAATCGACTATGGTGCCCGACCCATGACCCGGGCGTTGGTTGTCAATCTTCAGTGGCTTGGATGTGGAGAGTGTTTGATGTGTGTTTAGTGTTTGATGATAACAAAATATATATCGAATTATAGATGTGTTTGCAGATTAAACAAATACAGGAATAAATATTTGTGTTGAAGTAATAATGCTATTGCACAGAATTTAACAAATTCAAACAGTATTTTTATTTCAAATATAATATTTTATTCAGTACAATGTTTTCTCATACATTACACTGATTTCATATTTACAGTTCACTCTCATTCAAACAATTCATTGTTACATTTCTGTCCTCACTACATCACTCATACACTTAGTCTTCTGCATCTGCATTGTCCAGCTCCAGTATTTGTCTTATCTCCTGTGTACCTGTATAATTAAAAACTACAGCAGTAATCTGAAAAGAAATGAATTATATTTGAAAAAATATAAAATTTATTTTTTTAAAGCTGTCTAAGATATATGGGTTATCGTCATCATCTTTGATTATGTAATATCTGTGCATATCAGTATTCATATCAGGGACATGTAATTACGAGTGGCTGCAGTACACACGTATACACGTGTTGTTATGTGATCTTTGGCCAAAGATCCTACAACCGAATCAACGCGTCTCCAAGAGATGCCGAACCAAAAGCTTCACCATACTCCTACCGGACCAACAGCAATACCGGACCTTGCTTCCCACCGAATCACCTCCTGCCGAACCAACCTTCTTCCATAGAACCACCGAATCACCTCCTGCCGAACCAACCTTCTTCCACAGAGCCACCGAACCATCTCCACACCGGACCAACTCCACACCGGACCAACCCCACCAACTCCACACCGGACCAACCTCACCAACTCCACACCGGACCAACCCCACCAACTCCACACCGGACCAACCTCACCAACTCCACCACCGATCCAAGCAACTACCGGTCCGCTCTACACTCCATCCTACCGAACCATGCTCCTTCTGGGCCAACAATACCAGGCCAGGTCGCGTCAGCCCAGGCCCACCAGCTGTTATATACATCCAAGACCCCTACCCCCAGCCTCACTCTATAAATAGAGGGGCAGGGGTACAGCAATGGGGACAAGTTTTGAGAGCTCAAGCACGGAGAGAACTTTCAAACAACTTTCTTTTACTTGTATCAAAGCTTTGTACTTGTAATCAAAACGAGAGAAGAGAAATAACATATAAAGTGGACGTAGGCACATTCTGGATGAACCACTATAAATCTGCGTGTCTTTTTACAGTTTAGCCCCTGTTTTTTCATATATTTGCATAAATCACCCGAATCACTAAGAACAACATAAGATCTACTAAATCATACAACTTTGAGGTGTTTGTCCATTTTTTGTGCAAACATTTTTTGTGCTTTCACTGAGAGCTAGAAGCTCGAAGCTTCAGCTTCATCCGCTTAACAAGTTTTCCTAACAGCATCGTCCGCCACTTGGAAAACATGCCTCCCAAACAGAGAAAAGATGTTAACAAAGGAAAAAACATCGCATCCAGCAGTCTTCCAGATCCAGCTGTCACGAATCAAGTAAATCGTCCTCCTCCAGCAACAGTAACAAATGAAGAACAGGCTAACCCAACTACTCCTGCCACAGAACAGCCTGCAGCAATTACTAGAGCAGATTTGGACAGAGTTGTGGTTGAAGTAACTAACCGCTTCACGTCCCAGCAGGAAGCCTTGGTGGACCATCTCATGTCACGCTTAAGGGACGCTGAAGAATCCAACCGCAACACTGAATCATGGGGCGAGTCCCAGTCAGGAGGATCTCAGAGACAACAAAGATCTTCCTTCTTCGAAGGAGCTAACGGCAGAAGTAGCCATGGTAGGAGCCGAGACCGGGCACAGCCCGAAGTTAGGCCTGAGGAAACGTTTGGTACCGAACCCAACGGGGGAGGCACCGGGCGAAGGTCAACTGTAGCTGAGCCTGTCATGCTGCCTAACCACAGAAGCGCCAGTGAACGGGGCCGAGCTAGAGTCCAGCCCAAAGTTGGACCCGAGGAAGTGCTCAGATCAGAACCCAGCAGGGGGAGATCGAGGCAAGGGCCAACTGTAGCTGACCCGAGCATGCTCCCAGAAGATCAAAGGCAGCCTTTGGAAAATATGAGGAATGATAGACGATACCATCCCTACAGGTCATCTGGACGGAATCAATCCCATAGAACAGAACCAAACTCATTTCTATCTGCTCCAAGTTCTGATGAAAGGATGGCACGCTTATTCAGAGAGTGTGTCCAACGGGAACAAAGAGATCGAGGGATAGGCGCTAGGGTAACCAGCCCTTTCGCCCGCAATATCGAAATTGCTATCACCCCCCGAGAATGGAAGATGCCAACAATGGAACCCTACAAAGGAACCTTCGATCCCGTTGTCCACTTACAGAGGTACACACAGCATATGCTCATGAGTGGAGCGATAGAGGGAGTACTGTGCAAATGCTTTCCGCTCTTCTTAGCAGATCTTGCTACCTCTTGGTTCTGTCATCTACCCCAAGGATCCATCAGCTCGTGGGAAATGTTGAAAGAAAAATTTATCAGTCAGTTCCGCATTCATGTGGAGCAACCTAAGGACGCTTATTCCTTATCCAGCGTCAAACAGAAACCTGGAGAAAAGCTGCAGCAATACCTAACCAGATTCAACGCCGCAGCAGCCGCAGTCCAAGATGCCGATGAGAAGCTTATCCTAATGGCCCTCTACAGTGGTGTGCATCCGGACACTAAATTTGCTAGAAGGTTGACAAAAGAAAAACCAGCTACTTTACCCGATTTCTTCCATGAAGCCGGGAAATACATGAGGCTTGAGGATGCTGCCGTTGAGGGGCAGTCAGGACAGCAAAATAAGACTACCCATGGCAACGCCCCTGCTGTGGCAAGGGACGTTCGAAGAAATGATTCCAGAGACAATGCTGGGGGCAAAAAGGGAGAAAAGCGCCTATATCGGCCAGGACCAAGATTCGACACTTACACCCCTTTGAACGAGACCGTCGAAAATATCTCCCTTGCCACCCAAGGCGAAGTTAGATACAAACGCCCACCATACAAGAAAGAATCAAATAACGCACAGAAGTCTGGAAAATTCTGCCGCTTCCACGAATCTCACGGGCATGATACCAACGAATGCCATCATCTCCGAGATCTGATTGAGGAACACATCAGAAGAAAGAAACTGGAACGTTATGTAAAAGGTCAGGACAGGACCCCAGCTCCTGCCAATGAAAACCCAAGGCTACCCTCACCGGGGGCCGACAGAGGAAACCGCAACGCTAGCAGCTCTATCCAAGAAAAGATAGTGGTCCATACCATCTCAGGAGGGCCACACATCGCAGACAGAAGCTGGAAAGAGATGGAAAGATACAGAAAGTCGCTTAGAGACAATAAAGACTATGTCAATTCGGTTATAGAAGAGCGCCACCCGAAGCAGAAAGAAAGTAATGACATCACGTTCGGTAAGCGTGACCTAGAAGGAAGGCAGTACCCTCACATGGATCCCATGGTCATCTTTGCCCGACTTGGTCCCGCCGAAGTATACCGAATCCTAGTAGACACTGGAAGCTCGGTAAACATCCTGTTCAGACACGCATTCGACAAAATGAAGCTATCAATGAAGGATGTATCCCCCTGCGATAAACCACTGCACGGCTTCACTGGAGATGCGAAGATGCCCCTCGGGCAACTGGACCTTTTTGTTGAAATTGGAAGCCATCCCCGCTCTGCTGTACGGAAACAAACGTTTGTGCTAATAGAAAACCAGTCGGCCTACAACGCCTTCTTAGGAAGGCCATCCTTGTCTGACTTCCAAATTGTCTTAGCCCCATGGTGCCTAAAGATGAAATTCCCAACAGACGATGGAGTAGGGGAAGTGGAAGGAGACCAGGACGTTGCTCGAGACTGCTATGTAACTGAACTTCGCAACAACCACAGGAAGGATAAAGGGAAGGGTGTAGTGATTGCCCTCTGCACAAAAAGCCTAGAAGCATAGCAACTAAAGAAAGCCCCTCCTCTTCGATATACCAGTGACCCTTTCAATGAATTAGGCCCTAGGGACAAAGAGGAGGAGGCCACCGCCGAGCCTGCAGAGGCTATGGAGTTTATATCTGTAGACAAGCACGACTCAAGTAGACTATTGAAAATTGGGTCCCAACTAAAAGCCGAATTGAAGGAACAGCTCATCGATTTTCTCCGCCACAACTTGGATGTATTCGCTTGGTCACACGCTGACATGACCGGAATCTCCCCCGACATAGCATGCCACGTATTAAACATTGATCCTACCAAGGCACCTGTAAAACAAAGAAAGAGAAGTATGGGGGCAGAGCGATCAACAGCCCTCGATGAAGAAGTAAAAAACCTACTCGCCAATGACTTCATACGAGAAGCTATCTACCCGGAATGGATCGCCAACCCAGTGCTGGTAAAAAAGGCTAATGGGAAGTGGCGAACCTGCATTGACTTTTCCAACCTAAACGATGCCTGCCCAAAGGATTGCTTCCCACTTCCCAGAATCGACCAACTTGTAGACAGCACAGCCGGGCACGAACTCCTATCTTTTATGGATGCGTACTCAGGATATAACCAAATTCCTATGCATGCTCCCGACCAAGACCACACTAGTTTCATCACCGATCGAGGTTTATACCGCTATAAGGTAATGCCTTTCGGACTTAAAAATGCAGGAGCCACCTACCAGCGCCTCGTCAACAAGATGTTTGCGGGGCTAATAGGACAAACTATGGAAGTATATGTGGATGACATGCTGGTAAAGTCAAGGAAAGCCAAGGATCACGTAGGCCACCTAGGCAGGATGTTTCAAGTACTTCGACAATATGGAATGAAGTTGAATCCACTAAAATGCTCCTTCGAAGTGTCATCAGGAAAGTTCTTAGGATTCATCGTTCATGCCAGAGGGATAGAAGCAAACCCTGAACAAGTCCGAGCGCTAAGGGATATTAAGATACCTTCCACTCGGAAGGAAATGCAACGTTTGAACGGAAAAGTGGTCGCTCTAAGCCGATTCATCTCCAAGGCGACTGACAAGTGCGTCCCCTTTTTTGAAGCCCTAAAGAGAGACAAGGGAAAGTTCGAATGGATTGGTGAATGCCTGACTGCTTTCCTTCACTTAATCGAACACCTCCAGAAACCACCGGTACTCTCAACTCCAAGCGAAGGAGAAGAATTATACCTATACCTCGCTGTGTCATCTCACGCCCTAAGCGCTGCCTTGGTAAGGGAAGACAACCGCGCGCAACGGCCAGTTTACTTCGTCAGCAAAAGGTTTACTGGGGCAGAAGTTAGATATCCTAAACTTGAGAAGTTAGCATACTGTTTACTAATCACTTCACGAAAACTACGTCACTACTTCCAATCCCATTCCATCAAAGTTCTGACCGATCAACCACTAAGGCAGGTACTCCATCGTCCCGACACTTCCGGGCGACTACTTAAATGGTGCATTGAGCTGAGTCAATATGATATCACCTATCACCCTCGCACCGCCATCAAGGGACAAGCCATGGCTGATTTCATTGCAGAGTTCACTACCAACGAGGATAAGGAGCAATTGGAATTAACAGAAGATATCAAGTGGAATCTCTTTGTGGACGATGCATCTAACGAACAAGGCTCGGGGGCAGGTGTGGTAATAATCACTCCCAGGGGAAATAAACTGCACTATGCTATAAGGTTGGAGTTCGCTGCCACCAACAACGATGCAGAATATGAAGCAGTGATAGCTGGACTAGAAATTGCCATAGAAATCGGGGCCAATTCTTTGTGTCTTCACAGCGATTCTCAACTTATTGTTAATCAAATACTAGGAGAATTCCAAGCTCGAGAAGAACGACTCATAGCATATCTAAAGAAGACCAAGTTACTTCTCAGCCGATTGGACCACTACTTAGTCAAACATATCCCTCAGGAGGAGAACCGAGAGGCCGACGAATTAGGAAAGCAAGCAAGTGTGAGAGACATCGCCATCTTCGGGGCAGTAACCATCTCAAAGCAACTGGCCCCAAGTTTTGAGCAAGTAAATCTGATAGCTGCAACCGAAGAAGCAACTTGGATGACTCCCATCCGAGACTACCTACAAAGTGGCACTCTACCCAACGGGCGTAACGAAGTCAAGAAAATCTTGAGGAAAGCATCCCGCTACACAATACAAGAAGACATCCTCTATCGACGCGGATTCTCTAACCCGTTATTAAGGTGTGTCGCCGGGAGAGAAGCCAAGGAAATCTTATCCAACATCCATCAGGGGAGCTGCGGAGATCACACCGGAGGGCAAACATTAGCAAAAAAGATACTCCGATACGGATATTTCTGGCCCACCTTAAGCAAGGATGCCTTAGATTTCGTCAAGAAGTGTGACAGATGCCAGAAATTTGCTAATATTCCACGGCTACCAACAACTGAGATTACTCAAATGACCAGCCCTTGGCCCTTCGCAGTATGGGGAATTGACTTAATCGACGAGCTACCGATGGACCGAGGCGGGGCCAAATATGCTATAGTGGCAGTTGATTACTTCACCAAATGGGTGGAAGCGGAACCACTGAATAAAGTATCTTCAGCAAAAGTTATTAACTTCTTAATCAAAAATGTTCTATGCAGGTACGGAGTCCCACTCAAAATCATATCAGACAATGGACTTCAGTTTGACAGCGAGGAATTCCCCAACTGGTGCCGAGAACACGGAATTCATAAAAGCTTCTCATCCGTAGCATATCCCCAGGCAAACGGACAAGTCGAAGCAGTCAACAAAATTCTGAAAACTCTGATCAAAAAGAAGCTCGAAAAGTCAAAGGGCGCTTGGGTGGATGAACTCCCTACGGCACTGTGGGCCTACCGCACATCTTTCAGAACATCAAGAGGGCACACTCCTTTCTCTTTGGCATACAGATCGAAGGCTATGCTCCCAGTTGAAACCATTGTGCCTTCCCACCGTAGGATCCACTATAACCCGGAAGAGAATGAAGAGCTCCTCCACATGTCTTTGGATCTAGTTGAGGAGAGAAGAAACGATGCAGTCCTTAAAACAGCAGCCCACAAGCAGAAAGTGGCAGCGCAATACAACTCCAAAGTCAAGCATCGTACCTTACAAGAAGGGGATCTTGTCCTCAAGCGAATCTTCCCTCGCCCCGGAGCACTAGACCCAATCTGGGATGGACCATATGTAATTCATAAAGATCTCCACAACGGAGCCTATATTTTGTCAACAGTGGACGGAGAGGTGTTCCAGAGGGCATGGAACATCCAACACCTCCGTCGATACTTTTCTTAACTTGTATTGCCCATATGAAGTGAATTAACAAAGAGAATCAGTGGACGTAGGCCTTTTTATGCCGAACCACTTTAAAAAACTTTGTCTCTTTTTTAACTTGTTCCTTTATATCTTGGCTACTTGTTAACTTTATCCTTTTCTGTTGAACAAAATCCTATGCGCATAACATTTCCACTCAATGCACTCCACGGCGCAACTTCGCCTGGGCAAAACCTAACAGGTACTATGCGAATCGATGCCCTCGCCAATGAGACACTTTCGCTCCAGCATCCCTCTGCTGTAGGTTAACTCATTGCTCGCGACGGCCCTTAAAGCCAACTGTAATGAGCCGATTATAAGCCACCGAGAAGGCCGACTATAGCCGAGGCAGCTCATTACGGCGTTAGGCTCGCCGGCAACTGTGAACCGACTATAAGCCCCAACATAAGGTGTGGCCAGCCAGGGGTAGTTCACAGTTGACGATCGGCACCCACGCTAGCCGACCACAGTAAATCGAATAATACCCACGATTACGGGCCATAATGGCCCGGGTAGTTACTGTGCGCGATCTCGGCTCCGATGTGTCTTAAGTGCGGCTGTGGTAAAAAAGAATTAACTCCCCGCGGAGGCGTAAGATGGGTGACAAATGTCTCCAAGACCCACAGCTAGGGAAAGTGACTACAAAACCCGTTTGCCACGAACTTAAGCACATCGAAGGCCTTCCGTGATTGGAAGTTTTGCTATTTCACATATTTCAATTTTACTTAAAAAAAGCTTTCCTCCTATCCTCTATAACAATCCATAAAGTACAGGATACAGAGTAGGAGATATTCATAATCGGATGGCAGGGCATTCAACTGTTTTCCATGATATTCAAAACTGCCATCTACAAACAGAACATGAAGGGCGGTATTTTCTTCCTTTATGTACAAATACATGACTATAATTTATTCACACCCCACACTAACATTGCAAGTCATGAAATTATGTCTTAAACCAGAACCCGACATCAAACACAATTTAATTACAAGAATATACATAGCTATATTTCTCATGCGACATGCCAAAATAACAGCAAACATTCAAAAGACGGCAAAATCAGCTTAAGTTAAAGAATTACACGTCAAAAATAAGACTATTTATTACAAGTGGCAGAATATTACAACCTAAAGGCTACTTTACCATTTTTCTACTAACATATACAACCCTGTCAAATCCGCAAAAAGAGTTTTTCCAGGTATAATCAAGGGGCCGGCTGCAGTGGAGCTTTATCCTTGTCCTGTCGACCCCCTGTCCAGTCAGAGAAAGGGTTCATTAGCAATAAGCAACCAAGTCAATGGAGAAACTAAAAAGGAAGACTTACCAACATATGCTTACTGGCCATCCTGGTCGTCATCATCTACTTGCACCCCTGCCTCCTCAGCAGCAAGCAACCGCATACCCTCCTTCACCGCCACCTTCTCCCCCTTGGCAAACTGGGCCGTGACCACATCCATGCTGAAGGCCACGCCACCATCTTTATCCGCATCGGCCTTAGCCTCCTCCAAAGCCCGAAGATAGATCTTAGCCATGACCCTAGGATAATCATCCATCCAGGACAGGTTGCCCTGCTTCCAAGTTCGGAAGTACATGTCCTGAAGCATTTCATCCATCATCCCCTCATTCTCCTCAAACTCCCTCATCCGGGCCTCGGAAGCCGACAACCTTCCAACAGCAGCTTCTCTCTCCAAACGGTATCTCGAGCAGTCAGCCTGAAGGGATTTCCGCATCACCTCCATCTCCTCCTTCAGCCTAACCTGAGCAAGCTCTACGGCTTCAAGCTTCCCCGACAACTCCTCTACCCGCTCAAGATCCGCCCTCCGAACCTCATCCACTGTCGAGATGGCCATATTTATCTGCTCCTTGCAGGCAGCCTCCATCTTCCACAGTTCCGCCTTACTAGCCTCCTCCATAGCCTTCCTCAACCGCCCAGAGGCAGCCTCATGCTGAGAAATCTAAATGGCCTGATCAGCGAGCTGTTTGGCCTGGTCCGAAACCACCAATCTTAGTCGGATGTTGGCACTCCCAATCTCCTCTCCAGCCTTAACCAGCCGGGCATGATGCCCCATCAGCTTCCTAGTCTCCTCCGCCACCCGATCAATATTAGCCTTGGCCTCGTCTCCCATGGTAACTATCCGAGTGGTAAGTAGATCGAGATCTAAGGACTTAGCTTCATCAAGCACCCGTACCATGGGATTGCGGGGAAGAAGGTGCTCACCAGTAACCTCGTCAAAGGTAATGTCGTGGGAACTTGGATCCAGATCAAGATGACCCGCAAATGGATTACGAGCCAAGTCAGGGCGATCGATATGAGTAACGGAATGGTTTCCGGACGGGCGTGGAGAGAGTGCAAACTCGCTGTCCTCCTCCGTGATGTCATGAAGAGGCTGAGCCGGGAGCTGAGGACCGGGCGAAGTTTTGGATAAGGGATGACTCCTCTTTCTCTGCTGAATACCTTCTTCGATAACCCCGAGAAGAGGACGGTAGCCGACTACATCCCCGGAGCGGTGGGTCAAAGGCTTCGGCTTGACAGAAGTTTTGGAAAGCTTATATTGCTCAAGCCTGTGCCGAAGGTCTGAGGCCTTGGATGTCTTGCCTGCTCCTGATATGAAATACAAGTGTCACAAGCTTACAATCACTATATGATTCGAGAAACGCGGTAAAGTACAAGTTAAAAGAAGAAAGAAAGCACGTCTGATATACAAACCCTGGGGAGAAGTAGGATACTGCAATAAGTCCTGGATTTCATTCCAGGACGGGAGCGGATCATAAAATATTCCTAAGTCCCTATCATTAATGAAGCAAGCAGGAGTCAAGAGTTCATCTTGAGTCGTCGGAGCCACCTTGGCTGGAATGGTCTGAAAAGACTCGCTTGCACCAGTCCCGGCCTTGTCCGCTGTCCCGGTTTTCTCTACCAAAGCCGGATCTTCGTCCAGCCCCTCGAAAGCCTGGTGGAACGCATCATCCGTCCACTCCTGAATCTCGCCCGCCTGCCCAGGAAGCAAGGCCCCGATGCCATCGCCACCTTTATCACCTTCCCGACCATCTCCACCCTCACCTCTTTCCTCCTCTATGTCTTCCTCCTCCTGGGTAAGTGGACAATTGCTGGGGGAGGGACCGTCCGACTTCTTGAGTTTCTTACCTCCGACGGCTGGAGGTTTTGTGAAAGGTTTCCTCTTGCTACTCTCTGCCGTAACACCTCCCTTAGTCTGAACAGCCACCCTCTCCTCCGCCGTTTCCCTCAGCTTGACTACTGACTGCTGTGGAAGGATTAAGTTATACTCCAGAAGGGTTGCATTTCTGATCAGGAAGGCAGATGATCTATATTTCTCGAGAATAGCTTCTATCTCAGCCGCCGTCTGAACCAGGCGGTCAGTCTCCACAACCGCAAAGCCACCTGTCGCTAGCAAAAATGAGAAAGTATGAGAAAAAGCATCGCGATCGTAATGGAAATTATAAGTAAAAGCATCAACTTACATCCAGAAGTAAAGCGCCGAATTGAAACGGAGTCGTCCCTGACAAAGAACCATTCCTTCTTGAACATGCTGAATTTGGAATACAGATCCAAGACCGGCTTGAAGGTCACAGCTGACTCCAAGCTAATGTACGGGGACCCCTTCTTATAGCCCCTCAGATTATATAGATACCGGATCTCTCGGTTGGAGGGAGCACGACCATACTTCCTCTGGAAAATGACGAAGAGGCTCACCAGTATAGCATAGGAGTTGGGTTGAAGCTGGAATGGGGCCACCTTTAGATATGTGAGGAAGCTGGCTATCCAAGCGTTAAGAGGAGGAATGACACCACACATGCAGTGGTATCTGCTGTAGGCGAAGTACCCTTCAGGGGGATCATACGGCATAACGTCTCTCCCAGGCAATAGCAAGTGCGCCCTATCGATTCCAAAGGATTGGGAAATGACATCAAGCTGCTCCTCCTTGAGGGAGCTAGGAAAGCAATCGGGCGGGGAGTTCAGAAGTTCCTGAGGGCCGTACCCGTCCACTAGCGATCTCGGGGTTGGTCCGTGACATTCTTGATTCGGCTGAGCTGGGGGCACGGCAGAGGAACCTCCTTCGCCCCCGGATTTCTTTTTGTCTGATCGAGTTTCCGCTTTACGAGACATTATCTGCAACACCGGAAAAGCACATCGTTAGAACAGAAGATGTAAACAACTAAATGCAAAAGTTCATTCGGTATTATAGTCTGAGAGGTCCATTCGGTATTGTCGTATGAGAGTTCATTCGGCATTATAGTATGAAAGTTCATTCAGTATTATAGTCTGAGAGGTCCATTCGGTATTGTCGTATGAGAGTTCATTCGGCATTATAGTATGAAAGTTCATTCGGTATTATAGTCTAGAAGTACATTCGGTAGTACAGTACGAAGGTTCATTCGGTATTATAATATAAAGTTCATCCGGCAGTAAAATAAGTCACACCTGGTTCGGCTAACACCACTGATTCGGCAAAAGGTAGGAATTTTGATTCGGCAATCTCGGATAGTAATGAAACCACGGTGGCATAGCTCCCATACTTATAGGCAAAGGAGAGGCCACCGAACCAACACATTCGGCACACAGGACCGAACAAGGACGGCCAGGCTTAACCAAAGCATGCCCTGTGCATACACACGCCCTACTTTGGGGGGCAAGTGTTATGTGATCTTTGGCCAAAGATCCTACAACCGAATCAACGCATCTCCAAGAGATGCCGAACCAAAAGCTTCACCATACTCCTACCGGACCAACAGCAATACCGGACCTTGCTTCCCACCGAATCACCTCCTGCCGAACCAACCTTCTTCCATAGAACCACCGAATCACCTCCTGCCGAACCAACCTTCTTCCACAGAGTCACCGAACCATCTCCACACCGGACCAACTCCACACCGGACCAACCCCACCAACTCCACACCGGACCAACCTCACCAACTCCACACCGGACCAACCCCACCAACTCCACACCGGACCAACCTCACCAACTCCACCACCGATCCAAGCAACTACCGGTCCGCTCTACACTCCATCCTACCGAACAATGCTCCTTCTGGGCCAACAATACCAGGCCAGGTCGCGTCAGCCTAGGCCCACCAGCTATTATATACATCCAAGACCCCTACCCCCAGCCTCACTCTATAAATAGAGGGGCAGGGGTACAGCAATGGGGACAAGTTTTGAGAGCTCAAGCACGGAGAGAACTTTCAAACAACTTTCTTTTACTTGTATCAAAGCTTTGTACTTGTAATCAAAACAAGAGAAGAGAAATAACATATAAAGTGGACGTAGGCACATTCTGGCAGAACCACTATAAATCTGCGTGTCTTTTTACAGTTTAGCCCCTGTTTTTTCATATATTTGCATAAATCACCCGAATCACTAAGAACAACATAAGATCTACTAAATCATACAACTTTGAGGTGTTTGTCCATTTTTTGTGCAAACATGTGTGCACTGCCTCGCCAACTCGAGTGCATAAGGTCAAATGAAAATCAGATTCAACACAAGTGCAAATGGCCTCGACCAAAATATCAATGATCACTGCAACAATGAAATGTGAATGTACACTGGATCCAACAGCAACATCAAAGTGCAACTCAAGTTAGTCCAACATGCAAATGAAACTGTACATGAAGCATAACCACAGTAACTCAAATGATAAGACTAGATGTGCAATACCATACAAGGCAATGCATCAGAAAACTCAAGTGAAGCTACACTTCAGAATAAAATGTATGCACATATATGAAGGCTACACATGAATACATTGGAGCAATGCAACAGTTCAACATCACAGTATACACATGATCAAGTACATCAACCCAGACTCAACCAATGATCACAAGTACAAGACCACTGACTCAAGTTCAAGAGACTCAAGTGAAGCTTCAGTGATACAATAACAATCATAGATATGCAGATACAAAATAATCAAGTTCATCAATACATCATGAAACTAGACCCGGCATGTATAAATTCAAGATCAAGCAAATATATGAAGATCAAAGACAGAAGCTACACTTATCATAGTTTAAACTACAAACTATATAGAACAATCAGTGGCAAATGCATGTACAAGTGAGCACATGAACACAGCAGCCTCAATAAATGTCTACAGTGGCTACAGTTTAACAAACAAGTAAAGATCAAACCAAGTTAGGTATCAACAAAGACAGATGGTCAGAAACGAGATTGACAATCATCAACAATGAACATAGTCAATGCCTTAGATCAACAGTGATCAAGACAAGGCCAGGAAATCACAGAATTGAAGTCGGGATAAACACAGAATGTCAAAGCCGTGATCAAAAGTCAGAGATGTGGTGAAAGAAAATGATTTCGAAAGTCAAAGATATCACAAATATAAAACCGAGTATTTCAGTAAAAAGAAATTCAAGTGCGTATCTTTGAAAAAGTCAAAAATCAAAAGAGGAAAGTATTTACCGCATAAATCAAGCAAGATCGAACGATACAAAATAAAAGCCGCGGGTTAAAAGAAATTTCCCAAAATATCAAAGCGTAAAAAAAACAGAAAGAATCAACAACATGGGGATCAAGGAATCAAATCAGATGCATATATAAAGAGACCCAAAATCATCATCGACAGTGTGGTGAAGAACAGAGAAACACAAACCCAATCATCACTGACTTAAAGCATTCAAGTTCAAATCGGAAAAGCAACAGAGCAGAAATCATACCGAAGTCAGAGATCGATAAAATTAGACTCGAGGCAAGGCGCATCAACGACGCCGCAATTCGTCAGAGTATCAGAGAATTCCAGAGTCACCACAAAGGGAATCGCAAGCCAGAGCTACAAAGATTGACAAAGCCGAAGCTCCAAATCGAAGTAGGGTAAAACCCTAATTCCAGAGCTATAGAAAGTCGCCAAAAAAAACGAACAAGGGCAAAGCCCTAATTCATTCAAGCAAGCGTCGAAGAAGAGGAGCCAATTCGTTAGAGAATCGAAGAATCGCCGAAAGCCCCAATTATTGAGTCGCCATTTTTTTCTCAAGGGATCAGGCTAGTGAAAGGGATCGGGCCAGAACAACAAAAAGAAAGGGATCGAAGATAATTGAAGTGGGCCGGCGTTTTTTAATTGAAATAAAAGGAGAGGGACGGCCTGGTTAACAAATTGGGTTTTAATTTTTAAATTAAGTCTAGGGTTTTTAGTTGTTTAAATTTTCTTTTGGGCCAGGTTTTAATTACTTTGTTTTGGGCCAAATTTAAATAAGGGCAAAAGTGTTTTAAATTGTCGATTTAAATTTTGCCCTGGGTTTAAACTGTGTTTTGTTTTTCAGTTTGTATTTTCAAAGTCCAGTCAGGGTAAATCACCACCTAGGGTTTAGATAGTGTCAGATTGTCTAGTTAGGGTTAGTTCAGTGAGCAGGGTGTGCGAGTTTATGAAACTCTATAGGTGGAGCAGGGTGTGCGAGTCTGTAGGAGTGTTTGTAAGCGGGATACTATTTAATCCTAATAGAAATCTGGGAATGCGGCAGTAGGTAGGGGTTGCCGAAGCTGGGTAAATTTTGTGTGTGATTTACTTTTCTGCATATTTATTTATCTGCAGTTCGATTTCGCGTTTAATTTGAGAAAATTTGCGATAACCCTATTCACCCCCCCTCTAGGGTTAATCTAGATCCTACAAGTGGTATCAGAGCGAGGTAAAATTTTTCTTTAACTCTAGAGTCATGAATCTATCAAATAATGTTTTTTCTGAGGGGCAATCTATTACTAGGCCACCAATGTTTAATGGTAATGATTATGCTTACTGGAAAGTTAGGATGAGTATCTATCTTAGTTCTGTTGATTACGATGTTTGGGATATTATTGAATCTGGCTATAAAACTCCCACTATAACTGTTGGTGATACTGAGATCCCTAAACCAAAGGATAAGTGGGATGCTAATGATAAGAAATTAAAAACTACTAATGCTAAAGCCATGAATGCTCTGATCTGTGCTCTTGATAAAATTGAATTTAATAGAATTTCTCATTGTAAAACAGCACATGAAATTTGGCATACTTTGGAGGTGACACACGAAGGAACTTCTCAAGTCAAAGAGTCTCGTCTAGCCTATGTTCAGCAATGAATATGAGAACTTTGTGATGGACAAAGGCGAGAGCATAAAGGATATGTTTGGATGCTTCTCAACCTTGGTGTACAATCCTAGAGCGCTTGGAAAGGTATTCTCTGAGGTAGAGCTAGTGAGGAAGATTCTACAAGTCTTACCGATGAACTTTGAGGCAAAAGTCATGGCAATACAAGAATCAAAAGATTTAAGTAAACTGAGCATGGAGGATTTGATCAGAAATCTAATGACGTATGAGCTTGAGTTAAAAGCCAAGGAGGAACGCATCAATTCCGAACCAAAGAAGAAGACAATTGTAACGACCCGTATTTTTACGGATCAAAACATCGTAAAACAGTTATCATTAGGTCGCATTGTTGATAAGTCGTCCATAGTCTAAGTCCTAGGTCGTATAGTAGTTAGGTCGGAGTAGACGACCTAAGGAAGTGGAGCGACCTAAGGAAGTTGGCGACCTAAGGATTTTGGGATAGGTCGTATAGGAGATGAGGCGTGTGGTGGCTTAGGTCGTGGGGTAGGTTAGGTCGGATGAGCGACTTAAGAGGATGGAGCGACCTAAGAGAGTGAACGACCTAAGAGTTGGCAACCTACAGGATTTGGCGACTTAAGGAAATTGGCGACCTAGGAGTTAGCGACCTAAGGAACTAAGCGAGTTAACGACCTAAGAAGGTTAGGTCGTGGACGAGTTAAGAAGATAAGTGGGTTGAGTCGTTAGGTCGCGTGGATGTAAAGTCGTATTCTAGCTAAGTTAGTTAGGTTGTGAGCTTCTGTGTTTAGTTAGGTCGTAAGCGACCTAAGTTAGTTAGGTCATGAGCTTCTGTGAATAGATAGGTCGTTAGACGACCTAAAGGTGCTAAGTTGTTATAGTTAGGTCACGTGTGTGTTAGGTCGGCATCTCAGTTAGGTCGCGACTTATGTTAGGTCGCGTAAGGGCTAAGCAGTTAGGTCGCGCGCATGCGATAGGTCGTAGGTCGTGGATGCGCGGATCTATTAGGTCGTAGGTTGGGGTTGTTAGGTCGTGGACGACCTAAGGAGGGGCGGACGACCTAAGGAAATCAGCCGATAAATAGGCGGGTTCTTCTTCATTTTTGGGATCCGGATTTTGAAGCGACAAAGTGCTGCTATTTTGAGAGCTCGAGTTCTACACTTCTTCACTTCTTTTCTCCACTTTAATCTTGTGCTTCCTTCCATCCAAATCGAAGATCGAATCGAAGATCCAAGAGCTTAGATTGAAGATCTACATCCATCGAAGAGGGATTTCATCGTTTGAAGCAGATTTGTGATAGATCGAGTTAGATCCTTCGCTGTCCAGATCTGAAGTGTGTTGCTTTTAAAGTGTTTAGGTGATTTGGTGAGTGGTGATTATCTCTCACACGGATCCAAAGGAGTATATCAGATCGTTGGCTTGATTTTATGTTAAAATAGTGATTTCCATGCATTTCCATAAACTTAAGTATAGATCTATTGTTCATGATGATTTGACATCCATTTTACTACATGTTAACCTACATCAAGTTGTAGAGATATTGCTCATGTTTTCATACTTGTTAGATTTCGACTCTTTATTTACAGAATTGCCATTATTGTTATAATTGTTTATTAGATCATGTTTGAATGTTTGATTACTTGGATTAATGATTGACTTGATTGATTGTTATAAATTAGTTGATTGATGATTTGATTTAGACAAGATGGTCGAAGATGATTCAAAAGCTAAGTGAAAGGCTCTTGAATTGGAAAAGCTGCTCGTGGCATATGTGGCGGATGATGAAGCTCATATGGATAGGTTTGATGATGATGATGTTGAGATGAGGCTTTGCTATGATGAGATGAAGCGAGGCATGATATGAGATAGCCTTGGTTTAATCCAGACAGGATCATTCCAAGCATGTTGATAACTCGGTGAAATGGTTCGAGTTTGAGAATAATGGTTTGCTCGAGAGGCGCTTGAGCTAGTATGGAAATAGTCGTCGAGGAGGATGACTAGAAGGCTGAGATTTCATCGTTGTTGAAGGTTCTAGCATGCTCAAAGCATGAGTACGCTGGGTAGATTCGATAGTCCCTAAAGACTACTGATTGGTAGTCGAGTACTCTGGGCAGATTCGATAGTCCTAGGCACGGGCTGCGACGACGTGCGGAGTTATGTCTAGAACCGGGGTTTCCATTAGCCCTTGATGGACGGCTGAAAGAATGTGCCAGTCATTCAATTAACGGTGATATCGAAGCAATGATAACAGTGATAGCCAGAGTCATGGATGTTTGGTTGTATCGTCATTCGGTCTCAAGAGTGGTATTTTCTGGGTGCTTATCTGATCTTGGTTTAGGCCTTGGGGGTTTGTACTTGGAAAACATCGCCCTTGACTCGAGTGATAATTACTTTACTTTAAATGTTTGCTTTGCTATGTTTGTTTCTGCTTAGTGTGTGTCTGGGGGCTATCACTATAGAAAGAGGTGGAGTGGGAGGGTTGGATTCCTATTCCTTTTTCCTTTATGCTCTTTTGGTATGTTGTTAGTTAATTTACCGCTCACTAAGACTGTTGTCTGACTCAAGGCTTTATGTTTTAACTCTTATTGCCTTGGGCTGTTCGTCCATTTTGGGATGGGCAGACTTGGTAGCAGGTGACAGGTGCTGTTCTTAGTTTCCGACGATGCTGATGACGAAGACGAGCTGGAGGCTTGCATATTATTTTCTTACTATATATACTGGATGTTCCGCTGCTTTGTATAATTCTCTGAGTGATATGTAGTGAGGCTTGATGTATTGACTATTCAGATGTTGTATTCAACTATTATGAAGTTTTATTGATGATTCTATTCTGTGAAGCTTCACTATATATATTCTCTATTGTATTTTTATCCATGCGCTGTGAGTAATACGATAGATTCTACTGTTTTAATTTACCCTAACAATCGTCCATGGCTGCCTGGCACACTTTACAGCGCACTATCTCTAGGTTACATGCGGGGGTCATGGGCGGTCGTCACATTTGGTATCAGAGCTTTGGTTAATCGATTTTACCCAACGCTCGCTGACATAACTACGTATGAGAGACGTAATTGTATTTTGATGGATGATTACTATATATAATATAGTAGCTTAGAAAGATTTGAGTCCTTTATGCAGTTGTTTCTCAAGGTGTATTAATCATTCCTTTTTATAGATATTGAGAATGAGTCGAAGAGGGAGACCAGCTGCTAGGGAAGGCCGTGCTGTTGAGGGGGCTGCTGATTATGTTGCTATGTTCGAAGCTATGATGACTTCGATCATGAGAAGGATGCCAGCTCCGGGGCCATCAGTAGATGTTGGAGTTCAAGTCCAAACTCCAAAACCAGTAGATTTTGCTAAGCTGTGTAAAGATTATACTGCTCTTGGAGGAAAGGTTTTCTTGGGAACAGAATCAACCATTGAAGTCCAAAGATGGATAGATGCTTGTAGAAGGATCTTTGGTGATTTGGGAATTGAGGATGCAACTAAAAGGAAGCTAGCATCAAGACAGCTTCAAGGGAGAAATTTTGATTGGTGGAACTCTATCACCATTGATACTCCGGAGGAAGAAATTACTTGGGAGCAATTCCAAGACAGATTTGAAGCTAAGTTCATTTCTACGGCTCAGAAGTCTGTTCTGTTCAAGAAGTTTGTGGAGCTCAAGCAAAATGGAAGACCAGTTCTTGAGTATGTTTCTGAGTTTGAAGCTTTGTCCAAGTATGCCCGATCGTATATTGAATCTCCTTATCAGAAGAATGAGAAGTTTGTAACAGGCTTGGACAGTTATCTTGGGAGGCAGTTGGTGGATCATTTGGACGATTCATTTGAGAAGCTTGTGGAGAAAGCTCTCAGGCATGAGAATCTGTTTCCTAAAGAAGGATCTGTTGTTGCTGTAACCAGGGAAGAGTCTAAACCACAGCAGGGTGGAAACAAGAAGAGGAAGCAGCAGCAGCAGAAGGGTAAGGATGGCCAGAAGAAGCCAAAGGGCGAAGTGACCTGCTACAATTGTCAGCAGAAGGGCCATTTCTCCAAGGATTGCAAGAATCCAAAGGTGCCAGCGAAGTGTCACAACTGTGACAAGCCGGGGCATGTCAAGAGGAATTGTCCATAACCGCGGAAGGACAAGCAGATTGTGCTAGCTTATGCTTTGGGAGCTGTTCCATCTTCTTTGAAAGCTCCTACCGTTGAAGAGAAAGGAAAGAGTGTGGTGGTTCAAGGTACTCTTTCCATATGTGGTGTTCCAGTTAGAGTATTATTTGATACTGGGGCGTCGCATTCTTTTATTTGTAACGAACTTGTAGGCCGGTTGGGTTTAGAACCAGATATTGTTGATAGGCCATTGGTTGTGACTAATCCAGTTGGGGGTTCGTCTTGTTTGTGTATGTTATGCCGTGGTCTGATTGTATCGAGTCATGATTGCTCTTTTGTTTGTGATTGTTTTGTTCTGAACTTTGCGGGGTTCGGAATCATTTTGGGTATGGACTGGCTTAGGAAGTATGCAGCAAAGGTTGATTGTGAAAGGTTGGAGGTGACAGTCGAGAATGTGGAGGGGCGAAAGATTGTGATACGATGTAAGCATGAAGAAGGTGTCTTCATGAGTTTCATGTATTCATTGGTTGTTCCACGAGATGGACTGTCATCGTTGCCAATCGCTAATGGATTTGAGGATGTCTTTGACGAGGTCAAAGGGTTACCGCCACATAGAGAGATCGAGTTTCGTATAGATCTAGTTGAAGGAGCCAGACCTGTTGTGATGCCTCTTAGGCGGATGGCGCCTAGGGAAAAGCAGGAGTTGAAGGTGCAGGTTGATGATCTTTTACAGAAAGGATTCATTCGGCGTAGTGTGTCCGAATGGGGTGCACCAGTTGTGTTTGCAACCAAGGCATATGGATCGTTGAGGTTGTGTGTGGATTATCATAAGCTGAATAAAGTGACTAAGAAGAACAAGTATCCATTGCCGAGAATAGATGACTTGTTTGATCAGCTTCACGAAGCTAAGGTGTTTTCTCAGATGGATTTGGCAACGAGATTTCACCAGTTAAGAGTGGCTAAGGATAGTGTGCCAAAGACTGCTTTTAGGACACCATCCGGTTTCTTTGAGTGGCTGGTAATGCCGTTTGGATTGACTAATGCGCCAGCATATTTTGTGGATCTTATGAATAGAGTGTTCAGAGATCAGTTGAGCAAGTTCGTACTAGTGTTCGTGGATGATATTCTGATTTATTTTAGAACTGAAGAAGAACACATGACACACTTGCGTATTGTTTTGGAAATCTTACGGAAACATCAACTGAAGGCTAAGTTTTCGAAGTGTCACTTCTGGAAGAGTGAAGTGAGGTTCTTAGGCCATATTATCTCTGGAAGTGGAGTAGCGGTTGATCCCGCTAAGGTGGCAGCAATCAAAGATTGGGGTAGACCTAAGAATGCGTCTGATGTGAGAAGTTTTCTTGGATTAGCAGGATATTATCGTCGATTTATCAAAGACTTCTCCAAGGTGGCTGCACCATTGACAGGATTGACGAAAAAGAACCAAGTATTCAGATGGGATGCTAAGTGTGAGCAAGCTTTTGGAATCCTGAAAGAGCGATTGACGAGTGCTCCTATTTTGACTATTCCAAGTGGGAATGATGAGATGGTGGTTTACATCGACGCATGTGGTACTGGACTTGGAGCAGTGCTGATGTAGAAAGGTAAAGTGGTTGCGTATGCAAGTCGACAACTGAAGCCGCATGAAAGGAATTATCCGACTCATGATTTTGAGTTAGCGGCGATTGTATTTGCTCTGAAGATGTGGAGACATTATCTATTGGGGGTTCGATTCGAGTTGTTTACAGATCATAAGTCGTTGAAGTATCTTTTCTCCCAAAAGGATTTGAATCTTTGGCAGCAACGATGGCTAGAGTTTTTGGCATCATATGATTTTGGTATAGCCTATACTCCGGGAAAGGGTAACGCAGTGGCAGACGCGTTAAGTCGAAGACATGCAGGATTGGGAGCCATGTTTTCAAGAATGGAAGAGTCTCGAGTATTTAGCTGGATTTGACTTTAGGCCCAGATGTGAATTGGAACCTGAGATGTTGGCAAACTTATTGATAAGACCGACTCTTGTGGAAAGGATTGGTGAGAGCCAAAAGCAAGACGATAAGCTTGTCAAGATTATCCGTGATTTGGAATCTGGATTGGACCCAGAAAAGGATAAAGGATTCGAGGTCGATCGAGAGGGTTGGCTTCGGAAGCAAGGACGACTAGTTGTTCCCGATGTAGATGAATTGAGGAATGAAGTTCTGAAGGAAAGTCATCACTCGAAGCTGACAATTCATCCAGGTGGAAATAAGATGTATCGAGATATGAAGAGAACCTATTACTGGGAAGGTATGAAGAAGGATGTTGGAAATTTTATTTCCAAGTGCATGAACTGCCAGTTGGTAAAAGCCGAACAGAAGAAGCCAAGTGGATTGCTTCAGCCATTAGAAGTTCCTACATGGAAGTGGGAGCAAATATCGATGGATTTTATCGATGGGTTACCTAGAACAAGAACGGGAAATGAAGGGGTTTGGGTCATTGTAGATCGTCTGACTAAGAGTGCAAGATTCATTCCTGTTCGATCGACTAGGACTGCATCAAAGTTGGCTGAGTTGTATGTTAAGTGGATAGTACGATTCCATGGTGTTCCGAAGAGTATAGTGAGCGATCGAGACCCATTGTTCACTAGTGGATTTTGGAAGAGCTTCCAGGAAGTTTTGGGAACCGAGTTGTGTTTGAGTACAGCTTATCACCCTCAAACAGATGGTCAGACTGAGAGAGTCAACTGAGTTTTGGAAGATCTCCTTAGAGCTTGTGTTTTAGAATTCGGAGGATCATGGGAAGATCACCTTCATTTGGTGGAATTTTCGTATAATAACAGTTACTAGTCCAGCATTGGTATGGCACCGTATGAAGCATTGTATGGAAGACCGTGTAACTCTCCGACATGTTGGTTAGAAACAGGAGAAAAGCTGATACTTGGGCCAGAGATGATTCGACAGACTTCGGATTGCATAGAGATCATTCGGCAACGAATGAAGGCAGCCCAAGACTGACAGAAAAGTTATGCCGACAAGCATCGTAAGGATTTGGAATTCGACGTAGGTGATATGGTTTTTGTGAAGATTTCTCCACTGAAGAATGTTATTCGATTCGGGAAGAAAGGAAAATTGACTCCGAGATTTGTCGGACCATTCCCGATCATCGAGCAAATTGGAAAGCTCGCCTACAGATTGGAGTTACCAGAGAAGATGTCGGGTGTGCACAATGTTTTTCATGTATCATATCTACGGAAGTATGTGCACGACTCGAATACAGTGGTTTCTACTGATAGCTGTGAAGATTTCGAAGTTGATCCAGTCGATAAGAGACCTCGTAAGCCGCTTCGTGTTGTGGAAACTGACACGAAACAGCTTAGGAGGAAGGTGGTTAGGTTGCTCAAGATACAATGAAGTGATGATGATAACGACTGTACATGGGAGGTGGAAGAGAGGATGAAGGCAGCTCATCCTGAACTCTTCAAGGTATGGCCCTAAGGTGTCGTGTCATCTAACGACATTGTAACTTGTTCTAGTCTTAGAATTCTGCATGCTAGGCTAGTAATTGGATGCATAGTTTGTTGATTTCTATGGATGGTAGGCATGCAGAATAGTCTTTGTTTGCTCTTGTTTGTTTGGAATTTCGGGGGCGAAATTCCTAAGGGGGAGAGAATGTAACGACCCGCATTTTTACGGATCGAAACATCGTAAAACAGTTATCATTAGGTCGCATTGTTGATAAGTCGTCCATAGTCTAAGTCCTAGGTCGTATAGTAGTTAGGTCGGAGTAGACGACCTAAGGAAGTGGAGCGACCTAAGGAAGTTGGCGACCTAAGGATTTTGGGATAGGTCATATAGGAGATGAGTCGTGTGGTGGCTTAGGTCGTGGGGTAGGTTAGGTCGGATGAGCGACTTAAGAGGATGGAGCGACCTAAGAGAGTGAACGACCTAAGAGTTGGCAACCTACAGGATTTGGCGACTTAAGGAAATTGGCGACCTAGGAGTTAGCGACCTAAGGAACTAAGCGAGTTAACGACCTAAGAAGGTTAGGTCATGGACGAGTTAAGAAGATAAGTGGGTTGAGTCGTTAGGTCGCGTGGATGTTAAGTCGTATTCTAGCTAAGTTAGTTAGGTCGTGAGCTTCTGTGTTTAGTTAGGTCGTAAGCGACCTAAGTTAGTTAGGTCGTGAGCTTCTGTGAATAGATAGGTCGTTAGACGACCTAAAGGTGCTAAGTCGTTATAGTTAGGTCGCGTGTGTGTTAGGTCGGCATCTCAGTTAGGTCGCGACTTATGTTAGGTCGCGTAAGGGCTAAGCAGTTAGGTCGCGCGCATGCGATAGGTCGTAGGTCGTGGATGCACGGATTTTTTAGGTCGTAGGTTGGGGTTGTTAGGTCGTGCACGACCTAAGGAGGGGCGGACGACCTAAGGAAATCAGCCTATAAATAGGCGGGTTCTTCTTCATTTTTGGGATCCGGATTTTGAAGCGACGAAGTGCTGCTATTTTGAGAGCTCGAGTTCTACACTTCTTCACTTCTTTTCTCCACTTTAATCTTGTGCTTCCTTCCATCTAAATCGAAGATCGAATCGAAGATCTAAGAGCTTAGATTGAAGATCTACATCCATCGAAGAGGGATTTCATCGTTTGAAGCGGATTTGTGATAGATTGAGTTAGATCCTTTGCTGTCCAGATCTGAAGTGTGTTGCTTTTAAGGTGATTAGGTGATTTGGTGAGTGGTGATTATCTCTCACACGGATCCAAAGGAGTATATCGGATCGTTGGCTTGATTTTGTGTTAAAATAGTGATTTCCATGCATTTCCATAAACTTAAGTATAGATCTATTGTTCATGATGATTTGACATCCATTTTACTACATGTTAACCTATGAAAGTTCATTCATCAAGTTGTAGAGATATTGCTCATGTTTTCATACTTGTTAGATTTCGACTCTTTATTTACAAGATTGCCATTATTGTTATAATTGTTTATTAGATCATGTTTGAATGTTTGATTACTTGGATTAATGATTGACTTGATTGATTGTTATAAATTAGTTGATTGATGATTTGATTTAGACAAGATGGTCGAAGATGATTCAAAAGCTAAGTGAAAGGCTCTTGAATTGGAAAAGCTGCTCGTGGCATATGTGGCAGATGATGAAGCTCATATGGATAGGTTTGATGATGATGATGTTGAGATGAGGCTTTGCTATGATGATATGAAGCGAGGCATGATATGAGATAGCCTTGGTTTAATCCAGACGGGATCTTTCCAAGCATGTTGATAACTCGGTGAAATGGTTCGAGTTTGAGAATAATGGTTTGCTCGAGAGGCGCTTGAGCTAGTATGGAAATAGTCGTCGAGGAGGATGACTAGAAGGCTGAGATTTCATCGTTGTTGAAGGTTCTAGCATGCTCAAAGCAAGAGTACGCTGGGCAGATTTGATAGTCCCTAAAGACTACTGATTGGTAGTCGAGTACTCTGGGCAGATTCGATAGTCCTAGGCACGGGCTGCGACGACGTGCGAAGTTATGTCTAGAACCGGGGTTTCCATTAGCCCTTGATGGACGGCTGAAAGAATGTGCCGGTCATTCAATTAACGGTGATATCGAAGCAATGATAACAGTGATAGCCAGAGTCATGGATGTTTGGTTGTATCGTCATTCGGTTTCAAGAGTGGTATTTTCTGGGTGCTTATCTGATCTTGGTTTAGGCCTTAGGGGTTTGTACTTGGAAAACATCGCCCTTGACTCGAGTGATAATTACTTTACTTTAAATGTTTGCTTTGCTATGTTTGTTTCTGCTTAGTGTGTGTCTGGGGGCTATCACTGTAGAAAGAGGTGGAGTGGGAGGGTTGGATTCCTATTCCTTTTTCCTTTATGCTCTTTTGGTATGTTGTTAGTTAATTTACCGCTCACTAAGACTGTTATCTGACTCAAGGCTTTATGTTTTAACTCTTATTGCCTTGGGCTGTTCATCCATTTTGGGACGGGCAGACTAGGTAGCAGGTGACAGGTGTTGTTCTTAGTTTCCGACGATGCTGATGACGAAGACGAGCTGGAGGCTTGCATATTATTTTCTTACTATATGTACTGGATGTTCCGCTGCTTTGTATAATTCTCTGAGTGATATGTAGTGAGGCTTGATGTATTGACTATTCAGATGTTGTATTAAACTATTATGAAGTTTTATTGATGGTTCTATTCTATGAAGCTTCACTATATATATTCTCTATTGTATTTTTATCCATGCGCTGTGAGTAATACGATAGATTCTACTGTTTTAATTTACCCTGACAATCGTCCATGGCTGCCTGGCACACTTTACAGTGCACTATCTCTAGGTTACGTGTGGGGGTCATGGGCGGTCGTCATAACAATTGCCTTAAAGAGCAGAGAAGAGAGCGATGAAGAAGAAGAAGATCCAATTGAAGTGCTTGCAATGGCTGTCAATAATATTAGAAGAAGATTCAAGCCACGCAAAAAGAAAACCAGTGGTAATAGGTCAAAAGATTCTGACAACTCTGAAAATGAATTAACCTGCTATAACTGCAACAAGCCTGGTCACTTCAAACAAAATTGTCCACTTCTCAAAAACAACAAGGGAAAGAAAAAGAAGAAAAAGGCCTTCGCAGCGACTTGGGATGATGAGGAAGGAGAGGAAGTTTCAACTGATAGCTCAGAGGAGGCTAACTTGTGTCTTACGGCAAGCTCAGATTTAGAAGCAAGCTCAGAGGAATCAAGATCAGATTCAGAAGCAAGCTCAGAGGAATCTAATGAGGTAAAGAACTATTCTTATAAAGAACTTGTTTATTTGTGCCTCGATCTTACTAAAACAGTTGATGCTCTTGATTCTAAAATTGATAAACTGAAATCTGACAGGAGAGAACTTGCCCGTGAAAATTTTAGGTTAGAATCTGAACTTAAAAAAATTCAAAACCTAGAATGTAAAAATTGTAAAAATTTAGATTCAGAATTATCAAAATTGAAGAATAATTTTGAGGATCTTGAGAAAGAAAACTTGAATCTAAAGGAAGCCATTGAGACTAGGAAAAAGGATTTTATAAATAGATGTACCTCACTTGTGTCTGAAAACTCAACACTGAAAACCAAAGTCCAAGATCTTGAGAAATCACTGAATAACTTTTTTAGAGGAGAAAAATCATTCAATATGTTGTTGGGAAATCAATTGTTTGCTAACAATAGAAAAGGACTAGGTTTTGGGAAAACAGAAGTTGATAATAGTGCAAAAGGTAAGGGTATCTTTACTGAATATGAAATAATTGGACATCATGTTGAAAATTGTAGTCATAGGAACAAGAACACGAAATTTATAAAAGTTTGGGTTCCTAAAAATTCTACAAACAAATTTCATGTCTATTGGAACAAAAATGAAAAGACAAAACAAGTTTGGGTTCCAAAGGGATTGTTTATTCATAATTATTCTGCCACTAACAACCATGGACCTATAAAAACAAATAGGTCACATAAATCTTTAACCGTGTAGGTGTGGTGGCAGGCTAAGGAACAACATTAGTGTTATCTGGATTCTGGCTGTTCCAGATACACAACGGGTGACAAATCAACGTTCCTTAGCCTAGTATAAAGGTGACAGATTCACTATGGGCAAACAACTAAAGATTATCGTACAGGTAAAACATGTAGTTGTATTTACTTCCAAACGATAGATAACCGGTAAGAATCTGCATCATAATCTGAATTAAATCAGCCAGTTATGATTGATGGTGTTAATTCTGATTTTTAACCAATCGTCTTACTCGAAGTAATTGTGATGGTTGACAGAATCTAACTTGCTTGATTTATGATCTTATATGACTTGACTCTGTGCTTAAAAATTGATCAACCATTTCTCGAACTTAAATTTGTTTGGTCAAATTATGAGGTTGATTGACTGTTGAGAATTCATGCTATAAAAGTGTTTTTTAGAAACTGTTGAAACTTTAAAATGCTTTAACTGTGATTCTACGAAAGGTATACACACTCGCTCTTCATTTGATAAAAGTTTGTGTGCGTTTCGTTGTCACAGTGGTTTATTTCTGAAAGTGAATCTGATTCTGTTGAAATGATTCTTAATAATGAAAGTTGGATTTGAGAGATGCAAAGTTGAACTTAATCAATTTGAAAGAAGAAATATCGAGGGATAATCGGTTCACTTCTCTATCTTACTACTTCTAGACCCGATATCATGTTTTCTGTGTGTTTGTTGCACGTTTTCAATCTAACCCTAAAGAATCACATTTGAAAGCCACTAAACGAATTTTAAGATATCTTTCACACACACACAAATTTGGACTATGGTATCCTTCTTGTGAAAATTTTGATTTAGTTGGTTTTTCTGATGCTGATTATGCGGGTTCATTGGTTGACAGGAAAAGTACTAGTGGGACATGTTTCATGCTAGGACATTCATTAGTTTCATGGTCTAGTCGAACACAAAACTATGTTCCATTATCCACCACTGAAGCAGAATATATTGCATTAGGAAGTTGTTGTGCTCAAATTTTATGGATGATACTAACTCCTTCTGATTTTGGCTTAGTTTATAAACAAGTTCCATTAAAATGTGATAGTAAAAGTGCAATAGACTTGTCAAATAATCATGTTCTTCATTCACGCACGAAACACATTGATGTGAGACACCACTTTCTTAGAGATCACATTGCTAGGGAAGACATTTGCATTAAATTCATTTCAACTGAGAATCAACTTGCTGATATTTTCACAAAACCCCTCCCCGAAGACAGATTTTCCAGATTACGTTTGGATTTGGGGATTATGGAAATTGACTAATCATTTTTCAATTTTTGGTTGAAATATTCTTGGATATTTATTTTCAACTTCAATTTCTAGAATTCAAACCTGTTTTGGATATCATTCAAAGATTGATTCGAATATGGTATTCAGTAGTGGAAATACGTTTGGTTTATGAAATTTCATAATATGATTAATTTGGTAACTTATTCCACGACCATTTCTATTTCTACCATCTTTCTATCATTCATAATGGTTTTGAAAATTGAGAAGAGTGAATTACTTTTTAAATTAAAAAGGAAAATAAAGAAAATTTTAAAATTATTTCTCATGCATCCATTCTCATTTAAAAGTCCTTATGGTTATGCATGGATGGATCATGGGAGGTTATCATCACTCCGTTCTCATTTAAAAGTCCTTATGGCTATGCATGGATGGAGCGTGATAGCTAATAAGTAACTGCTAATCCCATTTAAAAGCCCTTATGGTTATGCGTGGTTAGTAAGTGCTTATTCTATTTTTGTGCTTAAATGTCAAATTTTGTTAAATTATAAATAAAATAAAACATCCCTCTTCTCATTATATAAAAACTAAATCATCGATCCATTCTCTAAAATGTGGAAATTGTTATCGTGTTATGATATATTATGATTTTTCTTGGTTTTACATTTGTTTTTTCCCCTACCGTTCCATTATTATTTTTTCAGTCTTTTGATGATAACAAAAGGGGAGAAGAACGAGATTTTGATAAGGAAATAAGTATTTCTGGAATATTTTACTAAATTTGTTAAATGCTGTTAGTTATTTTTCTATAATTCTTTTATTCTTCTGTAATTTCCTAAATCTTCCAAATAGGAGTGGTCTCAGTTGTAGGGGGAGCATACATATAGGGGGAGCTAAATATTTCATGATTAAACACATTTACTAGAATTTCAAAATCTTTAATATATATGTTTGTCATCATCAAAAGGGGGAGATTGTTTGATGTGTGTTTAGTGTTTGATGATAACAAAATATATATCGAATTATAGATGTGTTTGCAGATTAAACAAATACAGGAATAAATATTCGTGTTGAAGTAATAATGCTATTGCACAGAATTTAACAAATTCAAACAGTATTTTTATTTCAAATATAATATTTTATTCAGTACAATGTTTTCTCATACATTACACTGATTTCATATTTACAGTTCACTCTCATTCAAACAATTCATTGTTACATTTCTGTCCTCACTACATCACTCATACACTCAGTCTTCTGCATCTGCATTGTCCAGCTCCAGTATTTGTCTTGTCTCCTGTGTACCTGTATAATTAAAAACTACAGCAGTAATCTGAAAAGAAACGAATTTGATTTGCAAAAATATAAAATTTATTTTTTTAAAGCTGTCTCAGATATATGGGTTATCGTCATCATCTTTGATTGAGTAATATCTGTGCATATCAGTATTCATATCAGGGACATGTAATTACGAGTGGCTGCAGTACACACGTATACACATGTGCACTGCCTCGCAAACTCGAGTGCACAAGCTCAAATCAAAATCAGATTCAACACAAGTGCAAATGGCCTCGACCAAAATATCAATGAAATGTGAATGTACACTGGATCCAACAGCAACATCAAAGTGCAACTCAAGTTAGTCCAACATGCAAATGAAACTGTACATGAAGCATAACCACAGTAACTCAAATGACAAGACTAGATGTGCAATACCATACAAGGCAATGCATCAGAAAACTCAAGTGAAGCTACACTTCAGAATAAAATGTATGCACATATATGAAGGCTACACATGAATACATTGGAGCAATGCAACAGTTCAACATCACAGTATACACATGATCAAGTACATCAACCCAGACTCAACCAATGATCACAAGTACAAGACCACTGACTCAAGTTCAAGAGACTCAAGTGAAGCTTCAGTGATACAATAACAATCATAGATATGCAGATACAAAATAATCAAGTTCATCAATACATCATGAAACTAGACCCGGCATGTATAAATTCAAGATCAAGTAAATATATGAAGATCAAAGACAGAAGCTACACTTATCATAGTTTAAACTACAAACTACATAGAACAATCAGTGGCAAATGCATGTACAAGTGAGCACATGAACACAGCAGCCTCAATAAATGTCTACAGTGGCTACAGTTTAACAAACAAGTAAAGATCAAACCAAGTTAGGTATCAACAAAGACAGATGGTCAGAAACGAGATTGACAATCATCAACAATGAACATAGTCAATGCCTTAGATCAACAGTGATCAAGACAAGGCCAGGAAATCACAGAATTGAAGTCGGGATAAACACAGAATGTCAAAGCCGTGATCAAAAGTCAGAGATGTGGTGAAAGAAAATGATTTCGAAAGTCAAAGATATCACAAATATAAAACCGAGTATTTCAGTAAAAAGAAATTCAAGTGCGTATCTTTGAAAAAGTCAAAAATCAAAAGAGGAAAGTATTTACCGCATAAATCAAGCAAGATCGAACGATACAAAATAAAAGCGGTGGGTTAAAAGAAATTTCCCAAAATATCAAAGCGTAAAAAAAATAGAAAGATTCAACAACGTGGGGATCAAGGAATCAAATCAGACGCATATATAAAGAGACCCAAAATCATCATCGACAGTGTGGTGAAGAGCATAGAAACACAAACCCAATCATCACTGACTTAAAGCATTCAAGTTCAAATCAGAAAAGCAACAGAGCAGAAATCATACCGAAGTCAGAGATCAATAAAATCAGACTCGAGGCAAGGCGCATCAACGACGCCACAATTCGTCAGAGTATCAGAGAATTACAGAGTCACCATAAAGGGAATCGCAAGCCAGAGCTACAAAGATTGACAAAGCCGAAGCTCCAAATCGAAGTAGGGTAAAACCCTAATTCCAGAGCTACAGAAAGTCGCCAAAAAAAAACGAACAAGGGCAAAGCCCTAATTCATTCAAGCAAGCGTCGAAGAAGAGGAGCCAATTCGTCAGAGAATCGAAGAATCGCCGAAAGCCCCAATTATTGAGTCGCCATTTTTCTCTCAAGGAATCGGGCTAGTGAAAGGGATCGGGCCAGAACAACAAAAAGAAAGGGATCGAAGATAATTGAAGTGGGTCGGCGTTTTTTAATTGAAATAAAAGGAGAGGGCCGGCCTGGTTAACAAATTGGGTTTTAATTTTTAAATTAAGTCTAGGGTTTTTAGTTGTTTAAATTTTCTTTTGGGCCAGGTTTTAATTACTTTGTTTTGGGCCAAATTTAAATAAGGGCAAAAGTGTTTTAAATTGTCGATTTAAATTTTTCCCTGGGTTTAAACTGCGTTTTGTTTTTCAGTTTGTATTTTCAAAGTCCAGTCAGGGTAAATCACCACCTAGGGTTTAGGTAGTGTCAGATTGTCTAGTTATGGTTAGTTCAGTGAGCAGGGTGTGCGAGTTTACGAAACTTTATAGGCGGAGCAGGGTGCGAGTCTGTAGGAGTGTTTGTAAGCGAGATACTGTTTAATCCTAATAGAAATCTGGGAATGCAGCAGTAGGCAGGGGTTGCCGAAGCTGGGTAAATTTTGTGTGTGATTTACTTTTCTGCATATTTATTTATCTGCAGTTCGATTTCGCGTTTAATTCGAGAAAATTTGCGATAACCCTATTCACCCCCCCTCTAGGGTTAATCTAGATCCTATAGAGAGACTTGTCCACACCCTTACCTTTCTCCTTCCACCGAGCATCCCTCAACTCAGCCACATAGCAGGCACGTCCGGTCGCCTGATATCCATGCACAACTCCCACGCCTTTGTCAATTGGGAATTTCATGATAAGACACCAAGGGATGATGGCTGCCCGGAATTCAGCAAGGGCCAGTCGATCCAAAATAATATTATATGGAGATTCAACATCCAGCCCTACAAATAGCAACATCCACACTCTCTTGCGGTCTCATCTCCGAACTTCACATGCAATTTCAACATATCCGACAACTCCGATCACAGCACCATTAAAGCCATTGATGCGGCCTTTTGAGGTTTCAAGTCCTTAGCTTCCATCCTCATCTGATCGTAAGCCTTTTTGAAAATAATATTCATGGAACTACCATAGTCAATCAAGATCTTCCTCATTAAGGCGGGGCCAACCATGGTCAAAATGACCATTGGGTCAATCGTCGGTGCCTCCACCTTATCTGCATCTTTGTTTCTGAATACAATGTCATCTGCCATGGTATGCTGCTGTTTGGCTGGGGCCCCATCTTCTATATTTAGACAACATTCAAAATTCATATGATTTATTGCGCTAGCATAGCACTCCATCTCATGCTAGCTCTTATCAGCTGGATGTGGTCCTCCGACTACTGTATTGATAATTAATCTTCAACCAGTCCGTGCAGGCTCCTCAACCCTGTGCGGCTTGTCCTTGGGTTGGGTTCAGATGTCCCCTGCCCACCATACTACGGGGCTTTAACAAACTGCTGTAGTTTTCTTTCTCGAAACAGTTTCTCAATAACATCCTAAAGTTGTCTACATTCATTTGTGTTGTGACCATAACATTCGTGGAACCGGGAATAGTTTCCAGTCTGCTTTTGTTTCTCCATTGATTCTTTTAGAGGTTGCTTCCTATATTGCATGGTATTGCATGTAGACAAGTAGACGTTCTCTAGAGATGTATTCAGTGGTGTGTAGGTATCATACATTGGAATCCTTGACTTTCCTCTTCTAGAATCCCTCTTTCGTTCACGGTTCCTATCACCGCCTTTCTTTTGTTGATTCGGTTTATTTTGGACATTTACTTGAACTTTTCCAGAACTATCCTCGGACTGTTTCACTGTAATGTTACTTTGCACTTCCTCTCCACTCGGTCCTACAACATTCTTATTCCTAGAGCACCTAGCTTCCTCTTTCCTTAAATACCGAGCCGCTTTTACATAGAAATGCTCCAACGTGCCGGTGGTTTGCCGGCTAACCAATTACCAGAGTCAAATTCTGGATCAATCCCTCTTTTAGCGGCATTAATATTGAATGGTCATTTGGATTAATGACTTCTGTGATGATTGTATGAAATCTCTCTAAACAGTCTTTCAGTGATTCTCCCGGAGCCTGGATCACGCTTGATAGGGACATTACATCTTTGGGGCGAGTTGCATGCATATGGAACTGCTCCATAAATTTTGTTGCTGAATCTACCAATCTAGAGATTGACCTTGGGGGCAATCTTGTGAACCATATTGTTGCTATGCCAGAAAGAGTGATGGGAAAACATCTGCATTTTATTGCATCATCTGCTCATACGGAGTCCATCAGACATTCATATCTCATGATGTGCTGCATGGGGTCAGTTTTTCCCTTATAGGCAGGCATCGATGGCATGCTAAATCTCCTCGGATATTCCATATGTAAAATATTGTCAATGAACTGGGTATGGCTTCTTGAGATCCCCAATCATCATTGGTCAAGCCTTGGCTCTCCCTTACCAGCTGCTTGATTATAGCCATCAAGTCCGACATTTGGATAGTTGGAGCCAAGCGGTGGTCGTGCTCCACCTGACGTGAATGGTCTGATTGATGTCTATGGGCTGGGCCGTTCCACGCCTTCTTGGCTCAACATCCTCTTGATGCACGTTCACATCCTAATCATTTCGAAGAGGTAATTGATCTACATTAACTTGAACTCCAGCATCCAGATCAACAGCAGCAGCTCCAGTTTGAGTTACACAAGAAAAAGGTAAGGCTCCTCCCTTGGAGGAGGGACCAGCCCCGATCCCTATAGATGGATCAGGTCTGATCGATCCTGGTAGCCCAAGATTAATTGTGTGTTGATGTCCTAAAGCTTCTGCATGATATCTGTCGACGTCTGCGCCTGTGATGTTCATCTGAGGAAGTTGACTCTCCGATGCAGAATAGGGATTTAGCTCCCTCCAAAGGTTTTCGCGTTGTTGATCCTTGAGTTGATTCATTAGATCGATATTGGCTTGAATCTGCTGTTTCAATTATCGGTGGCTATCCATGAGCTCTCTCATTAAATTCTAGAAATCAGCTCTTGTGATGGAATTAGCTGGATTCTGCACATCAACTGGATTGTTGGCATTAACATCTACTGGTAGATTGCTTTGGCTTCCTTGCTGGATGCTGGCATTCTCGTTTCCCTCTGCATTTTGAGTGGTAGATCTGGTGTCCCTAACCATCCATAATAGTTTTCCTTATAGATTTCTTCTTTAAATATAAGTTTAAACGGACGCTTGTCGGGTGGAAAGCTGGATCTATCTCACGAATATGGGAATCCACAAGTAGATGATCAGATCCAGTCGAGCTAAGAATTTGTCTTCTCAGTGAAAGCACCAAAATATTTACACAATAATTGGTACAAACACTCGATAGAGGTTTTATAGAGAAATAAATGAAGAAAATCCAATTAAAATGGTGGAAACAAGCAATTAAATAATAGAAAATAAGCAATAACAAGAACACAATGATTTATAGTGGTTCGGCATTGAAAGCTTACGTCCACTTTGGAGAAATAACATTATTAATCACTTGAATTATTGAGTATAGAGGGATGAATCGAGTATGATCCGTAGTTATAATGGAGTACAAAGGAAACAACAGCGTACAGATCCCCAAAATGAATTATCAAGTCTATATTTATAGGGGAAGATGGCTAAATATCTTTTTGAAATTTCGACAGTGGAGTCTCCAGATCTAGAAGAAGTCATAATATCGATTGTGGGTCCCACATCATTTGTAATAACGATCATCACTGATCATTTTGTGAGATCCTTTCGGCATGCGATCGATAAGGAGGGCTCCACTCTTCAATATATTGATGTTCCCAACGTTTCATGTGTAGTTGACTTGTAGATTTTGAGATATCGATAATTTTCCGCTGATTTGAGCTGTAAAATTGGTACAGTAGGATCAATAATTGATGGATATGGATCGTACCCGATCCATTTTCAGGCATTTGTGTATATTAATATTTTGAGCGTTCTATTGAGTTCATCTTTCGCTTTTGCTTCACTGCTGCTTCATATAATCATATGCACCTAATCTCTAGGGTTCATGATCGTTAATCTTATGTGCTGATCTTGACTGTCGAGTCTAACTTGTCTAGTAAGTTCGGGTATAGCCGGGCCAAAAGACCATATAACGGTAACTCTTTCCAAATTGTTGGGACGTGTATTTCTCATGGTTGTTGGGGGCACCAAGAGGTTACATACTGATAGTTATTGAATAACTATGTGATGACTCACTCGAGAGTTCTCTGTTGGTTAATAAAACTAAGGTAAAATAAACAATCTCAAAGTGACGATGTTACACAGTTCCCTTGACTTGAAAATACAGTGGAACTTCAATGTGGACACTCCACTTTGGTTATAGTTAAATCGTGGCATGCCATCCATCAAATGATTATAGTTGGATTTGAGTTGAAGCATTGAAAGTGAAACACTATTCGATAAATAATTCGTCTCCTTGGTTATATAGGGTTAATATCACAATTAACTTTAGTCAACTCGAAATCGAAATCTCTAGCCAAAGCACTATGGTTAATAATAATTATTATTATTGAACTAAGGATTTTGTGTTTGGAGTTACAAAGTTTAATGTTGACGATGTTGGAGTTTTGACCAGAACCAAATTACATATATCCTAATGTGATATAGTTTTGACGAAGTGATTTGGTGTAAATATTCGTTACTACCAAGTACTGCTTATAATACATAAATTGGATTTTACCAAAAGACATGTAAGTGATAAATTTAGTCAAAATGTCACACAGTAGCTAAGGTGGTGTGCGATCATTAATATTTAAATTCTCTAATGTTGGTCGCTGACCGAGTTTACATCTTTGACTCGGATAACTAAAATGATTAATAGTCTGGATGAACCATATGATTTAATTATTTATAATTGATGTAAAATAATCAAATTAATTAATATTTTTGAAATATGAGTTATTAAATTTTACTTAATTTGTCTGAATGCTATTAATATTTAATAAAGTGTGTATATAAAAGATATAAACATGAGTACCGATATACGATGTCGGTGGAATGTTTAAATTGGATTTAAATAGAATAAACACTAAGTCAGTTTTTAAATAAATTAAGTAAATTAATATTTTTGAAATATTAATTATTAAAATTTATTTGATCTTTTTGAATGACATTAGTTTTTAATAAAGTGTGTGTATAAAAATTATATATGGATATCGATATACGATATCGATAGAATACTTAAATTAGACTAATTACTAAAGGGATTTGGAAACTATTGAGGGCCTATGTAGCACCATTCTTGGCCAACCATACTTGGTTAAAGAAGAAGATAATTTAATTGAGACTTGATAAAGCATTAAAGAGGGAATGTTTTAAGGAAGGAATTGAAAAGGTTTCGATTATTCTTGTAAAAGAAATCACTCTTCATTTCTTTCACTCGTTCTTCCTGACAATTATTTTCTTCGCTCTTCTGCTCCATTAGGCCAAAATTTCCATGGCTTCAATGGCACTAAAATTCCCAATATAAATTCAAAGTGGAATCAAAACATTCATGGTGGTATTTTCCTCTAGATCCTAGCAAAATCGAGAGGTTGATTCAAGCAAATCACGGTGTTATTCTTTATTCAATGTGCAAATCTTTGGCTTCATCTTTAGCTAATTTCTAATTTTATTTAATTATTTATTCACCATGTTAATAAAGTTTAGACTTACACTTGCTTCATCCAGATCTAAAATCGGCACCCTAGTTTAAACAACTAATAGGATAACATGATTTAATTTAATTTTTATTTAAAACTGAAAATGTTCATATGTGTAAAAATTATAATTTTACCTACAAGGAAGATTTTATGTATACATAAAGTTTTAAAGGTAATTTATGTGTGATTTGATCATAGAATATAAGATAGCTCTAAAACCAAAACATAGATCTCAAACCAAATTGCAAGCATAATAATATTTGTCCAAAACTGATGTGTGTGTTTTGACCTTAATATTTCTTTGGATTGTTTTGCTTTAGATTGGATTAATCTTGAGAGATAAAATTAAATATCTCTCTCACACACACATATACATATATTATAGATTTGTACATAAAAGGAATTTAGAAATATATGAATTTTATGTTCATATCAAAACTATTTAATTGAAATTATTGAATTTTTTTTTCATTTACAAATGTGCTTGAACAAATTTATTTGTTTTAAAATATATATATTGAAGTGAAACTATTTAAAATTTCATAATTATACATACACACACACATATTTTTAATGTTAATATTTAATTCATTAAGGTTTTTCTTTCAGATGTAATCTAGATCTTAGTTTTGAATAAATTTTGTCGAATCAATCTTGGATTTCTTGTTTTGCATTTGGATATTGATGTTTGTATTAATCAAATTATGTTAAGTTTTTCTAAAGAATCACTATTATTCATATATTGATCTTATCGTATTTTGCAATCAATTAATCATCTCACAAAATTAGACTAAATTGAGTAAATTGGTATATATGCATTTATTGTCTTTGTCGTTGCATGTTATGTTATTTGTGATGCAACTGATATTTATTCATGTATATCTTATCTGGCATGTTTACCATTCATTATCACATTTATTTTTAATGTGATTAGGCATAATTATAGTATAATATTTACAAAAGAGAAAGATGTAATCAATTGTTGATACCACCATTTCAACTTTCCATTTTAGATCTTAATGTGATTACATTTTTATATGATATAAATA
Source organism: Allium fistulosum (assembly GCA_030737815.1). Taxonomy (NCBI): domain Eukaryota; kingdom Viridiplantae; phylum Streptophyta; class Magnoliopsida; order Asparagales; family Amaryllidaceae; genus Allium; species Allium fistulosum. The sequence continues at coordinate 726,795,306 of CM060904.1, forward strand.
TGTTCACCCCTTTTTCACACCTTTTTGGAATATGAATATATATGATATATTCATAGACTTAGACTTTATACTTAATAAAAATAGATTTAATAAATTAAATCAGAAAGTTAAATAAAATTAGATTTTATTTAAATTAATTAAATTGGATCTAGTGAATTAGACTTCATAGGCCTACTATGATCCAAATAGAAAAAAATTTAAATCTACCTATTTTGCCTGCTTTTGACTGGCTTGGTTCCAACAGTATGGATGATATTATACATGTTTATTTAGTTTAAATTCCATCATTTCAAGTTGATTACTTTATTTCAGCCCAACTATTATTATTCAATGCATGTTTAAAATAGTTTTTGTTATAAATGATGCTATGAAGTGCAAGTTAAACCATAATACATGAACATAACTAATCAAATGAGCTATTTGATGGGCTAAAATGACATTTTGGGAAATAATTGTCATCTTGAAAGCTCAAATGATTTTAAAAGTAATAAATTTTGACATTTATCAAGAACGACATAAGATTTGACTACTAGACCGATAATATCCATCATAGTGGATTGATTCGAGGGTCATAACCTGAATCGTAATGACCTTATCCCTCGTTACTGTTTCCAAACAATATATTGCTAGGACATATAAAGCTATCGACGATAATGAAGATTGTTGAAGACGTAGCGCAAACGAAGTGAAGTAGTGCCACCAAATGGAGATATGATGAAGTGGACAAGAACATTAGTACGTAAGATTTATTGTTAACCCAAAAAATGGATTAACACCCTAGATTGAGTGTGAAAGCACCAGCCCTGTTCTTACAGAGCAACAATATAGAAAATAAGTGTAAAAAGAGAAGAAGATTTTTGGTTCGGTTGTTAATGAAGCCTACGTCCACTTTATAACTTTCTATTAACTGACCGCTATTACAAGTTGAATCAGATTACAATATAGTTGAAACTTATAAGTTAGATCAAGTCACAAGTATAATAGTTCACTTGAGAATCACATTGAATCCCTAGATGACTAATATGTGGGAGGAGAAGAGTGAAGGATAATCACTGCAGAGTTCCAGCAGCCAGTTCAGAAGATCTTATTTATGTTGTAGGTAGGATTGTATTTATAGGGGTTATAGAGCACTTGGGCGAAAGCCGCTTTGATAGAAACCTGTACTCAATGTCATAAAGGAGCTCATAAAGTTTGAAGGTGACCCAAGCTAACCTGATGGATCGTTAGCGCTCCATAGGTGATGGATCGTTAAAGATCCATGTACTTAGTCTATTTTTGAGTGATCTCCATTTGGTTGTCTTTCTATTTTTTATTTGAGTGCCTTATCTAAATATCAAGTTGTTTAGAGTTTGTTTGATCATCCATCTTCATGGGTCTTCTAGTTCAGAAGAACATCCATAACTCACTTAAAACTTAACGAAATTAGACGAAACTTTACAAGTACACTCTAGAGGGTGTGCGGGACCTACACTATGAATTTCAGGTGGTGGGACTAACCTACATGGGTCTCTAGCGATCCATCAAATCTTCTCCAATCATGCTTATTTTTTCTATGAGCCTTATTTTATGTTTTCTAAGTGTTCTCTCTAAATTTCAATTCAATTTGATTCCGTATGAGTTCTCTAGGTCTAGTTTAAGCTAGCTTCTTTGGTCAAAACAGCTTGAATCAGAAAAGTTTTTACTTCTTGAACTACGCTGCTTGGAATGCTATGAAACTTGGTAAGTATTCTTAGAAGAGTTAGTAGATCATGACGTAAGAGGCTTTGACAACTCATGATGCCTCCTTTTGGATCACTAGCGATCCATGGATGATGGATTGCCAACGATCCATCTGCTTAGTGGATTTTTGGCTTGTTTCTCTTAAGTTCCATTGGCTTGTTCTTTTAGATGCCTTTTTCAAGTTTCAAGTCATTCTGGCTTAGTCTAGATGTTCTAACTACTGTTGAATTTAGCTGGTTAAAAACCTAGTTAACATTTGCCTCTTAAAGTATGCTTTCTTTGAAAACAAAGTATGCTCTGGAACAAGACAAGTTTTGGATTACCATTCTGTGAATTTCAGTGAATCCTTAGAGTCCATCTCAAGATATTGTTTCCAATTGACTGACTTTTGTTAGCCGTTTGTTTTTTGATTTCGTTCTGAATTTCAATTCCTAGTATTGATTATGCAATATTTCCTCCGTAGTTTACATAAGGGTTTAGGTCGGTAAGTGGATGCACGACGTTGGTTTGGAGTCGACCTATATAGTTTTAACTCGACTGGCAGTGAAGCTAAGTTTTGTATCGAAAGATTGTATGCCGTTCTAGAGCGAAGTTTTGGTCTTTGTCTTTAACTATTTCTTTTTGAGGACTTGGTTAAGTTCCTATCGCCGTTTTGAATTCTAATGTGATGATTTATTCCAAAATTGGATATAGTGAATGATTCAATTGTATCGCTCTTCCAGTTTCTGTACTCCAGTGACCCTGAAAAGAAAAGCTTCCCACATTGCTTTGGACAGTAGCTCCGTTATCTATCGTTGATCGATATCGGGTAAGTGTGGAAAAGATAATTTCAAAGGACGATATGGATTGTTTTTCAAATGTAAGTAAGCTATCTACACTAGATTGTTCGTTTGCAGTATTCGGGATACTGGTCTCTTCTCATGTAGATAACACACTACATCTGCCGTGGTCAATGCTCAGAATCCGACTAGTCCACGTATGTTGACTTCACTTCGATTCTGGGCATAGGTCACAGAGGGATATTATTCAAAGTAAAACATACCTGACACTGTTGGACACCAAGTCTAATCATTTAAAATGACTTTCCGGTCATCCTGTCTTTAGTCTGGCTGAGGAACTTCCATTCCACCAGAAGCTGGATGCTTCACAGCTTAGGCTTCGCTTTTTATTCCTATCATGTCGGGACGATTGATTACAGATGAATTACAGATGAATTACAAGGCACAGCTACTCCTGTAGAGCCGTAGTTGAAGTTCGGTCAGGCACAATTTCAGTCTTCGAAAACTAGTGCATGACTTGTTCGATTGCGATTATCCTTTCCTTGTGTTTTTCGGAATTCAACCTACACATCAGTCTCTATCTCCGTGGACTATTGGTTTAATTACTCGATTCCGAGCATTGCCTTTTCCCGTTGGTTATTTGCTACTGCGCCTCTTATGTTCCTATGCAGCATAGTCGTTTACCGTAATCCTATACATGTAAACAATACTCTTGTAGTCATTTTGGCATATTCTATTTCATAGCTTTGTCCGGAACTATGAGGTACCTTGGTCTAGCCAGTTCTGTGGTTGTTCCTGTTTATGCACCGTTGAGTTCGTTCGACAAAGTGTTGGTGTATATGCCCCAGTCCTTAGGTTTGATTTCTCTGAATACTAAGTCTATATGATTTTGGGAGACTAGATCTCCTGGGCAATACGTTTGATTACCCCAGTTTGATTGACATGATAGCTCTTATCTCCAAGCACTAGGGAGCTGCTTGATCCCAAACTCTGATTTTTTTTCAACGATGTATGTTTCCTGACTGTAATTGAACTCCGCCAAGTTGACATCGTCATCTAATGTCATTCTAGGTACATGTGCTGAAAAGATGCATCATCGTCATCTTTTGCTAGAGTGAATTCTTCCAAGTCCAGTGTTGAGACCCTAATCTTGTATCAGTTTCTATCTCCAGAAACCCGTGCGTGGATGACTCAACTCTATGGATTTTTCCTTGATGTTGTGAATCCTCAGGTAGCATAAGATGCCAGAAGATAGGGCTGAAGATTCAATCAAACTCTTGCTTCTATTTTGAAATGCCGATGTATCGATAGTTTCATTTTTAGGGTTTCTTCTTAGAATCAACAAACTTCGAGTACTGGTTGTTGCCGTCAAAATTGGTCACCAACACCCAGTTGTATGAATGCACCAATATCCAGTCACAGATCTCAGATAGTATCTAATGTAGAAAATATAATATGAAGAACAAACAAATTAAAAATGAAAGCAAGTAAAAAGAGACAAGATTTATAATGATTTGGCCAACTCTGGCCTACGTCCACTCTAGAATAATCCCTTTTAGTATACTGTAGTTTATTTACAGTTAAAATCCAAAATTCAAGAATAAAATTGGTAGACTATAGCCTAGGTTGAAGATAAAGAGAAGCAAAAAGAAGATCCTGTTTCTGACGCCTTGCCTATTGTATTTATAAGGGAAGATGTGCACGGATCGGGCTGAAATTTCGGCAAAAGGTACGGAAGACCAAGACAAGGCCATCTAAAAATTTCCAGGCCCATCAGGGCCTACAATAGGGATAAGTACAGATCTCTATTAGTGTGTCCAAATGGACTGCGTCCCTATGATGGGTGGCCCATGATGTTAGCTATCTGCTCCCCAAATTTCATGCAATTCCGACGTACAGTTTGTGATATATTGCATTTTCCGTGAAGAAGTGTTGCTTGAATTTTGATTTCTGCCGATCCCTCCAAAGGGATTTATGTCAATCCCTCCAACTTCCTCCATTTGGAATGAGATTCCTAGGGGTGTTCCATATGTTGTAGTAAGCTTGTACTCCAAGTTTCATGTTAATAGCATGTGTAGATTTTGAGTTATTGACCGATCATCACTACAAAATTGAGTTTAGCTGATCCCTTTTATACCAATCCCTCATATACCGATCCCTCCTTTACCAATCCCTCCTATACCGATCCCTTTTTATAGGTGAAGTAATTTTCCAATAACTTGAGCGTACGAACTCCAAATGACTTGAAATTTGAAATGTAGCTTCATGAGGCCTTTCTTATTGTTCCATATCGATCTCAACTGGTTCGAGACAAAAACTAGGGATAGGTACCGATCCCCTAGGGGAGTGTTAGTTCCATACTTAGCCATTTTTTGAGTGCCATCCATCCGAATCCATCCGACTATCATGCATAGCTTTAAATATAACCGACCTCCAATCAATAATCACCTCTACGGATGTCCTGTATTGATGATTACAAAATCCTGTGGGTTATATCCGGCCTTTCCAAAATGCAGGTTAACACGATCCCTATGAGGGTTGCCCCATGATGTTAGCTACCCGCTCCTCAAATTTCATGCAATTCCGACGTGGGATCGATATAGGAGGGACCGTAAAGGAGGGATCGGTATAAGAGGGATCAGTATATGAGGGATCGATATAAAAGGGATTAGCTAAACACAATTTTGCAGCGATGATCGGTCAATAACTCAAAATATACACATGCTCTCAACATGAAACTTGGAGTACAAGCTTACAACAACATGTGGAATGACCAAGCGTCACAATGATCATTTGGTTCCAATCGTCACAATAAACTCTTGCTTCTATTTTCGAAAGCCGATATATCGATAGTATAATTCTTGGAGTTTCTTCTTAGCATCACCAAACTTTGGGTAATGGCATATTCCTGCAAGTTGGAACCAAATGACCATGTTAGACCATGAGTTGGTCATTGATCCTTCTCGTCATCACCAGATTGCGAGCGATGGTTGGTTTTTGAATGTTAAATCCTTCATTTCCTTTATTGGCGATTTTGTTGCCATAATGCTCTATTTTGCGATACAGAACTATTATCTAACAAACCTTGCGGTTATTCATGTTCGGGCTTTGCAACATTTCTTTTGATCAAGAATCTGTGTGTCTATCCCTGCTCGAGGGACTAGCTATTTCAAATGCCTGTATTTGGGCGGTTGTGAGAGATGGAGAAGTTCGGGACAAATGACTCGATTGCCCCTGGTATGGCTCTCAATCCTATTATAGGATTAAGGAAATTTGGTGGTTCAGTTCCGACCTTCTGTGATTGTCCCTACATGCCTTAGTTTTGCATGCTTTGCTTAATTTCTGTTGTCATGGAAGTTCTGTTCATACGACAATTCCTGTCTTCAGGAATTGATAACCTAGCTGCTTGGTTCCAAGCAACATTTCCTCAAGGCTGCCTATCTTTTGGCTGTATCTAAATTCTTTCTAAGTTGAATTCAGGAAATTCGGTTGTGCACCAGCTTTCATTCCTAGAAATTAGTACACGAGCAATTCAATCCTGGGATTTCCTTTCAGCACTACTTTATTCCTGTGCAGCGGCCGATTCCTGTGAAGAAAGGTCAAACCATCCGGCTGACCAATGAAAGGTTATTGTCTTCCTGTTGTTGCCCATTTTCGAGCAGCGATAGTTTTTTGAAGACGAGGGTGGATCTCAGTTGAGGACCAACTTCCATCTCCAGAAGCTAGTGCATTGATGGTTTACTATGATGAGTGTTTCTCATCGAACATGTAGATTAAATTTTTCTTGGCATTACCGAGGCAACATCGGTACATAGTGAATAGCAAATTTCCCAGCATTGCCGAGGCAATGTCGGTACTTAGAAAATAAAGGGTTTCCTGGCATTGCCGGGGGAACACCGATACTTATGAAATAGAAAGTTTCTCAATGTTGCTAGGGAAACACCTGTACTTAGGAAATGGGAGAAGGCCTTAGCGTTGTCTGGGAAACACCGTCACTCAAGAGGTTGGGATCGATTTTCCCCACTGATCCAGCAATGCTTTTAGTCCAGCTGGGCACTAGTCTCGGTCTTCAAAAACTTGCACTTCGATGATTGGATTGTAGAAGTCTTTTCTTAGTGCTGCCTGCCTTCGGGCAATGTTAAAGTCATGTTGGCTAGGATTGAATCATTCATCCGATTCTGTATGGTTGAGTAGATCCCTTTCAACCCAATGTGGCTGTTTTTCTCAATGTTGCTTAACTTCGAGATACGCCATGTTCTGGAAGGATGGAAGTCCCAGTCGTTTCTATTGCCTAGCCTTTTTTATCACCGTCAAGTGTTATCCTTGGAAATGAAGGGTTGTTGCTTAACCAATTCCATGGTTATTCTTATTCATGAAAAGTCGGATCTTCTCCAATGGTTTTTGTCATGGTCTGACTTCTATCTGCAGAAACCTTTATTTCTAGGCGGAACCCTTCATTTCTAGGTGTCAAATTCCAGGTTCTTGTAAAAAATAAGAAATTATGGAGCGAGACATCACATTGCCCCCGGTATGACTGCGCTTATTCCTATCCTGATCACGGACCGGTAGAGTTCAATAGTGTTTGTCCTGAATCTGTGACACTTAACCTTTCTTATTTCAGGCCGTATGCATTATGCTAGACTGATGGCATTGTTGCGGATATCAACCTTATTCGTTGGTTCCAATCTTCAGGAATCAATGGTTTAGTTGCTCGATTTCGAGCATTCTCTCCTTGCCGTGGTCTGTCTTCGGATAACAGCTTTTTTCTACAAGTTGGGGTTGGAGACCTCAGTGAGCACCTGCTTCTGTCTTTGGAAACTGGTGCATTAATGATTTGATTCTAGAAATGCTTTCCAACATCGTATGGACGATGGAAAGTTCTTCCTTTTTTTGTAAGTTGGAGCAATTTTTTTATCCTAACCAAGTGTTAATGTGTTATGTGCCCCTCAGTCCACAGGGCTGATTATTTTAAACAATTGATATGAGACTTGATGTTCTAGGCCGCTCCTTGGATGCCCCCAGTCAAACGTGTCGCAGCTTCTATCTTTGGGAACTCGTGACTTAGATGTCTTGAATTTAGACATTTTGTATATTAACCTTGGTCAAAGATCAGAATTCTTTGCCGACTTCTTGGTTTGTGAACTTTGCGGTACTACCAAAGTAGTGTCGGTTCTTTCGGGTAGCGGGAGTTGATCCCTGTTAACCCTACAATAGATAAGTTTCCCGGTGTTGTTGGGACAACACCGATACTTAGAAAATTTTAACGGTTTGTTGATGATGCCAGAGCAATATGAAGCAGTGTTTGTACGGCTTATCAGATGCGTGCCTTATGAAAATGCGCGGCTTACGTAATGTGCGGCTTTTGAGAATGCATGACTTCTGATATGCATGGCTTTTGAGAGTGCGTGGCTTACAAAATGCGCAACTTTTGAGAGTGTGTGGCTTATGAAATGCGCGGCTTATGGATTCAATACAACTCATCGATCCGGAACAGTTTGGAACTTCTTAACATTGCCAATCTTCGGGTAATGTGAGAAGTTCGAGCTTCGATAGCGTGGTTCCATGGCTCAAGAAGTGATGCGCGGCTTATGGAAGTGCGCGACTTATGAGATCAATATGACCCGTCGATCCAAAATGTTTTGGAACTTCTCGATGTTGCCAATCTTTGGATAACGTGAGGAGTTCGTGCTTCGAGAGCATGGTTTCACGGCTCAAGAAGTGATGAGCGGCTTATGGGAGTGCACGGCTTATAAGATCGATATGACTCGTCAATCCAGAATGGTTTGGAATTTCTCGACATTTCCAATCTTCGGGTGACGTGAGGAGTTCGTGCTTCGACAGCGTGGTTCCACGGCTTAAGAAGTGATGCTTGGCTTATGGCAGTGCGCGACTTATAGGATCGATACAACCCATCGATCCAGAACGATTTGGAACTTCTTGACTTTGCCAATCTTTGGGTAACGTCAGGAGTTCGTGCTTTGAAAGTGTGGTTCCACAACTTAAGAAGTGATGCGCGGCTTATGGGAGTGCGTGGCTTATGGGATTGATACGACCCGTCGATCCGGAATGGTTTGGAACTTCTCGACATTGCCAATTTTCGGGTGACGTGAGGATTTCTTGCTTCCAAAGAGTGGTTCAACGGCTCAAGAAGTGAAGTACGACTTATGGCAGTGGACGACTTATGAGATCAATACGACCCGTCGATCCAAAACGGTTTGGAGTCGACGTTGCCAATCTTCGGGTAACGTAAGGAGTTCGTGCTTCGAGAGCTTGGCTCCATGGCTTAAGAAGTGATGCGCTGCTTATGGGAGTGTGCATAATGGGGCCTTTCCGATGCTGGAGGATCGATACTAGTTCTTAGAAGGTAAGGATAGAGTTTTCCCATCAATTCGGTGATTTGACTTCGCTAGAACACGACTTTGTCAATTCTAAGAGATAAGTGGTTTTTGGATCGGGTAACCATGGCTTGGACGATCCTCCCGTATTTCGGGAAGATGTGCATGGGCAAACAGATAAGGTTGCCATGGTGGAGAGATCTATAGCCGACCGGATGGAGATGATTATGAAGAAAGAGCTTGTGAGAGTTCAGGGCAAGACTCTTAGTTTTTGGTCCAAACCGCCTTTAGAGAATTGGTCTTCAACTAGCATACAGTCTGAGAGGAAAAGGAAATGGTCACCAAGGGTGTTAAAGGAGGAGTTAGGAAGAAGTAAGAAACTATTATGCTTCTATTTCGTTTGTTGCGCTAGCTAGGCCGTTAAGTCCATAGTTGTTAGAATGCCAGAATTTTCGATCGAGCGTAACATAACTGTGGTATGATTAGTCTTGGCTTTTCCTATAGCTATTCAAGTATGTTTGGTTCCCCCACATGCCATAGGGCTGTTCGCACGCTTAAACTATATCCGTGGTTTCTCCACAACCCATTTGGTTGCACGTGGTCCAGTGAATGCAACTATGTCTTCTAGATGATTAAAGCATGAGAAAGCCTCTATCTTCAGAGACTTATATATTATGGATTTGAGATACTTGGTTCTCCCAGGTATCAAATCTTAACTTGATTCGAGTTGGCCTTTAATTGATCACAAGGTCTGTTTGTTTTGGCTTAGTTTCTTTGAGCGACTTTGAAGCTCTAGAATTCAGCATTGATTGTTAATTCATGGCCCCAGAGCATGACTTCACTAACTTCAGCCAATTCTAGATGAGATGACCGCTGATCTTCCAGTTGGCCCCATGATGCTTTAGTTCGCGAAGGATTTTTGGATTAGATGAATACTGATCTACTGGTTCGCCTTCACGACACTTCAGTTTGTGAAGGAATTTTTATGGTCGGATGTCCGACGACTAGACAGCCTTCGAACCATAATTTATCGGTTTCGAGAGGAATTTTGGTCGGATGTCCGGCGATAAGATGGCTCTAGAGCTATTATTCATCAACTCCAAGAAGAGTTTTGGGTCGTGTGTCCTACGGCCCGACGGTCTTAAAACGATGATTCATCGACTTCAAGAGGAATTTTGGTCGGATGTCCAGCGACCAGACGACCTTAGAGCGATTATTCATCGACTCCAAGAAGAGTTTTGGGTCGTGTGTTCAACGGCCCGACGGTTTTTAAGCGATGATTCATCGACTTCAAGAGAAATTTTGGTCGGATGCCTGGCGACCAAACCGCCATGGAACGGTAATTCATCGACTCCAAGAAGAGTTCTGGGTCGTGTGTTAGACGGCCCAATGGTATTAAAGAGATGATTCATCGACTTCAAGAGGAATTTTGGTTGGATGTCCGGCGACCAGACGGCCTTGGAACGATAATTCATCGACTCCAAGAAGAGTTCTAGGTCTTGTGTCCGACGACACGACGGTATTAAAGCATTGATTTGTTGACTTTAAGAGGTGTAACAACCCGCATATTTATTGATTGTATATTTAAATATTTCATCGTTAGTCGGATTTTAGTCCAAAAAGCTACTTTTTGCAAACAGTCGAATTAGGACTCGAGACCATTTCCATTGAGTTCAAAATGCCGTTTGCGACCTTTTGGAGTATAAACTTCGATATGTTTGGAGCTGAGTGGAATTTTGACATTTTTCACTTAGGGCTTTGGGTTTGGGTTCAGCCCATTTGCCCAATTCTGGTTTTATCAACCCAACTCCACTCCAACTCTTCATTACTTCATTTCTAATTCCTAATACTCAAGCTTTAGCAACAATGGTGGGAGAGATGGGAAATGGAAATTCCTAAGCCCTAATTTCATTTTCAAATTCATGCTCTTACTCCAAATTCAAGAAGAAGCTATTGGTAAGCATCCTCTTCTCCTTCTCCAACTCTTTCTCCTTTCAATTTCAGAAATTTCCTAAACCTAACTTAGGAAATATTTCTCTTTTAAGCTTAGATTCAAGCTTCTTGAGTTGAGATTGAAGAGGAATTGGTCTATCCTTTGTTTCAAAGCTTCTCTCTTGTGTTTTCATGTATAAAGGTGAGATTTTTATCTCACATCTATGTCCATACTATCTTTGGTTGTTGGGTATGAATTCCTAACACTTCTTCATGTGCATTTGCCCTTGATTTGGATTGGTTTTGTGAATATTCCAATTTTTATTTTTTGAAGTCAAATTTGTGTGAAAATCCTTTTATGGATGTTTGATCATGTTTTTGGTGATGCATCAAAGAGCTTATAGGGTCGGGTCGTCTATTGGCATAAACCCTTAGCGCCCATTGCTCGTCCGGTTGCATTTGCAAAGAGATTGCATCTTCATTTTTTAGGCTGTAAATACTGGAAATTCCAGTTCAGTCGACTGAAATCTCTGTTCAGTCGACTGAACTTGGTACCAAAATGTTTCCAGGCATGATTCAGTCGACTGAAATCTCTGTTGAGTCGACTGAACCCGGAAATAGAAAGTTTCCAGGCATGATTCAGTCGACTGAAATCTCTGTTCAGTCGACTGAACCTGGAAACAGAAAGTTTCCAGGCATGATTCAGTCGACTGAAATCTCTGTTAAGTCAACTGAATTTGCTGTTACACCCCACTTTGCCTTTTGGGATTAAATTTCCAATTGGAATCGATTCGTGATGGTCCTTTTTGTTATTTTCATTTATTATGACTTTGATGACTCCTTTTTCGGAATTTTTGAATATCCATTTCGATGGATTCTTTAACGGTTTAGTTGGATTTGATTCACATCATCGAATGTGAATTTTTATGATTGTTTGTTTCTACAATCACTTCTATGATTCGTTACTTTAAAATATAAAGGTTTTCTATACTAGTAGTAAATATCAAAACCCTTTCAATAAAACGATTTCAACACTATTTTATTACAAAGCTCGTTTTTTAAACCGTTTTCCAATCTATTAGTATATACAAACCTTTACCTCACTCGTATGAGAAATCTAATTAAACGGCTTAGTAAAACAAGTGGTATGAAACGCTTGCGTTTACTTCGCCGGTTAATTCTTGGACTTGTTCGATTGAAACTCTTGTAACAATCTTCGAGTGGAGATCTATAATTTGTTCGCAAATATTTAAGTTAAGCTAGTGGTTATGGGACATGAAGCTAAACTCGTATATTTACTAGCTTATTGTAATTGACACTTCTTTATGATCGATGATGATCGTTTTATGGTTTAGACTAGTAATGTGCGATGTCTCTTTGTCCACATGGAGGACTGTACTTCATTTTATTGAGCTTCGTCTCTTTTCTCGCATGGGTCGTACCTATTTAGGTGCGTCGATGTTTGTTTACTTCGTGGAGCAATCGGCTCAATAAGTCGGTGCATGGGGCATATCTTTCTAGGTGCGTCGATGTTCGTCTATGCATGGGGTGTATCTTTCTACGTGCGTCGATGTTCGGCTTTGCATGGGGTGTATCTTTCTAGGTGCATCCATGTTAGACATTACATGGGGCGTATCTTTCTAGGTACGTCGATGTTCGTCTATGCGTGGGGCGTATCTTTCTAGGTGCGTCGATGCTAGACTTTGCATGGGGTGTATCTTTCTAGGTGCATCGATGCTAGATTAATCATGGGGCGTATTTTCTAGGTGCGTCGATGTTTAGTTATACATGGGGCGTATCTTTCTAGGTGCATCGATGTTCGACTGTGCATGGGGCGTATCTTTCTAGGTGCATCGATGTTCGTCTATGCATGGGGCATATCTTTCTAGGTGCGTCATTGTTCGGCTTTGCATGGGGTGTATCTTTCTAGGTGCATCCATGTTAGACATTACATGGGGGCATATCTTTCTAGGTACGTCGATGTTTTTCTATGCGTGGGGCGTATCTTTCTAGGTGCGTCGATGCTAGACTTTGCATGGAGTGTATCTTTCTAGGTGCATCGATGCTAGACTAATCATGGGGCGTATCTTTCTAGGTGCATCGATGTTTAGTTATACATGGGGCGTATCTTTCTAGGTGTGTCGATGTTCGACTGTGCATGGGGCGTATCTTTCTAGGTGCGTCGATGTTCGGTCTATGGAATCGCGTTCCGCTTGGGATTGGCCATCCTCTTATTTTTGTGATTTTTGAATTTCTAATTATTGATTTCTGGAATGTATGTTTCACCACCTTTTTCAGTTGGCATTGATATGTATGTCATTTATTGTGGCTTGGTGAATTAAATAAAGAATATGACAGTCTTTTTATGCTATGAGATTCGTGAGATATTGATATGATTTTCCTTTGTTGATTATCTAATGTATACTTGTCGAGGTATGACATTTTTGGTTATCATACGTTTTTATTATATCTCTTCTTATATCTCATTTTATCTGATAATTATAGCTAGACTGATCTGTTTATTATTTTCTTATTAAATAATACTCGGGTCGGACTGAGATATTACAGGTGCTTCCTCTTGTCTTCCTATTTGGAACCATCATTTGACTTTTGGTTAACTACTAGCTTGTAGTTTTTGTTGTATACATTTGAGATTTAGAATCCTTGATGTATACATATTCTTTTGTCTAGCACTTGTATCTATTCTTTTGTAATAATGTGGATCTTGTTTGACCACTACTCTGATGTACACTTTCATGTGTTATATTCATATCTATTTCCACCTTTGTGATATTAATTGTCTGTGACTGATTTGTGTTATGTTTATTTCTATATTTGTTTCCGAAGTATATATACATAGCCACCGTGTAGTAGCTTTGAGTTTGTATCGGTATGTCAGATTTCCTCCAGAGATGAAATATAAGTTATATTTTTATCTGGCATATCGGTACTCGCACAAAGCAATTAAATGGATGGTCGCTCCTCAACAGCCTTATTCTTCGTGCTAGTTGACGGCATTACCCCGTAGTGTCCTTGGCTAGCGCGAGTATAGAGGTGGGGCGTCACAGCATGGTATCAGAGCCAAACTTCGGAACAATGTAGAATAATCTAACATGGATCATTGTCCTAAGTCTTTCTTAGGAGTCGTGCCTTAGGATTTCTCGAGTCATCGTACCGTTCTATCCTATTTTCTTTTATGATTCCTTGTTTTATCAATCATGATTGTTTGATATTCATTCTGAGAATAACTTTTTCTTCTTCTTTCTTTCTTAAAGAAGAGAAATGGTTAGATCAGGCCATACCAACGTCGGTCAATCCAGTGCTACTCCTCGGGAGGGAGTATTTATGTCTGCCCAGCAGCTTTTAGATCTTGTTAAGAATGCTCAAGCTATCGGACCCATTCCAGAGCCTACTCATCCTAGATCCAGTTTTGCACGCTTGTGTAGAGATTTTACCGATTTGGGTGGAAGGCCATTCCGGGGATCCGAGAGTGTCATTGAAATCCAAGCTTGGCTTAGATCATGCGACCGCATCTTTTCTCGCATGAATCTTGTTGATCTCCACCGAGTCCAAGTGGCTTCTAGCATGCTCCAAGAAAGAGCATTGGATTGGTATGAGCTTCTTATTTTTGAAATCGTTGAAGCGGATCTCACTTGGGAGCAATTCCGGGAAAGATTCAAATTGAAATTTGTGACGGAGGCTGAAAAAGTAACTTTGGCCCAGCGTTTTATCGACCTTGTTCAAGGTGAATCTTTTGTGACTGACTACGTCGCATCTTTCGAATCTCTTTCTAAATACGGGATTGAATACATTAATATCCCATTGAAGAAAAATCAGAGATTTGTTTATGGCTTGAACAAGAATCTCAAGAAGCCATTACTTCTAAAATTGGAAGTTTCTTTCGATCAGCTTATTGATATCGCTCTTCGTCTTGAAGAGGCCGATAAAGAGTGTGATGTTGAAGTTGTGTGTGCTAAACAAAAATTCAACAACAACATGAAAAGGCCTATCAAATTTAAAGGCCCCACTCCCAATAAGAAAGGGAAGCAAGAAACTTCGATAGCAAAGTCCCCTACCTCTAGTCGTGGACTATGCTACAATTGTGGTTCCACGGACCACTATGCAAGGGAGTGTCCGAAACCTCTTTATTGTCGCTATTGCAAAAGTTTGAGTCATCATATATCTGCATGTCCCATACTTCCAAGCACGAGAGAAGGAAAGCTGCAAGCCCCTAGTAGCACTTCTCTTGGTCAAGGTATCCATTCTGTCCTTGATGACATTTATTTTGTGATTATCTTATTCGAGTTCTTTTTGATATGGGTTTCATCTCACTATTTTTATATCAAAAGAACTTGTGATTCTTTTTCTTTAAACATTTCTGGGCTTGATGACTTCTTTGAGGATTGCGAATCCGGATTGGTGGATCCGCAACACTCAATTTGCTTTTTTATTGATGTTGAAATTATTTTATGTGATTTTTCTTTCCGAGCCAATTTTTACTTATGCTTCGGAATTGACTTTTGTAAGGATTGGCTTAATTATTATGAAGCCATATCCTTTGTCCCGTGTGGACTATTCATCTTCGACATTTTCAATCTGTTAAGCATATTTCTATTTTTTCTTTGTGATTTTGATTCCAATTTAATGGCATCATTTTATTCTTTAAGCTCACATGATGAGGAAAGTTTTATTTCTCTCATTCATGTAGTTTGAGAATTTTCCGGTATTTTTGAGCTCGTCTTAGGATTATCACCTAAGCAGTCTTTTGAGTGGTTTTAAGGTCTTTTCAGCTCGACCTTGCCACCGGTTTTCATTTGCTACAAGTTGCGGAAGCTAGCATTCCATTTACCGCATTCCGCACTCGTTATGAAACTTATGAATGACTTATTATGTCATTCAGTTTGTCCAGCTTATTTCATCCATTTTATGAATCGAGTATTCTACGATCTCGATGACTCCATTTTTGTATTTATTGATTATGGATGAAATAACAAATTTAAAATTTTGCAAATCTTTTTCATAAGATTTATTTATAAGTATAATTGGATTTTGTTCTTCAGTGAGCAAAGAATATTCTTAAAACTTCTAAGAGATATTTTTATCATATGGATTATGATTTTGTGATTGTATTGCCCATTGAGTGCTTTAAGAATTCTGGTCGATGCGCCTGATCAACGTTATCGAAAAGAATCTCCTAAACGCTTTGATGAGTCAATTTGACATAATAAATTGATTATAAAAAGTAAAAAAATTTCTAGAAAGATTATTACATAAAGATAATTGTAATTTTGAAAGTTTTAGCTTTTGGGGAAAAAAGGATCAATTTAAAAGAACTCTTTCTTTTCGATATTCCTATTCTTGTTGTTCCCGTAGGGAACCAAGACTTTATCTTTTGTACCAATGCTAATCGTATTGGTTTGTATGTCGTTCTCTTGCAAAAGAGAACGTGCTATCATTTATGTTTCTAAATCATTAAAGCCTATCGAGACTAGATATGCCACTCATGATCTAGTGCTCGCGACTATTGATTTCACTTTTAGAGTTTGGCATCATTGTGTTTGGCGCAGAAATTTGTTCTCCACCTCAATCATAAATCTTTGAAATATTTATTTCTTATAAGAAACTTAATTTGCGTCAACCTCGTTGACTCGAGTTCCGTGTATCTTATGATCTTTTTACCAAGTTCATCGGACGTTTCAATATACCCCGCTTTATTGAGCTCCGTCTCATTTTTTATATGGACTAGCGCCCGATGTTCTTTTATGATGTTCAGTTCATTGGACGTACCGTTTTTGTACTACATCGGTGTTCTGAATTATTTAAGCTTTGGTTCATCTGGCGTACCATTATTATACTACACCGTTGCACCGGCTTAATTTTCTGCTATTCTTGACGTTTTCCACGTCTTTTAACTATAGAAATGATTTTAGGTTTTCGATTTTTATTCTTGAGCCTGGTGTTATAGTAGGGATTGAAGTTTCACCAGATTTGACTTTTGAGCAACATTATATTCGCATCATTTCTTCGGGGGTTGAGTGCCTTCGAAATAAAGATGTTCTTTTTGTGAAAGTCCGATGGTTCTCAAATCCTAAGGATTTCTCTTGGGAATCCAGAGAATTCATCGAGGGAACACGTTCGGGCTAACTCTTTCGTGCTCTTTATGGTGAACTTCTTATTTCAAATTTTCTTTTGTGTTGATATGCTTCTATGGTTGTTACTCTTTATTTTCTTCTTAAGTACTGCGAATTCATGCTCTTGCTCCAAATTCAAGAAGAAGCTATTGGTAAGCATCCTCTTCTCCTTCTCCAACTCTTTCTCCTTTCAATTTCAGAAATTTCCTAAACCTAACTTAGGAAATATTTCTCTTTTAAGCTTAGATTCAAGCTTCTTGAGTTGAGATTGAAGAGGAATTGGTCTATCCTTTGTTTCAAAGCTTGTCTCTTGTATTTTCGTGTATAAAGGTGATATTTTTATCTCAGATCTATGTCTATACTATCTTTGGTTGTTGGGTATGAATTCCTAACACTTCTTCATGTGCTTTTGCCCTTGATTTGGATTGGTTTTGTGAATATTCCAATTTTTGGTTTTTGAAGTCAAATTTGTGTGAAAATCCTTTTATGGATGTTTGATCATGTTTTTAGTGATGCATCAAAGAGCTTATAGGGCCGGTTCGTCTATTGGCATAAACCCTTAGCGCCCATTGCTCGTCCGGTTGCATTTGCAAAGAGATTGCATCTTCATTTTTAGGCGGAAAATACTGGAAATCCCAGATCAGTCGACTGAAATCTCTGTTCATTCGACTGAACCTGGTACCAGAATGTTTCTAGGCATAATTCAGTCGACTAAAATCTCTATTCAGTCGACTGAACCTAGAAAAAGAAATTTCCAAGCATGATTCAGTCGACTGAAATCTCTGTTCAGTCAACTGAATTTGCTGTTTCAGCCCACTTTTCCTTTTGGGATTAAATTTCCAATTGGAATCGATTCGTGATGATCCTATTTGTTGTTGTCATTTATTATGACTTTGATGACTCCTTTTTCAGAATTTTTGAATATCCATTTCGATGGATTCTTTAACGGTTTAGTTGGATTTGATTCACGTCTTCGAATGTGAATTTTTATGATTGATTGTTTCTACAATCACTTCTATGATTCATCACTTTAAAATATAAAGTTTTCTATACTAGTAGTAAATATCAAAACCCTTTCAATAAAACGATTTCAACACTATTTTATTTCAAAGCTCGTTTCTTAAACCATTTTCCAATCTATTAGTATATACAAACCTTAACCTCACTCGTATGAGAAATCTAATTAAACGGCTTAGTAAAACAAGTGGTATGAAACGCTTGCGTTTACTGTAACGCCCCACTCCAAGACCCTCATTAGCAAAGAGAATCACGGAGGTGATTCCGTCTGCTAATGCGGAGAATAGAGTATAATAGGAGCGACCAAATGTAACTATGCTATAACTATCTACCGAATACGTCGAAAGGTGGAATCTATTTAATTTTTTTTCCAATCAGGTGGTTCGACATATTTGATAAATACTTATAATGAAATTACAAATGGCTAAAGATCTATCAGAACAAAGCATAATAACATAATGAAATAACATCACAGAACAGTATCACATAACATCACAGAGTCTCAGAACAATACATCGTCAATACAGATCCAAATATATCATAAGGTGGGTACAAAGCCACCACTCACACAAGTGAGTCAAAAATATGTACATAAGAGACTGAATAATCAGAGTATCAAAATAGTGGACAAATATAAAGAGCTATCTATCAGCAAAGCAGATAATGTCCAAGCGGAAGCACAGAAAGCTAAGTCCAGAGACCTAACTTGAAACAACTCGGTATGACCCTAGCAAAAACACTAGGGTCAGGCTAACTAAACAATCAATTAATAAACTGAGATAAACATGATAGATAATGAGGCGATATATAACATAGTACTATAGACCACAAACTCTCACATAGAAAAGAAATAAACATCTAAGAAGAGATGTATAGCAAGCCTTGTATCATGGGCATAACATAGTCACAAATGTCAAAACAAAACATCTAAGTAGAGATGTATAATAAGCCTCATATCATCGGCATAACGTAAGCACAAATGCCAAAACAAAAACATCTAAGTAGAGATGTCAAAAACGATACATCTAAGTAGAGATGTATAACAGGCCATCTAAGTAGAGATGCTAAAAACGATACATCTATGTAGAGATGTATAACGACCATCTAAGTAGAGATGCCAAAAACGATACATCTATGTAGAGATGTATAATGGCCATCTAAGTAGAGATGCCAAAAACGATACCTCTAAGGGAGACAGTCCGAAGACACTATCCCAAAGGTAATACAAGGAGTGTGTCACGAACTTTTAGCAAGGAACCCGTAAAGTGTTAACGTGAGTCCCATACCCCACGTTCACACTAAACGGTTTACTAACCAATCGTAAGCTTCCACACTGAAAACAGTACAAAGTTCACCTCATGTCATCGGTAAACTAGGCCGAAAGGCCAAAACGATCAATCGAATAGGTCGGGGATTAACCGGAAAGGAAATACACACGATTTCATAGGCCGGAGTTTTTCCCAACTGTTTAAGCACCTTTCCACATCGCTCGAAGTGCTAAAGTATGAGTGTGGGATTTTATTATAGAAAATAATTACGGAAAACAGATTTATAATTGGTTTGAAATCACTTTAAAACGGCCTTCGAAAACTCTCCTATTATGGAGTGATTAATTTAATAATTAAAAATAATATTATATAATAATTTCGAAAGCCATTTCGTAGCGAAAAATCCTTTTAAAACCTTTTTATAAGGCCCGTGTACAAAATCCAGAGACAAATCTCAAAGAAATCGATAAAACCAGAAAATCACTGAAAATATTCTAAGTGTTGGAAAATAGTCCAAAACTGACGCGAACCTAAGTTCAGAAAATTATTCGGACCAGCAGACCGAATCCGAATGGCATGAAAATTAGTAGAAACGTAGTTCGACATTCCTACTTCAGAACGCAAACAGAATTGCTCGATTCCGACTTGAAACGAAGGCGTAGCGATGTTCCAAAGTCGGACTCAGAAACATGAAATGCACTGTTTTGCACAGCGATCTGGGTTCAACTCTGACAGGAAATTCGAAGGGAATAATTAACTTAGATGATGACCAAACTTTCCAGATATGGAGTTCGTAACTCCATCTTTCCAACGAGACCAAAATCGTCAAATTCCGACTAGCGGCTCAAAAGTTATGACCAAAATAGTTTCAGTTTCATCCACAGAGCTAATATGTGTATCGCTCTCGGGAAGATAGTAGAAAAATCAATTTTTGACCTAGTTAGCCTCAAAATTACAGAAAACTCACTGAGAAAAAATTGTAGCATATGTTTTAAGCTTTCCGGAAAATCCAAAATTATCTAATTCGGATCAAAAACGTGAGAGATACAGGCAAAACAATATCAGATTGAAACTCAGGATAACTTGTTAAAGACAGAATTGGTCTTCTGTCTTTGAACGCATTTCAGGTCATCTAAATGGCAAAAATACAGAAAACTCACTAAACAAAAATTGTAGCATATGTTTTAAGCTTTCCGGAACATCCAAAATTATCAAATTTGGATCAAAAATGAGAGAGATACAGGCAAACAATATCAGATTGAAACTCAGGATAACTTGTTAAAGACAGAATTGGTCTTCTGTCTTTGAACGCATTTCAGGTCATCTAAATGGCAAAATTACAGAAAACTCACTGAACAAAAAGTGTTCCTTATTAAATCTAGTTTGCAGCACAGAAAACCTGACCAAAAACGGATGAGAAATGAAGAAGTTATGCCTGATTTCGTTTCAGCTACAATTCCAAAACGAAAATTATAGAAGCATCAAGTAAAAAAAAGGATTTAGCTAGCAATTTTACCTCAACCAATGCAAGAAAAATATGCACAAACACTTGGCATGCACTCCAAAAGCTAGAGAGAGGAGATCAAGAGGCTTCATAACAAAATAAACCAAAAACCATGTATTAAAAATTAATTTCAGAAATTAGAATGAAGATTAGAGAGTGATTAGAGAAGGATTGCTTTACCTTTTAGCTTGTATTAACCTAGATTAGCTATGTGGAGAGGAAAAATGGATCTTCTACCAAATAGAGGCCATTAATTAGATTTTTAGGAGGTGTTTTAGGGTTTGAGGAAATTATGAAGAGGAGGGTTAGGGTTTAGGGTGGGTTTAAGATAATATATAGAGGTGGGTAATGGGTTTGGTTTCACTAATTGACCCAATAAGAGAAGTGACATCCTAATGTTCACTAAAACTATTTAATGCTTCATTAGCCAACTAAAACCCACCATTATAAAACCACCCATTTTTTTCTTCAAATAACTTTATTTTAAAGAAATTAGCCTATCCAAAAAATCCATTTTTAGCTCCATTTAAATTAAAATCATAATTTTAATTTATTATTCGGTAATTGCAATCCCGGGTTGTTACAGACTCCCCCCCATAAGAAAATTGCGTCCCCGCAATTCCTTAAATATGGAAGTCGTCTATAACTCTAATCCACCGAAGAAACAATAGACGATAAATATAGATGCTCACCCGTACACGAAGATGAAAGAAAACCAGGATAAGTACGCTCGATAAATTCTATGGTCTCCCAAGTGCAGTCCTTAGGATTGGGTGACCATTGAATTTTCACAAGCGGAACCTCTTTGTTTCGAAGGCGTCTGACCTCCGAATCAAGCACACGGAGTGGTTGCTGCTCCCAAGATAGATCGGGTGAGATCTCCAAATCTAGCATGATATGCGGCTCGATAATAGAATCAGGATCGCGCACACACTTGCGAAGCTGAGAGACATGGAACACATCATGTATTCCAGAGAAATGAGCAGGTAGAGCCACACGATAAGCAACAGGGCCAATGCGTTCCGTGATAGGAAATGGTCCGACATAGCGAGGAGCCAATTTCCCGGTAGAATTGAAACGCACAACCCCCTTCATAGGAGATATCCGAATATAGACAAGATCACCAATAGAGAACTCAAGAGGCTTCCTACGGTTGTCCGCGTAGGATTTCTGGCGGTCCTGCGCCTCTTTCATTCTCTGACGGATAAGAGTAATCATCTCAGAATATTCCCGAACTGAATCTGGACAAAGAATGAGTTTCTCGCCAGATTCTAACCAACACGAAGGAGAGCGACATGGTCTTCCGTAAAGAGCTTTGAAAGGAGCCATGCCAATACTGGACTGATAGCTGTTGTTGTAGGAGAACTCCACAAGTGGTAAGAGGTCCTCCCAACTACCCCCCAAAATCAAGAATACAACAGCGAAGAAGATCCTCCAATACACGATTCACCCTCTCAGTCTGACCGTCCGTCTGAGCGTGATAAGCAGTAGAAAAGTTCAGCTTTGTGCCCAAAGCTGACTGTAGACACTTCCATAAGTGGCTAGTGAACAAAGCATCTCGATCACAAACAATAGAGCTAGGAATGCCATGAAGTCGGACGACTTCTTTCACATAGAGCTTGGCCAACTGAGGTGCAGTCCGAGTGGACTTAATCGGAATAAAATGAGCCGATTTGGTCAAGCGATCAACAATAACCCAGATAGAAGTATGGCCCGACCTCGATCGAGGTAGACCGTCGATGAAATCCATAGATATTTGATCCCATTTCCATAATGGAATCTCAAGAGGCTGAAGAAGACCGGATGGACACTGATGCTCGGCCTTGATCTATTGACAAGTCATGCAACTGCTCACATAACTTGCAACATCTCTCTTCAAACCTTCCCAATAATATAACCGACACATATCGGCATACATCTTACTTGAACCGGGATGAATGGTGTACTTAGTGCGATGACACTCGTCCAGAATGTCATGCCGAAGCGATAGATCGGATGGTACCAATATACGGTTCTTCCTACGAAGACACCGATGAGAATCAATAGAATAATTCAGCAAAGCCTCATCACTGGATCCTGACTCAAGAAGATGGATAAAATGCAACAAGTCTGGATCCTGCCGCTGAGCATGGGCAATGCGATCTAGTAAAATAGTCGAGCTTCCAAACTGGACAATAAGACTGGAGAATCAGAAGACGGAGCTCGATCTCGAATATCGCACACAGAAAGACTCTCAAGAATATCCCACTCGGCTATCATCATAGAAACTAGCGCCGAGTGCTTGCGACTGAGCGCATCTGCAACACGATTACCCTTTCCAGGGGTATACCGAATATCTAAATCATACGAGGCAAGAAACTCAAGCCATCGATGCTGCCTCATATTGAGATCCCTCTGACTGAATAGATACTTCAACGACTTGTGATCGGTGTACAGAATGAAGCGTTCGCCTAATAGAAAGTGACGCCAAGTCTTCAAGGCAAAGACGATAGCTGCTAATTAAAGATCATGAGTAGGATAGCAAACCTCATTCGAACGCAGTTGCCTGGAAGCATAAACAACTACCCGATCCTTCTGCATAAGCACAGCACCTAGCCCGCTACCACAAGCATCGGTGTAAACAACAAGATCATGGTTACTCTCTGGAACCACTAGAATAGGAGCATGAGTGAGAAGTTCCTTCAGTCGCTGAAAGGAAGCTTCACACTTATCAGACCAAATAAAGCGAACACCCTTACGAGTCAGCATCGTAAGGGGAAGTGCAACTCGAGAGAACTCCTTGATAAATCGACGGTAATAACCCGCCAGACCAAGGAAACTGCGAATATCATGAACGTTCTCGGGCTGCTTCCAATTCTGAATAGCTTCGATCTTGGCAAGATCGACAGAAATCCCCTCAGATGATACAATATGGCCCAAGAACATGACCTTGCTCTCCCAAAAATGCACTTGGAGAGCTTGGCCTTAAGCTGATGCTGACGAAGAGTATCCAAGACGATCCACAAATGATGAGCATGCTCTGCCTCGGATCTAGAATAAATAAGAATATCGTCGATGAAAACCAGAACGAATCTATCGATGTATTCCCGGAATACTCGATTCATAAGATTGACGAAGAATGCCGGTGCGTTCGTCAAGCCGAATGGCATGACCAACCACTCAAAAGAACCATAACGAGTGCGGAAAGAGGTAAGAGGAATGTTATCTTCTGCAACTCGGAGCTGATGAAATCCGGTGGTAAGGTCGAGCTGGGAAAAGACCTTCGCACCGCTCAACTGATCAAACATATCGTCTATCTGTGGCAATGGATAACGATTTCTGATGGTCAACTCATTAAGCTTGCGATAGTCAATGCAAAGCCTAAGAGAGCCATCGGGCTTCTTAACGAAGACCACAGCAGCACCCCATGGCGAAGAACTGGACCGAATGAACTGCTTCGCCTCAAGCTCTACTATCTCCTTCCTGAGTTCCTCATTCTCTTTAGTAGACATCCTCGTGGGAGGACGCCCAACTGGGTAGGAGCCTGGAATGAGATCGATGCGGAACTCAATGGCCTGCTTTGGCGGCAGGCCTGATACTGGCTCGAATATATCGGGGAAATCCCGAACAACAGGAATACGGGATATGTCCACATTCTCATCTCGTGAATCAAGAGCAAATAAAGTAATATCAGAAATCCCAACATCCTGAAGAGCAATAGCTAACGGAGCGGACGAGTCTGGATGACGAAGAAATAATATCCGCTCCGAACAAATGATTTTGGCGTCGTACTGAGCGAGCCAATCCATGCCAAGAATCATGTCAAAGCCCAAATACTCCATAACGTGCAGATTCGCACGGAAAGAAAATCAACAAAGATCGATATCTATATCCTCACATAGCAAGCTAAGGGTCGTGGATCCGCCGATGGGATTCACAATCCTTAGTGAAGAAACCAAACAAGTAACATCCAAAGATAAAGTATCAACTAGTTCCTTTGATACGAATGAGTGAGAGGCACCCGTATCAAAGAGAACTCTACAAGATCTACCATGAAATAAAATAGAACCTTCGAGAACGGAAGGATGCGTACCTCGAGGATGAGCTAAAGATGTAGGAGCCTTGGCAGCATTAAGCTTGCCAGATCTAGGAGGTGCAGTGGGACAAGTGGAATTAAGATGACCCTCCTTCTTACAATAGCGGTAGAAAAGAGGCTTGGGACACTCTTTAACCATATGATCGGTAGATCCACAGTTGAAACACTTTCGAATGGAAGGTGTTCCACTAAGCTGAGCAATAGACTGAGGTTGAGGCTGAGAAGTAGAACTGCATGTCTTCTTCTTCTTATGCCAAGACTTGGACTTCTGAAATGGTCCCCGCTTCTGATTGGGATTTTTGGAGCCCTCACCATCCCCATCACTGTCTCTCTCACGCTCAACCGCTTCAAGGTGAAGTGCTACGTCAACTAGCTCATCAAAAGGGAGCTTAAGCTGGAGCATAAGCTGTTTCTTCAAATATTTCTTCAGGCCTTCTACAAACTTGAGATTCTTCTTATAAGGAGAGGTAATGAACTCGAGGCCATACTTGGACAGGGCCTCGAAAGATGATGAATAGTCTGCAACAGAGGCCTTCCCTTGCTTAAGGTCAATAAAGCGGCGTGCAAGGGTTATCTTCTCGGACTCAGGGATAAACTTGAGCAAGAAGCGCTCTCGAAACTGGTCCCAAGTGAGTGAGGCCTCATCGATCTCGGATACAAGCAGCTTGTACCAATCCAAGGCACGACCCTCAAGATGGCTAGAAGCAACAAGAACTCTGTCGTGGTCGAGGATAGCCATGCGAGTAAAGTTACGCTCGCAAACTCTGATCCAAGCCTGGACCTCCAGAATAGTCTCGGAGCCACCGAACGGCATCCCTCCGAGATGAATAAAGTCGCTGCATAGACGCGCAAAAGCAAACTTGCGCGGTGCATCAGAAACTGGTGCAGGAGACTGAGAGTGCGACTGAGAGTTACGAACCAGCTCCATGATCTGGTCCGTGGTCATGTATACGCCCTCTGGGTGAGGGTTGCTGGACTGTCTAGCATCAGCAGAACGGAGGTTCCTACCTCTCCCAACCATACTGAAAGATAAGGTAAGATTTAGTTAAGCATGATTCAAAGATAGAAAATTCATTAAGGAATATTACGGAATATAATAGATTCCTACACATATTCCTAACTTATTTATCTAAAGGTGGATATGTTCAATTTGGATCGTATTATAACGTATTGTACTACGTGTCTGTTCTGTGTTTGTTATGCTTAATTCTGAACCTCGCTCTGATACCAAGATGTAACGCCCCACTCCAAGACCCTCATTAGCAAAGAGAATCACGGAGGTGATTCCATCTACTAATGCGGAGAATAGAGTATAATAGGAGCGACCAAATGTAACTATGCTATAACTATCTACCGAATACGTCGAAAGGTGGAATCTATTTATTTTTTTTTTCAATCAGGTGGTTCGACATATTCGATAAATACTTATAACGAAATTACAAATGGCTAAAGATCTATCAGAACAAAGCATAATAACATAATGAAATAGCATCACAGAACAGTATCACATAACAGCACAAAGTCTCAGAACAATACATCGTCAATACAGATCCAAATATATCATAAGGTGGGTACAAAGCCACCACTCACACAAGTGAGTCAAAAATATGTACATAAGAGACTGAATAATCAGAGTATCAAAATAGTGGACAAATATAAAGAGCTATCTATCAGCAAAGCAGATAATGTCCAAGCGGAAGCACAGAAAGCTAAGTCCAGAGACCTAACCTGAAACAACTCGGTCTGACCCGAGCGAAAAACACTCGGGTCAGGATAACTAAACAATCAGTTAATAAACTGAGATAAACATGATAGATAATGAGGCGATATATAACATAGTACTATAGACCACAAACTCTCACATAGAGAAGAAATAAACATCTAAGTAGAGATGTATAGCAAGCCTTGTATCATGGGCATAACATAGTCACAAATGTCAAAACAAAACATCTAAGTAGAGATGTATAATAAGCCTCATATCATCGGCATAACGTAAGCACAAATGCCAAAACAAAAACATCTAAGTAGAGATGTCAAAAACGATACATCTAAGTAGAGATGTATAACAGGCCATCTAAGTAGAGATGCCAAAAACGATACATCTATGTAGAGATGTATAACGACCATCTAAGTAGAGATGCCAAAAACGATACATCTATGTGGAGATGTATAACGGCCATCTAAGTAGAGATGCCAAAAACGATACCTCTAAGGGAAACAGTCCGAAGACACTATCCCAAAGGTAATACAAGGAGTATGTCACGAACTTTTAGCAAGGAACCCGTAAAGTGTTAACGTGAGTCACATACCCCACGTTCGCACTAAATGGTTTACTAACCAATCGTAAGCTTCCACACTGAAAACAGTACAAAGTTCACCTTATGTCATCGGTAAACTAGGCCGAAAGGCCAAAACGATCAATCGAATAGGTCGGGGATTAACCGGAAAGGAAATACACACGGTTTCATAGGCCGGAGTTTTTCCCAACCGTTTAAGCACCTTTCCACATCGCTCGAAGTGCTAAAGTATGAGTGTGGGATTTTATTATAGAAAATAATTACGGAAAACAGATTTATAATTGGTTTGAAATCACTTTAAAACGGCCTTTGAAAACTCTCCTATTATGGAGTGATTAATTTAATAATTAAAAATAATATTATATAATAATTTCGAAAGCCATTTCGGAATGAAAAATCCTTTTAAAACCTTTTTATAAGGTCCGTGTACAAAATCCAGAGACAAATCTCAAAGAAATCGATAAAACTAGAAAATCACTGAAAATATTATAAGTGTTGGAAAATAGTCCAAAACTGACGCGAACCCAAGTTCAGAAAATTATCCAGACCAGCAGACTAAATCCGAATGGCATGAAAATTTGTAGGAACGTAGTCCGACATTCCTACTTCAGAACAAAAAAAGAATTACTCGATTCCGACTTGAAACGAAGGCGTAGCGACGTTCCAAAGTCAGACTCAGAAACATGAAATGCACCGTTTTGCACAGCGATCTGGGTTCAACTCTGACAGGAAATTCGAAGGGTCTAATGAACTCAGCTGATGACCAAACTTTCCAGATATGGAGTTCGTAACTCCATCTTTCCAACGAGACCAAAATCGTTAAATTCCGACTAGCGGCTCAAAAATTATGACCAAAATAGTTTCAGTTTCATCCACAGAGCTACTATGTGTATCGCTCTCGGGAAGATAGTAGAAAAACCAATTTTTGACCTAGTTAGCCTCAAAATTACAGAAAACTCACTGAACAAAAATTGTAGCATATGTTTTAAGCTTTTCGGAACATCCAAAATTATCTTATTCGGATTAAAAACGTGAGAGATACAGGCAAAACAATTTCAGAGTGAATCTCAGGATAACTTGTTAAAGACAGAATTGGTCTTCTGTCTTTGAACGTATTTCAGGTCATCTAAATGGCAAAATTACAGAAACCTCACTAAACGAAAATTGTAGCATATGTTTTAAGCTTTTAGGAACATCCAAAATTATCTAATTCGGATCAAAAACGAGAGAGATACAAGCAAAACAATATCAGATTGAAACTCAGGATAACTTGTTAAAGACAGAATTGGTCTTCTGTCTTTGAACGCATTTCAGGTCATCTAAATGGCAAAATTATAGAAAACTCACTGAACAAAAAGTGTTCCTTATTAAATCTAGTTTGCAGCACAGAAAACCTGACCAAAAACAGATGAGAAATGAAGAAGTTATGCCTGATTTCGTTTCAGCTACAATTCCAAAACGAAAATTATAGAAGCATCAAGTAAAAAAAAGGATTTAGCTAGCAATTTTACCTCAACCAATGCAAGAAAAATATGCACAAACACTTGGCGTGTACTCCTAAAGCTAGAGAGAGGAGATCAAAAGGCTTCATAACAAAATAAACCAAAAACCATGTATTAAAAATTAATTTCAGAAATTAGAATGAAGATTAGAGAGTGATTAGAGAAGGATTGCTTTACCTTTTAGCTTGTATTAACCTAGATTAGCTATGTGGAGAGGAAAAATGGATCTTCTACCAAATGGAGGCCATTAATTAGGTTTTTAGGAGGTGTTTTAGGGTTTGAGGAAATTATGAAGAGGAGGGTTAGGGTTTAGGGTGGGTTTAAGATAATATATAGAGGTGGGTAATGGGTTTGGTTTCACTAATTGACCCAATAAGAGAAGTGACATCCTAATGTTCACTAAAACTATTTAATGCTTCATTAGCCAACTAAAACCACCCATTTTTTTTTCAAATAAAATTATTTTAAAGAAATTAGCCTATCCAAAAAATCCATTTTTAGCTCCATTTAAATTAAAATCATAATTTTAATTTATTATTCGGTAATTGCAATCCCGGGTTGTTACATTTACTTCGCCGGTTAATTCTTGGACTTGTTCGATTGAAACTCCTGTGACAATCTTCGAGTGGAGATCTACAATTTGTTCGTAAATATTTAAGTTAAGCTAGTGGTTATGGGACATGAAGCTAATATTTACTAGCTTATTGTAATTGACACTTCTTGATGATCGATGATGATCGTTTTATGGTTTAGACTAGCAATGTGCGATGTCTCTTTGTCCACATGGAGGACTGTACTTCATTTTATTGAGCTTCGTCTCATTTCTCGCATGGGTCGTACCTATTTAGGTGCGTCGATGTTTGTTTACTTCATGGAGCAATCGGCTCAACAAGTCGGTGCGTGGGGCGTATCTTTCTAGGTGCGTCGATGTTCGTCTATGCATGGGGCGTATCTTTTTAGGTGCGTCGAAGTTCGACTTTGCATGGGGTGTATCTTTCTAGGTGCATCCATGTTATACATTACATGCGGCATATCTTTCTAGGTACGTCGATGTTCGTCTATGCGTGGGGCGTATCTTTCTAGGTGCGTCGATGCTAGACTTTGCATGGGGTGTATCTTTCTAGGTACATCGATGCTAGACTAATCATGGGGCGTATCTTTCTAGGTGCGTCGATGTTTAGTTATACATGGGGCATATCTTTCTAGGTGTGTCGATGTTCGACTGTGCATGGGGCGTATCTTTCTAGGTGCGTCGATGTTCGTCTATGCATGGGGCGTATCTTTCTAGGTGCGTCGATGTTCGGCTTTGCATGAGGTGTATCTTTCTAGGTGCATCCATGTTAGACATTACATGGGGCATATCTTTCTAAGTACGTCGATGTTCGTCTATGCGTGGGGCGTATCTTTCTAGGTGCGTCGATGCTAGACTTTGCATGGGGTGTATCTTTCTAGGTGCATCAATGCTAGACTAATCATGGGGCGTATCTTTCTAGGTGCGTCGATGTTTAGTAATACATGGGGCATATCTTTCTAGGTGCGTCGATGTTCGACTGTGCATGGGGCGTATCTTTCTAGGTGCGTCGATGTTCGGTCTATGGAATCGCGTTCCGCTTGGGATTGGCCATCCTCTTATTTTTGTGATTTCTGGATTTCTAATTATTGATTTCTGGAATTTATGTTTCACCACCTTTTTCAGTTGGCATTGATATGTATGTCATTTATTGTGCCTTGGTGAATTAAATAAAGAATATGACATTCTTTTTATGCTATGAGATTCGTGAGATATTGATATGATTTTCCTTTGTTGATTATCTAATGTATACTTGTCGAGGTATGACATTTTTGGTTGTCATACGTTTTTATTATATCTCTTCTTATATCTCATTTTATCTGATAATTATAGCTAGACTGATCCGTTTATTATTTTCTTATTAAATAATACTCGGGTAGACTGAGATATTACAAGTGCTTCCTCTTGTCTTCCTATCTAGAACCATCATCTGACTTTTGGTTAACTACTAGCTTGTAGTTTTTGTTGTATACATTTGAGATTTAGACTCCTTGATGTATACATATTCTTTTGTCTAGCACTTGTATCTATTCTTTTGTGATATTGTGGATCTTGTTTGACCACTACTCTGATGTACACTTTCATGTGTTATATTCATATCTATTTCCGCCTTTGTGATATGAATTGTCTGTGACTGATTTGTGTTATGTTTATTTCTATATTTGTTTCCGAAGTATATATACATAGCCACCGTGTAGTAGCTTTGAGTTTGTATCGGTATGTCGGATTTCCTCCAAAGATGAAATGTAAGTTATATTTTTATCTGGCATATCGGTACTCGCACAAAGCAATTACATGGATGGTCGCTCCTCAATAGCCTTATTCTTCGTGCTAGTTGACGGCATTACCCCGTAGTGTCCTTGGCTAGCGCGAGTATAGAGGTGGGGCGTCACAAGAGGAATTTTTGGGATTCGCCTCATGGGAACACAGTTTTATCGGTTCCTGGAGGCTAGGGGTTGGATCTGTTTGTTCAACGTCTTTGGACAAGCCTTCTCGATGCTACCAGAGCAACGCCGATTCTTAGAAGGGGGATCGACATGACTCGTCAAGGGCATAGAAGCATTTCTTTCATCATGCTGTCTGCAATGCCCCTAATGTCCCGTTACAACTCTTTTGAAAAAGGAAAGTAGACAAGGATGGATGAGAAGGCATTGCTTTAGGTTGCTGCCCTATTCCTTAGTAGCTAGCTAACTAGAGTGTTATTTGATAATCATCCTTTTGTTTGATTTTGTTAATTAGCCCGGGCTCTTTTCTACCGGGTCTTAGTGGCCTTGCTTGGGTAGAAGGCCCCTGAGGTCCTGTAGCTCCTTCACTATTTGGTATGTTCTTTGGAAAATTGCCGGGTTTGCCTTTTGCAAATTGCACTACCTCTAGTCTCTAGAACTGGTTTTCCTTCCCACAGAATTCTTCCAGGGTAGTAGGTTGTTTCATCCTTCAATGATTCCTGAGGGCCTTGCAGTAGACTGCATCTGTCGCCCTTGCTTTGTCCTTATGCTAGTCATACCTGTGAAAAAGCAATTTTGATTCAGTTGTACAGTTGTAGGAAGGTATAGTTGGCATGATAATCTTCTTTGGATATTCTGTATGCTGAACGTTTCGGTGAATGGGTTTCGATTGGGGAAGATGCTCTAATCGTTGTCAGTCCAGTCCGTTTTTAAGTTATGGCTGTTTATAATGCTTAAGAATGATATATGCATGATTGTCCTGTGCTTGAATGATTGGAAATGCCGATTGAATGGCAAATCACTTAGGATGGGGTCATGGATCGGTGACGATCCTCAAGAAATTTCAAACTAGGTGAGATCGGTCTAGGGTGACAAGGAAGGCCCTATAAGGTTGCATTCCAAATATAAAGGTATTTGGAGTTCGCATGTTTGAGTTTGGGAAAAAGAAGATGGATCGACATTGATGGATCAGTGATATTTTACTTAGAGTCCGACCCGAGAAAATTTTCCATTTGCTTGGAGTCAACACATGGTTTGTTTGGAGTCACATAATTTAAAGTGCTAGGTTGGAGACGAACGATTCTTGGAGTCATTTACATATTTGCTAAAATCTTGGTTTTACCGGAGTCTGATATCAGGCTAGAATTTCCTAGGTTTTCTTCGAGTCAAATGGGTGATTACCCGAGTTCGACTTGGAGTCAGGACTTCCAGAATCTGCTTCGAGTCCAATAGGCGATTACCCGAGTTCGATTTCGAGTCAACCCTTTCAATGACCAATTTGACGATTTTTGATGATTTTCGATGATGACCATTCATGATTCGATGATGGGAGCTCCATGATAGGATTGGAAGCTGGTAAGTTGGGAGTGGTCATAATATACCACAGGAACTTGGCCTTGTTATCGATCCTGATTTATGTCATATCTTCTTGGTTCTCCTACCTTTTGGAGTACCGTTTGAGTAGCAGTTCCTCGTCCATTGCTTGGCGCTGTGCAGCGACATGGGTTTTAAAGCTTCTTCTGGCGTTTTGCACATTAGCATTTTCATGCAATTTATCTTTCTTAAATTGTTTGTCATCTTCAGAGCCGGTGAGAGCCATCGTTATATCTCTCTGTGGGGTTTTCCCCCCTAAGTTCGGGTTTGTAGCAGGTGCTTTTACACTGGGTGGAGTGTTAACATTTTGTTCCGTCATTATTCTTGGAGCTCCGCCCACTACTTCCTTTTACTTTTGCCTTCTGTTTCTTATGTTCAAGCCAAAAATATAAGAATGCTCTTGCTCTGTAGCAGCCACAACTTCAGGCACCGTTCTGGGAGTAGTTAGTGATTGGAGTGTTAAGAGAGCATCTGTCTTTTCCATAAGAGCCTTTTAACTGTTTTCCATTTTCTAGTTGATTTCATCAACCATCTTGTTCAATTGTCTCTTAATCACAACTTCATGCTGTGTGGAAGATCCTGTAACTTGACCTCCAAAGTTAGCTCCTAACAGCAGGTTGTTGGGGTTTGGACTTCAATTTGCTGAGGGTTTGTTTCTTCTCCAGCAATGGTAGCTCCTATGGATCTTCCAAAGGTAGTTCTCTTTCTTCATGGTGCCATTGATTCTCAACAGCAAATCTTCTAAGCAGAGATTGAGGATCTAACTTCTGAACCTATCTGATCCAAAGTAGATAGCCATATTAAAGCCTGAGTTAGGTTATCAGTGAAAGCACCAAATGTTAACCCAATAAATGGATCAACACTCTGGATTGAGTGTGAGAGCACCAACCCCGTTATTACAGAGCAATAATATAGAAAATAAATGTAAAAAGGGCTGAAATAGTAAAAAGATAAGAAGATTTTTATAATGGTTCTGCTATTAATGAAGCCTACGTCTACTTTTTAACTTTCTATTAATTAACTGCTGTTACAAGTTAAATCAGATTACGATATGATTGAATCTTCTAAGTTAGATCAAGTTACAAGTACAAGAGTTCACTGAAGAATTATAGTGAACCCCAAGATGACTATTGTAGGGAGGAGAAGAGTGAAGAATAATCTCTATAGAGTTCCAGCAGGTAGTCCAAAAGATCATGTTTATGTTGCAGGCAAGATTGTATTTATAGGAGTTACAGAGCACTTGGGCCATTGCTAGAAGCCTATACTCAACATCGTAAAGGAGCTTAGAAAGTTTGAAGGCGACCCGAGCTAACCTAATGAATCGCTAGTGATCCATGTACTTAATCTATTTTTGAGTGATCTCCATTTGATTGTCTTCCTATCTTCTATTTGAGTGCCTTGTCCAAATATCAAGTCGTTTAGAGTTATTTTGATCATTCGTCTTCATGGTTCATCCAGTCCAGAAGAATCATCCATAACTCACTCAAAACTTAACGAAATAAGACGTAACTTTTGCAGGTACACTCTAAAGGGTGTATGGTACCTACGCTATGAATTTTAGGTAGTGGGGACCAACCTACATGGGTCACCAATGATCCAACGAGATGGATCGCCAATGATCCATCAAATCTTCTTCAATCATGCTCATTTTTTCAATGAGCCTTATTTATGTCTTCTAAGTGTTCCCTCCTGTTACTACCAATTCCCATTTCAACCTTATTGAAACCAAAATGAATAAAAGGAAAGAGGAACGAGAGATGATATCACCAACAAAGCCTTTCGAAGGAGTCGAAGGGATGCTACAGCCAAAAGCTAGATGTGTTACAAGCTTTCGAACGGGTCAATGTGGTCAAAAGCTCCCTTTCCCGTCAATGTCTACCTTTCAAAACAGATGCTTTCGCCTACATGAAGGCGTTTCTAATAAGAGGAGGAGTACCTTTCGAGGGCAGCAGATAACAACCCCTTACATGCACGCCAAACCTTTCAAAACCAAAGGTTTTCGCCTTCGTTCAAACTACTCAGAAAGATGCCTGATCAGAACAACCCTTTCGAAAGCATAATCAAGCCTTTCGAACCGGTCGAAGCCTTTAACATCTAGGGAGGGTTCCATATCAATTTGCAAGCATGCATTCGGAAGCTACCTTCCACGTCAAAACCATCAACACTTCAACACCTTCGAAACCCCAAGGAACAACCTATCAACTAAGTCGGAAGCTCATACCTCTACTTCTTGTGACAACAAAGCAACACAAAGGGAAAAGGCGTAACCACCCCTTTCGACGAAGACGGAGGCATTCAAACCCATTCGAAAGCATTGTAGAGGGATGCGCAAGTGTCAAAGGAGACGAAAGGTATATAAAGCCACCTTTCGACCAAGTCAAAAGCTTTGAGTCGAAAGGTGCCAACCTGCACATATAAATAAAACCCTAGGGGGTCTGGTTTAGTGGATCAGAATATGTTCATTCTACTCTTATACTTTCTTAAATTTGTAAACTTTTAAACCCTTATTTAAAAATCAAATTAAGAGAAATTGATCTGTTTGTATATATCATTAGTTTAATGAAAGTAAAATTTTGATATTGGTGATTTTGCAACTATTTTGAGGCTATTATTTGATCAATTGTGTTCTGCTTGCATCAACTAAATTGAAAGGGTACCTTTCGAGTGAGTCGAAACCTCTCATTTACAAATACACTTAAGTCCTTAGCTCCAAACCACTACCCACCAAATGCTTACTTTTAGTGAGTTGAAACCTTAAACTTAGCTTGTTTTCCCTTAGATAACAGAATTTAATCTAAGCCATTTAAAAGACCAGCTTTCGATGAAGTCGAAACCTATCCAGTCAAACCATAATCTTAAATCCTTAGAGCCAACCTTTAGTGCTTCACAACTATTTTGAAAGGAGGTTTCGAAAGGATAACCAAACAACTTCAACAAGCTCAAAGGTCTCAAAAGAAAGGGATAAAAGTGTTTGGACTGGGTTGAAAGGTCGGACAGGGAAGAGTTTACACAACAAAAACCTATTCGAATGTTCAATCAAAGAAAGTAATAAGATCCTAATCTTTTCTACTTATTCAAAAGAAGCTTAGAAGGACATTTTTTCACCTTTAACTTTGGAGGTATTGACAAGTTTTCTTGTTAACATTTTGATGCTAGAAAGAGGGCTCGAACCTCCGTTCATGTGAAATTTCCAAACCATTTTCCTTTAACCCAATTCTATTCCTAGCCTATCCACTTAAGACTTTACTTCATCATGGTTGGCAAAGTTTAAAAGATCCGAGAAAGGTTCCTCGGAGCCACATCTAATTGGATTCTCCCATGAAACTATTAATGATACAAATCTACATAAAGAGCAATTGTTAAGAATGAAGGCTTTAAGGATCATAAGGAAAAAGAAAGTTGAAGCCTATGATCTAGTTAAATGGAGCTTAAACCCTTTTCATATTGGCCCCACCCCTATCTTTGCCTTAGGAGGAAGGAAAAATGAAAGTGATAACTTGTTCGATCAAATAAGGAAAACAATTCAACACTATACCAAAGGCATAATCTTTAAAGAAGAAATGATGGCTAATTACAATGCCTTTGCACACAAATGGAGTCAAGCAACAAGTGGGACACTACCTACACCGGAGCTCCAAAGGGTATTAAGAAGAAAAATAGATGTCAAGAGTGGAACTCCAGAACCAAGTAATAAATGATCAAGAAACCATCCACGAGAAACAAGCTTCAAGTCAACACTTCCTAAAGAATGCAACCTAGCAATATCTATAGAGAATGCCTACTTGCTAATCAAAGATGAACTCAATTATTGGCCATCCCAGAAGAAAAAGCCTAAATATGAAAAGAACTTGGGAGGATCCTATTGCCAATACCATATGATGAATGGTCATGAAACAAATCAATGTAGAGCACTTGAAGGAATGATAATCAACTTTTTCAGATAAGGCAAAATTAATGGGTTTGTAAGGAGATCCTAAACGGAATCAATAAAGAACTACTTTACTAAAGAAAGTCTACATGGTTGGGAGTGAAATACTCCTTGCATTTGGACATTACCTTAAACGGTCAAAGCCTTTGTCCGCGCCGAGTTGGCCATGTCAAAGCGCCTCCTGGAGGGAGGTTAGAGTAAGCCTTTATCCGTGCCATGCTATGGCTAGGATAAAGCATCGACAAGCCCTTAGTCGCACCACGCTATAGCCAGGTCAAGGCGCCTTCTGGAGGGAGGTTAGAGTAAGCCTTTATCCACGCCATGCTATGACTAGGTTGAAGCATCGATAAGCCCTTGGTCATGCCATGCTACGGCCAGGTCAAGGCGCCTCCTGGAGGGAGGTTAGAGTAAGCCTTTATCCGCGCCATGCTATGGCAAGGTTAAAGGATCGACAAGCCCTTGGCCGTGCCACGCTATGGCCAGGTCAAGGCGCCTCCAGGAGGGAGGTTGGGTAATTCCTTGGGTCCTGCTTACGGATAAGCTAACCTAGCGCACCAAACAACAATGGACTAAGACGTCCAAGCCCAAGAAGCGACATATCAAACAATGGACTAAGGCGTCCAAGCCCAAGAAGCGGCATATAAAACAGCGGATTAAGATGTCCAAGCCCGAGAAGTGGCATATTTGACAACGGACTAAGACGTCCAAGCCTAAGAAGCAGCATATCAAATGATGGACTAAGATGTCCAAGCTCGAAAAGCAGCTGATCAAATAGCAACTACATATAAGGTTTAAAGGGTTAACACATGTCGAAAGAAGACAAGACCCAAAAAACAGGACAAAAGGTCTAAATAAGAATATGCAACCTCCAACAAATCATTAAAGAAAAATTTCCAAACTTCACTTATTAGTACTCGAATCTGGGTTTCGGGTCGTTCATTATTGGGTTCGAAACTTCACTTATTAATACCTAAATCTGGGTTTCGGGTCATTCATTATTCAATTCGGGCCTTCACTTATTAATACCCGAATCAACATTTCAGGTCTTTTAATTTACGGTCTTCATCATACCCGAATATGGGTTTAGGGACTATAACTATTAATGCCCGAATCTGGGCTAAAGATCTCTATTAAGAAGATTATTATTATGGACTTCTAGTTATCATTCGCAAATACCCTAATTTGGGTTTTAGATCTTCTAACTTTCATTTATTAATGCCCAAATCTGGGTCAATAGACTTCTATTGCACGATCATTTTCGATTTTCTATTGGTTATCTCCAAAAGTTGCATTTCTAAACATCTATAATTAAATCCTTGGTTGAATCTATGGTTTTCTACCATCGGACTTCTAATAATCTCGCAACATAATTAAAATTGAATTCTTGGTTATCTCTCATCATTACCAAATATGGGTTTTAAGACATTTAATCATAGTTAATTATGGGATTACTTTTCATATGTTAACATGATGATTTTGTTAATTTCTGCAAATGACACGAATAGACTTCTATATAGATCTCAAGCTAACGATAAGAAATATTATTTACTTCATGCTTTTTAGGGAAAGCAAAACAGTAAAAACGATTGAAAGATCCAGCAAATACAGAAATAATGGTACAAGTTATCAAAGAGATGATTCAAAAAAAACGTTATAAGAAAGGATTACAAACCAGGTGATATTTACAAAATTTTCATAATTCACATAATTTATGAAATTATTAACAAGTATACAGAACAAATATATACATTTCATTAATATAATTTGTTCATGAGCCTTGAACAGCCTTATTCAGATTCTCGGCAATTAAAGGATCCACAATGTGATGAATTGCGATACGAAGAACTTCTTTAAGTTCTTCTCTTTTTTCCTCATCTTATCTTCATCATCAATGTCCTCAATGTTGGTCTTTGAAGCATGATTAAAAGCTTTGTTTGCGCCTTTAAGAGTTTTATTCTCCCTTTCCAAATCAGTGATACGCTTCTAAAGGAGATACTTTTCACGTTCAAGCTTTTGAATCCTAGCTGCATATTCATTTATGCATTGCGAGTATCTTACATTTTGCTGTTCATCGAAATACTTCATCGTCTCAAATTTGACTTTCCTACACTATTCTCTTACTACCTTCTCATCTAAGCCAAGATAGAGGTTTGTCTTAGTTGGGAACTTTTGGATGGCAAGGGAAGTAGACCTTGTTGATTTTGCAACTGATGAAATAATAGGAGAAATTGGGAAATCAATGTTTGAGATATTATTCCCCATAATGAATTCTAGTGATTCACATTGAGGTTGACTATCCTTTAACTTAATCACCAAGTGACTAATTTACTGGAGGGGCTCAGACACCTTATAGTTAAAATCGATTGAAGGATTTGATTTAATTTGATGCTTTAATGAAGAAATTGTTTCGTTTTTGCTCTTAATGTCCGCCTCTAGATTGGCGATCTGATCGTTAAGATTTCTAACAATTGTTTTCTGAAGCAAAAATCTCCTATGCCATTTTAGTGCTTCAGTGTTACCTTGGAAACGAGTGGATAAAGGATCATAAAGGAGCTTCCTCTTTTCAAGATCTGCTAACAACCTATCTCTAATATCGATAAAGCAAGATGTCGAATCTAACAAGAGTGGCGTTGTAGATAGCTGTAATTCCTATTTAAACAAACACAAAAAGAAAATAAAGTCAAGACTCGAATAATCAATCTCTTTATTATAACAATAGATGATTACAATTTAAGTAAAAATGAAATAAAATGCACAATTAGGCACTTGTTTTATATCTAAAGTTGGGAAACGGCATTTCTAACTTTACTCAAAGAATTAGCAGAAAGAATAACTGTTAAGTCAAAAGGAACATTAAGTCCTTCCGGAGTAATAATCGGAGGACATTTGCTATAGTCCCACTCCCCGATAGGAGGACTATCACGACCACATATTAATTTGGTATGATATGTCCGGATTTCCTTAAGTAGCTTTTCTTTTTCTCCACCAAGAAAATTGAAACGGAGACGAGGATGTTCCATGTAAAATTTTTGCAAATCTCTAAGGAAGCAATATCTGGCTAATTTTGAAGATTTCAAAATTGATTCCTTTTCAAGATAATCTCTTCTTAGGCTAACATATTTGCTTAGATAATCTCTAGAGACAAAGTTGCTTGAGGGACATTCATTCTGTGATAATGTAATAAAATATAATTAAGTATAAATGAAAACTAAAAGCAAAAGTTTGCAAATCAATATTATTACATAATTACGACTGTTCATTTGGTTCACACAAAATCGACTTTGTAAATAATTCTGAAATAAACTTGTCCTTATAGTATTTGAGTCTATCAAGAGGCAGTTCTTTGGAAATTGCTCTGACTCATGGTAAGTTCCAACATGCCTCAGGATGCAGATCAAATCCAAATTCATCAAAATACCTTTTGTGTAAAAGCCTAAGTAGACCCTTACTAAAATCACCTAAGTACGAGAAATCTACAGTTGGGTGTCTACAATAGGCTTTGTATAGAAAGTCTACCAGAGTGTTTCTCTCTTCAATCAACATCAAAAAGTGCGTAATCAATTCTCGATTCTCTTTCAAAAGACCATCGTATCGAAGGCATGCCCTCCTCAGTCTTGGGACAGCTTCTTGATTTTTGAAGGATGGTAACACTGCCGCACTTCTGTTAAGTCTAAGATATTTATCGAAGAGAATATTATATTCTTTCAGCTGTTTATCTAACTCCCTATACAAACTATTTATTTCCGCTTATTTTCACTCAAGCTTGGTTTTATAGGGGTGAACGGGTTTCCTCCTTATCCAAGATAAAGGATTTAAACTATTACTATCTTGGAAGTGGAAGTTGTTTAAACAAAGAATCCCATACCTGAGAGACGAGAATTGACGCTTAAGAGACCTGCTTTTTCTCTCTTGATTCTTCCACGTTAATGTAAGCAGGCTCTTCTTGAGGGTCATAAGGTGTGGGGGGTTCAGGTGGGCTTACTTTATGAATAAATGGATCAGGATTGACCTTTTTAGAAGTCCTGGTGTTGTCGTCACCATCTTTTTCAGGAGCATCAATGCAACCACCCCTGTCGCCACATGAACTTTGACCCTCATCTACATTTTCATCGTCATCATCATCATCATCGTTGCCACCCTCTTTCTCGACGACTTCATCTTTGTCACCTTCAGCTTCAGAGTTAGAGTGTACTTCGAACGAAGGGACTTCAAAGGATAGAATTTTAGAGGCATTAATCTCCTCTCTTTCAACAACTTCAGCCCCCTGCTCCATTCTTTTGATTTTGTCCATAACCCTATTGACAAGAGCAGGGCCGAGTGAGGGAAAGCTCAAGTTTGAGCATTTTTCGACATTGTCGGCGTAAGCGAGCATCATAGCATCTTCAAAAGAATTGACAATGATGTCCTCAAGAGAAGTATCAAGGAAACAAGACACCTACTGCTTTGCATCAGAAATAATGTCGATAGTCAACTTTAGATTATCTTTATTTTTATTTAGCTTTTTCTCCAGAGAAGATTGTCTTGCTACCATTCAAGCCTTCTCATCCTCAGATTATTTCAAAGCCATTTTCAAGGCCAAGTTTTCATCAGCAAGGAGTTGATGTGTTTTCCTCTCCTTGGAAGTGACAGACTCTGACTGGGCCTGAGAAGCTCTCAATCTCTCTAATTCCATGATAGCTTCATTTTTGTCTGCAGACAGGGAGGAAACATGTCCATTTAAGTTTGAAATTTCTTCTCGAAGCCTCGATGCCTCTGTGGAAGATTTTAATGCACTATCTTGCAAGGAGAGCCAACTCTTGGAAATCTGAAAGGAAAAGTATAACATAAGTCAAAAACTTAGAAAGAAACAATAATAATAAAGTTAATCGACAGTGGTCCATTGATTAGAAATGGACGAGGGCAGACATATAGAAATAAAGGATGGAGAACTCAAAATGGACTAAACTATCTTCTCAAAATCACTTGGAGGCACAGGTGATGTGGATCTGGGAGAGTGCAACTCCAGAGAGGAGGTCGAAGTCCCCAGGTCCTTTTGCATTTGTTCAATTACACGAGGAGAGCTTGAAATGACAATGCGTGGCAATGTATCGACCTATGAGGGAGTCTTCTTAGGTTAATCAAGAGAAACTTCAATAGTTGGACTCTACAGAGCTTCATTAATATCAACATACTCCCCCTCTTCTCGTGGCGGAGAATCGGGAACTTCAATGATTTTAGCTTTCTTAAGGGATGGGCCGCTTTACCCAGCTTTCTTTTAGCAGCCATCTTTGATCTAGCAATGGCTTGAGACAAAGTTGACGCACAGGTTGTAGAAGTAGGGAGAGTTGGATCAGTTATAATTGGTTCAACCTGAGAAGCAGCTGCTGAGAATTCAAAATATTACAAGTCAGAAAAGTAATTTAAAAGGTAACACAACAACAAACTACAAGCACTACGTTTAGATTTACCAGAGTGATCGGGACAAATTGGTGAAATTGGAGAGAAATTCTTTGGATCACCCAACGAAAGGAAGCGCACGCTTCGAGATGTATGTTGAACTAAAGGAGGTTGACCGAGTACCCTCTGGCCCGCTAGTAAGAGGGAATGCTTTTGTAGATTTGAAGGATTCAACATAGTTACTATTTTGATCCTACTCGAAACGACGATCAACGACTTTATGGATTTTGTAACGACCCAAAAATTTTGAACATTTGAAATAGAATATTTAATTGCATTTAAATATTTGAATGTTGATTTAACTTGAATTCCAAATGTAAATATGAAATTGGCTATTTAATTTGTAAATTTAATTGTTGCAATTGGGTAAAAAAAATTGAATCTTCAGTTTTAAGCTGATTAAAAATATTTCAAGGCTTAGAAAATTTATATTGATAATTCTGAAGATATTGGAACTTTCAGAATCGAATTTGGAAATGATTTGTTCAGTTTTGAATTTATATCGTTTAATTGGTATTTAAAAATAGCGTTCCGGGGCACAGTCTCGGAATTCGACGAAACCAGTTCCATTGGATCCGTAATATTGAATTATTACCAGGTATCAATTTTCATAGCATTCAGAGTCGTTATGTGAGCGTACGGTATAAAAACGCCTAGAAATAATTAATCGTTTTAATGTAAATATCGTTTATCATTTCATCTGTCAAAGATTTCTTTTCCATCAGCCGACTTACTTTTTCTCTACTTAATCACGTTCACTTGTCCCCTTTATCTCATTGTAAAATGCAAAGAAAGAAAATTTTATATCTCTCGTTCAGAAGAAAAATAGGAAGTTAATAATGGCCGAGCAGAATCGATAGTGGATAAATAAAAATCGAACTTCCCTTTTTCTAAAATCAAAACAATGGCCGAGTATTTGTTTTGAAAACAAATCAAAACGAAATCACGTATTCTCCTCCATCCCCAATTCCAAACCTTCGGCCTCCTCTGAATACAAATTCACAAATTCGATCGCGAGTTCACGTTAATTTGAAGGGGTCTGAAAATTGTTTGTGGGAAGAGGTTGAGTCGCACAGCTTCGTTCTGGGAGTTAGGGCGGCGATGTCGATCGTGATGTCTGGGCGGAGGCAGGGCAAGGAAAGGAAGATGCTGGTGGGGTTCGTTCGCATGAGCACGATGGCATGGAGACAGGGATTGGAGAATCGGGTCGATGGTCGTGAAGTCAAAGGGGATGCAGGCAAGTGATTCGAATCGCGAGATCTAGGGTTTCGCGATGTCAGTCAGGCGATGTCGGGGCCGTGGCGGCGTGGTCGCGACTGCGACTCAGGATGATGTCCAGTTCCCTTCGATAAGTCAGTAAGGTCTAAAATCATCGTGAAAACAAATCGGAATGGAAGATGGGACTGCAAATTAAAGCTAAGGTGAGATCTTCTCACTCAAAAGGAAAATTTGATTTTTGCAGTTATTGATTGATTGCTATTTGGATGTGATATTAGATATAGTAGGATATATCTATATATATAGCAATATATATATATATATATTGGCATATGTATATATTGCAGTTGTGATTTCCCGCATTATAATAGCGGATGAGACACTATTGCGCCGCATAATAGCGGATGATATTTTTTATAAATCCCATATACCGCGATATTCCACCTCGAAGTGGAATTGGTATTATGCTAACATCTGTGGATGCAGGGAAACAGGTTGGAGGGATCCAACTAGATTCCTCAAATTGTTTGAATATTATTTCATATGTGAATGATGTGATTATTGATAATCTGTGGATGATTTATTGATAATTGTAATTGTTGAAGGCTAAAATTTAGCCAAATGTATTTTTGGTATCGTTGGATACCAGAAATGAATATAAATTGGATTTTGAAATTAAAGTGGAAAATTTTAAGTGAATTTATTTTTAAGAATTGAATTTATTGAAAGAAGGAATTTTAAAGTATTAAAATTTGATTTTTGAAATCTTACCGAATAAATTCCAAAATATGGAAAAAATGAGTTTTGAATAATATTGTTTCAAAAGTTGAAGAATTCATTTAAAAAATGAAATTTTGAATAATTTGGAAAG
This sequence comes from Allium fistulosum, assembly GCA_030737815.1. NCBI lineage: Eukaryota > Viridiplantae > Streptophyta > Magnoliopsida > Asparagales > Amaryllidaceae > Allium > Allium fistulosum. Next base: position 726,839,206 of record CM060904.1, read on the forward strand.
AACAAAGGAATTTATTTAAAAGTGATAAACTTTAAGAAATCAATTTGAAATTGATTTGGTATTGGAAAATGAACCTTTGAGAAATCGATTTGGAAATTTATTTGGAGTTGAAAATAAATTTAGAAATCAAATTTGCAATTAATTTGGTAATGGAAAATAAATCATTGGAAAATTTATTTGAAATTGATTTAGTGTTTGAAAAATGAATTTGGAAGTCGATTTGCAAATGGTTTGTTATTTAGAGATAAACTTAGAAATAAATTGCAATGTTTTGTTCTATTGAAATAAAACTTGGAAATCAATTTGGAATTTGATTTTTGGGATTAAAAGTGAATATTTGGGAATGTAAATTCAAAATGGAGTTTATGAAATGAAAGGGAATTTTGTTTAAAAATAAACGCTGATTTATTTTTAAAGTGTGAAAGTAAATTTATGGATTTGGAACGTAAATTTAAAATAAATCGATAAGGATTTATTTAATTGGTTTAAGTGGACCATTTTGAAATGGAAGTGTATTTTCCTTGAAAAACAAGTATATTCCAAAGTAGCTTTTAAAATATAAATTAAAAGTTCTAAGTGGGTTTTTAAAAGATATATTTGGAAATATATTCCGTGTAAGGAAATTGATTTGAAATTTATTTTCAAAAGTTGAAAGGTGAAAAGTGATTTGAAATTGGTTTTCAAATGTGAAGTGTGGAAAAAAAAAATATCTCGTGAAGATATTATGAAATTAAATAATTTGGGAAAATTATTTGAATCTGATGATTGTTGTGAATATTGTTGATAGTTAAATCACCGACTATCAATATTTGCCTTTGAAATGGCACTTGAATTGGTTTTTAAAAACAAACGCTTATTATTCGGTTTAGCTGGGAAAGGACCTTTGTGTCAGATAACCCATTCCGAATAATGATATGACGATATGGATCGTATTGAAGACCGGTGATGAAGACCGGGTGTTTGTGAAAACGATAGGATGACCTATCGATTGTCTCTGCACCGTTAGCTACGGTATTGAGATTTCCTTTGTGATGGGAAGTTTTATCGGGATTGTGAATATCCGGATTGCAAGGGCTTCTTTGGAAGTGCCTTCGGTTCTGTTCGAACCCGGAACAGACTTGTATGGTTACGTGTCTGACATTACATTTTGAGATATAGAGCTGATTTCTTTCAAATACATTTCTGTTGGTGGCGGAGAATTTATTCTCTTAGCTTAACACCCTTCTCTGAGACGTACGAACTCAGAGGTTATGTAGTTGAAATTTATCAGCGATATATTCCCAATTTGGTAATGTGGCATGCTGAGTGTTGTTGTAATGATGATCATTTATTGATCATTTGTGATCAAAGCGTGGCTTTGTGAAAAAGCGTAGCTTTGTGGACGAGACTTCGTCAGGGCTTCACAACCCCGAAATGGTCGAAACAGGAATGTTGCGGCAAGGTTATGAGGGTCGCGCCTTTTAGGGTATGTCATTTCCTTCTGGAAAGGGGTGGTATCATGGTATGGAGCCCAGATATTTACTCATATGGACACACCTTATTTATTATGTGTGATGTTGGTTACCGAGCGCTCGGATAAAGGTCCCGAAGGACCGGGGGATGACATATTCGTGAGTTACCTAGTTACAGGGGTAACCCAGCTTTGTTGGAAGAGAGCAGTTTGTCTCTCGGGACGTCCAGCCAGAGGCGATCCCATTCGGCAGTAGGAAAGGAAGTTCCTTAGCCTGACCATTTGTTGGAAAATCCAAAGAAACAATACGAACCTTGTATGGTTTTAGTTGTAGAACCTGCCATTTACTTATGGTGGCGCCCCACTGTTTAGATGGTAGCTATAGTAGGCATATGATACTGGTCGTATGTTGGCTAAGATTAATATTATACTTTCGAAATGTTTTCCACACTAGACATTAATAATAATAATCCAATGATTGCGTAGTAAGCATCTTTGACTATCATAAGAATAAATCTCCTCCAATTCTACGTTTGCATTGTGTGTGTGGCGGGAGGTCTTATGGTAGTTTCATTTTCCAAAAGCATTGCGAATTAATTTTATCTTCTTTGTGAAAATAACTGTTTTACGATCTCACACCAGTTACCATGACTGACTCGGAGTTTATTGTTCCCTTCTAAACTCTGGGTGCCCATAATTTTCCACACGGGCAGCCTAGAGTTATTTTTATCAGGATATTCTGGATATTCTGGAGCTTGGGAGATGAGCTGGATGGCGAGGCATATACTCGTACTTGTTTATTTATTCCGCTGTGTATTCTATATGAGGACAAGTTTATATAACTGTCCATTATTGTATTGAGTTGTATATTGACTCTGATGATGTATTGTATAACTGATATAGTTCTTTGTTTTAAAAGACTAGTGATTATCTATTATATATTGTTCCGCTGCGAATGTGAGATTCTGATATTGTTTCTATTTCTGTTTTTCTGTTCTTTCTTTTCTTTTGTCTTCTTCTACCTCTTCTTTTCTCCATAACAATTCGGTTTTCTGGCATTCGATTGCTCGGCAGTTGATACAGTGGACGTATTAATGTCGATTTTCGAGCGATGAAAAATCACGTCGTTATAGTTTTCTTATCTTCTTCATTCAACTCTTTAACAGGAGCACCTGACAAGGAAACATAGATTAGCAAAGGAAAGTAACTAAACAAAATTAAATTGGGCCTTTTCTATTAGGAGCAACCTTTGCGCTTACTCCACCTTTCAGGCTATGCATATAACCAGGTAGGACATGGTACTTGATTACCCAATTCCAATCCTAGACATCACCTTTCTTGACATCGTACTAAGTGCGCAAGGTTAATTAGTTAACCCTAACATGACTAATTTAGACCGCATAGGCTATTATGCTCTGATACCATTGAATGAACTGGGCTAGCCCGTAGTGGAAGAATTGGGTGAATTTCAAATTTTTTTGCATTTTGGATCTTTAATGGGCCTATAAAGTCTAAATATACTTTAGAACTTTTCTAAGCTTCTTTTAAATAAAATCAATATTCTATTTAATTTTATAAATAAAGTTTTACTTTAATTTAATGTGTATGTAAATTAGAGTATATCAAATATACTCTTATGTACATATTTGTGTGTAACAGTAACTTATTAAATTTATTTAGAGAAGGAAACTTTTCATTCCCTATCTCTTAAATTATTCAACTAATGACGGGGCATAAATTTATTTAGAGAAGGAAACTTTTTATTTCCTTCCCCTTAGCTTATTGAATTAATGATGGGGCATAAATTTATATGGAGAGAGAAACCTTTCATTTCTCTCTCTTTAATTAAATTGATTGATCATATGAATATCATTAATTAGCAACATGTATATTACATGATTATAAGTATAAACAAATATGTTATATTGTAAATTTTGTAAGTGCAATATATGATAGGTGCTATTAATTAATGGCAATGTATAGACATATAAACAAAATTAAATGGATAGTTAATCACACAAAAAAGGGAAATAAACAAAGGGAAACAATGATGATTGAATCAATTTCCCGTTTCGTAAACTTAACTAATGCATCATATAAATGACAATTTATAGGCATCATAATGTAAGAATATAAACAGTCGAAAATAAATGCATATATGTATTATTGCCTCATTTAAATTGTTTCCTCCTTTCGAAAAGAAATCTAATCATATTTTGACAATATGAAATACATGTAATAATTTTTATATATGCAAACATACATATAAAATTAATTGTGTGTCTATAAGATTAAATCAAGTCTTTTTACTTAATAAAAATTAGAGATTTATAGCAATCAATTTAGAAGTAGGTTTATTGTCAAAATATTAATTGTATGTATGTAATATTCAATAATATATCTCTAATTAATACAAATTAGAGACTATAGTAATAAAATTAAAATTTAGATTTATTGCTAAAACATCTTCCTTTTTTTAAAATTTTCAAAACAATATAAACACAAAATACACAAACATGAATCTTCAATAAAACACTGTAATATTCATAAACAAATTTTAGCTTGATTTGTTAAAGTAAAATCCAATCAAAACAATATGAACATACAAAATTTTAGATTTAAAGGATTATACTTTGAACTGAACGCTTATAATATAGATCTATAATAAAATATTGTATTCAAACATATTTAAATTTAAATATTAATTTAACAAAATAAGAACCCAATTGATAAATTGAACATATAAAATTTCTGATCTAAAAATTAGACTTTAAATTGAATGTATAGAAACATAGTTCCAAAACAAAACATTATATTTAAACATATACAAATATTAGTTTTGATTTTAAATAAAATACCAATTGATTCATTCAACAAACAATTCAAGCTACACAAACAATTTTCAACTTAAATGAGGCAGTGATATGTGCATACAAATTATGATAATTAAATTTCTCTTTCAATAAACATTACATCAAATATCATATCTATTAAAGAAAACCATACCTTATTACCCAAAGCCTTGAAGCACTTCTTGAAAATGGACCCCCCTAAGGATGTTTCCTAGAAGTTACACCTTGAATGATGATATCTCCTCAGATCTTCAAGGTCCTCATCCTATCCTTACAAAAGATAGATAAACCACTTTTGTTTTGTTTATTTTTTTATGATGTTTTTATATAGAGTTGAAACAATTCTGGAAATTTTACTTTTTTCTGTTTTCTACCATGAAAAGTTAGAAGGAGAAAAAGAAACAGACTGAATGAGAAAGAATGAATTGTACGTACAGAATGAATTAGAGAATATGTTTTATTTGAAAGAATGAAACTTTTCCATTCTTTAATTAAAACTTCCCTAATTAATTCTCTTGATTGTTTCTCTCTTTAATCCTTTCTTTACACGTATGTCATCAAATAACATAAATTTCCACAAATTATGTCATCAAATGACATAAAATTTCCATAAATCATGTCATCAAATGACATAAAATTTTCATAAATCATTTCATGCAATTATCTTTAAACTACATCAACATCGTATATCATTGCGCGCAAATATAACTTTTATAAATGCATTAAAATAATTACAAAAAACTTCCGAACATCAAATAAACAATAATTAATATTTCTCAAATATCAATTAATTTAATCAATTTACAACTTTTTATAAATTAATTAAATCATGTGGTTTTTCAAATAATTCATCATTACGGTTGTGCGACTCAAAGGTGTAAGTTTAGTGAGCGATTAATATCGAACTATTCGAATATTAACGTTCACGCGTCACTTAGCAGGTGGTATGATATTTTGGCCAAATTTATCGCTTACACATCTTTTGGTAAAATCCAATTTTACTTATTATAAGCAGTATCTAATAGTGACAATTATTTACACCAATTCTCTTCGCTCAAACTAAATCACTTTCGATTTATGAAATTTGGTAATGGTCAAAATTCCAAAATCATCCACATTTTATAGTCTAAACACAACATCCTTGGTTCAATAACAACAACTATTATTAACTGAAATGCTCTGGCCAGAGACTTTGACTTTGAGTTGACTTTAGTTGACCGTGATACTAACCTCATATAACTTACGAGACGAATCCTCTCTTGAATAGTGTTTCACTTCCATTGCTTCCACTCGACCCAATCGATGGATGCCACGACTTAACTATAATCAAAGAAGAGCTTCCACATTTAAGATCAATAGTATTTTCAAGTCGAGAGAACTGTATAAATTAGTCACATCGATATTTTTTGCTTAATCGTACTTATATTAACCAATAGAAAACTATCGAGCGAGTCATTCCATAGTTATCCAATAACTATCAGTACGTAACCCCTAGGTGCCCCTAGAAGTCATGAGTAATAAACTGCCCAACATTTGAAGAGTATTACGTACTCTAGTCTCAATGGATACATCGATATCCAGTCTCGATGCATCTTGACTAGGAACATTTAAAATGGTACATTTGTTTCATTATGATAAATTACTCACAGTTACAACTGTAATTACTATCGCAAGCATACCATTTATGGATTTTCTATTAAATATACTTTTAATTAAATTGATTAATTAATATAAACATTATATCAAGTATATAATAGAAAGAAAATATCTTTATTTCGAACAAGATTGGTCAACGAGTTAGATATATATAACAAATTACATAATTGCCTCAAGGGCATACCCCTAACTCTACCAAAAGCTGCTAATCCCAACTTGCAGACTATGTTCAATACCATGGTATGAATATGCTGCAAAACGCTTAAGTAGCCACTCCAAATTTTGCTGTTGATGGTGGTCCTCCATTGTAGACGCCCAACACCGATTTGGCTAAGCTAAATAAAAACTTTGCCATTTTGGGTGGCAAACCGTTCCAAGAAATGGAATCAATTATGGAAGTGCAGGATTGGCTTAACACCTACGAAAGGATCTTTGATGACTTAAAGATGAACGACGCCATAAAGAGAAGACTTGCTTCCTGAGAGCTTTAGGGGTGAGCCATGAATTGGTAAAACACAGTAAGATTATCACTCCCGAGGACTACTTTACTTAGGATTGGTTCAAAGCCAGATTCGAGGAGAATTTTATAACAACAGCTTAGAAGTTTGTCATGTTCCATAAGTTTGCGGGTCTGAAGCAAGGGGACTTATCATTTTCCTAGCACGTTGCTGAATTCGATGCCCTATCGAAGTATGGGATGTCCTTTATCGACACCCCACTAATGAAGAACAAGAAATTTATTATTAGCTTGAATGAGTGCTTGCAAGAGAGACTCATGGATCATACAGATGAGACTTTTGGGATGGTAGTCGAGATGGCCCTTAGGCATGAGAGTCTTTATCCAAAGCCAAAGACTATTATTCCTAAAGAAGAGTCAATGCCTTAATCGGTCAAGGGAGGCAAGGAGAAGTGGAATAATAATAACAAGAGGAAGAAGTTCTAAAATAAAGATGGTCAAAAGAAGAAGATCAAAGGTGGCACAAGTTGCTACAACTGGAGGGAGAAGGGCCACTTTAGTAGATATTGTAAATCAAAAGGGACGAAGTTCTTTAATTGGTTTAGGCATATTTAATGGGATTGCCCAGAACCGTTGAAAAAAAACAAGTGGTGAAAGCATGTGCTCTCAATATCGTTCTAACTTCATCGATAAAGGGAAGGGCATCATTATTCAAGGTATGCTTTCTATTTATGATGTCCCCATACGAGTTTTATTTGATATCGGGGCTTCACATTTCTTCATATCTAGTGATTTGACAGATTGATTAGGATTGGAACCCGAAATTGTTAACCGACCTTTGATTGTGACAAATCTTGTTGGACACTCTACTAGCCTAAGTATAATTTCCATGGTTCTGTTTTATCAAGTCATGGATTTCCTTTTGCATGTGATTGCTTTTTTTTGGTTTTGTGAGGTTTGGTATTATTCTAGGTATGGACTAGCTTCATGGATTCGGGGTGATGGTGGATTGTGAGAAGAAATTTGTGACGATAGGGAGATATGATGGGCAAAAGGTAGTGTTAAGCTCTCTACCAGATGATGAGGTAATGGTTAGCAACCTATATTTGCTCGATATCCTACAAGATGAGTTATCATCAGTAACTATTGTTTGGAGTATCCAAACATATTTAAGGAGGTGACTGGACTTCCACCACACAAAGAGATCAAGTTCCATATTGATATAGTGAAAGATGCAAAATCAATGGTGATGCCTTTAAGGAAAATAACGCCCAAGGAGCAGCGAGAGCTCGTGGTGCAAGTGAACGACCAATTGAGAGGAGGATTTATTCAAAGGAGTATTTTTGAGTGGGGAGCACCCGTAGTATTTTCCACGAAGGCGAACGATTCCCCTAGACTATGTGTCAATCACAATGAACAAAATAAGGTGACAAAGAAGCAAAAGTATCCACTTTCGCATATTGATGATTTATTCAATTGGCTTCATGGTGCTAAATTATTTTCTTAGTTGGATGATGCAACAGGATTTCACTAACTAAGAGCGGCAAGAGAAAGTGTGCCGATTACATCATTTTGCATGTTGTTTGGATTCTACGAGTGGTTAGTTATGTCGTTCGGGCTAACCAATGCACCGACATACTTTGTTGCTCTCATGAACCGTGTTTTCAGGGGTCATCTAAATAAATTCATGCTTATGTTTATCGATGATATTTTCATTTACTCACAGACAAAGGAGGAACACAAGACTTATATAAGGATTGTACTCACGGTGTTAAGAGAACACCGACCGAAAGCAAAGTTTTCTAAGTGTCACCAATGGAGGAGAGAAGTGCGATTTTCAGGTCAAGTTATTTCTAAGCAGGGCATTACCGTAGATCCTACAAAAGTTGCGGTAGTTCAAGATTGGACTAGACTCAAGAACGCTACATATGTGAGAAATTTCGTAGGATTAGTTTGATATTATAGATGATTCACCAAAGAATTCTCTAAGGTAGCTGCACAATTGACTCGACGAAGAAGAATTAGACTTTTACTTAGAATGTGAGATGCAAGTATGCATTCATGAGTTTGAAAGAGAAGTTGGCTAGTGCACCAGTATTAACCATTCCGAGCGTGAATGAGGAAATGACATAATACAGATGCTTTTGGTACCAGTTTGGACGTGGTATTGATGCAGAAAGGCTAGGTTTTTGCATATGCTAGTCGACAACTGAAGCCATATGAGAAGAAATACCCAACCCACGATTTAGAATTAGTAGCAATTGTATTTGCACTGATGATTTGGAGGCACTATCTTTTAGGAGAGGTTCGAGTTGTTCACGACATAAGTCATTGAAGTACCTCTTTTCACAGAAGGATCTTAATCTTTGCCAGCATCAATGGTTAGAGTTCCTAGCCTCTGACTTTGATATTGCATATACATAGGGAAATGGGAATGCAGTTGCAAATGCATCGAGTAGGATACATGCCAGCTTAGGAGCTATGTTCTTAGAGTGGACGCAGTTAGAGTATATTGCTCTGGTTATGCTTTCCAACCGAGGTGCGAGCTAGATCCAGAGATATTGACGAGCCTGGCTATCAAACCTACTCTGGTTGAGCAGATCGGTATTGGTCAAATGTGTGAGGCTAAACTTGCTGAGATTATTGCTAAGATTGAAGCTGGAGTAGAGTCTAAAGAGATTATGCAATATGGACTCGACCAAGATGGCATGCTATGCAAAGATGAGAGATTATTTATACCTAATGTTGATGGGTTAAGGGATGTGGTGCTACGAGAGTGCCACCATTCTAGATTGACTATCCATCCAGGCGACAATATGATGTATCGTGATATAAAGCAGACCTATTATTGGAAAGAAATGAAGAAGGACATTGGGACATTCATTTCGAAGTGTATGAACTACTAATTATTAAAGGCGAGCAGAAGATGTCTAGTGGTTTGATGTAATCGCTAGAGGTTCCTAAGTGGAAGTAGGAACAATCGATGGACTTCATCAACGAATTGCCATGGACTAGATAAGAGTACGATAGCATTTCTTCATTGTCGAATGGTTGACCAAAAGTGCTAGATTTATACATGTGAACTCTAGCAAAATGACAACAAAACTAGCCAAACTGTATGTGAAGTGGATAGTGCGATTCCATGGTGTGCCGAAGAGCATCGTAAATGAGTGAGGCCCGTTGTTCATAAGTGTGTTTTGGAAGAGCTTACAAGAGGTGTTGGGGACAAAACTGCATCTACATACAGTTATTATCCCCAAACTGATGGTTATACCAAGAGATTTGTTAGAACCTTATATTTTGATGTTTTGATAGTGACAACTATACAAGTATATATTGTATATACTAACCACATTTGCAGGAAATATCAACTTTACAAAAAGACAACTATATCAAAATGAAGACCAAATTGAAGCTACAAAGTATTATCAGTCATAGTGTCTATGTCTGAAGGTATAAAATTGTTAAAATCTCTTCTATGTTGTATATACACACACAATATCTCAGAACTTGACTTTCAAATAACATCAAAAAAACTTGAAAGTCAGCCGGATGAAATATCTAAGTCAGCTGACTAAATCTGTGCACATGCACTATAACATCCCATATCTGGAGGCCCGAAGCTAAGCGCTACAGATGCTGCAATCATCCATAGTGTTAACTTCCGGTGACCAAATACGATAATGTTAATGGTATCCATAATATCATAAGCACTTGAATATGAAATAAAAATCATCACAGATTAAAACATTTTTCTGATTAACACTAGAAGGAATTTGGATCGACGGACAATTGCTAACATAGGCGTAGAAACACCACCAGTTGATATGGGAGCATTGTATTAGTTCTTTGTCAATATGATGCAAGTAGGAGCCGCTATTAGGTTAATTGTAGGAAATGTTGGAGGAGCTAATCCAAAAGTTCTAGTTGTCAACAATTATGTTATGCTGAGTAGAGACTATGCAAGATTTAGAGGGAAAGAATTTATTGGAACTAAGGATGCAATTGAAGTGGATAATTGGTTGCTTCATTGTAAAAGGATTTTCATTGATCTTGGTTTGAATGATGAACAGAAGAGGAAATTGACGACCAAGCATTTCCATGGAGCTACGTTGTACTGGTGGAATAGTGTGATTGTTGGTGTAGCAGATGAGGCTTTGACTTGGGCTGAATTCAAAAGGAGGTTTAAAGAAAATTTTTGTTTAAGATCACTAAGTTAACTTTGTTGAGGAAGTTTCCTGAATTAGTGCAAGGTGATATGATTGTGTTGTAGTATGCAATAAGGTTTGAGGAGCTATCTCGATATAGATATGCTAGCATGGATACGATGATCAAAAGGAACGTGAAATTTATCCGTGGACTGAGACCTGAGCTTGCTAGGGAAACTTTACCACATCTCAAGGATCTGTGTGATGTAGTCGTAGAGATGGCTTTAAGAAATGAGGAGATGCTTGCTTTCTTTGGTGGTAATAAGGCATTGGAGGCTCAGAGTGGGCAGAATCAGAAAAGAGAGTTCTTCATAAGAAAGGAGATCAGAAGGGCGGAGCAGCTAAGAAAGGAAAAACAAATATTATGTGTTACAGGTGTGACAAGAAAGGACATTCTATGAACTAGTGTTGTTCAGGAGATGGAAAGACACTTATTGGAAGGAAGAATATCAAGTGTTTAACTATGACCAAATTGGACACTATAGTAATAAGTGCAAGGAACTAGCTAAAGTGGAGAAAGGGAAAGTGTTTGCTTTGGAACCAACTACCTTGAGACCAATAACCGAGGAGAAAGAAAAAGCTATGATGGGAGGTACGCTTTTGATTCATGGATTGCCTTTTAGAGTACGTTTGACACTGGTGCATCACATTCTTTTATATCTCATTGTTTGGTACATAATCTTAATCTAGAACCCTTATACCTAGTTACTTCCTTAAGGGTTGCGAATTCGATAGGAGGGTATGAAATTTTAGGGTAATATGACCATTTAGAGTTTGAAGTATTAGGTCATATATTTGCATGTAGTTTCATGTGTTTGATTTCGTGGACTTTGAGATTAATTTGGGTATGGACTGGTTAAGTAAATATGATGCTAGGATATTTTACCACGATAGGAAAATATCGCTAAGACACCTTAATAGTAGTGGCCGAATTTTATACTCAGTGGAGAATCCAAGTTTTGATGTCTGTGCTTTATCAGGTGTAATGAAGGAGGAAGATGAGTTGAATTGAGGTTTCGTAGTTAGAGAATTTGCAGATGTTTTTGAGCCTGTTACAGGACTACTGCCAAAACGAGCTATTGAGTTTCGAATAGATCTTGTATCTGAAGCTAAACCCATAAGTAGATCACCTAACAAAATGACAGCTTCCGAGATGAAAGAGTTAAAGGTGCAGCTTGCGGACTTAAAAAGAAATAATTTTATTAGATCAAGCAGTTCACCCTAGGGAGTGGCCGTGGTGTTTGTGAAGAAACCAGATAGGTTGTTAGATTGTGTATCGATTATCGTAGGTTGAATGAAAAGACGATAAAGAAACGATATCCCTTGCCGGGAATCAACAATTTATTTGATCAGTTGAGTGGAGCCAAAGTGTTTTTCCACTTGGATTTGGCGACAAGGTTCCATCAACTAAGGGTGGCGGAAGACAGTATTCCATTGACCGCGTTTAGAACAAGATATGGCTTGTATAAGTGGTTAGTAATGCCATTCGGATTGACAAATGCGCCTGCTTTCTTTGTATATTTAATGAACCGAATTTTTCGAGAGCATTTGGATAGGTTTATATTGGTATTCATAGACGACATTTTGATATATTCTAAGGATGAAAGAGATCAGGAGATTCATCTTAGGATAGTGCTTAAGACGTTAAGGCAGCATCAGTTAAAAATGAAGTTTTCAAAGTGTCATTTTTGGAGGAATGAGGTGAATTTTTTTGGTCATGTAGTCTTAGAAAAAGGGTTGTCCATAGATCCACCTAAGATAGAAGCAGTAATAGCTAGAAGAGACCCGAGATGGTGACTGAGATAAAAAGTTTTCTTGGTCTAGCTGGCTACTACCAGAGATTCATCAAGGATTTCTCTTGTATAGTAGCATCGATGACTAAGTTAACAAGAAAAGACGTGAAGTATGTTTGGACTGATAAATGCGAGGAGGCATTCTAGAAGCTGAAACATTTATTTACCAACGCACCCGTGTTAGTTGTTCCAGATGGAAATCAAGATTTGGTGGTGTATACTGATGCGTATGGAACAAGATTAGGAGATGCGTTAATGCCGAGGGGTAAAGTGATTGCATATGCTTCGTGATCACTCAAACCGCTTAAAGTTAGGTATCCAACTCATGATTTAGAGTTGGCTGCTATAATATTTGCTTTGAAGTGTGGAGACATTACATTTTGTGAGAATGATTCGAGTTGTATACGGATCAAAAGTTTCTAAAATGCTTATTCTCTCAAAAGTAGTGGAACATGAGACAACAGAGGTGGTTGAAGTTTATAACTCCTTATGATTTTAGAATTGAGTACACACCAAGAAAAAAACAAAGTTGCAGATGCACTTAGCAGGAAACATCAAAATGTGGTTTTAACTATGTTCGCTGAATGGAAAGATTTGGAAGCACGTTTTTGGGGGTAATACGTTAAATCCAAAAATTAGCTATGTTAACTAGCTGGAAACTTCAGATGCATTGATATTTTTTAGATCAATATTTATATATCTATATGTTTTTAGGGTAATATGTTAAATCCAAAAAATAAGTCTCGATCTTTACCCTCTACCGTCTCAAACATGCTTGCTCTGTTACAGTTCAAAAAAAATAGAAAAAAAGATAGTCACATATTTTTCTATTCATAAACGATTTATGTTTACAGATGTATAATGGTTAAATAAAGCTTAAGTGGATGTTTTTTGAATCTCTTATTTAAATTTGAAATATGAAACCAGACAATTGTCATAATGACATGTGTTTTCAATTACTTTTCAGATGTACAATTGTTGCTCTTCAAATGAGTTTCCGAGTGCATATTATATAATGGCAAAAGCAGTTTCTTTTGAAATCCCAATTTAGATAAATTAATAATAAATTCTATTGTCAAAGTCCCAACCACGTTTAACACTTTCATTACAATATCAAAATCATCCACCATGAAATTAAGTTTTATTTTTTGTTATAGATATATCAACTACTACTTCTTCTTTCATTCTCGAATTAACAACATGGAAGACAAAATCGAATGATGAATTTTAGTACTATATCTTTTATTTATTATTTTCACTTTTGCAATTTTGTACATTGTTTGAGTGAAATGAATATAGCAGTGAGTCTAATAATATTCTAAAGCTATTGGATTTTTGAAAATGCAGCAGTCTTTTAGTCCCTTCTATTGGTTAGAATTTTATTCTTGCTTTCCCTAAATTTACTGTACTGCACCCTTATTTTTAGTTTGCTACATGATTTTTCTTCCATGTTTTCTTTTCAATTGTTATTAATATTCAATCACATTATACTAGGATGATGATGTAGTTGACATGTTTGTTTGGTTTATTTTATGGATTTTGAGTGCTATATTTGAGGATATAAATATGATTAAAGAGAAGCTTCATTTGGAAAGTGTGAAATTTAGAGAAAAACCGAAGAGGGAACAATGATGTTTGGTATAACTCACATTATATTAAAGTGGGTGCATAGATTGGATTTTGATTAGTCTCACATTACAAGATACCCTAATGGAGATGAGTATATATACAAGATTGGTAGCATGTAACAACAAGAGATTCCTTTTGTTACGATAGCTATTCTCATGAATGAGGTGGACTCTTGGCGTAACGGTTAGGTCACCCGCATGGCGATCTGAGTGCCCAGGTTCGAGTCCGAAAACAGCCTCTTCGCAATGCAAGGGAAAGACTGTGTATATTATCGACCTCCCCAGAGCCCACGATCGTTGTGGAGCCTCATTCACTAAATTCCACCTTTAGGTGTTCTCATGAACATATATATGCTCTAGGAGATGTAGGAATATCCAATCATGATGCTGACACCAAAGAACTTCGTGGTCTTTCCTCTTCTACATTAATGAAGTGCACGCATAGCAGATATAACACTTGTAGAAAGGTTCTTAAGCACATGTTGGTTTAACATGTATCCTTTGCTTTTCTTTTGAATGTTACTTATTATAGTATAAATATGTCGTGTAAAGTTGGATTTGTTTCAGGTTCCTTTCTTTGCTTGCAAACATTTAAGTTTAGTATAAAGTCTCACTTTTAATACTATGTTCGTTTATTTAGAGTTTTTGTTATAGTAATAATTGTGAAAATTACACAGGTGGGATGATACTAAATTGTTATCCAGCCTTTTGATCAGGAAGTATTCGAACAAACTTAAATGATCAAATTGGATGAGCAAACGACTAATAAATGATCCAAGGACCTTGGGAATACCATAAAAAGACAAGAAAAAATAAATATAAAAAAACGAGCCAAAAAGTTGAAAATTGGAAGTTCAATTTTTTGGAAGGGTGGACTCGAAGCAAACCCACAAAATCCTCAGGTCTGACTCGAAGCAGGATAGTCTCGAAAAAACTATAAGCACGGCCCAGAGCAACCTATGCAAAAACTCCAAGTCAGGAGTCGGTATCGACCTACACTTTGGGAATCGGTATCGAGTCCCAAAAATTCGAGTCAGATACATATAAAACTCGGGTCTGACTCCATGCAAGTGAGCTCATGTCAAGACTCAGGTCAGACACATAAAAATCTCAGATTTGACTCCAAGCAGGCGAAGGGAAACTCGGAACACGAAAATCACAAAAACCCTTTAGGTCGAACCCCAAGCAAACACTCAAATTTCTTGCATCGGATTTCAAGCAAGTTCAACCAAATCCAAAACAACCCAAATCAAGACAACACAACAATGAGATTCCCCAAGTTGGGGATCAGTACCAACTCCTACCTAGGGATTGTTACCGACTCCCAAATATAGCTTGGGTGGACCCCATCTCCAGTTCACATGCCTAACTCGATGCCAAAAGCCTATTTCCAAAGTTGTTTTTTTGTTTCAATACGACTCCTAAAATGACGACTCCTGGTTACTAATGACGTGGCGCCTTCTTTTTGGGGTGAACTGGTCTAAGTCATGGTTAATGGCTAGGAGATATTTGGTCTGAGATTATAGGCTCCCTACCTCTATAAATAAGAAGATAGAGCTTATTTTTCACAATTTTTTGGCTCTAACTCTTCCTTGCTCTATATTCTTGTAACTCTGAAATTCTAAGTATTTGAGTTATACCGAGTCCTAAGAACTTCTGCCCCCAAGTTGTAAATCAGCAATAAAATCTTAAAGTGGACGTAGTCCTTGCTTTGCCGAACCACTATAAACGATTGTGTCTCTTTTCTTTCCTCCTTTTTATTTATATTTCTTCACTTTTGTTCTCTACACAATCTTTGAGTGTTTGGCCAACTTTTGGTTCAAACATTTTGGTGCTTTCATTGAGAGACCGACTCTCAGGCTATTTGGATCCTTGTCTACTATTGGATTGCCTAAAATCCAAAGAAGAGATCCAATTTCTTCTCAAGTAATTTCCCTACTACTTAGATTTGAACAAGGTCTATAGGAAGCTATCTTCAATGGTCCTTAGGAAAGACAAAGTTGTCGCCTCCTCAAGAGCTTTTGATGGAGCAGAGAACACTGACCATCAAATTCTAGACGAAGCTGCACATCAGGATCCCATGGATACCCAAAATCCCTCAGATCTCATCACCAGGATTGACTTTGAAAGGATGATGAAAGAACTACAGGATAGCCATGTAGAGCTGAACTCGCAAATCAAGGAGAATAGGAGCTTGATGAATCAGTTGAACACTGGATGTAGAAGGACTAGGAGAGAGCCATCTCCTCCATACTCAGAATCAGGCAGTTCCTTATCATTTGACCACCTCCGGAGGAAAAGAAGGCAAAGGACAAATGCACATGAAGTAGGGATGTTAAGGTAGGAGTTGAGAACCCACCCCAACCAAGGCGCGGAAATCGGTACCGATCCTACTTGGGGGGTTGGTGCAGAACCTGTTCACAGGGGTTCAAGTCTTCGACTCAGTGGTGGCATGCAATGTGCACACACTGTGATTGACCAAGGCACCGGAAGTCAGGAGTTTGCTACTGAATTTCCCCTAAGGAACAAACACGAAGTTGCTAAGGAAACGATTCCTCTAGAGCCAGAAGAGCATAGACAACGAGGCACGAATATGGACCATTTATTGGGCCAAGCACAAGGAGTAGACTATGACTACCACAACCTAACAGCCATTTAAGAACCAGATTTTACTACAATGGTACGACGGCTTATGAGAGAAAGGCAGGACTAAAATGACGATGACTAGGGCACTTCCCCTAGTTGGAATCCTTTCACAAAAGCTATTTTACATAAAGAATACCTGTGGAGATTCAACATGCCGACTATGCCCTTATACTCAGAAACAACAGACCCTAGACAATACATCATGAAATACGAATGGCACATGGACTTTGCCAGGGCCACGGATGCCATTAAATGCAAATGCTTTTTCATTTTCTTAGAAGGAGTAGTGACCACGTGGTTTACTCGACTACCACCAAGGTCCATCTCATCATTTGACCAACTAGCAAGGAAATTTATCGAGCAATTCAGGATGCACATAACTCGCCCCAAGGATGCCAAGTCTATACCTAACTTATTTTCAGGACCAAGGAAGTTACTCAAGGATTTTCTACAGAGATTCAATACCGTAGTGACCGAGGTGAGCAACCCTTGGAAGAATAGCATCTTAATGGTTTTGATCAAGGGAATCCATCCCGACATAGATTTCGGAGAATGGTTATCAAGGAAGCCCTCCCCCATCCTGGATCACTTTTACAACAAGGTGGCCCAGTATCTACACAAAGAGGAGGCTCTGCGGACCAAACAAGGAGATAGAACAGGCCATCTGGCTGAAGGAATTCAAAGCACCATTACTATGAAACAATCTGGAGCGAGTTCCGAGAACATAGCTATGAATGTTTAGAACAAGAGCAGTAATCAGAACAAGGGCCATAGAGGGGCCCCAAACGAGAACTCAGATTCTAGGAGACGACTGAGAGTCCCGAGATTTAACACCTACATCCCCTTGAATAATTCGACAAAAAACATCTACTTAGCCACTTACGACTTGGAGCAATACAGGAAACTAGCCATGAAAAAATCGACTGAAAACCAAAGGAAGTTTGGAAAGTTCTATAGATTTCATGTGAACCATAGTCATGACACAAACGAATGCAGACACCTCCGAGGTATGATCGAAGACTTGATCCGGAAAAAAAGGCTCCAACAATTTGTGAAACAGGATGGCCGGTAGGTAACATCCGACCCTCAACGAGGATAAACTGCTCCTAGTGCTGATGAACCTAGGCGGCCTGAAAGAAGATTGGTTATAAACTAAACCGCTGACGGTCATCTTCCAACTGGGAAGGGTAGGAGAAGAATGAAGTAGCAAGCATCTACGACTCTACTTTACTTGAGAATAAGACTTATTTCTATTTGTTTTAAACTATTTCATAAGACAGACTCTGTTATTTGCTATTTTCAATGAATTTGCTTTCCACTTACGCAACTTTGTCTATGCATGCATATGAGTTGTGAAACGCAATCGACTCGAATTAAACTTCATATAAACAATGCAGGTGTTTAGGTGCCTAGAGTCGGGTGCCTACCAAACCTCTACGGCGCATGGCCCAACCTTCGGAGCTCTATCGAGATAAGCGTGATTCGACCGCTCCTTAGCCAACTCTTGCCTCTGACTCGGGGTCAAGACCATGATTCAAAGTAAATGCGACTTGACCATCCTCTCTCAAATTCATGCTTGGAAATTTTGCACAAACACTTACACTTCGTCTATGCCTCAATAGGCTCGAAATTCAATCCAACGTGGACGTGAAAAAATCATCCAGGCATTACCGCTTGCCCTCCATGCGAGACCCAAAACATAAAATGAGATGGATGTGACCGACCGTCCATCTCCTAGCCCTTTCCCTTGACCCAACAGGGGAATAAAACATAATTCAAGATGGATGTGACAGACCTTCCATCTCCTAGCCCTTTCCCTTGACCCGATGGAGGGGGGGAGGGGTATAAAACATAATCTAAGATGGATGTGACTAACCGTCCATCTCCTAGCCCTTACCCTTAACCTAACAGGAGGTGCCCAAAACATAATCAAAGATGGATACGACTAACCGTCCATCTCCCAGCCCTTTCCCTTGACCCGACAAGAGGGGCATAGAACATAATCCAAAATGGATGCAACTGACCATCCATCAACTTAACTCCTTCCCTTGACCCGATAGGGGGAGTTCGAACCAAAATGGATGTGACTGACCATCAATCAACTTAACTCTTTCCCTTGGCCTTACAAGGGGAGTTCGAACCAAAATGGATGTTACTGACCATCCATCAACTTAACTCTTTCTCTTGATATGGCAGGGGGAAAACGAATTTCAAGATGGATGTAACTGGACCGTCCATCGTCAACCCTAGAACGGATGTGACCCAACCGTGCATCTCTTAACTCCTACCCTTGATCCAATAAGGGGAAGTTCAAATCCAAAATGAATGCTATATGACCGTCCAACCAGGATGAATGTGATCCGACCATTCATCCATCGACTCTATTTTTCATGTCTTCACCAGAATACAAACATGAAATGAATGTGACTTGACCATTCATTCACCTACTCCTACCTTTGATATGTCAAAAGGAGCACAAACTTAGGATGTGTGTGACTGATTGCCTATTCACCGACTCAGACATTAGACCCAATAGGGAAGAGTATCACTACATAAGGACGAGACTTGATCGTTCGTGTACTAATCCTGTTGACCTCGGACCAAGGGCAAAGGAATATCAACATCTTATAGCCGAACATAATAGCTCAACGCTATGGCTTGTGCCTAGTGTTCGATGCAATTTAAGGCTACGACCGAAAGGTTGCCTCAGAATGAAGCGATCAGAATTGTTCAATCACGAACTCATGGCTTGAATTCACAACGTCATGACCAACCTCATCATCAACACTTACCATTTTATCTTCCTTAACATCATCCCGAGCCTCCTTGACCTCTTGATTGAGGACTGGGGGCATGATTAGAACCTGACATCCTGGAATATGATGTTGAACTAATAACTCAAGTAGGAATTGCTTCAGTCAGAAACCAGAGTTAGTCGCCATGACGACTGCTCTTCATCAGACTAGCCCGAAAACACCTAGTAATTACAATCCAGCAGAACTTAACAACGACACATAGGCATGTGAACATGCTTGGGAGCCAATGACATATCCGACATACAATTTCTATAATCAACGGAAATCAAATTCTTACTTGAGACTTTCAAAAAAGAAACCAGTTCAGATAGCTGAGATCTACTATTAACTAGCTAAATGAAACCGAGCACAAACAGTTACCTAGAGAATACATTTCAATTTAACAATGTCGGATATCCACCAACCATCGCAATGAATAGCTAGAGATATGGTTCTTCGTGAAAGCCACTAGACGAAAGGATAAAGATAATTCAAGGTACCGAGTGAAATCCATTCTCACAATCCTGACTTGTCTCGATTCAAAGCACATCATGTTTGCAAAAAGATGTACTTTGAGGGGCAAATGTTATCCAGCCTTTTGACCAGGAAGTATTCGAACAACTTAAACGATCAAATCAAATGAGCGAACGACGAATAAATGATTTAAGGACTTGGAAATATCATTAAAAGACAAGAAAAAGGAAATATAAAAGATGAGCGAAAAAGTGGAATATTTAGAAAAGTTCAAGTTTTTGGAAGAGTTGACTCGAAGCAAACCCACAAAATCCTCGGATCTGACTCAAAGCAGGACAGTCCTAAAAAACTATAAGTGCAGCCCAGAGCAACCCAAGCAAAAACTCTAAGTCGGGAGTCGGTACCGACCTCCACTATGGGGATCGGTACCGAGTCCCGAAAAAATCGAGTCAGACACTTGGAAAACTCGGGTCTGACTCCAAGCAAGCGAACTCATGTCAAGGCTCGGGTCAGACACACAAAAATCTCGGCTTTGACTCCAAGCAGGCGAAGGGAAACTCAAAACACGAAAATCTAGAAAATCTTCAGGTCGAACCCCAAGCAAACAGTCAAATTTCTTGGGTCGGACTCTAAGCAAGTTCTACCAAATCCAAAACAACCCAAATTAGGACAACACAATAATGAGATTTCCCAAGTTGGGGATCGATACCGGCTCCTACCTAGGGATTGGTACCGACTCCCAAATATAGCTTAGATGGACCACATCTCTTGCATACATGCCTAACTCGACGCCAAAAGCCTATTTCCAAAGTTGTATTGTTGTTTCAATACGACTCCCAAAATGATGACTCTCAAATGGCAACTCCCTAATGACAACTTCAAACTGACGACTCTTGGTTACTGATGGCGTGGCGCCTACTTTTTAGGGAGAACTGGTCTAAATCATGGACAACGGCTGGGAGATATTTGGTGAGAGATTTTAGGCTCCCTACTTCTATAAATAGGAAGGTAGGGCTCATTTTTCAAGATCTTTTGCTCTAACTCTCTCTGCTTTATATTCTTGTAACTCTGAAATTCAAAGTGCTCGAGTTGTACCGAGTCCTAAGAAATTATGACCTTAAGTTATATATTAGTAATAAAATCGTAAAGTGGACGTAGGCCTGGCTTTGCGGGACCACTATAAACGAGCGTCTCTTTTCTTTCCACTTTTTCATTTATATTTCTGTTATATTTCCTCACTTTTGTTCTTTACATAATCTTTGGGTGTTTGGCCAACTTCTGGTTCAAACATAAATATTAAGAGTTTGTACAATGGAACTGGCTTATATATGATATAAAGATTTGCATAGATTGCAGATCTAATGACAATATTCTTCTTTTGAATCCTTCCATGGAATAAAAAGTAATCTATGATTATGAGAAATCTCTGTATAGCCTAAGTGTTTTTAAGCCGAGTTTTAGTGAAAGGTTACATGATGTTGCTGAAAGAGATGAGATGGAATGACCACTGACATGATTTCATCCGTGAATGGAGCTACTCTTTCATTGTCATTTACTCGCTCATCTAGAGTTCTTTTCCCTTTTGCATTTAGCATATCTTTAATGGCCTTCTCTGTCGCATCTTTCAAATAAGCTTCAGCGTCATGATAGCTTTTTTGATTTGGGTTGTATTCCTCTGAAATCGAGTTTCCAGATTGTTAGAGAGATTTATCCTGTATTCTTCCTTGATGATCGACTTTAATGGTTTATCGTTCTTTTTTCTTTGACGATGTTAGATCTACCTTGCTTTTGCCTTCATTGGTATAAGCCTTCAACACTACAACAAAAAGTGTCTTTTATAGCGGCATATAGCCGCTATTAATCACAACCATAGCGGTTTGATAAGCGCTGTATATCGACATGTTATAAAAAACTGTTGAATATTTATAACACAAAATATGCCGCTATGGTTGAGCTTAGTTTTATAACGCAAATTCGCCGCTATGGTACGTTAATTCAATAGCTCATTATAGCCGCTATAATATAGCTAAATCTCAATGGAACTGGAAATCTTTATAACACCATTTTACCGCTATAAAATATTTATTCAATAGCTCATTATAGCCACTATAATACAGCTTTTTAGACAATGTGCATCAGTTCATGTTGTATCATAAAAGCCAGAATCTTTTTAGACAAAATATTTAATATTTCCTACTACTACTACACGAACACCAAAGTACAAAGACAATTAATGGTCACAATCCTGCTTTCGATTTAGTACGAGAGATACATAATCTAACAATATGCATGCATAAGATATTATATATAATAAAAAAGGCATAATCTTTTTAGACTATCCAATATCTCCTACCACACAAACACCAAAATGCAAATACAATTAATGTCATAATCCTCTCATCACCATCATATGCCGTTTCTTCTTCTTCCAGAAATCCAAATTATGAAGAATAAAACAGGATTCAACGGCCTCAACGCAGCGCACACCCCAACCTATCTTCAGATACTCTTCAAACCGTTCTACCAAATCCACAGCAAGTTCAGTACTGCTCGTCCACCCCAATATCTCCTTGGCTGCTCTTGGCTCCGCGTAGAAATGCTGCATTCAACCATCAATAAAATCAATAAATAACACCATCGTACAAAAATGCATTGTAATATCGCACAAGCGTGAGAATGAACTTGATTTATTCAATTACCATTGTTCGAAAAGGAAACGCTTTCTTTGCTTCAACTCCAACAGCCTTAGGGTCATAATGAATGATTTTAACTTCTTTGCCAGTAGCTTTTGCGCACAGCTTAGCAAATCCATCTAGAGTGACAGCACGGTCACTCACACTGTTGAATATTTTTCCAGCTGCGGCTGCTGGATTTCCAACTGCTTGTGATAGCATGCTCGATAAATCTCTCACATGTGAAATGTTGGTCAGTTGCATTCCTGATCCTGGAATTGGCACTGCCCTGTCACGGACTATCCCTGCATTCATTTTATCACAATTATGACATTGAATTAGCCTTTAAGCATCCAGACAAAGTGAACATTGTCCAACAATAAGACATTTGATGCATGAAGAACTTACGATCGAAGAACTACTCTTTATAGTCTTTGTTGTTTCCAGAACCTATCATGTACTGTGGGCGAAATATTGCACAGCTAGAGAAGGATAGATCTGAAATGTATTTTTCCACTAGGACATGACTCGCTTCTGCCTTAACTCGATCCTGCAGTTATATGTGTTTCATTGTTTTATGGCAAAATAAGTGAAATTTAAGTAGGTGGACACTTATTTCTTGTATCCATTCTAGCCGTCTTTGTGTACCAACTATATATCAATCATTGATATCAATATTATCATCATATATAACTTTTTTTGGTGAGTTCCACGTATCAATTAAATAATTATGATGTTTGGCAGTGATTTAATCACGACTGGAGATACAAGAGGAAATCATTTCAATAAGTAACTATAAAGATTTCAATGGTGTAATATAAGAAAAACTATGTTCATATACCCCTTCAACATGAGGAACTTCATCCGTTGGCTTGTAGATCCCAGCACTGCTGATGTATAAAAACTGTTTAGCTCCTGATGATTTCGCCCAGTCTGCCACAGGCCTGCAATAATTATTATCATAAACAAAAACAGACGTACAAAAACCATATCCAAAATGAGTTTGTGAATAAATTTATCTCAGAATGAAAGCGTACTTTGTTAGCTCGAAGTATTTTATTATTGAATTAAAAAAAAGAAAAGGAGAGGAGTATATTTGATAGTATCCAAATCCTTGCCATTGTTATCCAAGACAACATCAAACTTCTGGCCTCCGACAGCAGTCCTTACATCATTAGGACTGCCCCAAACAGTGCTTCCACCAGCAGTGACCAGCTATTAATTTCTAAATAACTGATGCAAAAATTTACCAAAAATCCACCAGCAGTGACAGCAGTCCTTACATCATTCTTTTTTTTAGATATTTCATTAAATCTAGTATTTCTTGCTAACTAATAATTAAGATTTATAATCTTACCCAGTTGTATCATATATAAACACAAAGAAGCATGTACTGGTAAGCAATAGAAAAAGAAGTAAAATAATCAATTTTCAAAATGAAAACAATTCAACTGATTATTCTCGTACTAGTTCTTTCAAGCATCTTCATTGTTAACAATGGTGAGTACTACTAGTTTTAGTCTGGTCAATACTTTTCTCATTTTTTAAGAAAACTCTCACGAATTTATTTTGCATATAGCTCAAGAGACGCCTTCAACCAGCGGTGTGGATACCGACGTTGATTTGAAAACTGGCACCAAACAAGAAGAATCAGAATGCTGCCAGAAGGCAAAATGTGGTCATAAAGGAAAGGAAAAGTATCTATGTGCTTCACATCATAAATGTTACAAGACCGAGGCCAAGTGCAAGAGAAAGTGTACAGACTGCAAGTCAAGAATGTGAAAACATTAATGAAAATCGAATTTCATGCCTAGACCTTACATTTTATGTAAACAAGGAATGAACTAATAAAATTATAAGCTTCATATCTAATTTTATTTATCATTGATATAACATCAACGAGGTCGTATATATTACGTGGACGATTTCCCCATATCTTTTTATTATTTTTATTTACTATAATACTTCAGAGAATTGGGCGTTTGTATCAACTATTAGTTTAAGAAGCAATCTTTTAGGTGATAGATATTATGAAATAATTCCTTCCAACATGAAATATAAAAAAAAATTGGTTATCCATAGGCTTAAGTTCATGATTCTATCACAAAAAACTATTTTGAAGCATCATGGGGTAATTCTTTGGTTGCTGGAAAAATTAAATAATGCTTTCAAAACTATCATCTTCATATATAAATTATGACATGACACGGATATATAAGTTATAATGGATAAACTAAATATTTTGTAATAAGTAAATAGAACATGCCTAACTATATATCAAATTAACAACACGCAGTTAAATGCTTAACATGGATACAAGATACAAAAAACTGGATAAAAACAAGATTTACTATAAACCCGCTAAATATTGGAAATCACTAACTCAATATTCCAAAGCTGAAAGAAATTAAAAAAGAGAATAAAAAAAAAAACACATTGCGGTAGCGACAGGGTCTGCAGGCGGAGGTTGGTCGGCAGCGACGGGCAGGAATGGATCTAGTGTTAGGTTTAGTGGAGGCATGGACAGGTAGAGATAAGGGGGAAGTTGGAACGTCACAAAAGCACTGGAATTATAGATGCCTTAGCCATGTTTCTACTGTTTTAAGCTATGGGGTCCCTAATGCATCAATAACTATTGCCTTAATAGTGCCACTGTTTATTTCATAAAGTCTTAAATTTAAATTTTCTTTTGAAAATTGTATATTCTCTTGTTATAATTTCCATTCAAAACAAAATGACTTCTATTTCTAAATAAAAATTGCCAACTGATGCAATTAAATGATAAGGAAATGAAACTATGGATGTGGTAAACAAGTGAGAGCAAACACAATTTGTCAAGCCCTTGTAATTATGGATTCTAAACATGTTGTTGATTGCATGCATTGGTTCAGACATGAAACTATCAACCAACAATATATCATTTATTGGGCAAATCACGAGAAATGCTTTGGAAGACTAAAAACAGTGGTAAGGGCCACTGATTTAGTGGTCTTAGGCTAATGCTGGTGCATTAAGGTCATTGCTAAAGTGAGAAACAACAAGATGGATAAATAAAGAGTATACTTTTGTAAATTCTAGAATTAAAAAACTGCTAAGGGAAGAAGAAAAAGAAAGAAAGTATATACCCTGGAAAAAAAGGTAAGGCATGGAAACATAGGCAACAAGGCAACAAAATAGGGAGGATGTACTACACTCATCCAACATCCGGAAAAATATTTTACTTACGTATGCTATTGAATGTTGTCAGAGGACCAAGAAATTATAAGGAAATTAGGTCCGTTAATGGAGTGGTCTACCTAGATTTTGAATCCACATGTGTTGGTCTTGTCTTACTGCAGAATGATAATGAGTGGAGCAACACATTAATAGAAGCTGGTACCTGGGCTATTGGTTGTAGTTTACGACAAATGTTCACCACCATGCTGCTCTTCTGTGAAGTATAAAAATCCAAAGACCCATGGATTAAACATTGGGTGCTGCTATTTGACAACATTCTCTGGCAATAATATTCTGCAACAAAGAATCACTTGCTAACTATGACAGACGAGCATATACAAAATTATGCCCTACTTGAACTTGAGGAGATACTATAAACGTCAACAACCATTCTTTAAAAGATTTCCCTTCCATGCGAAGACCAGATTCTACCATCCATCTACCGAAAAGAAGGAAGAGTGGAAACACCTTTAGCTTCAACAGTAACGACAATACTCTTTCATGCTCATGATGGTAATTAAAATGGGAAACCATGAAGCAAAGGCTAAATTAACCTCAATTTGTGCAAATAATTAAATTTCTAAGGAAATAAATGGATCTTTGGTGTATTCTTCTTCTTTCCTCTAAAAGTTTATGGAATCTCACCCAGAAGCAAATTTACATGCTCTACCATACACGTTCTCTTTTTATATAAGTTGCAATTCAAGCGATCAGACAAATGCTTCCTAAATTTTACTGCTTCCTATAAAAAATAATAATGAAACAAGAAAGACGTAAGCTCGAGATTTTTACTTTAGACAAATTTTGTATCTGACCATATGACCAGAGTCCCATGAAGCCAAGAAGGGCGGTAACAAGAGTCCCGAGGAAGACGGATTCATCGCTAAGAGTGCATGTAATTCAACTTTTCACCGCAGTTACAAAGTAAAGAGGGAAATCGAGGGAGCAAAAAGAGTGCACAAATTGATAGTTAAGTGGCCAACATTTGTACAAATAATTGACAGTTGTATGAACATTTCAATTTATTATCTTTACTAGACAAAATATTTTAAAGTAAAAAGGAGATAAGTTCATCCTGCAATTATTTATTTTTTTTGGGAATATAATCAACGAAGAACTAAGGATTCTGGATGGATGAAAAGAATTTGACGAAGATTAATGATTATTATATGGAAAAATTAAGCATAGTTTGAACTTGTATAAATATCAATAAGTCAATGCAGAAATTATAAAATTCCTAGTAACAAATCATGTATATTGTTATTTTCCTCCATAAAATTCTCCTCTTAGTCCATTTTATTTCCCCTTTGGCAGTGGCATGCATTAACTATGTTACTATAAGACAACTCAATCCATGTTTCCCATGTCTTGTATTCATATCTTTAATTATAAAAGACCTCAACCTTATTTCATACCCATATGATAAAGTTTCAAATGGCATTATAAACATATCAAATTAGCCACAATTGTTAATGGGCACAATAGTTAATGGCATTATACATATGCTACACAAAGAATTTCTATGACAAACTAAGATATTCCTACAAAATGTAATGGCCAAATTGTAATTACCATACCTGTCATTAGCACACACCTGAACACATGGCATGGCATAACTATAGTGCTTTAAAACATCGATAGCGAGGCATGTTCACAAAGGCATACATCAAACAGTTTCTCCAAGTTCAAAATTGCATTCAGCATTCTTTGCTCTACCGAGTAGTGTCAAACAGTGGTCCGTATTTTTAGTAAAATCGTACCAGCGACATTAAAGAAGTTAAACTTCAGTTTTATTGTTTCTTCAATGGTTATCTAAATAGAAAGCCATTGAAATCCTAATAGAATCAATTGAAACAAATCTATAATCAACATCAACGGCTTCCTCAATTTAACTCTAAACCAATGACAATGAAAGTGATTCAACTTGTAGACATAACTGATGTAAGGATTGAGCACATGAAATCAACGAAATAATTATTCTAGTTTTGCTGGAGGAGAAGCCAAGTATGAAAGGGAGCTTTAAGGAGAGTATGTATGTTATAGAAATAAAATATGCCTATTAAATAAATCAAATATTTAACAAGAGTTAAGTATGAAAGAGAGCTTTAAGGCTGATAAGTTCACTGCTAACCATTCCCATTAAAAATAAATCAAAACAAAACATAGTATTGACTATAAAAAAAATCAAATATTTCATTTGCATTTGGAAGTAAAGCATGTAGACTCGGTACTTAAATTACAAAGGGAACAAAGATTATATGTCCAACATCAAAGGTTTAAAGAGCAAATAATATCATAGTTTCCCATATCATCTTTTCATTTCAATTCGAGCTAAGTAAAAGCTAAAATAAACTTCATTTAAAAACCTAAACAAACATCCATCAACATCAAGCAATCCAGAAAATCAGAAGAGTGTTCAGCCTGAAAATTTCGAAGCCTGTTGCTAAGCAAAGCAGGCTCTGTTCTTTCACAAGTTCAAGTGAGTAACATCTTTTTTATTTATAACTTAGGATAATATGGCTGCATGTGTTCTCTGTGATAACATGTATGGTGTATATACAAGTATAATCTGCTGTGAAATATCTGGATGTAGATAGATATATTTGTGCAATGCTGTTAAATCTGAGAATCCCTAGAATTAATAAACATAACCAAATGATCAAATCATGACCTACCGATAATATTTTTCTAAAATAATAACCAAACGATAAAATAAAAATAAAACAATTAATAAACATAATCTAGAAATTTCTAACCTAGAATTTCGAGCAGATAATTTAGGGTTCTAGATGCATCAACTTTGGAACTGCTGAAGAGCAATAAGCGGAGACCGGAGATGGCGAGCTGGATCGAAGATCATAGATGACGAGCGATGAGCGATTACGAGGGAGACGAAAATTACTAGCTATTATTTTGGTTTTGGGAGGAAGACGGGTTCTGGAAGGAAGACAAGAACTGACTAAGTGTTTTGAGAGGGGGATGAAAATTTTAGGAGCGGTATTTTCATTTTAGAGCCAAGCGTTACATGTGTACAGAAGAGAAATAAAGTAAAAAGGTAAATAATTAAAGCTAAACGATAACGCTTTAGAATAATGTGTTATCTAGTGGCATTATTAATGACATACTTTCTTGTAGTGCAAGTTTCTTCTTGGGGAGATCACCTCATCCCCAGTCGTTGGTTTTGTAGTTTTGGAAGATTTCTGGGATAGTGCTGCTTTTAGGAGCTCTTGCATTTCCAGTAATTATTACTCCAGATGCCTTATCTTGACTGAATTATCGACTGGTTGTGTTGGGGTTGATGGTTGTCCTTGTACAACTCCCTCCAAGTTGAAAATTGGAGTGATCTTTTCCTCCAAATTTGCTGTATGCACTGCTTCCTTGTCCATTCGACTAAGCTTTTTTGATTTCATTTTCCTATAACAAGTCAAAAGTTCCATAATTAATCTATGAGGAAATAACAAGGGCGGAGGTTCGAGCCCTCCTTCTAGCGCCAAAAATGTTAACAAGAAAACTTGTCGATTCCAAATCAAAGTTGTCAACAAGAAATTTTGTTAACACCTCAAAGCAATACTTAAAGAATGACCAACCACTTCGAAACCCCTTTCGAACGAGTCGATAGAGACTGCATGTCTTCGAAAGGTGACCTTACGAAGGTGCTAATTGTTGATAAGAGAACCAATTAACACTTCGAAGCAATGATTAGGATGGGGACAATTCATTCATAACCCCTTTCGAGTAAGTCAAAAGGGTCATATGTCTTTAGAAGGGAATCCACTTTCGAAAGTATAGATTCTACTACCATGGTTGAGGCTCCTTCAAAAAGACTTATATGTTTTGGTATATCTAAGCTCCTTTCGAAGGAGTCCTTCCAGCAAACATAACTTAATAATCATGTAGTAAGCCCCTTCGAAACCCATTTCGAGTGAGTCTATAGGATCCTTACTCTCTCGAAGGAACTTAACGTACAATGTATAAGATTTAGATTCAATATGCAATGGAATAATATTTTGGACAAATGGTATAAATTCAATGGACTTGTTAGTATCGAATTATCATTGTCATGCCAATTTAGTATTTCATATCTTGAAACATGATGATAATATGATTTGAAATCAAAATTTCCAAGTAGATTCCATGCATTGCATAAGTCAAATAAGGGTTAAGAAAATAAGTGAGCATCATGTCCAGTTGGTCATTAGTCGAGCTAATAGCCGAAATGATCTTCTTCATATTCAAAATCAATATTGGATTCATGCATCCACTCCTTTGCATTTATCTAAATTGGATTACAAGTAAGAGAATTTTCCCCAAATTGATCTAGGGTAATAAAAGTTTGATTTTGCTATGAAGTAAAAAAGAGATTTCTGAATTCAAAATTCGGTCGCCCAACTTAGACCCCTAGGGTCATATTTATAAATGCAGATTGACCCCCTTCCGCATCCATCCTTTCGAAGTAGTCGAAAGGTCTTTCTCCTAGCCTTTCACATTCAACCTTTCGCCCTCGTCCTTTCGCTTCCATAGCTTTGAAGGCGGCTGCTTGGGTCTCTTATTATGCTTGGGTTAACCCTTTCTCCTTCATCAATAGTGTACTAGCAACAGACGTTGTTCTAAAATTCCCCAATACTGGTTTCGCGTTCCTTTGAACCCTTTCAACACCTTTGAAAGGTATGTAGCAAAAGGGTCAAGGTTCCCTATCACGTTGTTTTGATGTAAGCAAAAGTACTCCCAACCTTTTCTTCTCCTTCGAATCCTCTCCTTAGCACTTTTAATCTGGTGCTAATCATGATACGTGATTACTTGAACGAATGAGGATGGTTTCGAAAGGATGAATAAGTGACGAGAAGATCATTGCAAAAGGTAGCTTTGTCTCATGCGAAATTTCCTTTATGCTTGCGAAAGGGTCCATTTGTTTCGGTAGGCTTATCTTTGCTTTCGAAAGGTTCACATTAGTAAAATGTCTTTATAAGGAAGATTGACAGCGGCGAAACCATCTCTTTCGAAAGGTTTGGTTCTTGTGTGCAAGCCTGTTATCGATACCCTCAAAAGGTGTTTCGAGCTCATACAAGGCTTTCTCATATATGTTGAATCAACTGGATCGAAAGGATTAGCTGAGGTGGAACGGTAACCTTGCTTTCCTTTCTACTCTCTCGAAAGCTCTTGTTTCACTCGACACATGTAGGTGCTTCAGGTGCTTGCGACTCCATCCTAACCTCTTCGAAAGCTATCTTAGTGCCTTCGAAACACTACTTTTGAATCATGGCAAAATCCTTGTTTTCAATTCTTGTGGAGCTTAACACTTTTATGAGCCTTCTTTCAGCCTTCATTCGTAAGTGAGTTTTATAGATAACATTTTGCCTACCTTGTGTGAAAGAAGCTTTTGTTCTTTAGCCAAAAGTTTAATAGCTTTCCTTTTGCACCATTCCATCCTTAATGACCTCATTTCCTTGCAAATTTCAAAGTAAATAACATTCTCTATTGTTATTTCAAAATTTATATAAAATATGCTCAGTGATTTGGTTGTAGTATGATTGAAGACATTGTTAATATTTTAAATAACATAATTCCTGAATTCTAAATCTAGAACAACGGAGATTAGTTTACCATCATCTGGAGTTAATAAGTGATAAGAAATCTACAATTGAGAATGATTGGAGATCAGAAACTCTTGTTTGGAAATAATAGAAATCCCATAATCTAACTTTGGTAATAAAAAGAAGTTTAGAAACTAAACCCTTGTTATACTAATAGAAGACTAGGCATATAGTCTAAATTTAACTTTAATAATTGAAGTCTAGGAGTTTTCTTCTGGTAATAACAAGTGTTCGGTAATATAAATTCATAAATTATCATCTGGAAATAAGTCACTGAAAACCATGAATCCTTTTTTGGGGGTAAATAATGGGTATTTAGAAATCCCTATGGGAAACTATCCTAAACCCAGATTTAGATGTTGATAAGTGTTGCCCGAAAGTTAGTAGTAGAAAACTGGTGACTTTGATTCGGGTATTATTAAGATAGATCCAGAGTCTTAATTGAAGACCAAAAATCCATTGAGATCTCAATATCAACTGCCTTGGAACCCAAATTCAGGCATTTACGAATGAAATTCAAAAATTAATTAAAGAAATCCTGATTCAGGTATTAACAAAATGATGTCCAGAACTCTGTGATAATGGTCTCAATAATGTAGGTCCCAGATCCCATATTCGGGAATTAATAAGTGAAGACCAGAAATTAATAATAAGAGACCCGAAACCCTAATTCGAGTATTAATAAGTGAAGTCCTGAAATTAATAGTAAGAGACCCAAAACCCAGATTCGGGTATTAATAAGTAAAGTCCAGAAATCCTCTTTTAGAAATCAGTAAAAGGCTGTAGACTCTTATTTGAGCCTTCTGTTCTGCACCACTCTTTGGGTTTTCATTCTTTTGACATGTGCCACCCTTTAGGCTTCATATGTTGTCATTGTTTGATGTGCCACTTCTTGGGCTTGGACATCTTAGTCCGTTGTTGTCTGGTGTGCTTGGTTAGCTTATCCACAAGCAGGGCCCAAGGACTTACCCAACCTCCCTTGAGCAGGCGCTCCAGCCAGGCCTTATAGGCGGGACTGATGGCTTGTTCGGTGCCTTGGCTAGGCCATAGCGTGGCAGGACCAAGGGCTTACTCCATCCTCCCACTAGGAGGTGCTCCAGCCAGGCCATAGCATGGCGGGACTGAAGGCTTGTTCGATGCCTTGGTCAAGCCATAGCGTGGCAGGACTAAGGGCTTACTCCATCCCTCTTCCAGGGGCGCCTTGATCGCCATAGCATGGCACAATCAAGGGCTTATTGATGCTTTAACCTGGCCACAACGTGGTGTGGATAAAGGCTTACTCTAACCTCCCTCCAGGAGGCGCTTTGACCTGGTCATCTCGTCGTGGACAAAGACTTTTGACTGTTTAAGGTAGTTTCCAAATTCATGGAGAATTTTACTCCTAACCATGTAGACTTTTCTTAAGGAAGAGGTGCTTTATTCGTTCATTGTGAGAAAATATGGTCGAAGTGTTTTGCATTCCACGTTCTAGGAACCATATTGCCATCTTGTCGACATAACTTGTAAGCTCCATGAGGAATTACTTTGCATATGATTAAGGGGCCTTCCCAGTTCGGCCCTAGCGGTCCATCCATAGGATTTCTTGTGGTTGCCATCACCTTTCGAAGTACAAAGTATCCATCTTGAAATGATCTTGTTTTTACTTTTGAGTTGTAGTATTTCAAGATTTTCCTCTGATATTATGCAGTCCGAATAGCTGCTTCAACTCTTAACTCGTGTATAAATCCAATGATTCTTTCTTCAATTCTTGGTTTGGATCAAATGCATATGCGATTCTTCGATGTGAGGGTACCTCAACTTCGATTGGCAACATTGCTTCACACCCATATTTTAGAGAATAAGGGGTATGACCTGTTGCTGTTCTAGTGGATGTACAATAGGCCCAAAGTACAAGTGGTAATTCTTCTACCTAATTTCCTTTGGCTTTATTCAATCGCTTTTTCAAGATAGTCTTAATAGTCTTATTTTCCGCCTCAACGACTCCATTAGACTTGGATGTGCTATGGAAAAAAAGCTTTTGATAATCCCGTCTTATGGCAAAATTAAGAAAATTCTTCACTTTCAAATTGTGTTCCATTATCAGATATAATCTTATAAGGGACCCCGAATCTAGTAATAATGTTTTTAATGATGAATCTAAGCACTTTCCCAAAAGTGATTTTTGGGAGTGGTTCCGCTTCTACCCTCTTAGTAAAGTAGTCAATGGCCACTACAGCATATTTTGCTCCTCCTTTGGAAATTGGCAATGGCCCGATTAAGTCGATTCCCCATATATCAAAGGGCCATGGACTAGAGATCGGAGTTAATTGACATGGTGGTAAACGAGGATTCTTTGAGTATTTCTGGCATCTTTCACATTTCTGTACATACTCAATAGCTTGACCTACCATTCGAGGCCAATAGAAACCTTATCTCATTATTTTCTTATCCAACTTTACCCCATTGGAATGGTCTCCGCAAAATCCTTCATGCACTTCAACCAATAATTTCATCCCATCCTCCAAACTCACACATCTTAAGTAAGGTAAGGCATATCTTTTCTTATAAATAATTCCATCCATCATTGTGAAAGTTGGAGCCTGCCACCTGATTTTCCTAGCTTCCATTTTGTCAGACGGTAATATCCCACTAGTAAGATATTCTGAAATGGGTGTCATCCAAGTGTTATCATAACAATTATTGGTCTTTGGATCTAATTAAAACCAGTAGTTCCTTCCCTGGTTCAGGCATTTCCTCTTTAGTGCTGGGATTTGCTTGATATCCTACTGGTGCGATGCAAGTTTCTGGAGCTCCCCTTAAGCTAGCCAATTTTGCTAATGAATCCGCTTGAGAGTTATCTTCCCTTGGAACTTGATGTATAGAAAATTCTTCAAATAAGGCAAGCATATTTAGCGCCTTCTTAACATATAGGGCTAGTTTGGCAACTTTAGTTTGATATATATGTTTTATCTGATTCACCATAAGTTGAGAGTCGCTAAAGATTTGAATCCATGGGATTTTAAGTCGCAAGGCCAAAGTCAATCCTGCCAACATCGATTCATATTCTGCTACGTTGTTTGTTGCGGCAAACCCAAGCTTCCTTGCATAATGTAAGCGATGCCCATCGAGTGTGATTATGACATATCCTGCTCCAGCTCTCTGCTCATTTGATGCCCCATTCACAAACAGTTGCCATACGGGTTTCTGATCCTTCTCTTTTTCCGATTGTTCCTTAACAAAGCTTGTACATTCATTGATAAAGTTTGCTAAAGCCTGCCCTTTAATTGCCGCTTGCGGCTGAAATTCAATGTCATACTGACTAAGTTCAATTCCCCATTGTACTAGTCCTCTTTAAGTCTCAAGTTTACTGAAAACTTGTTTGAGTGGAAAGTTGGTGATCAATACTCTGATTCGATGCGCTTGAAAGTACGCTATAAGTTTTTGCGCTGTCAATATCAAACAGTAAGCTAACTTTTCTATGACTAGATATTGAACCTCAGCATCTTTCAATCGTCTGCTTACATAATAAATGGGAAGTTGAGTTCCATTCTCCTCTCTAATCAGCACTGAACTAACCGTGTGTTCTGAAACCGCCATATACAAATGTAGACTTTCTTCATCACGGGCTGGATAATATAGGGGGACTTTCTAAATGATTTTTTAATTCTTGAAAGGCTTTCTTACAATCTTCTCCTCATTCAAAATTCTTTCGTTTCTTAATCACGTTGAAGAAGGGGATGCATTTATCGGTTGCTTGGAGATAAATCTGCTTAGGGCTGCAAATCTACCATTTAGGCTCATTACATCTTTGCTGGTTTTAGGTTCTGCCATGTCTTTAATAGCCTGAATCTGGTTAGGACTTTCTTTGATTCCTTGTGCACTAATGATGTAACCTAATAATTTTTCGAAATAAACTCCAAAAGAACACTTCCAAGGATTCAATCTTATTTGATACCTTCGTAGTACTTTGAACATTTCTTCAAGATCCTTAAGGTGATTCCCAGCTGCATGAGACTTTACCAGCATGTCATCCACATAAACTTCCCTATTTCCTCCAATCTGCTCCTTGAACATTCTGTTGACTAATTTCTGATAAGTAACTCCCGCATTCTTCAGCCCGAAAACATCACTTTATAATAGAAAATTCCCCAATCGGTAATGAAGCTGTATGCTCTTCGTCCGGGTTAAACATGGGTATTTGGTTATATCCTGAATAAGCATCCATGAGGGACAATAGCTTATGACCACTAGCTGCATCAACTAACTGATCTATTCAAGGTAACGGATAATAGTCATTTGGGCATGCTTTGTTCAGATCCGTATAATCGACACATGTTCTCTATTTGCCATTTGCCTTTTCCACCAACACTGGATTTGGTAGCTATTTTGGATAAAAAAACTTCTTGAATGAATCCATTCTCAAGCATCCTTTTAACCTCCTCTTTTAGAGCATCAGATCGAACCTTACCAAATTGCCTCTTCTTTTGTCGAACGAGGGTCACATTTGGATTAATATTTAGTGCATGGCACATTACTGTGTAGGATTGATTTCACCCTGGGGGTGAATAGGGTGATACTATCAATTATAAAAATTTAATGCGGAAGTATATAGAATAATTGCAACACAGATATAGTAGATTAATCACAGCACAAATAATAGCAGAATAATAAAAATGCAGAAATAGAACAACACAGATTTACCATACTTCGGCAAAACCCCGCCTACGTGCTGCCCTCAAGGTTTCTACTAGAAATTAAGTAGTTAGACGCTTACACATGTAAACTCGCGACACCTGTTATCGACTAACCTAACTCTATGTTCAAAACCCTACCATAACTCAGCCACTGAGTTGCGAATTCTCGAACTACACCATCGTAGTTCGTTCCTTAGTCACACGACTAGAATTTACAATGTTTAAAAATAAATTACAAATAAAAACAATTTAATAAACACAAAACCCTAATTTAAATATATTAAAGCCCAAAGAAATATTATAAGTCGACCCAATGAAATTATCACTAAAAAGGCCGGCCCCTTTTTCACTTTTTTTTGAGTAAATATGTTGGCTGATTCCTTTTGTTTCTTTGTTCGTTCCTCTTTCTAATTTAGGGCTTTGCGATATGTTGAAGTCGCCATTTTGAAATGATGCTTCGATTGAGATATGGATTGATGGCTGCTTTGTTCAACTTCGGCTCCTTTAATTTGTCGAGATTGAACGATGCTTTGAATTAGTATGTTTGTCCCTTTTTCGATTTATAATATACTCTACTTTGATTTGAGTTGAATGATTATTCCTCTCTGTTGTTGCATGAACTCGAATGATTTTCTACCTTTGTTAAAGGGTTTAAATAGGATTCAATTCCCTAAATATTCGATCGTTTGATAATTTGTTTTGTCGTTTGATTTTGCTTGAATGCTTGAGATGTTTCTGACTTGTTCAAATTCGTATATTTTGTGTTTACTTGATTATCATGGCTTTGATTTTGAACTTGTTCGATTCCTTGGTCATCACGGCTTTGAATTCTCTAATGATGTTGATTTATCTTGACTTTGGCCAGTGATAATGTTTTGATTTCGGCACTAGCTTGATTTGAAACTGCCGTTCCAAGATTTTTGAAAAAAAAAGACTTGCTGCGACATTTGAACTGCCGTATGCTTCTTTGATCAGTGACTCGTTATCTGGTTGTGTTGCATATATATATATATATATATATATGTTCATGCATGTATATATTCATGTTGTGCTCTTTCCACATTGTGTTTTCTTATATCCACACATCTCTAGTTGTATTCCATTGTTTTTGAATACTGGTTATGGCCATTTGGATTTTTCTTTGTAACTTTGGCCACTGATTTTGTGATTGTTGGATTTTTGTTAACACTTAGAACTTCGGGTCACTTTGGGTTTGAATTTGTTTCTCTTATGACTACACAGTTTTTACTGTATCTTGTCTTTGAGCCAGTTCATGTAGTGTCTGTTGCTATCATCGATATATATATATATATATATATATATATATATATGCATGTGTATACATATATATGCATATATGTATACATGTGTTTTTGTATTGTCCTGACTGAGAATGTGTGACCATGGCTTGCTTGTGCTTATGCCTGCTCTTGTTTCACTGGGTTGGTCTGCATTAATTTTCTGATCTTCAGTGATGATGTTCGCCGAGTTGTCTTGTTGCATATGTATACATGTTTACTGTTGTCATGTGATTTTCTTGAGTCTGATTTCAAGACTTTTTTGCAGTTTTGTTCTTGTTTGCTGCCTGGTTGACATGTATACTGATGTCACCTCTGGCATTGGTTATATTGAATTGGTTGACTTGAGTACATATGTATATGTGTTATTTTGCTGTGTGGTTCTATGCACTTGTGTAGTCTATTTTCAACTGAATTGCTTTGAATCATGTCCTTAAGCATATGTATACTTGCTGTCACTTGATCATTTCATGTTGTATTGAAGTTTGGTTCATTGTTTTCTGGTCTGGTGTAGTTTGATTGTGGCTTCACTTACATATTGAACCGCTTCCATTTGTTGTGTCTGGTCTTCAATTATGGTGTTTGCATTGAGTCACGTGCTTATGCATTGAGTCATGTTGATGACGAGGCTTTGTTTATTTTATTCATGTTACCAGTTTCACTTGTGTACTTGTACTTGTTTGTCTGGTATGTCTGATATGCTAACTCGAGTCTGGTACCTTTTGAAGCTTGATTGATTGAGTTGAACCTTGTTATTTAGTCAGAACTGTTGTATTGCACATTGGTTCATCGACCTTGGTTCTGGTTTGAGTCATGTGTACTATTCATTTACCTTTTGAGTTGACCTATTTGAATGTCGAGGCTGTGTTGCTTGAGAACTTGTATTCATGTGTACTCACTGAAATTATTGGTCAAGGCAGTCTGACCCATTCATCTGTATTACATGCACCTGAGTTGAACCTAGCTTTGGCTCGGGTTTGACCTTGTGCTCGTATTGTGAATTTATTTGTATCGCACTTGAGTTTAATCCAGCCTCGGCTTGGATTTGACCTTGTGCTCACCTGTCCCTGCAGTTTTATCAAGTGTATATCGGTGTGCACGGCCTTGTGGCATGTACAGTGATACACTGTGCATGTCATAAGTTGTTCGTGTATGATGAATTCAAAATTAAATGATGACGAACAACCTAAATAACTGAGGCAAATAATATTTTCAAAACATATTTTATTTTACACTGTAAGAATATTTCTTTTTCAATTTTACTGCGTCAGTGTTTATTTTTCAGATAATTCAGATGCTGGATTCAAGCTGGAATAGAGTCGAAGATAAATATGAGTGAATGAGTGAAATGTAGTGAGGTGCAAATGTAAATGATAAATTGTGATGTAATCAAAATTGTACTGTAATTGAAGTTGTGTATATATATATAGTGAGAGCTCAAATTTTTACTATTCGAAATTGTAATAAAATATTTGTTTGAATAAAATATCTGTTTGAATTTAAATTCTGTGTTATTTACTTTATTCAGCAATTATTTATTTAATTATGTGAAAAATAAAATAGTACATTAGCAAATACATTTAAATGAATATATATATGTTTATTATCATCAAACAAAAATCATATACTAGCATATTCAACAAACTGATGGATCAATTCTGATCATATCTGAATGAGTCCATGCAAATACGTCTTTGTTAGCCTTGAGGAATTGAATTAAATCCATTTTAAAGTTATGCTTCAATTCCTTTCCCATTTTAACGATTTTGGTCAAATCAGTTGAACCTATAAATATCTCCTCGAGATCTTCTGTAGGTTTTATCCTCTCTATTTCTCCTCGGCAATCTAACTTTGTAATGATCTCGTTTTCCTCTATTAAGTTCGCATCAGCCCTCTTCCTTTTGCTCCCAAATGAGATGTACCTTCCAAACACATATTTATTTCTTTTATTAGATTTTATTTTTTCTTCAAATGTTGGATATAAAAATCCATCATCTAGAGGCTGAAAAATAGTAGAGGAATCATAATAAGAAGAGTACTCCCTTTTATATTAATTGAGAGTAGCAAAATACATTTCACAGAAGCTAAATTGTTCTCCTCAAACGATACCCAAACCTCTTTTGGTTAAGAATTTCACCATCAGGTACTTTGGAGAGACGAATGCATCAACCTCATCTAACATAGGGCGGCTAAAGGATGCATTATAGTATGACGGCTGATTGATGATCAAAAAAGGAGTTTCAAAGATTCTACAACATGGCGGTACTCCTATTTGCACTAGTAGCTTTACTTGCCCCACCGAAGTTGACCCTTTATTATTGGACCCAAAAATAGGTTTAAGACTGGGCTCAAGCTTATCTTCAGGAATGCCCATTTGATCAAAGGCATGCTCAAATATGACATTGACCGCACTTCCATTATCAACCAGAATCTTGGACACTATAGAGAGCCCGATTTGAGCGGTGATCATAAGAGGGTCATTGTGGTGGTGATGGATTCCCTTTTTGAGTTCTTAGTAGGTGATGACAAAATTCGGCATCTGCATATTCAGCCATGGATTTTTAAGCGGGGGCTCTTCCTGGATAGAAAATAATCCTTCTTTAGCTTCCTTGATGTATTTGTTTCTAGCTCCCCTACTAGTTCCTGCTGGATGCTGTCCCCCATGAATCACATCAATTCTATTCAAGTGTGGACTCGGATTTAATGGATCCTCATCTTCCAAGTTATTCGCAGTAGTATTAGGGAGCTTTCGCGATCCTCGCTGGTGTGGGGCGCCTTTTGTTGCACCTGAATGAATTCTTTCAGATGTCCTTAATGAATTAACTTCTGAATGATTCCAGCCAGCACTCGACACACATCAGTTTTATGACCATTTGCTTTATGGTAAGCACAATAATCCTCCCCTTTTCTTTGCTCGGGGTAATTTCTAGCCTTGAATGAAGTTAGGAAGCTAACTTTCTCTTTTGTTGTAGCATAAATATAAGACAGCGGCTTGTTCAAAGCGATTGAATTATTATTAGAATCCTCCCACATCGGCCTTTTGTGTCCATGGTCAAACCCAAATCTCTCGCTCTCCTTCTTGGGGTTAGCTTTCTTCTTGGCATAGTACAATTCATCCATTCGAATGAATTTATCAGCTTGGAAGTGGAAGTCTTTTAAATCTTTACGTCCATGAACAAAGAGCTCTTTCCAAAATGGTGTATTTTCTATCAGACCTTAATGCACTTCAATAAGCTTATCTCTATCATTCATATCCTTGGATTTCAATGCCTCTGCATTGAATCTTCTTAGGTAGTCACCTAGTGATTCCCCTGCCTTTGTTTGATGTTTGCTAGAACAGTATAATCAACTATGGGATCTTTGCATATGTAGAATTGAGAGGAGAATTCATAGGAAAATTGTTTCCAAGAGTAAACGGTCTTCTCTCGATATTGACAGTACCATTTCATGGTAGCTCCTTGAAGGGTTACTGGGAATAGCCTACACCGCACTGCTCTAGAGGCATTATATAGATCCATTTGGCTACTAAAAGCCATAGAGTGATTATCAGGATCGGTAGTGCCATGATATTTCATGGTTGGGATCCTGACATGAGAAGGAATGACTGCTGACATGATTTCATCAGTGAACGGAGCTACTCGTTCATTGTCATTTACTCGCTCATCTAGAGTTCTCTTCCCTTTTGCATTTAGCATATCATTGATGGCCTTCCCTACCACATCTTTCAAATAAGCTTCAGCGGCATGATAGATTTTTTGATTTGGGATGTATTCCTCTGAAATCGGGTTTCTAGATTGTTCGAGAGATTTATCCTATATTCTTCCTTGATGATCGACTTTAATGGTTTGTCGTTCTTTATTCTTTGACGATGTTTGATCTACCTTGCTCTTACCTTCATTGGTATAAGCCTTCAAGTTCCTTCTTGGGGAGATCACCTCATCCCCAGTTGTTGGTTCTATAGTTTGGGAAGATTTCTAGGATAGAGCAACTTTTAGGAGCTCTTGCGTTTCCAGTAATCATTGCTCCAGATGCCTTATCTTGACTGCATTATCGTCTGGTTGTGCTGGGTTGATGGTTGTCCTTATACAACTCCCTCTAAGTTGAAAGTTCGAGTGATATTTTCCTCCAAATTTGTTGTATGCACTGCTTCCTCGTCCATTCGACTAAGCCTTTTTGATTTTATTTTCCTATAACAAGTCAAAAGTTCCATAATTAATCTATGAGGAAACAACAAGGGCGGAGGTTCGAGCCCTCCTTCTAGCGCCAAAAATGTTAACAAGAAAACTTGTCAACATTCCAAAGAAAAGTTGTCAACAAATTTTTTTGTTAACACCTCAAAGCAATACTTAAAGAATGACCAACCACTTCGAAACCCCTTTCGAACAAGTCGATAGAGACTACATGTCTTCAAAAGGTGACCTTATGAAGATGCTAATTGTTGATAAGAGAACCAATTAACACTTCGAAGCAATGATTAGGAAGGGGACAGTTCATTCATAACCCCTTTCGAGTAAGTCAAAAGGGTCATATGTCTTTAGAAGGGAATCCACTTTCGAAAGTATAGATTCTGCTACCATGGTTGAGGCTCCTCCGAAAAGACTTATATGTTTTGGTATATCTAAGCTCCTTTCAAAGGAGTCCTTCCAGCAAACATAACTTCAATAATCATGCAGTAAGCCCCTTCGAAACCCATTTCGAGTGAGTCGATAGGATCCTTACTCCCTTGAAGGAACTTAACGTACAATGTATAAGATTTAGATTCAATATGCAATGGAATTATATCATGGACAAATGGTATAAATTCAATGGACTTGTTAATATCAAATTATCATCGTCACGTCAATTTAGTATTTCATATCTTGAAACATGATGATAATATGATTCGAACTCAAAATGTCCAAGTAGATTCCATGCATTGCATATGTCAAATAGGGGTTAAGAAAATAAGTGAGCATCATGTCTAGTTGGTCATTAGTCGAGCTAATGGCCAAAATGATCTTCCTCATATTCAAAATCAATATTGGATTCATGCATCCACTCCTTTGCATTTATCTAAATTGGATTACAAGTAAGAGAAATTTCCCCAAATTGATCTAGGGTTATAAAATTTTGATTTTGCTATGAAGTAAGAAAGAGATTTCAGAATTCAAAATTCGATCGCCCAACTTAGACCCATAGGGTCGTATTTATAGATGCAGATTGACCCCCTCCCGCATCCATCCTTTCGAAGTAGTCGAAAGGTCTTTCTCCTAGCCTTTCGCATTTATCCTTTCACCCACGTCCTTTTGCTTCCATAGCATTAAAGGTGGCTACTTGGGTCTCTTATTATGCTTGTGTTAACCCTTTCGCCTTCATTAACAGTGTACTAGCAACGGATGTTGTTCTAAAATTCCCTAGTACTGCTTTCGCGTTCCTATGAATCCTTTCGACACCTTCGAAAGGTATGTAGCAAAAGGGTCAAGGTTCCCTA
Organism: Allium fistulosum; assembly: GCA_030737815.1. Taxonomy (NCBI): domain Eukaryota; kingdom Viridiplantae; phylum Streptophyta; class Magnoliopsida; order Asparagales; family Amaryllidaceae; genus Allium; species Allium fistulosum. The sequence continues at coordinate 726,882,085 of CM060904.1, forward strand.
TCACATTGTTTTGATGTAAGCAAAAGTACTCCCAACTTTTTCTTCTCCTTTGAATCCTCTTCTTAGCTCTTTTGATCTGGTGCTAACCGTGATATGTGATTACTTGAATGAGTGAGGATTGCTTCGAAAGGATCATTAGGTGATGAGAAGATCATTGCGAAAGGTAGCTTTGTCTCATGCGAAATTTCCTTTATGTTTGCGAAAGGGTCCATGCGTTATAAATGGCTTATTTCGAAAGGTTCACATTGGTAAAATGTCTCTATGAGGAAGATTGACAGCAATGAAACCATCTCTTTCGAAAGATTTGGTTCTTATGCGCAAGCCTGTTATCGATACTCTCAAAAGGTGTTTCGAGCTCATACAAGGCTTTCTCATATGTGTTGAATCAACTCCATCGAAAGGATTAGCTAAGGTGGAAGGGTAACCTTGCTTTCCTTTCTACTCCTTCGAAAGCTCTTTTTTCAGTCGACACATGTAGGTGCATCAGGTGCTTATGACTCCATCCTAACTTCTTCGAAAGCTATCTTAATGCCTTCGAAACACTGCTTTTGAATCATGGCGAAACCCTTGTTTTCAATTCTTCTGGAGCTTAACACTTTTATGAGCCTCCTTTTAGGCCTTCATTCTTAAGTGAGTTTTATGGTTAACAATATCCAACCTTTAAATGTGAGCTTTGGTAAATGTTTTCATACTCTTTAACCTTTATTCTTTAACCAGCTCAAACAGTGTAAGACATATACAAAATCTGAGTAAAATATTAGTTACTTTTGTATAATTTATATTCTTTAAACAAGTAAAATAGTTTATTGATCCACTGTCATTTCAAACTTTCCAACATACAATATTCATATCAACTTATTTTGTTACTATCTACTTATTTTGGCAAAAATTATGAATAAAGAATTTTAGAATCATCACATTGATTTAATCTGAGCAGTCACAGTTATCCTCTACAAATATTTTCTCAAAAGATAGCTTAAATAATAATACACGTTGATCTAGTATAATGGTAGAAGGATGATATCACTAAACTGTTCATGCAAAGGTTCTTAAATTAGATTATTCATGTAAAGATGCTCTGACTTATTCAAACGGATCTCTCTTTTTTAGTGGGTATTCAAGTCAGTTGGTACTCAAGGAACAATTTTGGATGGATTAATAAGGAAAAGTTGCCGTAAAGGCATCAAAAGAAGATGAAAACGCCTTATAATACGATTATAGAAAGGCCGTGTTTGGTTTGCTATTTTTTGTTTTGGGTTTTCATCCATACAAAAATGCTCAAGACGTATATATATTATCGAAAATGATCAATTTAGAAAACAAAATTAACATACAAAATAGAAAACAACTTTTGTTTATTTTCCGCGTTTTGAAAAATGATAGAAGCACGAGAAACAATCCATCCTTCCATCGTCCTCCCATCCCTCCGTCATCCCTCCATTTTCCTTGCATCACCTCCATCGTTACTTCACTCCTTTCATATTTGACATACATATCTGAAAACAAAAAACCCAAAATTCATTTTAAAACCAACAGTACCTTAGATGTTTTCATCCAAATCGGGAACTTATATAGGAATATACAATAGACTTGCTGATCTAGACCATCATTCAATAGAGGTATAGGTAAAGTTGAATTTGGTTCAAAGCAGAACCAGGCCTTCTAGCTACTTTGGAGAGATCTATTTCTTCTTCTTCTGCTAGGTTTTATTGATTACCATGTTGGTAGTTTGGTTCATAGAGCATTGGTCCTTGATATAGAATAATTCATTGTTTCCTTCAAATCTTTGTACTTTATAACTTCCATTATTATTGGTGGTTGGTGGTTTTTTGAAATTGTGGTTTATGGAGTGGAATATGTTACTTATTAGCAAGGTGAGTAAATTCCTTCGTAAAACATGGTCAAACTTCCCTATAGAATTCACGCAAACATTTGTTCTGGTATTTATGGACCATCTGTTTATGTATAGTTGAACATTATCTTCAATATTTTGATTAATATGAAATTATTCTTGGTCTCAACCATAACCGTTTACTTTGAATTAAATGTTGGGGTGAGAAATTCCACATTGATTGAATATTAGATTAATATCAACCGTTATGTTTTGGCCAGTTTCAAATAAAATATATGTATGTATTATGAAATGGGAAATACTAATCCCACTCACCTAAAAGCTAGTATCATGCAAAGTTGTCATCAATATTTTTTTAAATCAGTACAAACCATGTGGGTCCCATTAGATAATAATAAATTAAAGTTAACTGATCAATAAAACGGCAAGTAAGGTTCTCAGCCGCTTGACAATGACTGTCTTTAGCATCCCTATCATGAAATTACAGAAGTACAAAAATATCGTATAGTTTTCAATAAGTATGATTAAAATAAAGTATGAGTCACCGAAACCATTAATGACATTAAACACCATTTAATAAGAAAATCTAACTTCATAAGTATGAGAAAACCATGTAGTGTTGATGAGTATGATTAATACAAAATACGAGTAACAAGAACCATTAATGACATTAAACACTATTTAAAACAAATCCATTTAAGACAATACTACATATGGAACTAATCATTGTATACAATTTATGTTGTTCATAAAAACATACTATTTATTGAGTAATCGTTCAAATATTAGTTCATGTATTTAGGAAGATTGAGCAAACAACTAGCCGTTTGAATCTAACGGCTTGCCAAGATATCTTCCTTGTTTTTTTGTTACTACATATTAAACAACCATGTATATAAATAGCAGTACTATTCTCTTGTAAAACACAACATTACAGAATAACAATCATTTTCATTCTCCATTATCTTTCATATTGCATAAACTTTGAAAATTAATATGGTATCAGAGCAAGGTTCTAATGGAAACTTCGAAGCTGCTGCTATTTCTCCATTGTAAGCTAATTAAGTTCAGTCCAGCCAATCTATGATGGATCCCTATCTGATTCACCCATCCAACAGTCCGACAATGGTGTTCTTCTCTCCTTTTCTTCAAGGTGACAATTATGCAACATGGGTACGTGGCATCTCAAAAGCCTTGAATGCAAAGAACAAGTTGGGATTTGTTGATGGATCTATACCTACACCAACTGATCCAAATATGTATGCAAGATGGAAACATTACGATGATCTTGTTGGAAGTTGGATTATGAACTCAGTTCATCCTGACCTTCGAGCAAGTTGTATGTATGCTGATTCCTCCTATACAATTTGGCAAGATCTCATAGTACGATTTACTCCTTCAAATGCTCCTAAAACTGTATCAACTGCGAACAACTATAACTGCTCTTAAGCAAGAGTCTCTTTCAGTGATAGCATACCATACTAAACTTAAGGGGCTTTGGGATAAGATTGATTCTCTTACCCCTACTGAATCCTGTATATGTGGTGCTAGAAAAACGTGGCTCAAACGTCATGAAAGAGATCGTACTATGGAATTTTTGCAGGGACTCCATGACAGATTTTCCAGTCTTCGTAGCCAGATTCTCTTGATTGAGTCACTATCTTCTGTCCAAATCATATTCAATCTAGTTAAACAAGAGGAAGAATAGCAATCCATCAATGCAAGTATTAATCCAACCATTGATTCAGCTACCCTCACTTTCAATAAGCATGATGGACGTCCTTCACGGTTTAACAATGGGAACCACAATAACACAAGTAAATGTCAACACCTGTTTTGTGATCTTTGTAACTGCCATAGTCATGTCCGACAAACATGCTATCATCTTAATGGATTCCCACATAAGACTCCACCAAAAACAAACTTGGTTTTTGCTTCTCCATCTCATGATTTAGTTACCGCAGCACCACTGACTTCCCTCTCAGTTGAACAGTATGCCCGTCTCCTGGCACTACTCACACCTAGCGTTGATGACACCAACATGGAGCCATATGTTAACAGCTTATCAGGTGCAAACTTATCTTCCTCATCTACTAATTCAGATTCTTGGTTCATTGATAGTGGGGCGAAAAATCATGTTTGCTCTTCCCTCTCTCATTTGTTTCTTTTAAAGTGGTTTCTAAACCTATCTCAGTTATACTCCCAGATGAAACATATGATGAAGTTGAGCATATTGGTGATGTTTCTTTTCACCATCTCTGTAACAACCCGGAAAATTAAACTATAATAATTAATTAATGAATTAAATAAATGATAAAATAACTTTATGAAATTATCAGAACTGAGCCACGGGAGTTGCACCATTGTATCCGTGGTAATATTTTGGTCAATTTCCATATATAGAACGTCAGAATCCGAGCCAATATGAACAAGTTACGAATGAATCAAGAAATCAAAAAAAATATAGGGAGGTCGACTAACCCCTTGCCTAGGTCGACCGGTCGGACGACCTAGCTAGAAGGAAGGTCGACTCCTATGTCAAACCGCCTACGTTATTAAACGAAGAATTACATTCTTCGAGTACAAGCGATTTTAACACATCATTTTCGTTCCTTTGGCTATCTGGTCCCTCCGTGCTTCCATCCGATGGCTCCTATTCAGCCTATAACGTGGTTGCATCCTATTCAATCCCCAAATCTAACGGTCTAAGATCCACTTCTACCCCTATAAATAAGACCCTAGACCTAACACTTTTTCTCATTCTAGATTTTCTGTGCTTGGGTTCACCTTTTCAGGAAGGACCCTAAAAGGAATAATTTTCCAAGGAGAGAATCTTTTTAATAATAATATTTTAATACCCTCAAGTGGATCCGGGAAGACCAAAAGGGAAGAACTTAGGACCATAGGTGAATGATTGTAATTATTTTAAATTTCTTTAAGTAATTTAAAATAATAGGGTTTCCAATAGTTGTAGTTTTACTACGATTTTTGGAATAACCTTTTTAGTAGTTTATTTACAGTTTTTATAATTATTTTCAGTCTGATTCTTTTAGCTATTCTTTTCAGTTAATTTTAGTTTATTTCTGTTAATTAGAGTTTTTCCATTTATTTAAAGTATTTTAAGTGGTCAGTAGTTAAAAGAAAAGATCCGTACTGGCAGCATTTCCCTTGGGACACGCTTATGCTGTTTAGGGTAGATAAGAGGTTAATAATTAAAAGACTAAATCATGGGGATTTGGACAAGGGACGCAACCAGATTTTGTTTAACAGGGACCATTACCAACAGCATTCCCTATTTTCTATGGATACGGTGTCTCACAATAGCCTGAAGTGAGATGAGGGCACGCTTATGCTGTCTAGGGTAAATAAAAGATCAAAAGAGGGAGCAATAGATAGTGCGAACCAGCGGTGACCGAGCCTGCAGCATCAATTAGGGATGATAAGTCGCTATTGAGTTCCAAGCGCTTAGTATGTGTGTCTTTCGTAGACACCATTGCCTTCTGTGCAGGGAGCTATATAGCGTCTAGTTCGCAGTAAGGTCTATGGAGTAACCGGTCGATCAAAGGGTAGAATTAGGATTTCAGCCTAATTATAGGATTAGGAATTCAGCCTAATCAAAGAAGCTATCAAAGACAAGTGCAAACAATCAAAGTTAATCAATTGTGTTAATCGTATTTATTTCCAGCTTATTCCTTCTTCATATTTCCTTTATTTCCTTTTATATACTAGAACTGTTGTAAGGTCTATTACTTTTACTTTGCTTAAAGATTCTAGTAATTACTATCATTCACCAGACTTTTAGTCTGACCCACTTCTCTATTTTTCCCTTCCCCCCATAGGCAATCAGGGGCAAGGAAAGTAGACCGCAGCTTCTTGGAGACTTGTTGGAGATTCTATCATGTATTTCTTTCCTTCAGTTCCAATTTTTAGTTCTTTTGTTGAGCTAGTATTTTGAGAGGGATGTATTGTACTCTGATATTATTTGAGACTTTGGGTTTTTGATTTCACGAGACTTGTATGGGTATTTTGTCATATGATGTATTGGGTATTTGGTAACTTACTTTTATCATCTTATATTATCGAATTTGATTTCCAGCAAAATACTATAATTGTTTCCGCTGTGTTATTATTATTATTATTGTTATTATTATTTAATTTTTGTCTTGTGAATCTTAGTCTCTGCTAGTTTTAGTTATACCTACAACACACCATGCCTTTTAGTGTGTCCTTTTAGGTATACTAAGAGGTGTGGGGTATTACATTTGGTATCAGAGCCTAAGGTTAGAGGATTCCTAAAAATTTATTTTAAAAAGTAAAGTATTTTTCAAAATAACTTTTTTTAAAGTATTTTCAGAAAAGAACTCTTAAAAGTAGTTTTTAAGTATAAAAGAGTTTATAAAAATCCCCTCAAAAGTCTAGTTCAATCTCCCTTCGACTCTTTCTTAAACTATCCTTTTCTTTTCGTAGAATGGCGCATGCCCCGAACCCTCTCAAGGGCATTCCAGTCCCAGCCTGGTTTCATAGGTATCTACAAGCCACGACTCTAGAGGTACGCGGGCAAGCATCCAATCCAGCGCTAGCGGGTGGAAATCCTATCAACCCTCCTACCGCCGCCAATTTCTCTAAGCTTTGTAAGGATTTTGCGAGTTTGGGTTAAAGACTTTTTCTGGTAAGGAGAATTTTGTGGAGGTGAGAGCGTGGCTTAAAGGTACAGAGAGGATATTTGAACTATTGGGATTGGATGATCAGCAGCGAGTTCTGCTAGCATCTTTGCAGCTCTAGCTGAAAGAGGAGGCTTCATATTGGTGGGAGGTCGAGGTGACTTGGAATGGATTCCGGGAGCGGTTTGATAGGAAGTTTTTGTCTCAAGCAGAGGAGAGTGTTCAGTTAGAGCAGTTTATCAATTTGAAGCAAGGAAGTTTATTCAGCGAAGGAGTACATCAATCAATTCAATGAATTGTCGTGGTTCGGAATGGAGTTGGTGAATATGCGGCACAAGAAAGCTATGAAGTTTGCAAAGGGATTGAATCAGCCCCTTCAGAGATTATTGTTGACTCACGTGTCGATGGGAGCTACTTATGAGTCTTCGGTGGAGATGGCGCTTATGTCTGATGCAGTCAAGGAAGGAGAGTCAAAGGAAGTTGTTAAGTCGGAAGGTCCAAAGAAGAAGGACGAGGATAAAAAGAAAGGAGGAGGACCTGAAAAGCAGATCAAGAAAAATGAGAAGTGCAAGAGTTGTGGGATGGTTGGTCATTACGCAAAGGATTATAAGAAGACAACAATGAAAGGGAAGTGTTTCAATTGTGGACAGCCTAGTCACTTTAGTAAAGCCTGTCCTTAGAAGACGAGGTAGGGAGCGAGCGTCCCTACAGCATAGATACAGGTTTTGGATGCAGCGCCTTCTAGCAATGGACCGAATAGAGGTAGGAAAATCATTGTAGAAGTTTTGATTTCTATTTCTGATTTTTCCATTTAGACCCTTTTCGATTCTGGAGCATCACACTCTTTTATCTCTAGTAGATTTTTTGCACTTAGACATCTCTTTAGTAGTAGATCCCATTTTGTTTCAAACCCCATAGGAGGATCGGCACATTTGTCTATGGTTTGTAGGGGTTTGAAAATTTATATCCTAGGCGCAGAATTTGACTGCGATACCTATGTATTGGGATTCTCGGGGTAGGAGATGATTTGGAAATGGATTGGGTATCCACTTGTGAAGCGATTTTGGACTGCGAAAGGAGAGTCGTTGGATTAGAGACATGTAGTGATAAGACTCTCGAGGTCTCTTGTGACCCACATGGGTCAGTCGTGTTGAGCTTCCTTTATTCCTTTGATTCATCGCTAGGAAAGCTAGATTTTGTTCCAATCATTAAAGATTTTTCAGACATCTTGAGGAGGTTCTTTGTACACTTCGTGTTCATCAGTGGAGAGCAAAATTCTTGAAGTATCACTTTCGGCATAAGGAAGCGTATTTCTTAGGGCATAGAGAATGTCTAAACATAAAATGAGTTTGATAAGCGGTTTTGTACATTTAGGTTTGGATTTTGAAAATCCAAAGAGGGGTAGGCAAAGCTTGGAGATGTACAATAGAAAAGGAGAAAAGCCACGTGTAGATAATTGTAGAAATTATAATTGCCGTAGATAAGTTGGTTTAACAATAGTGCCTTAGAATAAATATAAGCATACAAAAGGAATAAGAATAGAAGACTTTAAGTAACGAAATGAGATTTCCAAGGTTTAGAAAGGATACTCCTAGGGTAGTAAGTAGGAAAATCCACTTTATGTCTAACCCAATAAAATGAAATTATTAGAATTAAAAAGAAGAATTATCAATATTTTATAGTACATATTGGGTTTTTGGTAATATGGTAAGGAATATAAATTGGTTTTTATATGATATAAATTTTGTTAAAAGTAAAATTCTTTTTGAAGAATTATAAAACGTATATAGCTCACTAGTTTCTTTGAAATTAAACATTGATTTTAAATATAAAAACCTAAAATGTATTAAGTATCGAAAACGTAGATTACAACATTTATTGTTGTAATAGATGTTTTCGTGGAAAATAAAGGGAGCATAGACTATAACACTATTGTTATAGTAGGTGACTCCCAAAGTACATGTTTTTACATAGTATATGAGATTTACTAGTATTTATTCAAAGCCATACACTAGTATTTTTGGGTTGTAGTAACGGTGTTTTACGCAACATCTGTTTTACCCAAATAAAAAGGTATATTTAAAAGATAATTTTAAAGAATAGAAATAAATATGATTTGTGAATACACTTATTATTTAAGTAAGTATAAGAAAATGTTTTCTGATTATGGATTTATTAAAACTGTTTTGAAGATGAGTTTTTCTGAAAAGAAAATAGTAAGTTAGATATTATAAAATTTCTATCATAAGAGAATATAAATTAAACATAATTTAATCTATTGGAATGAAAAGAATAATGGTATAATTTTCTATGAAACCAATAAAAATGTTTTGTGTAAGTTATAAGGAATACGTGAAAGAGATGTACAAGGTATGGAAAGCACCATATTTTGTATAGCCTATTTCGAAAAAAATAAAATAAGTTCCTTGTAATTTCACATAAACATGAAGCCCTCTTTTAAAAGGTTCATAAAATATTTTTGCATTAATTATTTCTCATAGGAGAAAGTAGTTCCAGTACATTAAGGTATGAGACCGTTAGGTGTAATAAGAAGATGTTTTGAAAACACATAAGGATATTTTAAGGATATTTTAAAAGGAAATGGTTTGGTGAAAAAGTAAATAAGTTTTTGAAAAGAAAAACTCAATAAAAGTAGAATTTGAAATTTCTAATTTTATAGAAAATTGAAAAGGTCTTTAAAAGAAAGCAAGGAATAAGTTTTGGACTTAGAATTTGAAAGTTTTTCCTTCTTGGTTTGGGAAATAATGTAAATTCAAAAATATGTAAGGATGCAAATCTAGAAACATAAAAATGTTAAGCAACCGAGTATTTTTGAATTTAAGAAGAACTTAAAGATAACACTTTTAAGGACAAAGATTATGGGATTTGAGAATTTAGAAGTCTTAGTTTTTGAAATGAGAGGATAAATACCAAACCAAACTCTTAAAAGTGGAATAGATAGGAATCATTCCCTAAGGAGTGATGGAAAAGGTGTAAGGCTATAAAGGAGACATCAGGGATTACTTTTAGAAGTAATAGTGGAAGTTTCTATAAAGTGTATAGGGCATTAGTGGGAACTAGGAATGATGATTCATGTGAGCAGACTAAAGAAGAATAGTAAAGTGGAATTAGTAAGATTGTAAGGCACACATGGTTGAGGATACGTATTTTTGATTTTGAAGAAACTTGGGAAAAACATCTTCCTTTAGTGGAATTCCCATATGATAGTAGTTTTCAAGCTAGCATTAGAGTGGCACCTTTCGAAGCTCCTTATGGAAGACCGTGCCAGTCGCTTTCATGTTGGATAGAGTCTACAGAGGTTAAAAAGACTTCGGAAAAGACTAAATTTGATTTGGAGAAAATTTGTATCTCATATCCGCATTTCTTTGATAGTAATTTTTCGAATTTCCTATTTTCCTTCTTTAGTTTTGAATAGGTTCTTTCCTTTATTATCCTTTGGGAGGGTAGAACTTAGGAGTTAACCTATGGATGGTAGGATTTGATGTAAACATGTTATTAGAACATGTTATGGATGATGTATGCAAGTGGTTGCAAGTGTTTGCTAGTGGATGATAATGGACGCATATACTTACACTAGGCACTATTTTCTCTTAGGGATGGGCCTAACTAGGACACTAAAGCATATGCATATGGATGTGTGCACATTTGCATTTTCATTTTCATAGTTGCTATAAATGGATGATTATCACATGATTGCTACATTTGGATGATGATTGAAGCACACATATAGAACTATCAGTTATCATTTGGAATTTTTGCATTCATTTGAATACATGATACAGACATGATTGCATAAAAAGATGTCACTGAATCAGTGGACCACCTAATCTTTTGCGTTAGTTAGGGACATTAACACTACACTAATTGCATAAGTGTCATAAATCACATTAGAAAACTTAAGGACAATGGATGAATGGTTGATGATTGAGTAGTTGATTGTAGATATTGGATGAAAACATTTAGTTCATTCTTTTAGCCTTAGAGATTTCGGGGACGAAATCCCCTAAGGAGGGGAGAATATAACAACCCGTAAAATTAAACTATAGTAATTAATTAATGAATTAATTAAACGATAAAATAACTTTGTGAAATTATCAGAATTGAGCCACGGGAGTTGCACCATTGTGTCCGTGGTAATTTCTGGTCAATTTCTATATATATAACGTCAGAATCCGAGCCAATATGAACAAGTTACGAATGAATCAAGAAATCGAAAAAAAAATACATAGGGAGGTTGACCAACCCTGTGTCTAGGTCGACCGGTCGGACGACCTAGCTAGAAGGGCGGTCAACTCCTATGTCGACCTGCCTATGTTATTAAACGAAGAATTACATTCTTCGAGTACTGGAGATTTTAACACGTCATTTTCATTCCATTGGCTCATCTGGTCCCTCCGTGCTTCCATCCAATGGCTCCTATTCAGCCTATGACGTGGTTGCATCCTATTCAAATCCTAAATCCAACGGTCTGAATCCACTTCTACCCTAATAAATAAGACCCTAGGCCTAACACTTTTTCTCATTCTAGATTTTCTCCGCTTGGGTTCACCTTTTCAGGAAGGACCCTAAAAGGAATAATTTTCCAAGGAGAGAATCTTTTTAATAAAATATTTTGATACCCTCAAGTGGATCCGGGAAGACCAAAAGGGAAGAGCTTAGGACCACAGGTGAGTGATTGTAATTATTTTAAATTTCTTTAAGTAATTTAAAATAATAGGTTTCCAATAGTTGTAGTTTTACTATGATTTTTGGAATAACCTTTTTAGTAGTTTATTTATAGTTTTTAGAATTATTTTCAGTCTATTTCTTCTAGTTATTATTTTCAGTTAATTTTAGTTTATTTTTATTAATTATAGCTTTTCCATTTACTTACAGTTTATTTACAGTATTTTAATTTATTTACTATTATTTATGCGTTATTTACATCTTTTTCCTACGCTTTGGATTTTCTTCTATTTCCGGTTTTCTTTTATTTCTCCTTCTTCTTCGCGTATGGATTAGAATAGATTAAACGCGAATATAGATTAAAATTATAAGAATACTGAAATAACGGAAGATAAGATGTAAATTGTAAGGACTGTAATAAAATGGAATTGGACTAAAATTGTGATGTAAATATTAGAATTAGACTAACTTAAAGAGATTGGCCTAGTTATAACTTAGAATTATAACTAAAAAGAGTAAAAGATGAAAGAAGCTTATTTTCGTACTTAGACCTTGGGATAAGCAATAAGCATGATTATACGTAGGTTATAATAAGAAAACAGAACAGAATGAGGCTTAATTTAAGACTTATGATAAATTAATAAGCACAGATAGTAAGAATAATAACAAAGGCTTATTTAAAATAATTTATCTAAGTTAATAAGCAAAGATGAAAGTAGGATCCGTACCGGCAGCATTTCCCTTATGCTGTTTAGGGTAGATAAGTGGTCCATAGTTAAAAGAAAAGATCTGTACCGGCAACATTTCCCTTATGCTGTTTAGGGTAGATAAGTGGTCAATGGTTAAAACAAAACATCTGTACCGGCAGCATTTCCCTTATGCGGTTTAGGGTAGATAAGTGGTCAGTAGTTAAAAGAAAAGATCCGTACCGGCAGTATTTCACTTGGGACACACTTATGCTGTTTAGGGTAGATAAGAGGTTAATAATTAAAAGACTAAATCATGGGGATTTGGACAAGGGACGCAACCAGATTTTGTTAAACAGGGACCATTACCAACAGCATTCCCTATTTTCTATGGATACGGTGTCTCACAATAGCCTGAAGTGAGACGAGGGCACACTTATGCTGTTTAGGGTAAATAAAAGGTCAAAAGAGGGAGCAATAGATAGTGCGAACCAGCGGTGACCGAGCGTGCGGCATCGATTAGGGGAGATAAGTCGCTATTGAGTTCCAAGCGCTTAGTATGTGTGTCTTTCGTAGACACCATTGCCTTTTGTGCAGGGAGCTATATAGCGTCAGTTCGCAGTAAGGTCTATGGAGTAGCAGGCCGATCAAAGGGTAGAATTAGGATTTCAGCCTAAATATAGGATTAGGAATTCAGCCTAATCAAAGCAGCTATCAAAGACAAGTGCAAACAATCAAAGTTAATCAATTGTGTTAATCGTATTTATTTCCAACTGATTCCTTTTTCATATTTCCTTTGTTTCCTTTTATATACTAGAACTGTTGTAAGGCCTATTACTTTTACTTTGCTTAAAGATTCTAGTAATTACTATCATTCACCAAACTTTTAGTCTGGCCTACTCCTCTATTTTCCTCTTCCCCCCATAGGCAATTAGGGGCAAGGAAAGTGACCGCAGCTTCTTGGACTTGTTGGAGATTTTATCATGTATTTCTTTCCTTCAGTTCCAGTTTTTAGTTCTTTTGTTGAGCTGGTATTTTGAGAAGGATGTATTGTACTCTGATATTATTTGAGACTTTGGGTTTTTGATTTCACGAGACTTGTATAGCTATTTTGTCATATGGTGTATTGGGTATTTGGTAACTTATTTTTATCATCTTATATTATGGAATTTGATTTTCAGCAAAATACTAGAATTGTTTTCGCTGTGTTATTATTATTATTGTTATTATTATTATTTAATTTTTGTCTTGTGAATCTTAGTCTCTGCTAGTTTTACTTATACTTACAACACACCATGCATTTTAGTGTGTCCTTTTGGGTATACTAATAGGTGTGCGGTGTTACAATCTCTAACTCTCTCCACTGTACATCATATTCCCAAGTTTAAGTTTTACTTGATTTCAGTGAGTCAATTGATTCGTTCTCTTCGTCGTACCATGCAATTCACATGCAATTCTTATCTTTTTCCGGACCAAGTAATGAACAAAGTGATTGGTAAGAGAAATTTAGTGGCTGGTCTCTATCATCTTCAGGTTCAAGAAGAATCAAGTTTTATTGATAAATGTTTCTTTAATAAGATGTTGATTGATCTATGGCACTGTAGACTTGGACATTCCAATTTAAATCGTTTTAAATTTATTTGTCGTTCATTTGATTATGTTCATTCCAAATTTTCTTTTGCTTGTGATATTTGTCCACAAGTAAAAAGAATCATTTAGCTTTTAATAAAAGTAGTATTTCTTCTACTTCGTGCTTCGAATTATTACATTATGATATATGTGGTCCTTCCAAAACTCCTTCTACATCTGGTGCCATATACTTTCTAATAATTTTAGATGATTATTCACCATGCACTTAGGTGTGTCTCATGCACACTAAATCAGAAACTTTCAAGTTTCTCATAATTTTCTTTCATTATACAATCGCACGATATTCTAAGAAAATAACCATTTCAACCAGTGCACAAAGTATATTCTACCTAAACTTTAACGTTTTAGGCCGGATAATGGAATGGAATTTCTTTCTCAAGAAATACAAAATTGGTTTTTCGAAAACGGTATTCATCGTCAAAGAAGTTGTATTTTCACACCCCAACAAAATAGGGTGGTTGAACATAAACATCGACAACTTCTCACTGTAGCTCGTGCTCTTCGTTTTCATGCTAACATTCCTCTTGATTATTGGATAGAATTCATACTAACTACAGCTTATTTGATAAATAGGATGCCCACTTCGGTACTTGAAAACAAATCTCTGTATGAAGTAATTATTGGTTCTCCTCCTAACTATCAACATTTACGTATCCTTGGATGTTTATGTTATGCTCGTAACAAATCTATTGAAAATATATTTGATCCAAGATCAAAACCGGGCATATTTATCAGTTATTCCTACAATCACAAAGGTTACATCATTTTAGACGTAGAAAAAAAAACAAAAATATATGTCTCGTGATGTTGTTTTTCACAAGAATCTCTTTCTGTCCAAAGATTCATCAAATATAATAGAAGATTTTTTAATTTCTGCAGATCCTAATCCACCCGTAGCTATTTACGATGATTTTATCCCTTCCACAAGTTCTTCTCCTTGTGGAAAACAAGATCAATTAACCACTCAAACTATAAACTCTCTATCGCATCTTCATCCAATTCAAGTGGTCAAAGCCAACAAATTTTAGAATTAGAACCACACACCACTTGTCATCAAGCTCACGATCTTCATCCCACTACGGAGATTCAACCTCCTCTACGTCGATCCGTTCAAGAAAAACACCTCCACATTATCTGAAAGCTTCACTTGTTTGATTATTGAGTGTACTTCATCATCACCTTATCCACTCACTAATCATTTATCTTTTTCAAAGTTCAATCCAATGCATCACGCCTTTTTAAATACCGTTATCACCACAAAGGAACCTAAAACCTTTACATAAGCAATGAAACATTCTCATTGGTACAACACCATAGCTAAAGAAATTGAGGCTTTAGAATCCAATAACACTTTGACTCTTATTCCACTTCCGGATGGTAAGTCTGTTGTTGGCTCTAAATGGGTTTATAAGATCAAATTTAAAGCTGATGGATCCATTGAGCGATACAAGGCACATTTAGTTGCAAAAGGACACACACCAAGAAGGCATTGACTTTCACGACACTTTTGCCCATGTAGCCTAATTAGTTATAGTAAGAGTTCTACTTTCTATTGCGACAATTCATGGTTGGCATCTTCATCAACTCGATGATAATAATGCCTTTTTACAAGGGGATCTAAATGAAGATATTTATACGCAAATTCCACCGGGTTTTAATAAAAAAGGTGAAACCCGTGTGTGAAAACTCAACAAATCATTATATGGCCTTAAACAAGCCTCTCATCGATGGTTTGCTAAATTCTCTACCACCCTTATTAATGAGGGTTTCACTCAATCTCATGCAAATTATTCTCTTTTCACTCTCCACACCACTAAAATTTCAATATTTGTACTAGTTTATGTTAATGATATCATTATTACTGGTGATAAAGAATCAAAATTGCTACACTCAAAAGATCCTTGGAATCTCAGTTTTCTATAAAACAAATTAGGTCGCCTTCAATATTTTTTTGGTATTGAAGTTTCTAGATCTTCTGCTGGAATTTTTTTATGTCAACGCAAGTATATTCTTGATATTCTTGAGGATTCCAAACTCACTAATCCAAAAACCATCTTCCTCTCCTATGGAAAAACATTTTAAAGTTCTTACAAATGATGGTGCCCCTCTATCTGATCCAAGTCAATATCGATGTCTCATTGGTCGTCTTTTGTATCTCACCATTACACAACTAGATATTACACTTTTGGTTAATTATCTTAGCCAGTTCATGCAAAGTCCTCGGATATCCCATTTAGAGGCAGCCACTTGCATTCTTCGTTACTTAAATGGTACCATTAGGCATGGTATATTTTTATCCTCCTCAAATACTCTTACTTTTCAAGGATACACTGATTCTGATTGGGCTGGGTGTCCAACCAGTCATGGTTCAACCATTGGTTATTTTATAATGCTCGATTCCGGTCCCATTTCTTGGAAATCGAAGAAACAACCAACAATTTCACTATCTTCAGCAGAAGCTGAATATCGAGCTCTTGCAAAATTAACATCAAAACTACAATGGTTACATTATCTTTTTTAGGATTTTGGAGTCTATATTCGTCAGCCCATTTTTGTATTTTGTGATAGTCAGACTGCTATTCACATCGCCGAAAATCCGGTATTTCATAAACGAACAAAACATATTGAAATTGACCATTACTTCGTTCGTGAGAAATTTATCTTAGGTTTAATCAAACCCATTTACATCCCTTCTACTCAAAAACTTGTAGATATATATATATATATGAAACCACTAGGAGCGAACCAATTTCAATGACTAACAAGCAAGTTGGGCATCCGTTCCAAAGGTCCTCTTCCTCCAACTTGAGGGGGGTATTGAGTAATTGTTCAAATATTAGTCCATGTATTAAGGAAGTCTGAGCAAACAACTAGCCGTTTGAATCTACGGCTTGCCAAAATATTTTTCTTTTTTGTTACTACATGTTAAACAACCATGTATATAAATTGTAGTACTACTCTCTTGTAAAACACAACAGTATAGAATATCAATCATTCTCTTTCTCTATTATCTTACATATTGCATAAACTTTGAAAATTAATACTATTCACATAATTAAATATTAGTATATCACATCTCTTTGGTAGCAATGATAACGTTTTTAACCTAGTCAACACTAGTTTTTACCCAAAAATCATAAACATTTGACGTTTTTAATGAAAATAATAATTACATAAATCAATATAAAATTGATGACCATGAAAATATAAAGAGTTCCATTAAATTTTATGCAATTTTATTTTGGAGAACTACATCCTCACTTTTTTTAGTCTTACTTTCGCATTTTTGATGTTAAAAAAATAATGTATTCAGCTCTAAATGTTCTGTGGTTTGGTTTTACTTTTCTGAAAGCGATTTGTTTTTATAATTTTTTTTCTTCTATTTTTCCATTAATTCTATAATATCTACATGTTCAAAAAATATTCTCTATTCATTAATATGTTTGTTTGCAAGAGGTAATAGAGTACTACTTTAGTTTACTACCGATAATTCTCTTTTTCGCGTTATTTTTTATTTTTGAAAATGAGTAAACGTTCACATTCTATAGATAACATTAGAAAATTTCTTTTGAAATGTTTGTACTACAAAATTATGTATTACAGTAGTCTTCTCACTACATCTAATCATCACTTTTGTTTTTATGGTTTAAATCCATTTAGAAAAAGTACGTATTTTTGCAATTTGATTATGAAAATTCATATGTTCTTCACTACCTTAACATTTGATTTTTTATATACTTCATATATTTTTTAAGATAAAGAAGGTGGCATCTGTTTGTACTCAAGCTTTGTGATTTTTAGACAACTATGCCTATTATTTTAACATAATTTGCAATTTTCTAGGAATACAAGATGTATGCAATTTTTTTCTAAAACTGCATAAATATTGACGAGACTTTCAATATTTTGTATTTTGAGTTGATGGTATTTTCTTTATTTTCTAATATTTTATATGTGAATTTGGGAGAGAAAATGAAGTGTCAAATTTAGTAGTTTAAGGAAAACGAGACCTTGCCATGAAATGTAATTACTTGCACTTCATTGAAATAGGGACTTGATCCTAGAAATTCCTTATCAACAACCAATTTGCATATTTTCTATTTCTCTTCCACTATAGGATGTGTTCAAAATTTACTAATTTGTCATTAATAAGTAAGCTTTCAAATATTTAATTACCACTACATTGTAGGATGTGTTCAATTACTAATTAGTAAGGTTTCAAATTTCTTGTTCTGTTATTAATAAGCAATATATGTGTGTGTGTGTGTGTGTGTGTGTGTGTGTGTGTGATATTTGCACAAACATATATAATTTCTTATTTTTCATAAATTATTTTCTAAACATTTCCTCTATTAATTTTAATAAACAATTCCTTTTCACAAAGATCGTGATGTTTTTCTTCAAGTTAAATTATCCAAAACGTTTTAGCTTAACTTAGGAAAATGTACATATAAACATATCTTTCTAAAAAAATTCTTTATAAATACTTTTTTTTTTTCACAAAGTGTATTTTAAAAGAAAACGTGTTGTTTTCACTCACTATTATTTTTATTTTAAAGTGTGATAGAAATAATTATCAAAGATATTTTCAAGCACTAGTCATTTCTTATCTATAAAAGAGATTCAATAGCTGGGTTTTACATGCTTCTCAATTTTCCATTCAAAAGTTTCATTATCAGAAGCAAAGTACACATTAACGGTAAGTGCAACAATGTGCCTAAAAACAAAAGCTTTAAAGCAGTTATTGAAAATTGCTTTTTGTCAAATTCTTTTATTTCTGCTTTTTAGATAAATTTCATAAAGTTTGTTTGATCATTTCTTACAAAATCATAAACCAACTTATTTTCTTTTTAAAATATCAGACATCTACTATTTCTAACTTTTAGAGAACATTTCCAATGGTTTATCACTTAAATTGAAGTAGATAAAATCAACCTATTTACACAAGCCCAAATACACCCAACAATGCTTTAAGTGCATAGGGTTTCCATCCCTCTTCGTCAAAGATGATTAATTCAATTTTATCTTCCAATATAGTATCCAACTCTAATATATGAACAATCTAGCTATAAATTTAAGTTAAAAGGAATCTTTGCAACAACTACCAATATAAGAATAGGATTTCCACTTTAACTTGGGAGATTTGCTCTAAGTTTGTGAAGTCCTTCTTTTATGTTCCCATTACGCCTTAACACATCACACTTTAATCATATGGGATCAATGGTACTAATCTTCTTCAATCACCCTTAAACCCATAATTTACTTTAATTCCTAATTGTTTACTTGTATAAGGCAATAACTACCTTATGCGTCAAAATGTATATGATGTTATATATTAATAAATATACATATTAGAAAATTACAAATACGCTTCCTTGGTCGGGTTAGGCTCAGCTTATCCCCTTGCTTGCATATATATGGAACCATATAGGAATGTTCACATCCGGAATCTTAGCTGCCTCCCCTGAACCATTCCTAGCAAAATTACTCATTCTCACTATTTGTGATTAGGATTTGTTAGCAACTTTCCCACAAATAGTATTAAATAAGAATAGAGCTGTCGACCGGTCTTCTTCTGGAGATGCAACTCCAATCACCCAATTCATCTTCTCCGACCGAATTTCATTTACATCACAACTATAGCTCAATGCACATTTTAATGATGTCCAATCACCTTTCAATTCCATTTAAAAAGCATAAAAGAACCAAGTTAGTCAGTAATTGAATGTAACTTCATTAGCAGTAAGACAATTTCATAATCACATAGCATTCCCATTTAATTTAAATATAATATAATCAAAATAGACATTGATGTAGGAAAAATTACTCACCAGACTGTGTTCACTTCTTCTTGCTCCTCTTTCACCTTGGCTATTGCTTACTATAAGTTTTTAATTCCTAAAATCAGTGCTTACAACTAGGGTTTCTCCTTGTTGTTTGGTGTAAAGACATGTCAGGAAGCCTATTTTCAAAGTTGAGAATTTCTAACAATTTATTTTATTTGTTTTGAATTTTAAAAGTGATGAAAAGGTGATTGGGTTTTGAATTGTTGAAGAAAATAACATCAGATCCTTAAATTAAGGAACGTAGTTATATTTATGCACATAAACAAGATATCAAGAAATTAGAAAACTCTAGAATCTTAAACAAAAACTTTTTTCCTGAGTTAATTGGGCTTAGATTAATTAAACTTGGCCTAATCCCATTACCAATTATATCTTCATTTATCTTTAATATTTCCTTTTTATCTCTATTTAAATCAATTTAAAATAAAACTCCAAAACTTTTTAATTGAAAATAAAATTCCTAATATATCTAGTAATACCTAATCTTACTTATTTCACACATTTTCTATATAAAATATAATTTACTATTTTGTATCTTTGAATCCTTGGAATTTCCTTTTTATAGTAATAATAAAACATTCAAATTAATTATTTAATGTTGAATACTTACCAAAATATAATTCTTTTTACTATATTAAATATTTCACATGAAATTTTCCAAATTATTCACTATAATTCTATAAATATCTCTTTAAACTTATTTAATTATTCTAATATTTATTATTTAACTCATAATTAATTTTTTCCTGACACCGGATTGTTCCAGACTTCCCTCCATTAAGAAAATTGCATCCTCGTAATTCCTTACAGCAAAAATCTATAACCAGCCAATTAAGTACCACCTTATCTACACCACTTGTTAATAATTGACAAAGAACAAAGTACATACCAGACTCATGTGCTTTCGTAAATAACTCTGGATAAGCTTGTTTCATATGCTTTTGAGTCTCCTAGGTGCAATCTAACGGATTATCAGGCCATGGCACCTTTACTAGGGGAACTTTCTTGTTTATGAGCTGTCGTATTTCTAAATCAATTACCTGGATAGAATGTTGCTACTACTCGCCAAAATCCATAGTCCTAGATGCTACTATGTAACTGTACCTGTAATGCCTTGGGATCCTGACACAAGTATTATAATAACAGATGGGATAGTCCATGTCTATAACTATAGATTAGTGATGATCATAAATATGATGTGTTAATGATTTAAATAATATTATAAATATATTGATGTGCATTATTAAGGAAAGATGTTTTCATCATTAAATCCCATATTTCAAACACCTGAAAGATTTATATAAACTATTCATTAGCATACAATTATAACCACATGTCTCAAGAACTCATTATCATATATATATATATATCCTGTAATAACTAGTGACTGGTGATGACTGTACGACAGACTCAAGGTCCCAAGTAGAGTCATATTCATATATGTGGGTCTCCTAGCCCATAACCATGTCCAAGTGAGGGTATCAACAGTATATGCCTATCTATCACTCCATTAGAACTAGATGGGAGACTAATAACAAGGAGCCAGTTCTTGAGTCTCACAGACTCTACAGCCTTCAGTTACCTCTATGGTCATTGTTACATGTATCCATCGATTACTCTCTATGTGAAGTCTAAGTCAAGTCCCTACCCCTGCCCCTATAGGTAACAGGCTGTTGGCTTAAGTGACAAAGGGGTGAATGCATGAAGCTTAAGCACGAAGATATAAGAATATAGGTTGTCATAGATCTAGGGCATGACCACACGATCAGGCCACTAGGGTGGATGCTAGCCTAATTTGGTCCTCTCCAACACCAATAAAAGGAGTACATCATGATAGACGACATATAATATCCATAATATAGGCACATAGCCCTTCTCATTAAATACAAGCACGCAGCCTAATGTATCACAATGAGTCCCCTCACGTAAACTCTAGCTCGATATCACTAACCCATCACTCGAGTGCTATCTGCTTTCATTGAATAACGAAATAAATATCATATTAGTGTCCTATACCACTGCATGATACTTATGCATTTACTCAATGCTTATAAACTGCACTAACATCCATCATATCTATGTCATAAGTCTTATGTACAAATGGAGAAATATTATCGAATGCCCTACCTCAAATGATACTATAACTCCATTTATCATAAATTTATCATAGCATAGAATTCTTTTATGTTTGTGTGTGTATATGATTTATAAGGTACTAATTAATTGAGAATATCTAATTGAGATATATCAATCACAGTATGCAATTATTTCCACTACTCATATATAAATATGTTATGATATCTTAAATGTATATATTTATTATATTTTTATATGTATTATATACCTTTTTTGAAGATGCAACTCCATTCACCCAATTCATCTTCTTTGACTGAATTTCATTTGCATCACAACTACACTTTAATTCTTACCTTCAATTCCATTCAAATAGCATAGAAAAACCAAGTTAATCGGTAGCTGAATGTAATTTCATTAGCAGTAGGACAATTTTATAATCGCACGACATTCCCATTTAATTCAAATATGATATACTAAAAATATACATTGATGTGCGTAAGATTACTTACCAGATTGTAAAGAACTTCACTCTCTTCTTCTTGCTCCTCTTTCACCCTGGCTATTGCTTACTGGTAAGTTTTCAATTCCAAAAATCAGTGCATACAACTAGGATTTCTCCTTATTGATTGGTGTAAAGACATGTTAGGAAGCCTATTTTCAAATTTGAGAAATTCTAACAATTTATTTTATTTGTTTTGAATTTTAAAAGTGATGAAATGGTGGTAAGGATTTGAATTATTGAAGAAGATTTCATCGGATCCTTAAATTAAGGAACATAGTGATATTTATACACACAAATGAGATTTCCAATAATTGGAAAACTCTTGAATCTTAAACAAAAACCTTTTTCCTAAGTTAATTGGGCTCAAATTAATTAAACTTGGTCTAAGCCCATTATTAATTATATATTAATTTATCTTTAATATTTCCTTTTATCTCTATTTAAATCAATTTAAAATAAACTCCAAATCCTTTTGATTAAAAATAAAATTCCTTATTTAACAAATAATACCTAATCTTACTTCTTTCAAACATTTTCTATATAAACTATAGTTTATTATTTTGTTTCTTCAAATCCTTGGAACTTCCTTTTTATAGTAATAATAAAACGTTCAAATTAATTAGTTAATGTTCAATAATTATCAAAATATAATTCTTTTTACTATATTAAAAATTTCACTTAAAAATTTCCAAATTATTCACTATAATTTTATAATAATCTCTTTAAAAATATTTAATTATTCTAATCTTTATTATTTAACTCATAATTAATTTCTTCTTGACAACGGGTTGTTTCATTGTGTGTAGCACTATTAACATATTGAATAGACTAGGTAAGATATATTCATGTATTTGTTTATATTTCTTATGGTACGTGCATTTATATGTAGGCTATCGTGAAATGGTAGATAGGAGTAAATAGACTCTCAATTTATTGATAATTCCTCAAGGTTAAAATGAGATTAGGATAAAAACCACAAGTTAGGAGTTGTATACGATGCAACCAATAAAGTTTTGTCCATCGCATGCAAGCCTATGATTTGTTACTACTCCTTAAGGTTAGAATACCAAGGCAAAGCGAGTCCTAACAACCACTAGAAATCAAAAGATTTTTATGTTTCCTCGTAGGGTTTTGAGAAACATGAAAGCCTAGTAGAGCTTATTAGTAAAATAAAATATATTGTTTAACATTACTAATATGATAAGAACATTTGCTATAAATTATTTTCTTAGTTTCCTAAATTAAATTTGCACAATAATGTTTACACTAAAGTTATTTTTAGAAACCGACAAACTCACTGAACATAACAACATAGACTGATTAAGAGCAATTAAAATAGCATATACATATAAGCGCTTATAGTCCTCAATAACTGAACCTCCAAAGGAAAACCCATAGAAGATGTGGGTCCCGGTCCGATAAGTGCTTATAACAAATGGATTGCGGACCTAGAAATCACCTAGGTTTATGTGTTCTCTACTCTATACAATCCATTGCAAAGACAGCATACAATCATGTCCATACATCGAATCTTTGATAGGTTCAAAGCATTGTTTGAGGAGAAATCTCATTCCATAAGGTATAAGATTACTAAGGAGTTACTCAATACGAAGATGTCGAAAGGCATGCTTGTAAACGAGTACGTCTTAATGATGAAAGGCTATATTGATAGACTTTCACAGTTAGACATCACAGAAAGCGACGAGCTGCAAGTGGACTTGATCTTAGGACTTCTTACTCCAGAGTTTAAGCAGTTCATATTGGACTACAATATGAACCGATTGAATGTAAGCCTTGTGGAGCTTCTCCATATGTTGAGAACATCCGAGTTTTCATCCAAGGACCAAGAAGAAGTTCTCACAGTAAAAGGAAAAGCATCACCTTCGAATGGTCCGAATCAGAGAAAGCTAGTGAACAAGAAGAATCTCCAAATGACAAGGGTCAGTGTCATCAATTTCACAGGAAAGGGCATTGGAAATGGAATTGTTCAGATTACCAAAAGAGAAGAAACATAACGGTTCTGTCACTTCTAATGGTATATTTAAGATTCAAAACTGTTTTGCAATCAATAAATTATCTTAGGTTTTAGATACTAGATCTCGAACCCCTATCTTTAGTTTATTACATAGACTTAGGAAATGATGGCACGTGGCAAAGAGCGAAATGAGGCTTCAAGTTGCCAATGGATCTATTGTAGATGGAACTGCAGTTAAGACTACTATTTACTTTTGCCTAAAGGGTTTGAATTAATTTTGCGTAATTGTTATTGTGTTAAAAAAATTATTTGTGGAATAATTTCTGTGTTTAGATTGTTTGAGACTCGATATATTTTTCATTGTGTTATAATGTTATGAACAATATGTTTGATGGAAATAAAGTCTATAATGGTGTTTTAGATAATGGTATTTATGTACTTAATTCTAATTATATATTTGTTGTGAATAATTCTTCTAATGTTGACATTAATAATAATTATCTATGGCATTGTAGGCTAGGTCATACAAGTGACAAATGACTATACAAACTAAAAACTAAAGGTTTCTACCATCATTTGATTCTGAATCATTTGAGACATATGAGTCATGTCATAATGGAAAAATAACCAAGCACCTTGTTAGTAGAGCAGTGATAGAGTGAATAAACTCATGGGTCTTACACAAACTGATGTATGTGGTCCAATGCCTATAATTACTAAAGATAATGCTTCTTATTTCGTAACTTTTATTGATGATTTCTCAAGACTAGGATATGTGTATCTTATGAAAACAAATTCGATGTCTGTGAAAAATTTAAAGAGTATAAAAATGAGGTCAAGAATCAAATAAACCACAAGGTTAAAATATCCGCTCTAATAGAGGATGTTAGTATGTTAGATAAGAGTTCCAATGGTACTTAAAAGATAATGAGATTATCTCTCATGTTACTCCACTCTATACTCCTCAAACAATGGTGTTTCAGAAGGAAGGAATATAACCCAATTAGATATGCTTCATTCCATGATGTGTAAAGCTGAGATACCTCTTTTCTATTGGGGATTTGCGCTAGAAACCACAACACATATGTTGAATTTGATACCCATGAAATTTGCACCTAAGATGCCATATGAGATATGGCATAGGAAGAAACCCCGCTTAAACATTTGAAGTTGTATAACGATCCTAACACGGCCTTCGAAAATCGACACCCGTACTTCACTTGTACTCGAATGCCGCAGATTCAAACGTCGAATCTGGCTCGCCGGAGCTTATAACACAGTAAGTATAACAAAATCACGGAAGAAAGAAATGAATAATATCATATATATCACAAATGATACAATATCCAGAATATGATATACAACAATGATATCTATATGATACAACAATATCAGAGGTAAATAATGATACAGCAGAGAACAGAAGTGATAACTCCAAATGATCCTCCAAAGAGAATGAATCCAACAACTCCAACGTCTACTCGAACAACCATCACGTTGCACCAAGATAAGCAACGTCAGTCATCAGAACTCCGAACACTGAACTAGCTCCCGATAATCTACTAAACCTGACTATCTGAAAAACCCCCAACTCTAGACTACTCATGTGGAAAATTATGGGCACCTAGAGTTTAGGAAGGGAACAATAAACTCCGAGTCGGTCATGGGACTGGTGTGAGCAACAAAAACAGTTATTCTTTAAAACAAACAACAAAAGAATTTTTTTAAACATTGAAACCCGCAATGCTTTTTGAAAATGAAACTACCATAAGACCTCCCACCACACTCACAATGCAATCGCAGACTTGGAGGAGATTTCTTCTTATGATAGTCAAATATGCTTACTACGCAAAAAACTCTTTTGATATTATTACTAGTGCATAGTGTAGAAAATCCTTTCGAAAGCATAATATTAACCTTAGCCAGCATACCACATTTCATCATATGCCTACTATAGCTACCATGTTTTGTGGCAGGTTACTGCCACGCTGCATGGCGGGTTATACAACTAAAATCGTACAAGGCTCGTATTGTTTCTTTGGATTTTCCAACAAATGGTCAGGCTAAGGAACTTCCTATGCCACATGGGAACGCCTCTGGAGGGACGCCCCGAGAACCACCTGGCTCTCTGCCAACACAAGGCCGGTTACCGCCTTCCCGGGTAGTAAACCTGAGATATGCCACCCCCAGTCCTTTGGGACCTTTATCCGAGAGCTCTCGATCACAAAGCAACAACCACACAGAAAATGAGATTGGAGCAACCACACAGGTAAATATCTGGGCTCCATACCATGATATCATCTTTTTCTGGAAGGAATGGTCATACCCTAGGGGAGCTACCCCTGAAACCTTGCCGCATCTTTCCTGTTTCGACCATTTCCGGGGTGTGAGGTCCTGATGCAGTCTCGTCCACAAAGCTACGCTTTTTCACAAAGCCATGCTTTGATCAAAAAATGATCATCAACACACAGCAACACTTAGCATGCCACACTACCAAATTGGGAGTATATCACTGATAACCTTCAACTACATAACCTCTGAGCTCGTACGTCTCAGAGAAGGGTGTTAAGCTAAGAGAATAAATCTCCGCCACTAAACAGAAATGTATTTGAAAGAAATCAGCTTTATATCTCAAAGTGTAATGTCAGACATACAACCATACAAGTCTGTTCCGGGTTCGAACAGAACCGAAGGCACTTCCAAAGAAGCCCTTGCAATCCGGGTATTCACAATCCTGATCGGATTTCCCATCACTTAGGAAATCTCTATACCGGCGCGACTCAGTGCAGAGACAATCAATGGGTTATCCTTTCGTTTTCACAAATACCCGGTCTTCACCACCGGTCTTCAAATGCTATCCATATACGACGTATCACTATTCGGAATGGGTTATATGACACAAAGTCCTCTCCCGGCTAAACCGAATAGTGAGCGTAATATTTAAAAACATATGGATATTGGGATTTCAGTTAAGTCACAACTTATTACCCAAAACTTCTCTTTAAATGGTTTAAACACATTACCATTTTAATCTTTTACACAAAAAGATTCATTTCACAAAGTTCACCCAGTTTCACAAAGATTTATTCATAGATTTTCCAAATCAATTTCCATTTCAATTTGGATTTAACTCGTCCAATCTTTAAATCAAGATTTAACTCATAGCTTTCAAAACACATTTCCAAAGATTTATTCGTAACTTGGAAAACCATTTTAATTTCAAACTTGAAATTACTTTAATTTAAATTGGAATTTCATTTCTTATATGCAAACTTTTATCATTTGAAAACAAACAATTTTATTTCGGAAAAAATCCGATCTCATTTATACAAGTTAAAATCTTTGAGTTAATTCAAATTCCCAAACAATACTTTAACAAATGGTTTAGAACCCATATAACCTTGTATGCCCTTTTTACATCATAATTTCTTAACATAGAATTCAATTTCAAATTTTGAATATAGATTTAAATCAAATTTCAAAACTAAATCAAGTTATTCAAAAATAACTTTAATATTTGAAATCCCTTTCAAAAGCTTTCCACTTTAAAACCGACCTGTTTTCATAACCACTTGGATTCAAAAATTCAATTTTTAAAACTATTTCAAAAATCTGTGACTTAATCGATTTCCTCGTGAAATCCATATTTGTGTGTGTAAAGGTGTAGTCCAGGGGTTTCACACAGTAGTGTAACATCATTCAATTATCACAGATTCAATCATATCAATATCGATAAGCGGTATAATCTATAACGCTTATCTTCATTCACAGATTCACAGATAATATAAATTTATCGTAGATAAATAAGTTACATCACTGATGAATAAATTACATCACAAATCATAGTTCAAATCAGAATAATTCATACCACACAGCATCACATATCTGGGATATCAACCGATTAAATCATCCAATAGAATCCAAACATCCATAGGTAAGGTCAATTTATTTATCTGATTAAATTAAATCAGATTAGTCACTAATCCTGGTTAATTAACATTAACTAATTACAATTTTATTTTAATTAATTAACCTTTAATAATAAATTAATTAGTCTCAATTAATAAATTAATTAATTATCATTTAATTAATTATCCTTAATTAATTACCATTCGTAACTAATTACCATGAGTGATTACCCCTAATCATTTATATTAATTAAATCACAAATAAATTTTTAATCATTTGATTAATCAACCTTAATCATTAATTAATTAAGTAATTATCTTTAGTTATTTTCATTAAATAGTTACCTTTAAGTAATTAATTTCCCTTAATTACTTTCATTAATTTAACCTTAATTAATTAATTATCCTTTAATGTAACTACACTAAGTAATTAGCTTTTAAATCAATTACACGAAATAATTATATAATCAAACAATTTTAAAACAATTGAACTTAAAAATTTAAACTATAAAACTTGTTTAAAGAAAACTTGTTAAATAGAGTTACTTTGAAAACTTGGTTATCTATTCTTTGAAATCTTTTTTTTCACTTTAATATACTTTTAATATTTGATTTAAAATCTTGCTTTGCTTTAAAACTCGGTAACATTACTTTTGAAAACTTATTCATTTTAATAGACTTTAAAACTTGTCAAAAATCTTGTTCATGCCTCAAATGTTAAAATCTGATAACCAGATTTTACTTCATCTTTTTTTTTAAACTTGGGTCCTAAAACAAAACCCGAGCCCAACACTCAAATACCCAAGCCCACACTCGTGCATCTCGCTCCCAATCCACTGCTTCGAGTCAAACAATAAAAGAATCGAGCCTAACACGAGGAACACTCATCGTCCCCAAACCAACAAAACCCAGAGACGTGAAAATGTACATGTGCACGTGCACCGACCATCTGGTCGACTCCGACCAAGGCTCTGATCGTCAACAAGTCGTCGACCACCTCGCCAAAACTTCCAACCATCCAGCACCTTGAATTGGTGATGAACTCGAAATCGAGTAAGTTGAACACACAGGAAACCAAAACTGATCACTGGAAAACGCCTCGTACCGCCACATCACATCGCCAGAAAACTCGTGACTCCGACCAAGGCTACGCCACTGGACTACACTTCAAATCCCCCTGGTCCGGTCACCTCTAATCCACCCTCGACCACGCAATCGATTCGATTTCAACGACGATTAAAAAAGGTTCTTAAAACCCTATTTCATCGTTGACCAGCCACCTCAATCCACTACAAATCCATCCATCATTTTTCCTAAAACCCCTGACCTCTGAGCTAGTTGTGGCCATGATCTCGAGACCTACCTTCGCTCCGACCACCAGAATTTAACGAAAATCTAAATTCTGATTAACTCGGAATATCTCAACATATAATAACCTAAAAATCTTGAAATGATTATCTAAAATCATCATTTTCTATCTCGAATTTGGTTATAAAATCAAAACGTGAATTCATAAACATCGAATTTTTACTTATATTTGGTTTTTACTGCGAATTGTCGGTTTTGAAATAGTTGCTCAATATAAATTCTCGAAATCATTATAGTCTTACGATCAATTTTTATCTAAAGATCATATCCTAAAGTTGAATGTATGCAGAGGAAAAGATTTTTTTTCTTTAGTTTGTTTTTAGCCTGTGAGTATAAAAACAGATGTACATGCCTGTACACAGACATACATCACATATATGCATACACATGTAGACAAGTTTACATCCATACAAACAATTTCCACCACTTCACTTTTCAGAACAAAATATAACCCAGATTTAAACATCAATGGGTTAGTTTGCTCACCATGATTTCCAGAAGAAAGAAGAACAGAGTTGTTGAAGCTCTTTTTTTTTCTTTGATTCCCTGATTTGAGTTGAGCTGGAGTTTAAGTTGTTTAAGTGGAATTTTGTTTAAGGTTTAAGATGGTATTTACTTCAGTTTTCTTCTTTTACTCAGTTTATAATGGTGAACGAAAACTCGAACGAGAAGTGATATTGTTGAAAATGATAAGTATTGTTTTCTCAGCTGAAATGAAGTGTACAGGGTGATATAATTTGTTGTACAAAACAAAACCAGGGATATTTTCTTCAATTGGAGGCTGCATTTATTACCTTGTACCATATTACATTATTTTATTTGCTTTATCTTTATCCTATACATTGCATAAATAAAAATCTGGTGGCTTCTTTTTGTTCGTTCATACTTATCTTCATTTGCAAGTTATTACTTATCTTCTTTTCTTATTTACTTGTTTTTATGTTTGCAAGTGTTCATGAATACATATTTTTGCTGTCTTCTTATACAAGCCTTTATATATATTGTTTACTTGTTTCATTCCATACTTATATTTGTATTTGTTTGTATATAGGTACTTATAAAAAAATTTGTTTGTATTTCTTCTTTTGCCTTATGGCTTTGTGATGTAAATAAAGTTCTATATATTATTTCTTTATATTTTGTTATAATTTAACTAATTTGTTTACTATATATATTTCCTATAATTTATCTTATGTATTGGTATTTTTACTTTTATTTATTTCTATTTTTTTTCTCTTTAGTCTTATTATTTTGTAATATGAATAATTTCTATTTTAACTTGTTATTAAAAATTTTAGCAAATGTTTTTCTTCATGTTTTATAATTTATCTTATATTTATTTATATTTCTAGTTTAAATATTTATTATTATTATTTTACTTTAACATACATTGTCTTATATTTATTTTATAAATTCAAATCATTATTAACCATCAATTCTAAGTTTAAATCATTTATTTATTTCCTTGTGTCCAAAGTCTATATTTTTATATTTATTTCTAACCCATTTATTTAAGATTTAAATTCAAATCAAATATATACATATATATTCAAATTTACTCATATATGCCCGTATACATGTATATTCACATATATATACAAGATTTAAATTCGAACGATTTAACACATATTTTATTTGAATTCGGGGAAACTCGCATCAATTTATAATTAATTTTACAATTTTTATTCAAAAATTAGATTAATTATCAATTTAAATTAAATTAAAATCTGGGGTCGTTACAAGGTGTGAGATTGTCCAACCTATGTTAAGATTGTTCGCCCTAATAACTTGGCAAGATTAGCCTTGTGTAAGCTCATAGGACATCCCAAGAATTCCATGGGATATATTTTCTACAACATTGAGGAAAAAGAGGTCAATTTTTCTTAACATGTTGTTTTTTTAGAAAGAGAATTTCTATCAAAAGAAATTAATAGCGAAGTTGTAGATTTGGACGAGATCCGAGAAACTAACATTGACGTTGAGCCAGTAGGAGAATAAAATTCATCGGTATACGAAAACATGCAACTTATTAGAAGGTCTTATAGGAAATCTCATTCACAAGGGAGATACTACGATTGTCTTATGGTGGAAAGAAAGAGGACCGTGTCTCATAAGATAACACTCCTATCTTATTTCAACAAGCACTGTAGAGTAAAGACTCCACATTTTGACTTGGAGATATGAAATCCAAAATTGATTATATGTATGGAAAAAAGTATGGACTTTGGCTAACATACCTGAAGGGATAAAACCCATTGGTTTCAAATGAATTTTTAAGAAAATTCTAAATGTAGATGGACAAGTAGGGACATATAAAGCTAGATTGGTTTGCGAAAGGGTTTCTTCGAATTCAAGGTGTTGATTATGACAAAAAGATTTCGCCTGTAGTGATGCTTAAGTCCATTCAGATAAAGCTAACTATCACCGTATTCTATGACTACGAAATATGGTAAGCGGACATGAAAATAGCATTTCTAAGTGGTGATTTAGAAGAGACCGTTTACATGTTGCATCCTGAGAGTTTTGAGATTAGTGGGAGTAAGGGCAAAGTATGCAAGTTGTTAAGATCCATTCACCACACCATTTTGGACTTTTAATTGAATTTAAAAACTAATGTTAAAACTCTCCATAGCGTTAGAGAATGCTATATAATGACATGCTATAAAAAGTCCATGAGCAATCATAGTGTAACGATCTGTGTTTTACATATCAAAGAATCGTAAAATACTTTTATTTAATTCAAATAAGGACGTGTAACTCTAAATATTAGGAAATGACTCTTAGGGTCATTTTCCACATTATGATTTTTATCGAATTCCTATGTGACTATTTTAACCATAAACATATTGTATCGACTATAAATTTTGATAGAAGCTAAGTTAAGGTTTGAAACTACTTTCATTTCTTTAGGATGATGGTTTCTTATTCCGTAGAGTGGTCATAATAGTAAAACGGACTTACCGTTTGAAAGTTATGGTTGTTTTAAATTTTAGTTGCTATTGGCCTGCATTATTGGGTAATTAACTAAGCCCATACTTAGGCCCACTAATGGATTTCAGAAGTTATGCTAAGAGGAGGCTGTAGGGCTTGATCTAAATCTTTTCCATCTTCCCCAAAATAGTTCTAAGCTTCCATTAACCCTATTCTCTTAAAAAAATCACTCTTTTCCTTATTAACCTTAGCCAAATCATCGTTAGGAGGGTAACTATAAAGGGATTAGTAGACCTATCATTTTGGTGCTTGCAAATTCGGATTCATGGCTATTCATTTCAGATTCGAGGATCAAAGTGGTAAATTAGGTAGTTGGTGAGTGGTTCTTGACCTCTCACCATCCTATGCATGTTTATATATTTAAATTTGATGTTTTTAACATGTTTGTTCTCCCGTAGTGTTTTCTAATTTTAATTACATACTTATACATGTATATGGCCAAAATTAAAATGGTTTTAAATTGTTTTGCAACATCTTTCGATCATATTGACATTCTACTGTAAAAGTTAGATCTAAAATATGATTTACTTGATTGTTATGTTTAGATGAATTGTACATTTGTATGGATGTATATGGGTGATATTTTAGTTTGGTATGCTGTGATTTGATATGGTTTTTGTTCTTTTAGTTACTTAGGAATTGGTTGATGAAACGAGCAAAATGAAGTTAAATTAGCTTGACATTGGATGAAACTTGGATGAGGGGCTCTAAAGCATGGGAGGTGCCCACGGTTCAAGTCGAATCAAAATTGGGTAGAAGAATTCTACTCGGTGCTAAACATAATTCTGATCTATTTATGGAGTTGCTTTAGGCTAGAGGATGAGAAACTTCAAGGCAAGCTCCAGGACAAGGCAAGGAAGGACCCAGGAGAAGAATAGCCAAAATTTGGCTAAGTATAGGACTTGGTACAGAGTACTTCTACTCAATACTGGCCTATATTTGTGGCAGCATGAAGGTGATATGAGCTTGGGATCTCGGGTAAAAGGAGCAAGGGATTACTTAGCAAGAATTGGCTAAGTATATGACTTGGTACCGAGCACTTCTACTCAATACCGACATGATTTTTTTGAGCTAGAGAGGTTAGAACTTTTATGGGAAGTATAAGGGCTTTACATGTCATGCTCAGGTTGTTTGCAGCTTGAGGTTTGATGGCGATGTAGTTGCACGATAATAGCTTCGGGACTTTAGTGATGGTAACTCGACAGTGAATGGAGTTAGGTTCCGATGATAATGGCTCGATGTTGAAAGGAGTCATGAGAATGGTTGTGCACAAAGGTCGGGTTCTAGGAATGGTTGTCTGTGGATAAAAATGTTGAATGGTTCTATCATGGAATGAAGGAATGTGGAATGGTTCCTTGTAGATAATGGAAGTCAGATGGAATAAAGAAAGGGCTTTGATATGCGTGTTAAGGGATCGTTGGTATTCTGAGTGTTTTTTGATGTACTCAATGGCAGGGGTATTTTGAGTGCACTCATGGATACTTTATTTGGCTACCCCGGATCGATTGAATGGATCTGTATACCCTGGACAAATGGAGTGGGTCAAGTATCACTTCGGGATAAAGAACAGTACACTGAAAACTGGGGTTTCCATTAATCCTCGGTTGGTGAAAGGTTATACGAGTTATCATATATCTAGAGCACACGAGTGATGGTGAGAATTATTTGATGGATGCTATGTTCACTTTGACAATTTTCTCCCGTAATCTATTACTCTAGAGATATTGTTTGAGATAGGTAATGTGGATGGGGATACCTGGACACCCGTTATTGTACTTAGTTTGTAGTACACCTTTATGATATTTGTAGAGTAGCATATTATGATTCGTTATGTGCTAACTCTTTGGTTGCAGGGACATGTTAGGTATGGTTTGTATACCCATGTTTCTTACTATATCAACTTGTAGTATTTCAAGATTTATTTATCGCTCACATCGGACTATTGTTTGACTTGAGGTTTTATGCTTTGCTTCTTATTATCTCGAGTACTCTTAAATGAATAGACTAGATAGCAAGTCTAGGTGAGATGCGGTAACTGTGTAGATGACGAGCTGGATGGAGCTTTCTTGTATTATATATGGATTATTATACTTATTCTGCAGTGCAACACTATGAGGCCTAGATAGTGTTTGCTTATTATTATGAGACAGTTATTTGAATTTATTTCCGCTTGGTATACACTATATTACTATGCTGTATAACTCCGTGGATCCGTGCTTTGATATTTGGTTCATTTAGTTATTACCGTCTCTCCTGTATTATATCTATGATGTATATTTTATTTTATTCCATACGCTATGAGATATACGATAGGTTCTTTAGCTGGTTTTCTCTTCTTCAATCCTTGACCATCGTCCTACATTGGTCGGGCATCCCAACAGCGCAATATTTGGTTATATGGGGTGCTGGTGGTGTAGGGCGATCGTCACACATAATATTCAAATAAACGTCATCAAAGTTGACCATTAATAGTGTTCCAAAGAACGTTATGCAACACCATGCTACAATAAGTCTGAAATGTATTATAGAGAAAAATTGAACACTATGAAAAAGTGACGTTTTAGTGTTTTCAAAACGCTATAAAAAGTGACATTTCGTTGCTTTTTCAACACACCATGG
This sequence comes from Allium fistulosum, assembly GCA_030737815.1. Lineage (NCBI taxonomy): Eukaryota > Viridiplantae > Streptophyta > Magnoliopsida > Asparagales > Amaryllidaceae > Allium > Allium fistulosum. Next base: position 726,916,905 of record CM060904.1, read on the forward strand.
AAAATAAATGCAATGAAAAATGAATATCATTCAATAACGTTTCTTAAAATGCTACGAAAAATGATGTTACTCCAACATATTTCAAACCCTATGAAACTAAGTGTTGTGGAAAGTTGAACAGTCATAATAACGTATTACTAAACTATAACATTTACTACATTTGACACACTAGTATATATCTTTCACTACATGTTACTACATTTAAAAAAACGACAATCGTAATGGTATATTTTACAATTAATTTTTTTACATGACACAATAAAGTTAACATCATGTTTAATACACCAATTGAAAATTAACTAACATTTAATATTAGCAAGTTTTACTACAAGTAGCAAAATAGATAGCGCTGGAAAAACGGTAGAAACTCCATCAACTAATAGAAACTACTGCTCATGAGTATTCCTCTTAAAGCAGATGTTTTGCTTCAACTTTCTGCAAGTAAATGACAAATTTAAATTAATTCAGTTATCAGCTTATATGGTTAATCACCATCGTACTATAATAAAGCAAAAATATATGCATTCATCTAATTTTACAAGCAATATAGAATAGGTTGTGCATAAACAAGACTAAAGATGAACATGCCATGTCATGCAACTAATAGGTTACCCTTTTGTACAAGATTAGCAAAATGAAAGACCACAAATTACTTTTTCAAATGGCCTTTGTGAGCCATATGTGAACAAACCCATTTATGAAATTCATCCTTGGCTAGTTACTTCAATTTTGACTGCAACAAACAAGTAGCATATTACAGTATGACAAAGAAATAACAGTGTAAAGGTCTTAGCCCAAGTCATCTAAATTTCAAATCAAAGCTACACTTTCCTTATACAATTTCCTAATTCAATGTAGGCATCCACCTTGACTAACTTTATAAAAATAATTTAAAATATTTTAAAACATTTCAGTGTTAAAAGCTAGATGGAATTTCTGTAAAGGTAACATTGACTACCCACTAACTCAACATTTGACCTGTACTACCGTATTTTTCGTACCTCATCATTGACAGATGGAACAATAGTTCGCAATGCCGTCTCAAAATGTGATTTAAGATTACCCAGTGGTGATCTTGGACTACTGCATATGCTGCCATTCACACTAGCAATTCATCTCTTTATCACTACAACCATAAAAGTTTCATTCATTTGATCCAAGTAAAAGGAATTCATATTTAATGGAAGAAATAGAATCATGTTGTAAGTATTGCAAGTCTGTTGACCCTTTGATAAGTATGTATATGCAATACTCGAAATACTTAACACCTTTGCCAAAAGTTATACAAGTAAAATCAGTTTTCAATGAATCTTATCAAAGCTACAAGATTAGCACTTGAATGTTTAAAATAAACATCGCTACAAGCAAGCGTCTTAAGAATTAATCTCCATACATTGGCATTCACTAATCCAACATAATATATTTTTACCATATCTGCCAGGCCATAGCAAAGCATCGTATGTCAAGTCAGACCTATCACATGTACATGATTAAATAGCATAATATGCTCAAATGACATAGACACCTTGCCCATTGGTATAGACCCATTAGTTGTTATCACCACCCTCAAGCACTATGCGTAGCTGGAGTGTTAGGAAAACTCTTCCATATTAGTAATCGTGGTAAAAACACTGTAGCACTAATCAGCAACTCAATATCTTTCATCAAATATATGTTTACTCTAGTAATTTCTTTATACACCATAAGTCATTGTTTTGATCTTATCAACAAGAAAAATAAGCCAAAAATGTTTGTCCAATAGTTAAAATAATTCCGTGGGTTATCAAGCCTTTGTCACATTTTTCAAATATTCTTTGTTGGATAATTACAACAAAAACAAAATTCTTTTCATTGCTTGACCTTTTGGATTCTATATTAATAATGTTCTTATTTATAGAATGCTTATTTATTATGATTAATAGACTCATGAGAAAGAGTATTTTTTCATGTTTAATTTTATTCTTTTTTTTCTCTTTAAAAAAACAATACAAAATATACCGTAACAAAAGTTATCTTCTTCATCTCCTCTCTCTATAATTTTCTATAAAATTAAATCTATCTTCTAAAATTACTTAAAACTCCTGGACAGTGACTTCTACAAATCTCCAAATCCTTCAACCTTGAGTGAAAAAGTTGAAGGGTCATTGTGTTAATCGTAGGGAGTGGACGACCAATTACCGATTGCACCATAGTCAAGTCGAATTTTGCTTTCGAGGTAGTGGCTTCATCGACGACCCAACTCACATCACTTTCTCTTTATTATTCCTATCCATCAATTTTCCAACAAATTAAAAGCAGAATTAAATCCATCTTTCCTTAGGAATGAGCTGTTTGGGTTTTGGAGCAAAGATTAGAATATTATGGTGATTAAAGAATGCAAAGAAAATCAAGGATTTGTGCATGAATTGAATCTGAGGTATTCAAATCGCTTGAATGGTAAGAAGTATATTAAAGTAATACCAAGGTACGTTCCACTTTTCCTTCTACCTTCTTGTTTGAACTTTTTAGGTTTTAACAATTACTTCATCTCGTTGATATTGTTGAGAACATATCGTGTTATAAGAAATTTATTTGGTTAATGATATATGTTAATCATAGCAAAATAAATTTTGATATACTATGGTGCAAAATTATATTTACTAAGACATATAAGTTTATGATAAAAGCAGTTATTAAGGTCATGGTGAAATTTTCTAATAGATATATGAGAATAAACAATATATAGTTAAATATATTTTTATATGTAAATTTAAGCACTATAATTGTGTCTTTGATTTAAATTACTAAATTCTATATATGGTACACAATAATGAATTATATATGGTGTAGAATAAAATTCAAATCAATATATTTTATTATTAAATGTGACATAAATTATAGTTAATGGCCATGAGTCTGGATTAGTATGAATTTATCATATAATTTGACTTGAGACAGAAGTAAATTTATATGTTCTGTGGATTCAAATTTATTTAAATTAAAGGTTTTTCATTTATAAACATTCCAACGTAGACCATTAATTTTAAATGTAAGCATTTAATGATCAATATGAAACTTTTATAATTATGAGCTAATGAAACTCTCAATGGAGTTAAAAAATCATTTATAGGTCATAAGTGCTTGTAAATATAACATTGTCAATTAAACAATTCACTTCATTTATTTAAGCATACATTATTTTTTTTCAGATAATAAAATTTAAGTATCCATATGGATAGACTTGCAAATGAATTTATATGAAATATTTTTAACATTTTATGAGTTGAAAATAAAAGGATAACCATCTACTTATTATAAGGAGTTAACACATAAATTGGGCTTGTCAATACGTCAGTTATGATTTTGATGACAACAACCATATACAATCATATAAAATATAGATACTAATGTTTTGCCAAGTTAATAGTGTATAGTGCAAAATATTACGTAGGTGCTCAATCGAAGACCGTACAGTATAAAGATTCAAGATAAAGATATGGATACTTATGAGTTCAAAGATAAAGAAATGAAGATCTCAATGTTATAATTTAGCTTATAGAGTCATTAGTGTATATTGTTAAAGTCTTTGATAGCAATTTCTGATCTCTATCTCTAATTTCTGACCTTTGATGCTTTTAAACTAAAATAAATTATTTCTATTTCAAAAATATTTTATAAAGGTTTTCTATGATTCAAAACATTTAAAAACTATATTCAGATTATTTTACAAAGTATAGAATTTTCAAAACATTTTAAAAGAAAAGTAATTTCAAAATTCACTAAGGTATGTCAAATACCTTGTCCCTATATGTCGACATACATGTCGCCAAATGTTTTTTTCAAATTTTGAATGGAAGTGTCTATTCGACATAACCATTCACGAATGGACACTTTTGTTAATTTTCTATATAAAGGGGAGTGCAAAATTTTTTTTGATAATTAATTACTTACTTACTTTCTTCCCTCCTCTTACTCTCTTGAAATATCTCTTGAAAAGTATACTCTGTTCACTTCAAAATCATATAGAATCAATTCATCTTCGTTCTATTGATTCAATACCATTTTCTTACTATTTTGGAAATATCTCTCTTTCATTTCAAAGATCAAAGTGCTATCTAAGAGGCTATATCATCCATTGTATTCAAAGTACAAGAATTCATCTTTGGAAAAACTATCAACTCTATTTGTGTTTACTTGGGTGAGCTTGTACCCGTTCAAATCAAGTGGGTATGCTTAGTAGCATATTCAAATCTAGAAGGTATTCTTGTAGCCTAGTTAAATCAAGTGAGTTTATCCCGGAATTAGAATACAAAAGGGAGTGTCTCGTAGCCTCAAAATCAAGATTGTATTTGGGTTTGCCTTCTGCACGGTTAAAGATTAGCATTTGAAAATAAATCTGTACATGCAATTGTACGAGACTAGATGTAGGAGAAATTCGTACCGGTATAAAATCATCAATGCCATTTTTCTAACTCTTTACTTTAATTTACTGATCTTATTTTTATCTATGATTGCATCCGTGATTGATTGTTAGTATAATTCCGTGTTATTAATTTGTGTTTTAATATCATTCTTGAAAGAAAACTGAAAAGATTTACATAAGTTAGAAAAAGCTATTCACCCTCCTAGTGTTAAATTAGCCTTAAGATCCATAATTCCGCAACCCACATTTGATATCGGAGCACTTGGTTTTCACAAACTCGTAATTTGATTTTTGAAATGTCTAAATGGCTAGAAATATTGTTAGTGCTCGTTTTAATATTATTATGGAAAAAATATTTTGTAAAACCAATATATTTCTTTCAAGTAGATTAGAAAATAATCATTTTGAGAAGTCACTTGATATTTTTTGGAAAGGTATAATGTTGAATTGCAAGTACAAGTTTGTTATATGGCATGAATAGACACTTGATATTCAAACATCACAAATCAAGGACAAGTGGATACTGGACATTGGATGCTTAAGGTACATGATTGGAAATCTAGAGATCTTCAAAGATATTGTTTACAAAGATGGTGGATCAGTTAATTTCAGAGACAACTCTAAAGGATATGTGATTGGCATCGGTAATGTCAGTAACTCTAAAACTCCTACTATTTTCAATGTATTACTAGTTAGGATTTAAAACATAATCTTCTTAATATTAGTTAACTATGTGATAAGGATTTTAAAATTAAATTTTAAAAAGATATTTGTCACATCGAAGATAATGAGTCAAATATTATCTTTGAAGGTATTAGGAAACGTAATATATATATCTTAAGTATGAAAGTGTCTAATGACAATCTGTGTCTTTTGGCTGAATCTTGTGACCCTTGATTTGGCACAAAATATTTGGCCATTTGAATTTTAAACACTTATCTAAAATTGTTAGATATGAACTTGTTAGAGGTCTTCCTAAAATGAGTTTTAATGTCAATGACCTATGTGATGCTTGTCAACTAGGAAACTTTCATAAAAGCTCTTCTAAACCAAAAGATATGATTTCTACTTCTCATCCTATTGAACTTCTTCACCTAGATCTTTTTGGACCCTCACAAATACAATCAATAAATCATAATAAATATGTTTTTGTAATTGTAGATGACTTTTCTATATATATATATATATATATGGACAATTTTCTTAAAACTTAAAAGTGAAGCTTTTGAAATGTTTAAGATTTTTACTAAAAGAATTCAGAATTAAATGTCAACTAAAATTAAAATGATTAGGAGTGATTATAGAGGAGAGTTCAAAAATGAAAATTTTGAAAACTTTGTAAGAAGAAAGGAATTACACATAATTTTTCAATCCCAAGAACACCCCAACAAAATGGAATAATAGAACATAAAAGTAGAACTATATAAGAATGTGCTAGGACGATGCTAAATGATAGTAATTTACCTAAAAGCTTTTAGGCTGAAGGAGTTGCTACAGCATGCAATATTTTAAATAGAATATTAATAATACCTTAGACAAAGAAAACTCCTTATGAATTATTTTGTAATAAAAATCCTGAAGTATCCTATTTTAGGGTTTTTGGTAGTAAATGTTTCATATTAAATACAAAAAGTAATTTAGATAAATCTGATGCTAAATCAGGTAAAGAAATTTTAGTGGTTATTCTAATAAAAGTAAAGCCGATAGAATTTTTAACATCAAAACTAGCACCATTGAAGAGACTTTACATGTTTCATTTGACAAAAAATTTAAAATCAATAATACCAATTTTGACGATGAAGAAAATATTAACTTGTATAAAAATAATGAAATCAATAATGTTGAAAATAATGATAACCCTGAAAATTCATAATCAAATAAAATATTAAAATATTTGAAAGATCATCCTATAGATAATATTCTAGGAAAAATATAGTCTATTGTAAAAACAAGAAACCAATTAAATAAAATGAGTAATGCAGCATTTATCTCAACTAATGAACCTAAAAACCAAAGAAGTACCATTAGATGATTCATGGATTCTCGCTATGCAAGAAGTACCGAATCAGTTTACCAAAAATGATGTTTGGGAATTAGTCCCAAGGCTTGAATATAAATCATAGGAACTAAATGTATCTATAGAAATAAAATAAACGAACAAGGAGAAGTCATTAGAAATAAAACACGTTTAGTTGCTCAACGATATAGTCAGGAGGAAGGTATTGATTTTAATGAAACCTTTGCTCCTGTAGCTAGATTAGAAGTCACTAGAATTCTACTTGCTTTTACAAATCATAATAATTTTTAGTTATTTCAAATGGATGCCAAAAGTGCCTTTTTGAATGTTTTCATTAAAGAAGATGTTTATGTAGAACAATCCCCACTTTTTGAAGATGAAAATTTTCCAACTCATGTTTATAAATTAAAGAAAGCCTTATATGGTTTAATTTATATGGTTTAAACCAAGCTCCTAGAGCATGGTATGATAAACTTAAACCAATTTATTACAATCTAATTCTGAAATAGAAAAAATAGTTAGTACTATATTTATCAAAATAATAATAATGATATTCAACTTATACAAATATATGTAGATGATATTATTTTTGGGTCAACAAATGAACAGTTAAATAAAGAATTTTCAAATATAATGATTAAGGAATTTGAAATGAGTCATGTGGGAGAACTAACTTTATTTTTAGAATTACAAATAAGATAATTAAGTAATGGTATTTTTATAAGTCAAGAAAAATATGCGAAGGATTTAGTTAAGAAATTTGGTGTGTTAAATACTAGTGGTAAGCCAACTCCCATGGCAACTAATGAGAAAGTAAATAAGGAAGAACATTCAAAAAATGTAGATCAAAAACTATATATAGGTATGATAGGATCCTTACTCTATATAACTATCAGTTGACCAGATATAATGCATAGTGTCTGTCTCTGTGTAAAATATCAATCTCAACCTAAGGAAGCTCACCTAAAATCCATAAAACAAATACTAAGATATGTAAACAACACACTAGACTATGGACTCTTCTATCCAAAGGAAGATTCCTTCGATTTAATTCCATATAGTGATGCTGACTAGGCTGGATGCAAATCAGACGAAAAAGTACAAGTGAAACTTGTCACTTTTTAGGACACTCTTTTATTTTCCAGTTTAGCAAAATGTAAAATTCTGCCTCTATCTATAATAGAGGCAGAATATATTTCAGCTGCTTTAGCCTGTTAACAGGTTATTTATATGTATCAAGCTTTAAAAGATTTTGGTTTGAATTTCAATAAGTCACCATAATACTATTATTTTGTTACCCTTGTAATCAGAACGCGAGCTATTTTATCTCTGATTTAGTTTTATTGAAAGGCTATATAAGTTTTCCATTCAGTTTAATAAGCAATACATTCTCCTCCATTACATTTTCTGTTTTATCATGTATAACCTTGATAAAATCTCCATCATTTTAATTTGTTACATAATTCAAATTGACTTGTATTTCACATGCATTAAAAACAAAGCAGTGCAAAGCCAGATTGATTCGAGAAATTAAACAAAATATAAAAATGAATCTACATTAAAATTAAAATTAAAAAATGAGAAATAGATTGAAAATAGAAGATGGGAAAAGGGAAAAAAAGTCAAAATCAATAAAAAGAAAACTGTGCTATATATATATATATATTCCATAAATGAATCTTAATGAACAAGAATGAGACTCTCTACGAAAATTGTATCAAAATTAGAATGGCTGAACAAATGATCAATTGTAGAGGGGATTCCATTTATTTACAACTGCGTGAAAGTTTTCCTTCTCCAATTATAAGAGTGATATGAGAAGCTATAACCTTTACGAGTTTTATAGACAAAATAGTTTTGTAGTTTTGACATGATTTCATGATTATTTGATCCTTCCTAGCAACCGCATGAAAGTAAGCCTTATATCTTTATCCCACACAAAAGGAAATTCAACAGTATCTTCTCTCCAACAATTCTTACTCTTGTAATCATCATCATCATCATAAAACCACAGCTTCACTTGGTAATCATCGATTCAACATGATAGAGCTAAATCACCATCCATATCTAATAAATTAACAGGACTAGAAATGGGACTATCAAAATCATAAAGGTGATAAAAAATGAAATCGGGGATTATTAAATTTTATATGTCAATTAGATCTTTCTTTAATCAAAGATTTAAATTTGGAATTTCTTACACTATCCATTATTAAACCATTTTGTTACCATATCATGTCATACATTTGCAACTTACACCATTTATGTTCATGTGACCTTTCTCCTATCCAAAATTTGATAAATGTAACTACTTATTAATTACACTGTTGTCACATTTATGATTTGTAAAGTTGTTTTTATAATTTACAATTTGACCCTTTACATACCTAAATGCTAGAACACAAACACCCAACCAAATTACACTTGCTTCATGTCTTACATGTTTGTCACACAACTTGAAATATGAACATATTTGATATGTTCTAACCTTTTTTAAATTTCACACATAATAAACATTAAACTAAATTAATAATATGTCTAATTAATTAAAATAGAACAATATTAATAATTATAATTTTATTAACATCAACTAGATTGGACCTGGCGAACCCAGTAGACTTCATAGGCACATAGTGATCGAAATAAGGATATTTTCTTTCAAAATTCATCCAATTTACCCGTTATAGACCGATTTGGTTCCATAAATGGTATCGGAGCCCAAATGGTCTATGCGCTCTACTTAGCAACTTTAGGGCCAACAAATTAAGCCTACCTATCCGATGGGTGTCCAGAAATGATATGTCTAGGCTTGAGGTTGTATAATCATGTATTCTTCCCTTTCTAGCCATCGATTAGGTGTAATGGGTGGAGTAAGTTTGAAAGGTTGCCTAATTATAAAGACCCAAATTGGTTTTGGGCTTGGGCTAAATTTTACAAATTAAGTTTGAAAAATTAAAGTATATTTTAAATTTGTAAGTTTAGATTAACATATAGAGGAAAATTTTGTAAAAGTTAGAAACAAGATCAATTTTTTCAAAGTTGTTTTGAAAAAATAGTTATTTCAAAATTTTGATATAGTTAATTAATTTGATTAATTAAATTAATTAAAATTTAATTAATTAGCACACACAAAGTTATGTAAATATATATGTATACACATTGATATATGTACATGTATATAACTGTTATAGTTATATATTTATCTTAAATTTATTTAAGATGAATTGTATTATAATTTGGAATTAATTTAAACATTAATTATGTTTTCTAGTTAAATAAATGAATTTATTAAATTAAATTAATTAAAAATTAATTAAGACATGTACATATACTGATTTGTATATATAAACAAACAATAAATATTATAGTTAATTATTTATCCTAAATAGTTTAAGATATATGATATAAAATTTCAAATTTTTTGATAAATTAAGTTAAATTAATTAAATATTATTTAATTTATAAAACTAAAATTAATTAAATATGATTTAATTAATAACAATTAATATTAATTAAATATGATTTACTTAATAAGATGCATATATATATGTATGTATATATGTATATTATAAGTTAATCAAATTATAAAAGTTATAAATAAACTAAAACTTATATATCAATATATGTATAAACATAAGTGAAACTGTAAGAAACCTAACTTATATGTAAGGAACGGGTACTTGTGTATTGTACGTATATGATTTCAGAAGAGTCATGAGGATATTTCATAAAAATTACATTTTTCCCTAAATCAATATCGCTCAATGTGTGTGTACGTGTGTATATCAAAGATTATGAATCCTTAATATATAAGTTGTAATCTACTATTTATATATTGATAGATTACTTGCGTACACTTTAATTGTTGAGCTTCCTCGAGCTCAGGATGTTATGTGTAGTACTATTAATATATTGAATGGATGAGGTAAGATACATGCATGTATTTATTGAGCTTCCTTTAAGTATATGCAACATTGTTAGGCTATCATGAAATGGTGGGTACGAGTGAATAATCTCTTTCAATTTGTTGAGCTTCCTCAAAATCAAAATGAGATTAGGACAAAGACAATGAGTCAAAATTTGTATATGATACAACTGATAGTGTTATCCATTACCACGTGCCTATGATTTGTTAAGCTTCCTTAAGGTGAGAATCCCAAGGAAAGCGAGTCCGAATGCCCACTAGATAATTCGAAAGATTTCATTTTTTTAAGGATTTTGAGGAATATAAAAATCTTATGGGAGCCTTATTAGAAAAATAAAATACATACATTTGATCTTTTTAATATTGTAAGAATGCCCACTAGATAATTCGAAAGATTTCATTTTTTTAAGGATTTTGAGGAATATAAAAATCTTATGGGAGCCTTATTAGAAAAATAAAATACATACATTTGATCTTTTTAATATTGTAAGAATATATATGCTATAAAATTAAAAAAATCCGCTTCAATAAATTTGTCCAACTAATATAGTTGATGAAATATTGATTACTTGAAATATACAAAATGAACTGCATTTAGATTGACAGCGAAATATAAAATAAATTTACCAATAACTCTTTTGCCAGTTGTAAATTGAAAACCCATGCAAGAGCAAAATTATACAATTATTAAACACATTCATACCTTGGTTACTTAGGATATCTCTTGCCCGAGACTGTGTATTATCTTCTATGAGTTTTGAACTCTAAAACAATACAAGAATATTGAAATTTGATCCATCACTACATGAAAAATGAATTTTCGCAGCATTTTAAGAAAGTTGTTAAAACTTTTTACAACATTTTGGAGAACGCTCTGTAAGGGCATTGTAATAAATTCAGACACTATAACAGCATTTTCATAAACACTGCCAAAGTAGTCATAGGTAGCTTTTGACCTATGCTAGAGCTTTTGCAGTGTTTTTACATGTCCTGTTAGATTTTACACAATATTTTAAAAGGCGGTAAAAGGACTCAAATCTTATAATACCTGTTTTTAAAACGCCACCCATGATATTTAACAACAATTTAGAAATACGGTGAAATCTTTTACATTTTGACTTTTACCATCTAAAAGAGTTTACATAGCATTTCCAAACATTAGAACATCTAAAGAAAAATAAGTGGCCTCAATTTAGATTAATCAATTCAAACAACAATAATAGAAGACATTTATAATGTAGCACATTAACATTAAACATAAAGAAAGTTACACTAGGCTCACACGCTGGACAATTAAAATTTATATATATAATAGTGGAAATTAGGGAGGCATCCCTATCATACTTTCATATTGTAAAGCGGGTCCCTGTCAAAGTTTCATTGTAAAGCGGGTCCCTGTTTTTTGGAAACGAAGAAAAATTATTGATGAAATGTCAGCAACTTTTATAAATAAGTGCTGATATTTCAGCAACTATCTGTATCAAAGTTTTATTGTAAAAACAAAGAAAAATTATTGCTGAAATGTTAGCAACTTTTATAAATAAGTGCTGATATTTCAGCAATTATCCATGTCAAAGTTTTATTGTAAAAACAAAGAAAAATTATTGCTGAAATGTCAGCAACTTTTATAAATAAGTGCTGATATTTCAGCAACTTTCATAAACTGTGTTCACAGTGTACATAAATGTTGCTGAAATATCAGCAACTTTTATAAATAAGTGTTGATATTTCAGCAACTTTCATAAACAAAGGCAGAGTCAAAACAATCTCCTAACAAGAAGTATATGACAACTTCTTCTCTCAAAAAAGAAGAGTACTACATCTTCCTCTAGCTTCAACTAAGCTACTCAACTTTCCCCCATGGTGCCACCACGTGGCACTAGCATTTCCATAAGTGAATCAAGTTCGAGCAATGCTCGATCTTAGCAACCTACAACGCCTTAATAAAGATGTGCACTGCATTGTCATTTGTGTTGATCTTCTCAGGATGACTCACCCTTTCTTCATTCATGGCAACAAGGAATGACTCTCCGACTTCTATGTGCTTTGGTCTCGAACTGAATGCCAAGTTTTCAACCAAATGATTTGCACTCTGACTATCACAATTTACCACCACACTGTCGTGCGCAAAGCCTAAATCACACAATATACGCTTCAAGTAAAGTGCCTCCTTAGCTGCTTCAACAGCAGCTATCAACTCTGCTTCTCTAGTTGATAATGCAACCACAAGCTGCAACCTCGGTCTCCAAATAATAATTGTACCTCCAAGGGTGAACACATACTCAAAGGTTGACTTCCTTCTGTCTCTATCTCCCGCATAGTTCGAATCACAGTAACTAATAAAACTGCAACTCTTTCTAGTTCCAAAAAAAGCCCAAGATCTATTGTGTCCTTCAAGTATCTCAAAATAGCTTTAACAACATCCCAATGAGTCTTCCCCGGATTAGCCACGTAGTGACTAACCATACTGAAGAATGAGAAATATATGGCCTCGTGCAGACCATGGCATACATCAAGCTTCGAACTGCACTTTCATAGGACACCCTCTCCATATAAGTCTTGTCTTCAACTGAAATGGGAGATCCTTTTTCCGAAAGCTTAACATACAAAGGCATGGGTGTCAAAATAGCCTTTGTAGTATCCATGCTAAAGCGAACAAGCATCTTATGTATATACTTCTTTTGACTCAGTTTTATAAGTCCGAGCTTTCTACCATTGAAGATTTCCATGCCAAAAATCTTCTTTACTTCTCCAAGGTCTTTCATTTCGAATTCCGCTTCAATCAATTGATTCCTTCTCTATCCTTTAAAGTAATAAGCATACCATTCACGCACAAGAGTAAGTACACCTAATCACCGCTTTCCAAGTGTTATAATAAACATAAGCATCTTTTATGCTCCCATCAAAGCCAATGCTTAACATAAAATAATCGAACCACCATTGTCTCGGCGACTCTTCAGACCATACACTGGCTGTTTTATGTAGATTGTCTCTTCAAAGTCCCCATGTAGAAAAGCTATCTTCACATTTAGCTGCCCCAACTCCATATCGTGAGTAGCAACTATAGCTAATAAAATCCTAATAGATGTATGCCGCACAACTCTAGCAAAGATTTCATCATACTCTCTTCCCTTTCTCTATAAAAACTCTTTTGCTACTAATCTAGCCTTATGCTTCCATCGTCTTTTCCCTTGAATATCCATCCCCGACCTATGGCTCAATTTCCTTAAGGTAATGGGACCAAATCCCATGTCTTGTTCTTTTGCAATGATTGCATTTCCTATCCATAACGCAAATCCACTTCGAATTGTCCGTTGACTTCAAAGTATCTTCAAAGTCAAATCGTTCCTCATGAACCACATGCAATGCATAATTGAACTGATCGCTAAGGTCGAGGATTGCAAACTACCAATTTCCATATCTGTCAAGTGCCTTCCTAATTCGTTGAATAGCATGGACGGCTTTAGCATCGCCTGCCACCTTTTCAGCTCCACCTTGAACTAAATCTTCTCCAACTTTATGACCATCACCATCACTGTTAGATGAAATATGTGGACTATTACATAATAGTTCTTTGACTGCATTTTCTTTATCATTAATAGTGTCAACTCTACTCTTTGGCTAAAATGTGGGAACAATCTCTGTCTTCTTAGGCTTGTCTACTTCCAAACCTAAGTTATTTGATGTCTTCTCCCATGGTCTAAACATGGCTAACTCATCAAAGGTAACATGTCTGCAGTGTATCACCTTATTCGTTGTTGAATTCCAAATATGATATCCCTTTATTTCATCTGTATAATCTAGCAAAACACACTTAGTAGCTCTCGGCTCTAACTTTTCAAATCATATGCTATGCACATAAACAGGGCAACCAAAAATTCAAAAGTAACTAAGTATAGTAAACTTTCCTCTCCACAGCTCTTCTGGAATCTTCCCACCAATGGCTGAAAACGAAATCTGATTAATGATGTGAGTAGTAATCGATATAGTTTCAATCTGAAAGCCTTTAGATAAGCCTACAGTCAATCTTAAGCCACGGTCCTTCTTTAGTAGTGTTATATTCAGCCTCTCAGCAATCCCATTTGATATAGATCATCGGGTGCAGTAAAATGTTTCCTAATACCATGCTATCTGCAGTATCCAAGGAACTCATTTGAGACATATTCACCACCATTGTCGGATCGAAGAATCTTCAATTTTCTTCTAGTTTGGGTTTCAATAAGAGCTAATCATTCCTTAAACTTCTTGTACACATCTGACTTAGCCTTCATTACATACACCCAAACCTTGCGCATGTAGTCGTCAATGAAAATACAAAGCAGTGAGATCCCCGGTGGGAGCGGTAGAAACTAGTCCTCAAACATCTGAATGCATATAGTTAAGTATCCCCTAGAAGTATACTCGCTAGCACCAAATGATACTTTGGTTTGCTTATTCAGAACACACTCCATGCAAAAATCCAATTTTTCGAAACTTTCTCCTTTGATCTTGTTCTTACTACATAATAATTCTAAATTCTTTTCCAAAGTATGACCTAATCTTAAGTGCCAAAGCTTAGTAGCATCCAAACTTTTAGTGCTATCAACTCCAATACAAGATTCCCCTTGAACAATGGTACCCTTCAGCAAATAAAGATTTCGGACCTCTATATTCTTCATTACTATAAGTGCCCCTCTAGAAACCTTCAAAACATGTCTATCGATGGAAACCTTGCATATAGTGATGCTAGCCGCCCTAACAATATTAAAAACTTCTGAGGACCTGGTACATAACGAACATCTGAAAGAGTGCGAACAATCCTGTCGAATATGGAAATGCGAACTGAGCCAACTCCCATGGACCTACATGTTGCATCATTACCCATAAGGATGGAACTTCCTTCATTAGTGACAAAGGAAGAAAATAATCCTTATTAGATGTCATATGTTATAAAGCTCCCGCATCAAGGACCGAATGGTCCGCAACATCCGATACTACACCTGTCAACACATCGCTATCTTCATTCGCTGCCATAATGGATAAAGAACCCCTAGTCTCTTTCTTCAAATCTAGAAAATATCTTCTCCAATGATCCAGTTTCTTACAATGGTGACACTTTCCATCTTTAGACTTACTGCGCCAGTGGAGCTTCTTCGAATTAGTATGACCTCTAAAATTCTTTTACTTCTCTGTTCTTCCTCCCTCAACGAATAAGCTTGAACTACTATCACTTCCTCTACTACCATCTCCTAAACCTAAACCCTTCATTTGATCTCTCAACTCCTCACTAAGAAAACTATCTTCACATCGTCCAACATCAATGTTTCTCTACCGTAGATGTGGCTGTTAACGAAAATGATGAACCGCTCCAAAAGCAAACACAACAGAACCATCGCTTTGTGTTCTTCGTCAATATTCAAATCAACCGACTTCATCTTCATCAACAGGTCATCAGATATACTCATAAAAGCTTTAATGGGAAAACCTTCCTTCATCTTATAAGTGAAGAAGGTCTTTAGTAAGATCAATCGGTTGGTTAAAGATTTCTTCATGTAGAGGTCTTCCAACTTCTTCCAAATTCCTCTAGCGGTAGTTTCCTGACTAAGTTTAGAAATAATATTCTTACCCATAGAAAGTTGAAGTGTAGTATTGGTCCATTCTTCCATCTCCTTCTTCTTTACAACGAATATAGATGGATCTAAATCCTATAAGTCATAAACCACGTTGTGGACATAATTTTTTCTTAGTACTGTCTTCATCATCCACCGCCACTTCGCAAAATCTCCTTCTCCGTTCCACTTTTCTATCGATAACCATGGACCTGTAGCCACGTAGAAACCCTAATCTATGAGGCAAATAATGCTGTTGAACTAATATTTGATGTATTATCTTCACCTTCCATTCTACCCAACACCTTCGATGCAATAACAAACCTGAAAGCTCCGATACCAGTTGTAGAGGGGTGATCAATCCCTCACAGCGGAAAAACCTAACTATAGGATCGTGCTATAGTGTGGTAAAAAAAACAGATCGATCAATTCTCCAATCAGATCACAGCTATTCCAAAACGCAAAAGCAAATTATTATTAAAGAGAAAAGGGGATAAAAGAGATTTATAGTGGTTCTACGATCGTTGTGATAATGTACGTCTACTTTGGGGAAGATGAGCTTTATTACTTTCAATAAACAAGAGAGATTGTAGGAGATTATAGAAGAACAATAAAAATCCCTAATTTGATTAGTTAGGGTTACAATTTACTCATATTATTTCTTTTTGAGTTGTATGGATAATAAACTCCATATGACTACCCCTTTATTTATAGTCTTCCCCAAGTGGAGATATGGAAAGTTTTAAATAAGGTAAGGTTGTAATAAGGAAAGTTTTCACAAATTACAAATTTGCAAATGAGTAAAGTTTCCATATATTCCAAATAGCAAATTAGGAAAGTTTTCGTATATTCCAAATTGCAAATTATGAGTGTTTCCATATATTTGAATCACATAAAAAATTCAACAAATTTGTACTGGTAGCATTACTATTACTAAAATTATTTATACCATTTACACTACTATTAACTTTCATAAATTTATTCAAATTTAAAACTTAGAATATTTTATAAAACTTGTTAACTTAGTTAAATATTTATAAAAGTTGATAACTATTTTAGAAACTTGGTTAACTTAGTTAAATGTTTATGAACTAAATTAATTTTTATAGAATTTGGTTAACTTAGTTATTTTTATAAAACATAGTTAAATTTTACAAACTTAGTTAACTTAGTTAAATGTTTATAAAACTTAGTTAACTTTCATAATGCTTAGTTAAGTTTTATAAATTTAGTTAGTTTATAAACTTAGTTAATTTTTTCAAAACATTATTAATTCTTATAAATTTAGATATTTTTATACTCAGTTAATTTTTTTAAACATTATTAATTTTATAAACTTAGTTACTTTTATAAACTTATTTTGTTTTCATAAAACTTGAACAGCTTAGTTAATTTTTATAAAAATTACATATATTTTATAAATTTATTTAATATAAACTTAGTCAAATTAGTTAATTTTTAGGGAACTTATTTAATTTTTATAAATTTAATTAATTTTATAAATATTATTTAGCATAGTTAATTTTGATAAAACTCAATTAATTATCATAAAACTTAGTTAATTTTTATAAACTTGGTTAATTTTTATAGAATTTTTAGAAACTTATATAATTTTTGTAAAAAGTATATATTTTACGTTAACTTTCATAGAAAATAGTTAATTTTTAGAAACTTGGTCAACTTAGTTAAGTTTTTATAAAACTTAAATAATTTTTTATAAACATAGTTATTTTTATAAAACTTAGTTAGCTTAGTTAAAAATTTATAAAACTTAGTTTTTATATACTTGTTTAATTTCAGAAAAACTTAATTAACATAGTTATTATTTTTGAAACAATTTAGTTAATTTTTGTAAAACTTCAACATTGTTTTGCACTGTTTAAATTTTTATAATGCTTAGTTAACTTTTATGAAACTTAGATAGCTTAATTAAATTTAATAAAAGTTAATTAATTTCTATAAAAGTTAGTTAATTTTATAAAATTTACTTAATTTTAGAAACTTATTTGTTTTTCATGAACTTGGTTAACTTAACTAGTTTTTATAAAACTTAGTTAACTTAGTTAAATTTTATAAAAGTTAGTTAATTTTTAGAAACCCGATTGACTTATTTAAAAAATTTAGAACTTAATTAATTTTATAAACGCAGTCATTTTTTTATAAAATTTAGTTAATATAACTAAATTTTATAAAACTCAACTAATTTTTATAAACTTGTTTGATTTTTATAAACCTAGTGAATGAGTACCAGCTGCAACTAATATTAATAATGAGAACTGATTGACAGAGTAAATAGTTATAAAGTTTAACATAGGTTTTATTCACAACTCTGAATTTTAGGACTAGAGTGTAGGGAAAAAGGGCAAATGGAAAACTAAATGATTTACATACCTTAACAAGCTAATCAGTTTGAATACCTCCCACGCTCTAATTAACATCGTTTTGCACTATTTCAATGAAGTTAGTAGCAGGTGTGCTGAATTGCTGACAATTTGAGATATTTAGGTAACCATATTCAGATCATACAAAAAAATCACACCGTTGCACGAACTTCTCTAATTTGGGATCTTTAAAAAAATACAAGATCAAGTAGTGTGTTGAATGTTGCAGAAGATATAATCTACACATCACCAAGCCTTACTTTGTGCTGGTAAACTTAATCATCATGTAGCAAAAAACATTAAAAGTATGTGCCAAAAATCAAATTTTTTCTTTAATACAAATATAAATAAATAAAAACAATATGAAAGATAAATAAAAATTTTTGTTCAAGCACTAGATCTCAGCAGCACA
Source organism: Allium fistulosum (assembly GCA_030737815.1). Taxonomy (NCBI): domain Eukaryota; kingdom Viridiplantae; phylum Streptophyta; class Magnoliopsida; order Asparagales; family Amaryllidaceae; genus Allium; species Allium fistulosum. The sequence continues at coordinate 726,935,630 of CM060904.1, forward strand.
CTGGAAAATAATGATTTCATAGGAATAAGAACTGCACGTCATGGGGTTTATATGCTCAAAATCAATATGTACAATGTCCATATTATATAAATTTTCATGACCCTTTTAACTGAATAACAAGAAAAGATTATTGAAAAAGAGTTAAAAAAGAACAACACTGTTATACGAACTCAGGAACAAATTTAAGAAATAATAATTTGACTCCATTCAGCAAGGGCAATACCAACATGTTATAATACCAAAGCTTACACATTTATAATGCTTGGTTTGTTATTTGATTCTATAATAAATTCATGATTATGTAACCAAGAATAATATTGAGAAATGTTACACACACATACACACATGTAGCTTCTCTAAAATCACATAGATATGATTAGGACATTCCTCTACTTGAAGCTCATATACCAATCTGAATACAAGCCCAACATAAACTCCAATTAAGTAATAACTTCCCAGAGTAATATAAGTAACTAGACCTCGCCATTCAGAACCACTACCATGCATATATTGATTCCATAGTCTAAAATGAAAAAAAAAGGAAAATAATGACAAATCATAACAAAAGGTAGCTTGTACAAATTACAACTAAACACAGCTTATGCAAATAGTTTTGGAAATCCTCTTATTGCAAGAAGTATACATTGTTATGGTAAATAATACTAAATGGGAAAATTAGTGCAAACAAGATAAAAAAAATAATGAATGCTATTGAGAAGTGCATTAAACGCCAATAGTATGAACAAAGGTTGAACAACCTCAAGTATAAGAGAATTTGACGTGTACATGAGTGAAACCTTATCAACAACTCAATCAAGTACAATTGTTGCAAACTATGATGCCTTTCTGTTTCCTGCTCCAAGTTCATTTGCCACCCCCTCACTCTTCATTGTTAAAGAAAGAGCAGGTGCGCTGTCAGTTAGTATACAATCCATAAACTTATATTTGTTTGTGCTTGTTATAAATGTGTTACACAATAGCAGATATACATTATTCTAGATCGCATTGTGGAAATATCTAATGAAGCTTTACATACTCCATAAATCCATTTAAGTCAACAAAGAAAGAGATGAGTAAATAGTAGATGTATGAACATACCACATTCCTATGATGAATGAGCAAGGAACCATCTCTACTCATTCGTCTATATTCATATAGTAAATTTAAAACAAAAATCTAGATAAAGGTATCATGTGGTTATCACTATCTGAATTTCATATATATGATAGAAGAAACGGTTAGGGTTTTTTCTAGGATCCCTACACAATTAGATTTTAGAAGAGATAAGAAATAAAGAAAAAACAAACGCACAAATTTCTCCAAACAAAAAACTTTATTAATTCACCAAAAAAAACTACTAAAGAAAGCCTAAAAATTGAGAAGATATTTCAATCCCAAAACCCAAAAAGTAACTTTTTTCCCACACATATAATGAACCCCATACATTCCTATTTGTAATAGCCTTGACAAAATGTCTTCATTAATTAACATTTGATTACCTCAATTGATCTTTTAAAATAAATCCTTCCCATGTAGATAATTTGTTGCCTTCTTAACGCAATAAAAGAGGTAACTAACCACTCTACCAAATCTACAAAATCTATAAAAGAGGCAATGTATTTGAATCTCAATTGTACCTTCACTCAAATATCTTCAAAATATACTTAAACATGAAATATTGTATCACCAATATCTAACAATCTCCATCTTGATACAATATTCCATAAATATCATCTAAGCTTCACCTAAAACCTCAACTTCAAATAATCTCCAATATTACATTGAAACAAATGCTTTCATCTTCAAAAGAAAATTTTAGCAACCTCCAAACCACCTAAATATGTACGCCTCCTAATTGAACATGCATATCATCAATAAATCAGAATTGTTTGTAATACCACAAAGGTCTCTAATCAATAAATCTGTTGTATGCTCCACCTTGATTCAGACAAATTTATCTTCAATAAAACTTTGAGAAATTCTCTCGTTCTCTACCGTTTTCCCAAGCAATTTGTATACATTGTTGCTTCCTCTTTTTGCATACAGCACCTTCCTAGTACCCTTCCAAACTCTTATGACTCCAGCTCGGGTTGAAAAGTTACAGCCTTTTACCTCAACCGCCTTACTAAAATAAGTATAATTTTTGGGATGTACCTAACTCCTGTAAGCTCAACCACCCTTCCATCATGCATCTTCAATTTAACCGAACCTATGCCTTTAACATCCAGATCCTCACCATTAGCAGATTCCACCTTATCATCTAGATCATCATAATTAAATGATTCCCTTTGATTGCATATATAGAAACAAGTATCTGGATCAAGTAACCAATTTTTGCTTTTATCTTTATCCATACATAGGATGTTGTAATCAATTTCTTCATCAAAATGCACCTCACCATCGCTATTATCTTTTCGTTTCTTTTGATCCTCTTCCAATTCATTCATCATTTTAATCCATATCCTTTCCTTCCGTTAGGTTCATCCTCTCATCTCCTCATTAAGCGGACTATTAACCACCAAACCCATTGAAATAACTCCACTCGAATTTGAGTTATTTAATGCAACCACAAGCATCTTCCCACTCTCTGATAATGAACTCATCAATATTAAAGCTTAGGTCACATCATCCATTTTGTAATTCACGGCCTCCAATTGGTTCAGAATTGCTTGAAAATCATTGAGATGCTCTCCGATTGATCCATCTTTCTTAAGCTTCAGATTCACCAATTTTCTCATGAGAAGAGCCTTATTTGTTGTACAGTTCTTTGCACAAATTCCTTCCCGTTTCTTTCAAATTCCAAAAGCAAATGGTTTATTAGCAACAATATGAAACACCATATTCTCAAGAAAAAAACAAATAGCCACTGTAGCCTTTCTATCCAAAGATTCCCACTTTACCTCGGATACATTACTAGGTTTTTCCCCTTTATTCTTCAATGGTTAGTGAAGATCATTGAGATATAGAAAATCCTCCATCTTTGTCTTCCATAATCCCTAATTTCTTCCATTTAGTTTTCTACATGTATTTTCTCTATAATCAAACCCTCTTTAAAAAATTTATGTAGTAGGCTCCGATGCCAGCTATTAGGTTTTTTTAAGGATCCCTACACAATTAGATTTTAAAAGAGAAAAGAAGTGAAGAAAAACAAATATACAAATTCCTTCAAACAAAAAATTTATTAATTCGCCAAAAAGATTGCAAAAGAAAGCCTAAAAATTGAGAAGATATCTCAATCCCAAAACCAAAAAAATAACTTTTTTCCTACACACATATAATGAACCCTATATATGCCTATTTATAATAGCCTTGACAAAATGCCTTCATTAATCAACGTTTGATTACTTCCATCTTTTAAAATAAATCCTTCCCATGTACATAATTTGTTGCCTTCTTTAATGCAGTAAAAGAGGCAACTAATCACTCTGACAAATCAAAAAAATCTACAAAAGATGGAATGTATTTAAGTCTTGATTCCACCTTCAATCAAATATCTTCAATATCTACTTGAATATGGAATATTGTATCACCAAAATCTAACAGAAACATGATTACATGATCCCTTTACATTTGAACTGAAAATAGTAATACAATTTATATAGAGAGGCCATCCATTGAAAGTTCAGCATTTCTCAAACACTATAAGGAATAGTGTAATCGCGATGGATGCTTTCGATGATCGTCGATGGCCATGCCATCTTGCTTTCGATGGTTGCCGACGGCCTTCATTTTATTTAATTAAACCTATTACTTTATTATAATATATTAGTTATATGAGTTTGAAATTTGATTAAATATATAACAATTCAAATACTAAGAATTTGTAAAGATGTTTCTATTCAATTATTCAAATTTATGAAAGTTTCAGATTAAATAAAGTAGTATCGTTGATAATCTTTTTTGTTGTATAATTATATTCGATAATTAACTTTATTGAAAATCAAACACAAACAATCATTTTCTGCAAGTTTCAGTCTATCAATTATAAATTTTTAATGAAAGTTATAATAAGTAATAGTTTTATGAATTTATTTTGTAAACATTATGTATAACTATAATTTAAAAGTTTAATTAATTTAAAAAGCCAAGTAAGAGAGGTTGTAATCATTAGTATTTATTTCATATTCATTGATATCTAATAAACTACTCAATTTTTTCTACAAATTAAAATTTTCAGACAAATTAATTTATGTTAAATTTATTTTAAAAAGTTTCAAAATAGAATAAAGAATATTTATTAGCTGTCGGAAGCTGTCGCTAAATAAAGCCATCGACGGCCGTCAGAAGCCGTTACAATGTCGCGTATATTCAACCACCAAGCCGAAAGTTGCTTTATTTCCTTTTGATCCCTAAAAACAACAAAAAACCCTACCTCCTTCCACCAACTCCACATCGCCGCCGCTCGTACGCCTCCCCGACGATCAGAAAATTCATCATTCTTCACTCTCCATAAGCTTAGACTATTAATTCCGCTCCATTCGAGTATTTTTTTACTAACCCTAATTACTTTCCATTTTTTAAATTAGGGTTAATTTTTGATTCTAGTTGTTTATAATACCCTATTGATTGTTTATTATACCCCACTGAATTCTTATTGCAGTTGTTATCATTTTAATCAAAAAATTAATGTATAATTAAGTGTATGTATTAATTAATTAGTGTATATGCGCATTAGGGCTAGTTTGGATTAATTAGTGTAGATTCATATAACTTAGTGTATATGTTTTTTGAAATGTGAAAAATAATAATTTATTTACATAATCATTTATTAGTTTAGACCCTTAATTATGTATAAAACCTAGTTTACTATAATGTGGGGCAGGCGATAAATTAGTGTATGTTGTAATTTAATTTTTTAAATATAATATTGTATTCATAACTAATTAAATTTGAAAACATAAAAGATTTTATAAAAAAGTAAAAATTATATAATATATTATATAATCAATAGAAAATTAAAATATTATCAAAATATTGTTCAATTACTAATATGTTATATAATTAATAAAAATTATACTGTATGTGTAGCAATAATATACAAACAAATTGATGCATAATGTGTTTTATTTTTTATAAGTCTCTTAGAGAAGTTTTGGTCCCGTCTGACAAGTATTGTATATAATCGTTATATGGATATTCGTTTTTATCACAGAACGGATATCTATATTCATCTGATACAATATTTGTTGGATTTTTTTCTGTATTGGACAATTTACAAACACAATAAAGTAATTACATTTGGTAGATCATTTCACTTTAAATGGTTCACAAAATTTCGATAACACTTTCTTTTTGTTTCATGTATACACGCATTTGTGTACGCTACAGGGAACAAAGAGGGTGCTGCCGAAATTTTGTTGAATCGTTTAAAATAAAAATTTTGTGGAATGAAATTACTATTGTGTTTGTAATGGGAAGTAGGATGACTGACCATCAAAGTAGAAAATAAAAAACTAAAATTTTAATATTATATTCATAATTTATCCCAATCCGTAAAATGTATAAATGATAATTAACAAATGAATTATGGTTAAAGGAACATTAAAATGTAAAAATGAATTGACAAATACTTTTTTTTATTTTCTATCATATTTTCTTAGTTATGAAAATGAGCACTTACTTTGTTGATCAGAGTTGGATATATCAACAACGAAAAGGGTTGAGAAGTTCGATAAAGGAAAACTTTTATAATGGTGTAAACGTATTTATTGAATTCGCTTCAAGTAATATTGGAAATGATGAAGAAATTCGTTATTCGTGTAGTAGGTGCAAACTCTTAAAGCATTTAGTACCAGATATGGTTAAAATTCATTTATGCTAATACAGTTTCATGCTGGATTATAAAGTGTAGGATCATCATGGAGAACTTATACCACCTAATCCTGTACAATCAAAGGAGGAGTTGGGTAATGACACTGTCATGGCGAATCCCATAGAAGATATGGTTGAAGATGCAGCACGATCAATGTTTTCTAAGGTTGAAGTTGATGATGACGATGTAAATGTCAAAGAAGAACCAATTATTGGAGCAAAGAAAATTTATGATTTATTGGATGTTGCCAAGAAACCCCTTAGGGATGGATGTACAAGCGGCACCTAATTATCAGTAACTATAGAGTACATTGTGAAATTAGAATACAACTTCACAGAACGTAGATTTACAGTTGTTGTACAAACTGCAAAATGGCATATGCCACCTAATAATTTAATGTGTGAAAATCATTATAAAGTGAAAAAACTTATGTTCGCTTTTGGTTTGCCGTATCAAAAAATAGATACATATTTCAATGGTTGCATGTTGTTTTGGAAAGGAGTCACCGATCTTAGGAAGTGTAGAATATGTAACGAAGAAAGATACAAACCAAGAAAAAAGAAGGGAAAGGAAGTTCCATACAAGCGTATGCATTACTTACCCATCACTCCTAAGCTTCAAAGGTTATATGCATCTTGTGTAACCACGTCTCATGTAAGATGGCACAGTGTGAGAACACAGGAAGAAGATACGTTAACACACCCAATTGATGGAGAAGTATGGAAAGATTTTGATAAGACATATCCTACTTTTGCAGCAGAGAACTGTAATGTTAAATTTGGTTTATTTATAGATGGATTTTCACCATTCTCTCAATTTGGTTCTAAATATTCATCCTGACCTATTATCGTTACACCTTACAATTTACCTCTATGGATGTATATAAAAACTCCATATATATTTTTCACTATTGTCGTCTTTGGCCCTGATGACCCGACACAAGGAAACGATGTTTATTTACAACCATTAATTGAAGAGTTGAAAACACTGTGGCATGAAGAAGTCAAAACATACGACATTTAAAAAAAAGAATTTTCGTATGTTTGCTTCTTTGTTATGGAAGATTAGCGATTTTCTTGCATATGTAATGCCTTCAAGTTGGAGTACGGCCGGTCATCTAGCTTGTTCTTATTGCATGGAAGAAACACGAACATTTTCTTTATCGCATGGAAAGAAAATTTCATGGTTTGATTGTCATCGGTGTTTCTCCATATTAATCATCATTCTAGAAGAGATAGAAAAAACTTTGCAGCTAATAGACAAGAGACTATGAAACCACCAACGATTTGGTCAAGCGAAGAAATATATGAACTTGCAAAGGATTATCTAAAGATACATGAAACTGAAGTATAAATTAAAATTCCAAATAAATCGACAATTCATAATTAGTGCAGACAAAGTATATTTTGGGAGTTGCCTTATTGAAAAGATCTCCTACTTTGTCATAATATTGATGTGATGCACAATGAGAAAAACGTATTTGATAATGTGTTTAATACAATTTTGAATGTTAAGGCGAATACTAAGGATGATTTAAGATCAAGACGTGATATACAAGAAATATGAAGCATCTTGAGCTTCATATCATGCTGGATGACACTAAAAAACCCAAAGCATGCTATGTATTAGATAATAACCAAACTAAAGTTCTTTTAAATGAGTGGAAGGATTAAGATTTCCTGATGGTATTTCTTCTAAGCTTCGTAGATGTGTCGACTATAAAAATGGTAAACTTAGTGGGATGAAAAGCCATGATTGTCACGTAATGATGGAAAATTTATTATCCGTCGCTTTCAAAAAACCATTGCTTATAAAAGTTTGGACGGTTATAATGGAGCTTAGTTTGTTTTATAAAGAGCTTTGTTCGACTACGTTAAAAGTTGATCATCTATGTAAAATGAGGTAGAAATCCCTATAGTGCTCTGCAAATTGAAGCAAATATTTCCTCTAGGTTTTTTTTAATTTGTTGGTGCACTTACCTGTTCATCTTCTATCTAAAGCACATCTTCGAGGTCCTATGCAACATGGATGGATGTATCTATTTGAAAGTTATTACTATTGAGTATGTTAAATATTAATTTAATTACATACGTAAGTAAATTTTAATTTGAAATAATTTTTTAGTAAGTACTTAAATCATTTAAAGAAAAAAGCTGGACAAAAAGCCCGAGTTAAAGGTTCAATTTGCAAATCATATATCGAAGAAGAAGCTTCGTTCTTTTTTTCTTATTATTTCAGTGACCATGTGAACTTATCATTTGAAAGTGTTCTGTGTAATGATGAAGGGGTTGAACAAGATTCTTCTCAAGTAATGTTATCTAATTTTAGACAACATTGTCGATCTGTTGGAAAATGTGTGGAACTATGGTTAGATGATAGAGATCACCATGTAGCACACACATATATTCTTCTTAATTGTGTTGAAGTTGCACCATTTGTTAGGTAATATTAATTAATAATTTTCGATATATTTATTTCAATAATACACACGTATATTATAATGCAATATACTATCTATATATGTAGTGCTTATGAATCATAACATCCACGCGGCAATCTCAGTAAAGAATTCGCCGGTTGGTTTTCGAATTACATTTATGATCCAAGAAATTGTGTGGTCGATGAAGAATTGAAACATCTTGCATTGGGACCAAAAAGTGATGTCAAGACAAATCAAATATTCTTCATTAATGGTTATAAATTCAACAGTTAAGAATATGGTGCTGAAAAATTAACTAAGAATATCGGTATATTTGTTAAAAGTAGTGATGATCCAAATAATCATATAAATGATTTTTGTGGCGTGTTAACCCAGGCTTTGCAATTGACATATTTCACACGACCCGTGGAGGAAGTTTTTTTGTTTAGATGTAATTGGTTTAGCAAAGTTCCAAGTTCTGGAATTAACGTGCACAAAGATCCTAATCTTATTAAAATAAAGCATACCTCACGTTATCATAAGTACAATCCTTTTGTACTTGCCAAACAAACACTACAAGTTTATTATGCTCCATATCCATCTCTAAAAAGAGATAAAGCAGATAGATCGGCATTTTTTAAAACAAAAGTAACATTTACGTTTGATGGAAAGACTATTCTGACGAACAAGCTTATCAGGCAGACATTAAGGAAATTAGCGAAATAATAATAGCCGACGATCATACTGATTTTAGGCCTTTAAACGATGAATCAAATGTTTTATTAGAAGCATTTAAGACTATAGAGGAAAACAATATAGAGTACGAGACCGAGTCCGAATGAGAGAACGACGAGGACTGATTAATAATGTACATTTTGATAGAAGGTAATTTATGTAATTATTATGTTACATTTTTCTCAAAAAAATGATATATTTTCTCAAAATTAAATGATATGTTCTGTCATAATAAAATGATATGTTTGTGACATGTATTACGTCATTTTTCCACGTCGAATTTCTTCCCATTCAGGTTCTCCCTCTTCTTCTCAAAGAGGGACCGCCGCGAGAGGTGATGACAGTGGCCCATCGGAACAGGCGCAGCGTCCCATAGTGATGTTATAGCCTAAAGAGAAAGGGTAAGTATTAAATTTATTTCACCATCATAAATATTTTGTGTTTATATTAGTCATGATTTATTAAAGGCCTGTATCATATTTAACACAGAGGATTTGAGCTGGAGCCTTCAGAGCTTGTTCTTAGTATTTCCAAGCAAGCTTACATGAGCAGGATGACCACAAGCTAGCCTAGGTGGGATAAAATCCCAGCCCACATCATAAAGTGTATCTGACAGGACTTCCTCGTAAGTGTACATTTGTATATCATTATATACAACCACCGTACAATTTGCTGACTAACTATAAATGTATAACTTATATTTTTTCAACGTGCAGGGGGCAGTAGATTTGCAAGAAGTTGACAGTCTCCTTTGTAGAAACTACTGGACGAGAAAGATGAAGAAGAACTACCGCAACACGCTGTCGGGTATAAAAAAAAGTGGGGAAGAAGCCTAGCTGGATGGGAGCAAGCGTGTGGGATGCTTGGGTTGTTTGGTGGAATAGCGATGAGGCGAAGGTAAGTTCACTAATCTCTTGTTAATTATTTAAATTGAAGTTTCATACATAATCTATCACACTATATATAAAGCATATATATAATATCACTTTAACTTGTTCACTTTAAATGTACAGGTAGAGTCTGATAGAAACTCTGCAAATAGAAATAAGAATCCAGTCACACATCGCTGTGGTTCTAAGTCATTCTAGCACTATCGTGAAGAGCCGGTAAATTAACCAATTTCGATTATAAACATTTATTACATTGTATAATTTTGCATATACAATAATAATACATTTTAACTATTTCAAGAAAGAGAGCATATGGAACCCGTCTCCTACATGGACGTATTTGACCGTACTCATGCCATCCAACATCAAAACGAAGATGGCACACTCTCGTACGCATGGACCGACGATAAATCAACCAAAGCCCATGTAAGCATATTTTAAGTTATAAGCTATTAACAATTAATTTAATTAATTAGTTATAAAGAACTAAATAATGTAGTGTAAATTTCAATTGTATTTTTATTTTGCATTGTAGGAAAAATTTATGCAACAACGAGAGCAGCTGCTTTAGGGAACGAGACGAGATTAGTTGACTACCGAGAAGGAGGATGCAATTTTTGAAGCTCTCATAGAACCGACAATGCGGAATAGGCGGTATGGCTTTGGCAACCAAGAGGTACTGAACAGTATGTTTGGATTTGACTATTTACTAATCTCTCAACTGTAGCAAACTTGAAATTATTTAGATTATTCGTTGAAAATTGTTTAGCTTATAGATTCATTTTCTTATATAAAAGTTAGCCACACATCAAAATGTAGTTAGATATTGAGATGAATAACTAAGTTTATAAAAGAATAACTAAGTTTATTAAAAAATAATTAAGTTTTATACAAATTTAACTTAAGTTGCTTAAAATTTTATAAAAATTAACTATTTTTTATAAAATTTAACTACACTGACAAAGTTTTTAAAAATTGACCAAGTTTACCAAGTATAATAAAAAATAAAAAATTTCTTGAAAATTAACTAAAATCTATAAAATTTAAATTTTATAAAAATTAACCGAGTTATATAAAAATTTAATTAAGTTAACCAAGTTTTATAAAAATGAAATAAATTTATAAAAATTAACAATGTTTCACAAAAATTAACTAAACTTGTAAAAAACCTAATTTATAAAACTTAACCAATTTTTATATAAGTTAAGTTTTATAAAAATTAAATAAGTCTATAACAGTAACTAAGTTAATAAAAAGTAATTGAGTTTTTAAAGAAATAACTTAGTTTGTAGAAATAAATAAGTTAATAAAATTTAGTTTTTAAAGAAATAACTTAGTTTATAACAATAACTTAGATTATCAGGATGCAATTTCTTATCAATTCGGTTTTCTTTAATATATTCACATGTATAAACACTTGATTGAGAAGACAACCCAACTATTCTCAATTTAATCAAAGCAAGTAAAGTAATAAGGTCTTCGAATCCCAACACTATTCTATTTTACACTATTATAGCATCTGTTAATCTTATATATCACATTGTTATAGCGGCTGTTAAGCCATTAGACACAAATCTCTTATTAGATCATGTGTTGCAGACTAGGAGCAAGCAGAGGAGTACCAAAAAGCTCAGGACAAAGAAGAGATTCAAGAGCTGAAAGCCAGGATTGTAGGGCCAAAGGAGCAAGATCGTCGTCGCGCCATGGAGATGACGCAGTTGGACGAGCGCTTGGCTGTGTATATGCAACAACATGGGATGTTTCCTTCGTCGGGTGGTTACAGAGGCGATGATGAGGCTTAATAGGTATGCTTTTGTGTTTGTGTTTGGATATTATACATATATGCATTTGGAGATGGCGGGGATGATATATTTTGGTATATTTGATACATTTTAAGGAGATATTGGATAATGTGTTGGTTTGTTTTGACACGATTGATACATTTTGAGGCCGATTATGTGTATGTTGGTTGAATGTTTTGTTGTATGGTGGCATGTTTGAGTTATGTTTATTGTAAATGGTGATGTTTTTTTAGTATTGATGTTTTATATATATATATATATATATATATATATATATATATCTATGTATGTATGTATATATCTATGTATGTATGTATATATGATTATATGTGTGAAATCGATCTGCGGTATATATTGATATGTATGTGTTGTATTGGAGACAAATGACAGTAGAAATTAAAAATAACTGTCCAAATTTCTTACGGCTACCGACGACCTATTGGTCTGTAATATCCAATGGCTATCGATGACTTATTGGCAAAAAATGATCGACAGCTTGTAACGGTTTCCGACGGTTGGGAAGCAACAGTTTTCGACGGCTTTCGACATACGCAAAGGTGAACCACGAATAGCCACATGTACACGATGGCCATCGGAATTTGTCGTTAGTAGCTGTTGCAAATCAATCGACGACTTTCGTCGGCAAGCTATCAAAAGCACTGTTCGGTGACGGCTTTATTTTCGACAACTTTTTCCGATGGCTTCCACCAGCTTTCGGTGGCAGCCGACGGATTTCAACCGTCGAAAATTATGCCCTTTCTTGTAGTGAAATTTCTAGTCAATAGTGTTTATATTTGGTAATACCAAAATTAATGCCATTGTATCTACTTGATAGACTATACTTAGGCACTTTGTAGACTATGTTTTGGAGATTAATGAGGAGAAACAAAATACAGTACAATGTTTTTGTGGTTTATGTGATTCTAATATGTGCTTATGAGTGCTTTAGATTGAAGATATGGTGTAGAGATTAGTGTAAGAAGAAATGGAAAGTCGATTGGAGAAAGTGATCCAAATGGATGAAGAAAAGAAGCTATTTTTGCACAGTGTCAGGAATTCAGACGTCTGAGTTACTGTTCCGGACGTCTGACTTTCTGTAGCTATTTGAGTTTCAGGTAATAAGACCTCTGTGTTACTTCTAGTTCTTTCCTGAGAGTTTGGTCAGATGTCTAACCCCCATGGTCAGATGTCTGAGTTGTTATTTAGACAACTCTGCATATTGGGCCACTGTTGATGATTGTTCTATCCGGAGAGTTTGATCAAACGCCTGACCCCCTAGGTCGGTCAGAGTTCGAGTCGTCGTCCCAAGATTTTCACAGGTTGTTGGCTGATTTGAATTTTGTAGGGTAGTTTCATCATTTCGGTGTTTGTTTCTTCTTTATTGATGGTGCAGATTATTTTGATGTGATCCGATGGTCTAGAGCAATTAGAGCACCTACATTAGCCTCCTAATTATCTCTCTAATCGTGTGTGATTAGATTTATAAAATAATTATAATTAATATAAACTCTAGCTAAATCAATTTCAGGGTTTTCTACTTTAAGTGCAATATTTTGTAATTTATTCAATTAAGTGACTGATTAGAGAAATTCTCCACATCCTGTAACTTTCTAATCATAGAATGTCCTGTAACACCTGGTGATTGGAATAAAATAGGTTATTGGGTTTCCGTGGACATATGATACAAATCCCAACCACGTTAAATCTTCCGTATCTCTTTTATTTTTATCATTTAATTTTGTGTGATTGCATATTAAAATTTGAGGTGCATTGGTTATTAAATAGGCAATACTATACCATGATCAAATCTCTTTCGCTCGTTACTTTTTCACTACAGTTTGTTGGGTGATACAAATTTAAAATGTGTTCTTCCATTTTGTCCCACTCACTAAACCAGTAAAGACAAGTATTTTGTTGGCACTTTGAATTTGATAAATCTAGAAAGTAATGCTTAGATTGCAAATGAGAGAGAGAAAATTGATACATCCTAGCATTTCAAAGTTTTGAATCTTTTGCTTCAGTACTTAATATTTGGTATGTATATTACATGATAGTTATATACGTCTTTTTTTCAATAGAAACAACTTTATGGATATTAAATAAATAAAAGGATGAATGAAAATTTTAATACATTTTTCAGCACCAAACCTAATTTTCATTAGTATTTGAGTAAAACAAAAGGAAATGCATCATAATTTAAAACTATAGAGTTAAACCTTACAACAACATTACTCCTGAGCCAACAAATAGCTTATTGCATTCCCAGATTTGAAAAATATCTTCAAACGAGAAGCCTGCCAAAGAATTAGGACAACCTTCAAAAACGACATAACCAACAATATAAACACTAAACCTACAATAAAGCAAATAAAGTAAGAGAAAGTGCTACAACTCCATATTTCCACCTCCAAGAAAATAACCATGTCAAAAATAAATGAAAAAAAAATTATCCAATGGAAGTACCAAGAATCCGAAATTGAAGAGAAGGATGACATTAAAGGAAATGGTCATGGAAGCAACTTACAAGATCACTGAGATGTCAAGCATATGATATAGTGATGATCCATATGTCATACACTATTAGCCATTCGATCATTTATGGTCCCACGATCTTTCATTATTTGTTCAACCCTTCAAAGGTTCTACTTAACAAACCCATATTTATTTTGTTATCTTCATTCTCTAACCATGGAACCTCTTCTTTTCTTCGCTATTAACAATAAGTCACTATAAACCATTTAAATATTTATTTGTATTCCTCTTCTTTATGCATAGAAAGAAATATATTTCTCTTAAAAAGAAACTGAATTACAACCCAAAAATGAAAATTAATAGTATTTTTCTACCAATTAAAAAGTGAAAGCAATTGAATTACAACTCAAAGAATGCTAAAAAATATATATGGATACAATTGCAATGAATGATATAAAGATTAGGCAAACAAATTGCAGATATAACCAAATTAGCAGTTAATTTCACCGATAAGCTTGAAGTATTATGGAATAAAAATCATAGAATGGGTTTAACTGATGAAAAACACAGTTAGTTTTTATTCAGGTAAGTGTAAAAACAAAAAATTATCTAATCTAATCTGATAGCTTCAACACTCGATGCTAAATTAATAATTATATAATGTAAAATTGAAACGATAGTAAAAATAAATAAAAAATCATACCTATACCTCCGATAATAGTTAGTGCTGATGGTGAGAGCAGATAGCTTGTCCTAGAGTTCGCCTAGCTGTCGATAGCTCAAGCAGCCTTGCTTGACTGTTGATGGAGATTCAAATAACCCGTTCCACTGTCACTTGCTTTTTTGATGTTCCAAGTTTGATGAACCGCCACTCCAAAGATTTGCAACTGAATCGTTGATCGAGGCAACAACAGAGTGGAACGATGGGGAGTCAAAGGGAGAACAATTTTGTTAAACAAAAGTCTTTCCTTCTATTGGAGGAACTTGGGTCACATATGAGATCCCCTGAATTCCACCAATACGGGCCGATTGTTTTGTTCACACCTTGAAAAAAAGTGTGAACAAAATCACTCTCGAATCAAGGGAGGCAACATCGTTGTTTTGGGAAATGAAAATTACATTTTAAGTTTTAAGAGGGAAGATAAAAATTACATGAAATTATTGTCAATGACAAAATTTCTCAGCGTTTTTGCCTCAAGGACAGACCTTCAATATTTTATCCTGAATGACAACTTTTTTTAGGTATCGGTTTTTAGTCATTGATAACAGTTTTTAGGTATCAGTTTGTAGTTATCGGTAGCAGTTTTTAGGTATCAGTTTTTAGCTTGGTAGCAGTTTTGTTGTCCTTATGAATAATTTTTAGGAGAATGTTTGTCTTTATGGTAAAAATATTGAGTTTGTGTCCTTGAAGCAAAAAATATACAAATCTTTGTCCTTTAAATTAATTCCCCCATAAAATTATTAGGTGAAATAATGAACATAGTGGCGGTGTGAAATAATTGCCCATGCATGAATGTGTACGTAGTGGTATAGTTTAACTTTTCTGTATTGTTTAAGTGCTAAAATATAAAAGACAATATACAATATTAAAATGTTGTGAGTCAAAAGTCATTTTTCTTATGGTGCATTTTCGACTACGTATAAATATTAAATGGTGAACAGCCGCGATTCATAATTTACGTAACTTTGATGAAATTAGTTCATTCAACATAAACAAGTAAACCATAATGCAAGATCGTGTATTCGATATGATTGATTATAATAATGCTCTTGTTGTGTTAGATATAACAATAGACCAGGAGCAACAAGATATAACTAGGAACTCGATAATTTGAATGTCGGTTTGATCAGGTTATGTAAAGTGCGGCTTATTCGATATCTTAAAATATTAAGAATGATTGAATGCATTTTGAAGATTTTGCTACAGTAGTAAAGGTTTTCTTTTCAGTAGTTAGACCTTTTAGAAAGGAAAGAGAATGTACGAAGTGGACGTAAATTTGGCACAGTTGGGATGAAAAGAGTGGATGATCACCTTTGCTTCTGAATAGATTTTGAAAATGAGAATTGCATAAAATTCTAAAACACACTTAAATGATTTAAACCCGGTAAACTTTTGAAATTAAATAATAAATTTTATAGGGGCAAACCATAATTTTACACAAACGGTAAATAATAAACTTTTACAAAAGCTGGAATTAGGCCTCATAACCTATTCTAATGCGTCAAAAATGAATTTTACAGTCATGAAACATGTATAATTTATTGAATTTGGTTAAACGACTAGAAATTAGGAGTCAAAACTTAATGGCCTTTTGGTAATTATTGATTTCGAAATTATAGCCCAACTATGAGTCATTTCAGCCTATAGATAAGAACCAATTCCTATTCTCTAATCATACTTCAGCCTAAACATTATATCATTAATCTCTATCTTCTCCATCATCTAATCTCTTAACAAAAATCAAATTAATACTACATCAAATCAAAAAGTAGTAATCGGACATTTCAAAACAAGGAATTGCAAAGAAATCAAGTCGAGTCGAGAGGATTACACTTCAAGACAACAAGGAAGAAGGTGGATTCTAATCAAATCGGAAAGCAGGTAAGCCTAAAAGGTGAGCGGGACTCTTCATATATGCGTATATATTGATAGGTTATGGTAAATAACCACTTATATTCATAAATCAATGTGCATATAATGAAATTGAAAATTAAAATTTACATATTTTTATATGCACCTGACCAAAATTTCATACTTCATGATTTGATAATTAAAAATCAAAATTTTTCGATTGTGATTAGTAATTGTTAATCTGCTTTTAATTTAAAAAGTGCAAAATATGCAGGTGTTCCAAACTAGGTATATTATATATCAAAATCATATTTCTCGATGACACGAATTCACTAATGGTGTTCATTCATTGATTTGGTGTGTAGATTGATCATAAAACACGTTGAAAGTTTGACAAATAGAGGTCGTTCGTTTCGATCCAATGGTAAAACAACGATTATACGACGATTAGAAACCATGGACATGTGGAGAAGGTCGAGCATGTCATTACGATAGTTCCCAATTGATCCAAATGGTCGTGAATGATCGTAGATTGTTAGAAAATGTGAGCGACGTCGAAGTTCGCCAAAGGCGATCGGAGGTGGAGAAGTTGGTATTGGCAGGGACGATGTGGTGTGGGGAGACCCTTTTTGACATTGGATCTTGACATCAGCCACTGTGGTCACGGGGGTAGGGTTGATACGATTGCGGCTGGGTTTGGGTAAGAACGTATCAAGTCAATATGGGTTACTATAGCGAACGTTTGAAGTAATACTAAATAAAAAATTAAACTATAAATTAGATATCATCCCTAAATTTCTAATGCTTATAACTCTCTCAAACGACATCCTCATGCGCGATTCACGGTGTTGTGATCGTGATGAGACGATGAACGTTTGAGTATATTAGTTGCTGTGTTTTGATACTCTTCTAAAAAATGTATTGTTTGGTAGATCCGTTATATGAGGATACTATCCAAGATGTTTTGGTACACGTATGAGAAAATTAGTCCTCGATTGTACTATTGATAGTTTCGGCATTTGAGTCGAGACTTTGGGCTTGGTTTTTTGTATACGTTTTCGGTAATCAAGCTGGGACTTTGGGCTCGGTCATTTGCATATGTTTTACGGAATTAGAGCTGGGACTTTGGGCTCAGTTGATTGCAACGTTATCGACATTCGAGCTAGGACTTTGGGCTCGGTAATTTGCATATGTTTGCGGCATTTGAGCTAGGACTTTGGGCTCGGCATACAGTTATGACAAACAAGCCAAGACTTTAGGGCTTGTCGTGTTAACCCGCCTTTTGGCAAGGCAGTATACAAGCGGATTTAACCCAACGGACTGCACGGTGTCGAGGCTGGAATATTATGGATTTGGTTCGAATGGATGGATGGATGATCAATTACGGATAATAAACATGATTATGAGGCCAGGATATAACATAGTCGATAGAAAAACAGCGTGAGGTACTTGGAATATAGGTTTTGGAAAAAATGGATTGCTCGGGGTTTACTTCGGGTCAGCGAGTGGTTTGCTTTGGATCAGGAAAAGGTTCACTTCGGGGTTGGTAGGTGATTGTCATCGGGTCGGCATGTTTATAAGGGATCGGCATCAACTCCGGGTCGGCATAGCTCCCACTTCGGGTTGGCATCAGGATGGGCTTTGGGTCGGTGAGTAAAGCAGTGGAAGGTTGGCATATTGAGAGGGATCGACATCAACTTTGGGTCGGAGGGTGCCTTGTTTCGGGTCGGCAGTCTACTTTGGGATCGGCATGCACATTGGGGTCGGCTATGGCACATCAGGTCGGCATATGGTTGGACTTCGGGTCAGTGTTGGTTATTCTCCGGGTCGGCATTAGGTCAATATCAGGTCATCATCATCTTGGGATCGGCATGAGGAAGGAGCTTGGACGGCATAAGGCAATGCTTCGGGTTGGCATCCATGGTACTTCGGGTCGGCTATAGGAACTTGGGATCGGCATTTGGAGTTGTTAGGGATCGGCTGCAGGAAGGATTTCGGGTAGGCGTTTAGTTTACTTCGGGTCGGCATTACCTCAGCTTAGGGTCGGCATGGAGAGGAGATTGGATGGGGTTAGCCTAGGCTAGAGTTCATGTTACTTCGAGTCAGGGTTAAGTTTACTTTGGGTCAGCACTAAGCCTACTTCGGGTTAGTACATTGGTTACTCCAGGTCGACATAGATTAACGAGCTGGGCTCGACTATGGTTATGGTAGGGCCCATGTAGGTGAGGAGGCCATGTAGCCAGGGTTTTGCTTATAAATACAGTAGTATTGGCTTCGAAAGGGGGGATTCTCATTCTGTTTCTTTTCATCTTCTTCTACAAAAGCTACTCTGCCATTTTTGTTTCAAAAACTCCGGATTGTAACTATAATCAGATTTCAGTATAATAAAAAGGAAATTTCTAGAGTGGACGTAGACCGGAGTTAGTCGAACCACTATAAATCTTGTCTTTTTTACTGCTTTCATTTTAATTTTGATTGTTCTTCATATTTATATCCTCTTCATATATTATATCTGTGATATGTGACTGGATATTGGTCCTTTCGCTTGCAATTGGGTATTTGTGACCAATTTTGACGCAAACATTTCGGTGCTTTCATTGAGAGAGCTAGCACTCAGGGATTTGAAAGCGTTTTGAGTTGAAATTGACTCAAAAGGAGTACATACAGAAAGTGATTTGCCAGTTTAGCATGGAGAATGCAAAGGCGTCAAATACACCTTTACCTTTGCATATGAAGCTTTCGAGTAAAGGATCACCTATCTTCGAGAAAGACAAGACTTATATGGAAAATGTGTCATATGATAGTGCGGTTGGAAGTCTAATGTATGTTATGGTGTGTACAAAGCCCGATATTGTAAATGCCGTCGGGATGGTTAGTCGATATTGATTATCATATTGATTATCATTTCACATATCCGAGTTTACCATATTGATTATCAGTTCACTGCTATTAAAAAAAATATAAGCTTTAGTTATAAGAATTCTTTTAACAATTATAATTAGCGACCTAACCAAGGTGGAACCAACACCCAAAATATTACCCAGTGTGAAATATATTTTAATATACTATTAAAACTGATTGTTATCTAGTTGGATTAAATAAAAGTTCCAAATTTGAATAAAACCAAGATGCGGTAGGAAGAAGTATAACAAAAAAATTGATAACATATATATATACCATAAGAAGCGTTTGGCAAAGTAACGGTAAATTTGAAACCAACACCCAAATTATTAGATCTGGGTAACTAAAATAATGGAGAGTCGATATTTAGTACATCAAAAAGCTTGTCGAATTCTTGATGATATTCCTCCTTCACGGTTTATAGTAGAAAATATTAATCGGTATACTTAAATCTGTAAAAATAATAATTTAATATAAGACTTAACAGACCTGTATATACATATCCATATTCTGGTTGGCGTATATTGCTAAATCTAAATCCTATCTAATCAGGTGAAAAATAATGAAATCCAAATCTGCCATCTGAATTCAAAATAATCTCATTCAGCAATAAAAAATGGGATAAATATTTCGAGTAATACAGTATCCAAACTGAATAGAACTAACATAAAGAAAGATCTGAATCTATAAGTTTATGATCAGAATCTGTAAGGTGAATATGAAGACATACGCAAATCGAACAAATCAAGGAGTTAAATTAGGTTTGAAAATAAAAAACAATAGATCCAAAAACTGAAAATTACCTGAATAGGGGATTGGAGGAGAATTATGAAATCGGGCAAATTAAGGTGGAAATTTGCATACAGAGGAAGAAGGAGGGAAGCAATCGTTGATTTCCACCTCGGTCGATATTTGTCTCCATTATTTTGTGAGCTAGGGTTTTATGGAATGGACATGAAGTAAATTACGGTTTTTATTTAGCAAACGTGAGTAGGTGCGGGAATGAATAGGAAGAATGAAGAAATTAAGAAATGTGACTATTCATTTCCCAAATTCCTATGTGCCCTCAAAACCTAACTCAGTAATAATAGTATAGTATAGATGTGACAAATTTCACTTACCAATTAGCCATGCACCTTCGTCGATTTGATGTAGATCATCCTTCTCTTTCGATGTCCAGAATCTGCTCACCTTAAGAACGCCAAATTCCTTGGTAGCTTCCATTTATTTGCGTAGTTATCTTCGCCGTGTTTGATTTCATATATTTATACGTTTAAAATAGATTTGATTTGGTTAATTGGGGATTGATCTGCAGAACTTGTAGTTAATCTAAGGATTAGGGTTTTAAAAGTAGAGGTAGGATTTTTCTATCCAAAAGAATGAAGGTAAGAATCTATTTGTAGACTACAAACAATAATATCTGTGCTATATTTTCAAAATAAATATATTACAAAAATGTCACTAGGTTTGATTTATTCTAATTTCTAGGTCGTATAATCAAATTTAGCATGTTATATATGTTTTTTGACTGTAAACAACTTTCTGCACGTGATGGAATAGGTTTTGAAGTCTAACTCCAAATCTTGCAGAAATTTACGATTTTGCCATTTAGGTTAAAATTACAAATTTACCATTTTCACCTGATTATTTAATTTCGTAAAATTACATGGTGTTACAGTCCATATCATCAAAATCATTCTTATGTGAGTGCTATCATGTGTAAGTTGTTTTTTGTTGTTAACGTCATTTTCTTCTTCATTCTTTCAAATAATGTGAATAATATTTGTTGTAAATTGCAGTTGCAATTCTCTTCATTTCAGATCCCTGTATAAATATTGAACCCTTTAAAGGTATGATACATATTTTTTGTCATCTACCTCAATTTTCCCACTCTTATACCTACTTTTGCTTTTCAGTTACACATTTATCCACGAATCTTCTAGTAATAAAAAACCATGTAGTTTGAACTTGTATGATATAAAACTGTTGATTGTTACTACATGAAATACTTCAATGCAGATTTTCTTTATCAACAGTATGTGAAATACTTCAATGTACATTTTCTTCTTTATGCAAAATTACATGGAATGTTTTTAGTCAGTTGTTTACAACAACTAACTATGCGTTAGTGGTGATAGAAATTTGCAATATATGAAATTATAATATAGATATTTGTGTGTAAGAATAAACTAAATCAAACAATACCGTATGGATTGCTTGTAAGATATCGATAACATTTTGAAAACTACTGACATTCAGTGATATATATTTATTTATTTTAAAGTCGTTGATGTAAAGCATTTGGTGAACAGGAATCTTCTATTGGAAGTGTTGGACTTTCCACCTGAGAATTAAGCAGGTACACCTACATTTTGTTCTAGTTTGTTTATCCTTTGGTATTTGTTATATTGCTGAACATCTCTTTTTACGAAAATTGGTGTACGGTTATATAAATGCATATTGGGCAAACTTGATGAATTTGTTATGCTGGCAATATTATTTTTGATAAATGATATGTTTCATGAAGAAACACGAATGTGATTTCCAACAAATGAAATTTCATGATACCTTTTTCCTTCTCTAATGCCAACATACGCTCTTGATTTTCGCCTTTTTTTTTTTTGAACTTCATCTAACACAGTTTATTGTCACGATGTTATCATTCTATCTACATTTCATAAATAAACTTCCTATATCAAGAAATTATTCTATTTTCTTAAGGTTTTCAGTTGCTACTGTCAATTTACATGATATTGTTCGATAAATTATGACTATGTAGATGGTTGATTAAATCAAAGTAAGGTTTTCGAGGGAAGATTACATAACAAAGTAGACTTACGTGGAGGTAAAAGGAACCATGGAATATATTGATTTACAACATTATTGATTCTCTTAGTTCATCAAGTGAAACAGAGAGCAACCAAAAAGTATGTATACTTTTTTTGAATGCAAAGTAAATTGATGGAGAAATGGAGCCGGTCTCCACTGCCGTTCCTCCCAGCAGTGGGATTTCGAACGTGGGAAGGAACGGAAAGTGGAGATTACCTTTCATTTTTTACAGTGGCGATACCAAAATGGTTTTTTGAAAACCATTTAAGCCTTAAATGGTTTTCAAAAAACCATTTAAGCCAAAAGGGTATTTATTTTTTATCCTAAATGATTTTCTAAAAACCGTTTAAGCATTAAACGATTTTCAGAAAACCGTTTAGTGGCAATTGTTTTAATAATAATAAAAAAAAAACGGCTCCCCACTCGCTGCTGGTCGAATGGGGATTTCTACCATTTTAATTAGAGCAACCATCCACGGATTTCCCCTCGCTGTTGGGAATGCTATCGGTTTACTGCCAAACATGTATATGTGTGGGTAAACTAATGACTTCTTTTTCTTTTAGGTGCAAGAGCTAGAATATCTTGTGGGTGAAGGGTGAAAATCCAAAGAAGAAGAAAGTGATTGAAAAGATTGCAGGACAAGGAAGAAGATTTGTAGTGGTGGCTAATTTTTCTCCTTTTGGTTTGTTCTTCCAATTAGTTTTATTTCATAGAAATTTGGTAGTATATATTATTTATTAACTGGTCCTTCAGTTATAATCATTGGACGGAATATCTACAGGTAAGACATGATATGCTTAACATTCTGTTTTGTAGTGCGAGAGCGTATTGTTTAAAATATTATTGAAATGTCATAATTTAATAGCATTCCTGATTCCCAGATTGGCTTTGAACCTGATGTAAACAACCCTGGAACATGCACATTTCTTTTGCCCGGCTATGTTTGTGCTCATAGTCTATCGGTAAACCAGTTGGTAACCTTTTGACATATTCTGACTACTTCCATTATGTTTACTGTTCTGAGTTGCATCGTTAATAAATTCCGAATACCTTTGTTTTCAACATCTTTTCTTGATTAGGTGCATGTTTCTAGAGTGGGCGATTTCCAGTTAGGTAGGAGAGATGTTCTCGACGATCCAACACCATTGAACGAGAGAAAAGATAATAATTCAACGGATTCAGATGATTTGGAATAAAACAAGTATGTATGATTTACTTGATGAAATCAAGGTCATAAATATTATAAATTAGAAGCAGGTCGGTCCAAACACATTCAATGCCCCTGGCCAATAAAAAAATATATGTTTTTGTTGTCCCAAAATTTAATAAACAACAATACACTTAAATATATGAAACAAAATGTAAATTCTATGATAGAAAGTTAACATTGATTACAAAATAGTAGACAAATTATTTAGATCACATACAAAAAAACTAAATGTCAACTTGATATGAAAATACATAAGTAGACATTAACGGAAGCAACTTCTTCTTGCATTTTTTAAGGCAAACTCATCTATTATCTCTTCATAGTTAAGCATATCCAAGTACTCATTTTCAATTGAAATCATAGCTGGTCCACTTAATCTCTCTTGCGACATGGTAGTTCGTAGATATGTTTTAATTAATTTCAATTTTGAAAAGCTTCTTTCCGCCGAAGCAATCGTAACTGGAATAGTCAATAGGATTCGATAAGCAACCCAAACATTGAGAAATCCACTTACATCTCGATAAAACCTCAAGAAATTAAGAATACCAATTGATGTAGTAATTTCCGATGGTAGAATTTCTTTTAATTGTTGAAGCTCATAAAACAACTCATTACCACAAATATCTTTCTCTTCCTCATGTGTTAAAAAATCTTCCAAATTCATGCAATAGTCCTTCAATTTATCATCATTAACATTTTTGAATTTCAAGTTTAGCAAAAAGCCAAAAATTCCTTCATAATGTTTAAATTGCTCAAACCGATCTCTAAGCGAAGTTAAAGCTTGATCCATTATCTGTAGAAAATAAGTAACTCTAAAAGTTTCCTCTAGAGATTGTCTATTATAATTCTCTACGATGTCTTCATCGAATTGCTTTTTCCTACGCACAATTCTCTTTTCAAAAAATTTAGGATCAATGCCAACATCATTTGCAATTTCTTTAGCCTCCTCCATCATGGGTTCAAATCCATCTTCTCTAAATTTTTCAAAAAAAGTTACCAGCTCTTTAATTTTGGAGATTGCATCTTCAATATGCATTTCCTCTCGTTGAAGTATTTTACTTACTCGATTAATATTGTCTAATATCTTATACCAAATACACAAGCTAATTAGAAACTCGAAATTTTCCAAAGCATTTTGGCACAATCCTTTTGCCTCCATCATCACAATGTCCTCTTTAGAGTTATTTGCAATATCAATCAAAGCATCTCTTAGTTCCGATGATTGAAATCTTATTGCTTTAACACTTTCAATATGACTTTCCCAACGGGTTGCAGATAATGGTTTTGGAGTCAAACCTTTCACATGACTTCGAAGTATTTCTCACCGATGAGTTGAGCCAGAAAATAAAGTATAAATCTTTTGCACATACGCAAAAAAGTTTCTGGCTTTCATACATGATTTCGCCATATCACATAATGTAAGATTTAGACTATGACATCTACATGAAATGTAGAAAGCTCTAGGATTTACATCAAGTAGTCTTTTTTGCACCCCTTGATGTTTACCTATCACAAATTCAATAAAATTAGTTAACATAATAGTCAATAGTTTAAAATCTAGTTTAAGAGTATTATATTAAATTTAATAATTTACCTTTCATATTCGAACCATTATCATACCCTTGTCCTCTCACATCATTAATATCAAGTTTAAGATTATCCAAAACATTTTCAAGTTCTTTAAAAAGACCAAGTCCGGATGTATCGTCGACGGTTATGAATCCAAGAAAGTATTCTTCCACATTGATATCACTTGCATCGTCAACATTCACACATCTTATAATAATGGACATTTGCTCCTTATGACTTAAATCCAGAGTGCAATCAAGGATGATGGAGAAATATTTTGCTTTCTTTATTTTTGCAAGCATTGTTATTTTGATCTTGTTGGCCAACAAACTTATCAATTCATTTTGAATTTTATGGCTAAGATAATGATGATTTATTTCGTTGTTTACCACACGTCTAAGATGGTCTTCCATAATTGGATCAAATTCGGCCACAAATTCTATAAGTTGACAAAAAAGCCCATTATTTTTCTCATAAATCTTCTCATTTGATCCACGAAATGGCAAGTTATTTCTAGAAAGTGTTTTGACAACGCCAATTATACGCACAAGTACTTTTTTCCAACGTTGTCTCTCTTGGTCAATTTGAGCTTCCATTGCTTTATCAATTATTTTCTTTTGTTGAAGTCCCTTATGCAAATCAACCCATTTTATAAGATTTGCATTGTGCGATGGATTACTTTCATGCTCTCTTAACTTTTTAGATAAATTATGCCAATCATTGCATCCTTCACCGGCCAATTGAGATACCTTTTGTGTATGCTTGAAAAGTTTGCAACAAAAACAATAAACTTTATCACATTCATTTGAATATACAAGCCATTTTCTTTCATGCTCTTCTCTACGTGGATAGCCGCTAATGTAATGTTTAGAAGAAAAATGTCTACCATCAATCTTGCTTCTTGGAAATACATCATTTTCTTTTAAAATCTTAATCGGGCCATGTTGAATTAGCATAATTCTTTTGGTATCACTAATTATTCCCCATAATCCCGGATCATAATTAACATCAATGTCTTTTCCAAGATCAAATGTGGTTGTATCATTACCATCTTCATCAAAAGAATTGCCAACATCTTCATTATTTTCATCCTCCATAACTTCTACAATATGTTGATTGTCCATTTCTACATCAACATTTTCATTTATAGGCTCTTCATCATTGTCAATATTGATATTTATATTCTCATCCTCCTCCCAATTGGTTTCTTCAATTTGACTTCAAGTTTGAATTTTTTTATTTCTTACTTGAAATAAATTTGATATTGAGCCAACTAATGACTTTGTTTCTTCATCTCTCCGTTGCTTTTTTTTCTATTTTGATATCCAGAATTTTGTCTTCGATTTCTATCTCAAATTGTGATACAGCACAATATTAATATAGCAAATTTCAATTGTGTATTATTTACGTTTTAATTGCATAACACAATAATTCAAATGTTTTAAAACAATCAATTGTTAACTAGCTAATTAGTAATTAACATCAAATAACATAAAATAAATTATAACACATTTTGAGCCTCTATTTTTGTAATTTGGATCGTACCCGAAAAAAATATTTTTTGGAAATTTGTATTGTACCTGAATAAAGTTTAGTTAACATTTAACAACCAATTCTTATGCAATTATATACAAATTAGTGAAATGACAAATCAAAAAATTAATTTAGGGATTAGGGCATTTGATTTCTCTTAAGTTAACTTAGTTTAGGATCTGGAAAAAAACAACAAACTAACATAATCGGTATAAAAAATTCAATTGTTTGCGACTTTCATTGTTATTCATATTTCAGAAACTAACAAAGTTATCAAAATCGGTATTCAATCAACAAACAATCAATACCCCATAAACTGATAATTAATAAACATAAACTCACATAATTTAGAAATTAGGATTTGGGAATTAGGGCAAGAGACAAATCGACCTGACAAAATTGACGACGAGGCAGCGATGGACACCAGGACGAGGCAGCGAAGACGGACTTGAGGATTGAGGGCCTGAGGCGAAGCTGATTTGTCAGTTGAACGGAATTCGAGGTGGATAGCGGATTCGCGTTTTGCAGTATAAAATATGAAAATCGATTTTTTTTTCCGGTTTGTTGCCCCTGCGTGAAGTGTTGCCCTAGGCAAATGTATCCCTTGCCTATGTCTTGGGCCGGGCCTGATTAGAAGAGACGATGAATATTGGATTGAATGCGTGTTATATATTTTTGTGAGCTTTAATGCATAAACCAGTTAACCTGAATGTTTTATTGCATGTTATCTATTGGATCAAATGTATGAATATTGTATTGAATATTAACGTGCATGTTTTAATGAACCTAGAATATATTGAATTGAATATGTTATAATCTGAATGTTTTAGAGAT
Source organism: Allium fistulosum (assembly GCA_030737815.1). Lineage (NCBI taxonomy): Eukaryota > Viridiplantae > Streptophyta > Magnoliopsida > Asparagales > Amaryllidaceae > Allium > Allium fistulosum. The sequence goes on from CM060904.1 coordinate 726,963,208, forward strand.
CCGGAAAAAACCTGAATATTGTAATGAATGTTTTAATGTATGTTATAACCTGGCATTTATTGATTGATGGTCCATGATCCATTTGCTTTGATTGTCATGTAACAACCGAAAACAAAAAAGGGTCAATTTCTTCGTTCGTCATGAGACGACCAAAGCAAAAGAGGGTTAACTGCTTCGATCATCATGAAACGACCAAAGAAAATTACATCTTTTGCTTTGGTCCAACAGCTAAAGCAACAAACTTTGACCCATTGCATCATTTTCATTTGCATTGGTTATTGAACTAAAGCAATAGGGGTTAAACGACCGAAGAAAACGACCTATTTCGTAGTAGTGCATGTAGAAATTTTCAGTATATTATAGGATGATTTGCACCCACGTAATGATCTTGCATTCGTATAGGAGTTGCATTAGTATTATGCATTATTCACATGACCTATGTTGATTGATGGATGCACATTGTTGTTTGCGTATATTTCACCGTTACCATGTATTGTTTATTTACATTAATTTTACCATTGTTATATGTCTTATTTTGATAATTTGGTAGTTTTATATAAAGTTGAAAAACTGAAATTTTACAAATGATGGAATTTAAGGAATCCAGCATTTCCATTGCATAAATAAATTTTTCTAGCCCACATTTACATATAAAACGTTGAAAACTGATAGCATATGAAAGAGATGAATTATTTACTTATGGCACGCGTTACGGAGTCAAATGAGTCGAGGCCAAATTAGGGGGGTGAGGGAGGTTTTGGGATTGGGTCATAAAAACCCTAATTTTAGCTATAAATGTAGGCTCAACCCTCACTATTCTCCACTTTAAACCCTAACCGCTGCTTGAACGATATGAGTTCTACCTTTAAATCTCATCTTTCTCTTTCTCCACCATATTAAACAAATTCTTCAAAACCAAAACCTGAAATTAAATAAGATAAAGGATGGTAATCAACATACAATCAAGCATAGGAGCTAGAGACTTTATAACAAGGGAATACAAGGTGAGTGGACTTGTCTATGAAGTTGTTAACAATGTAAATAAGTGATTAAGATTCTTTTATACATCTATTTGAATTAGAACTATGATTTTGATTCAAATTAATCATTTCAAATTCAATTTTATATGAATTATAAACCCTAAGTAATGATTTTAACAAAATATAGGTTAAAACTTGAAAGGATGATAAGTTAGATAGAATTCACCTCAAAATCTTGTAGATCTAAATTTATGTTGTAGATCTGAACCAATTTAGATAAATTAAAATAGATCTATGCATATAATTTTTTGAAAATCATTTTTGACCTAATTGTATCCATTTTGAATAGCTATATACAGTTAATAGAATAAACCACACAAAAATTAAAATGGATAAGTATAGAAAACTTTGTTTAAAGACTTGTCTAATAGACGGGTTATATGAACTTAAGTTAAAATTGAATCCCGAAAGAACAAAATAAAAAAAGGAACATATAGGAAAAATGACCTATTCAATCATTTGAAACCAAAGGAAAACGTTTGGAATTATGTTAAAATGTCTGAATATAGGAGGCCAGATGTCTAAAACTATACAGAGCCTAATCCGAAAGAAATACGTAATAATATGACTAGATTCAAACATGTGAAAAAAGGGACCAGGCATCTAAAGTTAGTCAGTTATTTGGATTGAAATTCAAATGCTTGTTACATGTAGAAAATTTTAGTGCACGTAGTCAAAGTTTGGGTCTAGAGCCAGACGTTTGATTAGTTGAAGAAAGCCCATGTTAAAGCTGGACCTAGTGTAGGCTAAGCATTATGGATCGGGGTGACTTTCTCCTACTTCCTTAAATTATCGAGTGTTTACATAATTACATAGAGCTATGTAATAGGATGGATCATCCACACTTGATGACGTGCATAGGTTTATTCTTCACGATGTTGTATAATGTGATACTCAACACAGTATGTGATTCCATCACAATCGGATGCTTTGGGCATACAGACGCTAACGAGGAGGTTACTCAATGTTTTAGGGGAAAGATAGGCTCAATCGTTGTGAGGTATACCTGGTGTTGTACATAGTTACGGGCACTAATGGGAAGGTTATTTAATGTTTTAGAGGCAAGGTAGGCTCCACCATTGTGAGGTTTATTCGATATTGTGCATAGAAAATTGGATAACATACATTAAAAAGGAGGTTACTCAATGCTTTTGGGGGCAATGTGAGTTCAGGAATTATGAGTTATACTTGGTGTTTGTACAAAGAAGATATGTTACATTGACCATTAGGATTGTACGATGGGCCAGTTTACCATCGATGTTGTTTACTCGATTAGAGCTTCAGGCGGTTTACATTGGAGATTGTCTACTCCATATATTCATTAGAATATTCGTCATTGAGAACGTTTGTTCATTGAATGGTTAGATGTATAAAGGGTTGATGCATTATAGTGCTATAGTGTGCAGATTGACTAATACGTATACTTAGAACATATCCACAAATGGAAACCCTTAGGTCGTGTAGGTTATATTGGAAGTTAAATTACTTATCAACACCATACTATGAATGATATAATTCACTCACCAGTCCTTGTCTGATCACCTCCATTTCTCACTCTTCGTATCTATTACTGGAGGACATGATAATAGTTGAAATGATCGGGATAAGTTGCATAGAGAATTCAAAGATATATTTATTTATAGTTGTTCTCTTCTTTACCTTATTTTATTTATCATACTCATTTATATTATATTGTCATTTGGAGACTATATTTTATTAGTACTTGTATGGACCATGACTATCTTGAGACAATACTGAGTTGGGATTATTTTCAATACATATATTTTATTTTCTTCCACATAGAGATCAAAATGTATAGAATGTTTTAAATTTATATTTGTCTCTATATCGTGCAATTCATAAAACTTAACAATTCGTATTTCTTGGTACGATGCTAATTGAAATGTTGTTTTGGGCCCTAGATCGATATGTCGAGAGATGTGGGTTGTTACACATTTTTCTACCATATCATGTCAAAAATTTGCAATTTACACTCTATATGTTCATGTGATCTTTCTCCTATTCAAAAGGTGATAAATGTAACTCCTTATTAATTATGTATTTGTCGCGTTTCTGATCTGTTGTCTTTATAATTAATAATTTGACCCTTTACATATCTAAATTTTAGGACACAAACACCAAACCAAATTACACTTGCTTCATGTCTACTTGTTTGTCACACAACTTGAAATATGAACATATTGATATGTTCTTATACACGTAACAAACATTAAATGAAATTAATTAATATAGTTAATTAATAATATTAATAAAATATGATTTTATTAACGTTAACTAGACTGGACCTAGTAAAAGTCAAAATATTTCATAGGCCTACTTTGATCCAAAGAGGGAACTCTTTTTTAAAACTCAACCAATTTACCCGCTCTAGACAGGCTCAGTTCTGTTATATAGAAAATTTATGTGTACTACCGAGCCAAAAAGTGGAGCAACACCCGTAAAACTGAATTAAAATGTAGAGATCTAGCTAGAAATAGTAAAGTATGAAACACATGAAATTTTTATAGCGGTTTGAAAATTTTGAGGCCTACGTCCACTTTAATTTTATTATTAAGATTGTTTGTCACAAGTACAAGGGATTTCAAGTTCTAACAGCTTAGAATGGCAAAATTAAGATTTTTTTTATGACAAGGTCGTGTAGAGATAGAGGGTGAAGATAAAGTGCCAAAGGTCCCTTTTGAGTTGCCATATGCTTGTTATTTATAGAGAAATCGCCAATCAAAATCACTGGATCTTGAAATACCAAGTCTAACTCCAGGTCCGAGTCTCTGGCCAATAAAATCATCTAGATACCAATCATTAGTGACCAGTACCGATCTGATTTTATGATGGCAAATGGTACCGTCTACCTCCACTTTGTCTTCTATCTTCAATCCATAAAGTTCCGAGCACTATTTTCCTAGTAATTTGGTCATCATCGAGAGGTTTTGATATCTTCAATACTTCTCCTTTTCTTCGGAGCTTTTTGGAGTTCTTCACCTATTCCTTCAAAAATGGGACTCAGAATGATCATTCTAGCCAGGAACTTATAAGTCGTAGCTCCAAAGCCCTATATTATGCTTAAAAACAAATCGGTTTCGACCTGAAAGTGGTCGGTATCAAGATGTTTTCTTGCCTATTTTGAGAATTCTAACCCTTTGGGGCTTATCCCAATGTCCTTCCAAGCCTGCTCTCAAGTCCCCTAACTATTTAATCTTCATCCTAATGTCTAGATTCATTTGAAAGCCACTTGCTCTAAAAGCCAGATAACAGTTGCCCCCAAAGTATGATTATGTTAGAAACAAAGCACGCTTTGGAACAAGACAAACGTATACCATTATCCATATAAGTCTGTTGATGATAAAGGAGTTGCTCTAAAGTGTCTTCTCTATTCCATGGACATCCGTTCCATTGCTTTAAATAAAAATAGTACCACTTTCCATACCAAGGTTAAGATTCATACTATGTAGATCGTTCCATACCTCAGGCATGTACCTATTACTTTTCTTTTATGTTCCCATCCTTTCCCTCTATATTTGGGTTGAAATGTCATGTCAGCACCGACCTACTTTTCTTAGTCAGCTAGTACCTATAAATGCCGAACACTTAGCTAATTTTCCACATTTCAATCTTTAATGTGTTGTTTTCTTCTCAATGCTGAATCCTTGTGATCCAACTGCCAAGGCCTAGACCACTTTCCATCACTCATTGTCGATTGTTTGAAGTTGTCACACTCTCTCCAACTTGATGCCAGTACTAGATCTCTATTTCGACAACCGCTGCATCATTTAAAGATCTCGGCTCTGACTTCTTTTAGTTCTAGATCTAGATCCAAATTTGTAGGTTGGTTGTCGAAGTTCCTAATCATAGTGGCAGCTGTTAGGTCATCGTTGACCGCCTTGGGGCATTCAACGATCGATTGACAATAATGGCCTAAATTTTTTGATTTGGCCAAGCTCATATCCTTGACTATTGCTAATGTGAGAATTCCCTAAGGAGTTCTTAGGCATATCTCGAAGTAAGCACAACACCTCCTTGGGCAACGTTGGTCCATAGTCGCTCCATGCATTAGCCCCATGCTTTCCTTATATGCTTTGGTTTGCTTTTTATAATGCCAAAGGCTCCCTCACTTGGAATGGTCACAAGCACCAACTCAACTAAGAAAAGTACGAGTCGACCTCACTTGAGATTGGTCAACTACAAATTTCCATTTTAATGTCCGTCAAGATGGTTCTTTTCCAAATAACGGGCACGACGATTATGCTCCAACTGTTGACTAATTCTTTTGTATAGCACTTTCAATTACTGCAAAACCCATGTTCCTACAAAATAATGCCCGCATTACTTCGGATATCGGCTCCATTATCGATTATCCAACGATAACGGGTAAGATTCGACATACAGTTCCATTGTACAACGTGGCTCGTTTTCCAGGACGAGTGGGCTATCTACACAAAATGGACTGCTCATTGTGTACGAGACACAAGGATCACACTTAATAGATTATCACTTACAAATTCCTCAATAGATGTTCAGAATCTGATAGTCAACAAACGTCGACAACCGTTGGGTTTTGAGTGTCGATCACACGGGTCCACAAAATAGAATTCCAAATAAAACATATTTAACCATGTTCAAGATTGAGTTTTCTTATCCAGAATGAAACACCATTCTCCTTGATTCATCATTAGCATTGAGTTGTCAATGCCTCCTGAAGCTAGGCTTCCACAGCTCAAGCTTCGACTTCTATGTCTTCCAAAACTAAACGTTCAATTATTGCAGAGCTGCAGGGAATGATAGTTCTAGCAGATCCAATTCAAGACAATCCCCTTCCTATTAATGTTCAAGTTGGTTTAAGAGTTCTCAATGGTCCTTTTGAACAAATGTTGATGATTCTAACAACCAAGTCACTACGAATAATATGCCTCCAACATGGAATACTAGAGAGTGACGTCCTACTCTCGATAATTAATCAAAGGGCGCACAATCCTCTGATGGGTTATAAAGCCTACAACAAGTATATAAGCCTAGGCGGTGCTGTACCACCCTTTAACTTGTTCCTCCGTGTGTTTCTCCAATAGCTAAAGCTCGTTTCCACTCAGGTCCATCCTAATGGCTATGCCTTATTGAGTTCTCTGTACATTCTATTCATAAAACAAATTCAGTGACCTCCAACTTTCGAGGAGCTAGCTTCAAACAATGAATCAAATTTCCATCTCTAATGATCATAGAAGCCTGGTGTCGGTGTAAGGTTATCGAAGCGCTCCATGACAAGCGTTCATACTTCAAGAACGAGTATTTCTATGTTCGTTGTCCATAAGGCTTCAATAGGCTATGGAATCTGGAAGTAAAAGAACTTCTTCCTTTCAGTTCTCCTCATACTTAGATCCTTATTATCCAAGAGTTTAACTCCTTTCCATTATCTTCACATATATTCCTGCTCGAGACAGGAGTGATGTGCATTCCAAGACTCTTCAGACCCTCAAAAAATTCACCATTAGCTTTCGCACCAAGGTTCACCTCTTAACAAATGAGAATCTTCACTAATTAGAAGCGTATAAGCCTGCTTGACTGTGAGAACGACTGGTCGAACAGAGACGAAAGTCGGCCATAGTGATGTCCACCAGTTCATTCACCCCATTTGCAGCTCTAGCAAAGATATCCAAGGGGGTGTCGTAGGTCCATCCAGAACGATGAACATCGATGAAGGCATCGATAGAGTGGGAGAAGAAAGAAAAGGAGAGAAATGAGACATAGAAGTGATCCTCGAGGAAGAGGAATGGATGAAGATAAGTGAGTGAAAGAAGAAAGTGATGAAGAGGGTGATGACAATGAAGACAACAATGGCGAATCATATGGAGAGACATCCCTGGACGGTACCAAGTTTCTTATCTCACCACGCTTGAGGTGGATAATAGTCAAGACTTCCCCGCAGTTAGCTGATCCAACTACGACGCCAATAATTGAGGCAAGTCCTCCAACTAGTCATTCAAAAAATATCTTTAACTGGGTGAGTGACTATGACATTCCTATTGGCAACGTTTTTAAGAAGTGTTCTCCTGTATTCAGTTTTCCATCGGATGGCATCCTAGCCGAGGGAGGAGAGACTCCATCCTTATTGCCTTCTAAACACGGTCCATAGAGAACTCAAGGCGATATGAGCACTCCATACACTTCTAAGATCATGAACACACATACCTTATAGTCATTCACATTCCATTGTTTCAAAACTAATACGATCCTTTCTTTTATTTAAGATACAATGGGAAGGGACTGATTTAGCTATCTTCACTCCAGCATCTCTGAACAAAGAAAAGTAACTTCAGAGCGCTATCCTCCTCACTTCAGTTCTTATAGAGAAAACAAAACAGGTGAAGAGAGAGCACAGAGGAAAGATAAAGATCTCTAAGAGGAAATTGTCCACCGGGCCAAAAGCAATAGAAAGAAAAGGCATGCTGAGGAGAAGGAAACTACAATCGGGGAAAAAGACATAAGGATTCACGTGACTGCCATGGTTCCTCTTTCAGTCTTCCTCTATCTCGGCCTCAACCATATCTTTCCTCCCATCAACAGCATCTAGCATCACTTTCCCTGACTACTACAGCTCCTCGACCCCATCAATCCAAAGGAATCTCTATTCGCCCATCGAGCAGAATGAGACCACTTTCCCAAATCCTTGCTTGACCAGGATCAAATTTGACTGGGACCTTAAGGAAATTTCTATAAAAGAGGCTGAACACAGGGTTGGAGGAGTTCAGGACTACTTGACTAGGGGTATGAGTGGAAGAAGCTAGCCTTCACCCTCTTTGACATCAACAGAATTCATCAAATTGACATTCAATCATTTGATAGAGAAGAAGAGCTATGAAATGATCATAGATGTGTATAAGAAAGAGTTGGCCAAATACTTGGAAGAATGAGATACAGCTCAAACGTTGTCAAAGAATGCCAAAGACTTGGTCGAGGAGATGAGAAACACCCACAATCAAGCTGAGATTGTGATGAAAATCAAGTCAAAACTTCTCATGAAGAGAATGCTTATCTCATGATGTAGCTCGCAGCCAAGGACTTGACCCTCATAGAAAAAGACAAGGCTATCCAAGACCAGGAAGTAGACTTCCAGAAACTCTGTACTGACAATGAGAAGCTTTAATCTGCCCTGTTCCTAGTAAAAGAGTAGAAATTAGAGGCTCGAGTTAATCATGCTGCAACCATGAGCAAGCTAATTGATTTGAAAAAGCATGTGGCGAAAGAAAAAGAAGACTTGAATTCTACCCTCCAACAGTTCTTTGCCAACTTTATCCAATATAAGAACTTAAAGTGGTTAGGAAACACTTATTCTGTCACTTTTGTCGATGCATAGGAAGAGGTAGTTTGTTGTGCAGCTGCATCCATTGAAGGCCTCACTGAAGATGAATTAAGATCCAAGTACCTCAATGACGATGACATTAAAAAGTTGGAGGAGGGAAAGGCGATCCTGGCTGTAAAGAACGCCACTATTGTTAAAGCTATCACTAAAGCTCTTGTTGGTTCAAGTGCATCGGGCCATGCAGAATAATCATCCCTAAATATCTAAGACCTTACAGTGAAGGTTCCAACATCCAAGGGGGCCAGTTCATAAATGACCTAAATATCGTTTCAGTTTCTGTGGAAGTTACTTACAATGTGCCCTACATTCCTATTTCCATTTCCCGATCCATCCTATAGGCTAAAGAAGAGGGTAAAATTACAATATCTTCTACCAAGGGAACCCTGACCAGTAAAGGTATTTCCCTCGTTTCTCCATTGTTCAAGATCCTTCGGTTCTCATCCGAAACCGTTACTAGCCTTTGCTTCTCTGTTTCTTAACTCACAAGTCATCCCTCTCTTCCACCTCCTCCGTATCCAATTGCACAAGGCTTGGGTCCCGTCAATATCGTTACCAAGTCAACCTCCATTACCATGGGACTGGTCGTTCTGAGCCTTCCCTCCATTACCATAGGTCCGGTCATTCCGAGCCTTCCCACCAACTTCATTCATGGTCCTAATTCAGAAAAGAACGTGGCTTTGGAGGGATTAGACAATACTTCGTAGTCCCGAGGGGAAGACAACACCATTACCAGTGCTTTGGGATTAACCGGTACCACTTCTATGGGAAGAGGTTAAGGATCAATGTTTCCATAGTGAAAATCAAAACTGAGACTGGGCTTGAGAAATCAACTACTACTAAAGAACCAAATCCCTCTACGAGAATCTTTTTTTAACCATCAACCTCCTAAGTGCAACAGTACCGATGCCACTACAGAGACATCTAAGCCCCTTATAGACAGGCCTTAAGATCCTACCATCATAATTACTGAAGGAGACCCCACTCCCTCTGAAGGCATCACAACCAAAGGGTGACAAGAGCAAGAAGAGACCTCGCGATGGTTCGGGAGGCGAAGGTGGCAAGAAGAAGAAGACACATAAGCTTTCTACTTAGCCTTTAGTGATGATGAGGCAGTTTCTTTTTATCTCTTTTTGGTTGTATATTTTGGTTTCCTTTTGTAAATAGGACGTGATTATGCCGGACCAGCCCCCGCAACTGATGTACATAAAAAGGAATGTAATCAAAATTGCTTTTTCTGTTTCAATCTTTGTCTCATTTACATTTCCACATTTTATATATTATTCATGCCTATATATAACTACCTGGATATATAATATAACTGCTTATACCATAATTTATCCATATTATACATGTATGTGTTTATGTATTGCTTTTACTTACTGTAACTCTATACATATAAGTAATATTCCTACAATTGCTTTAATTATATTCCATTATTCCATTTTATTTACGATTGCCAAAGTGTTTCCATTTGGCTAAACAAAACTAATATTGAACCAACTCTGCGGTTATTCCACTTTACCTTTGGTTGAGTCTCCTCCGACCATTAACAAGTCATAAATATACCAAGTTTCGTGCCGCTCCCTATCTCTAGTAAACAATGGTTTTGGATGTTCATATCCTAACTTTTCCTATTTCACCAATAACTGAGCGTGATCGATGTTATCCGTTGATTACCACCACTCGACCTCGGTCAAGCATGTCATTAGACTATAAGTAGGAATGTCCTTTTTTTAATTTCGCAACACACTAAGTCCTATCTTTGAAACCTAGCCTTCTACATGCCATAATCCAAGCATCACTCTTCAAACTTGCCTACCTTCGGGAATTGGTCGAAGGTTAACAACATGAGGGCAAATTATCTGACTACCCCTAGCTGATTATACTCTCTCAGTCCTGATCTTAGACTAAAGGAGTCCGGAGGTACTTACTTTTGGGTACCATCTTTCAATCTCACCTATCTGCTGGTACTGAATTCAACGAATATCCTCGGTTGTCCTCGACCAAGTACGTCCTACTGGGCAGTAAGCGTGGTCGTGAAAATTCTGGTTGCATGTCAGTTCCTATCTCTGGAAACTAATGCTTCAGATGCCTATCTCTGAGCATCCACTTTCAGCCTCACCTATATATCTCCGGTGTTGACCGAGAGTATCCTTTGATTATCCTTGGCCTATCCCATCCAGCCAATTCACAAGTGTGGTCACTTGAGATTTCAACTGCGCACCAGTTTCTATCTCTAGGATTGAAGCTTTAGCTACCAAATTTTGGATATTCCTTATCGACTTTGCCTATATACGAGCAATAGTCAATACCAGGTGAATATGGTCGAATTATTCAAGTGACCCTTATGATTATATTCCTTTGTCCTGATCCTTAACCAAAGGAGTTGGTACCTATCTCTAGGTACCTGACTATACTACTAATAACACCACACTGGGTTTTGCTTACAAGAATGCGGTTCCATTGATTCAGGAAGCTAGCTTTATGTATACATGAAAAACGTGGCATGTCCCGCCTTATTACATTGCCACCAATTCATTAGGATGGCTTATTTGCAGAAAATAAATTAAGTAAAACTAAGTGAAATAGAGTCGCACATAGATCGCTATTCCATGCCCATGGAACAGGATTCCATCAACATTGGCCAGCTTGAAAGTGTCATCTTCAAGCTTTTGTTCGATTGCATAAGGACCTTCATAATTCGAATCAAGTTCCCCCATACCCGGGAGGACTCATTTCAAAAATATATCCCCTACCTTAAAGGTACAGCTTCAGACCTTGGTGTTAAAAATGTCGTGCAACTCTTTTCTAGCGAGAAGCTATCTTAATTCAACCTCTTCTCACTTCTCATCAATAAAATCAAGGAACTCAAGTAAGAGTACCTTATTGACTTTGGGGTCGTAACGATTTATCTGATGAGAAGGGACTTCAAGTTCAATCAGTATCATGGCCTCTTATCCGTAGGCCAAAGTGAATGATGTAAGCTTAATTACGGACTTGTAGGTCATCCTCTAAGCCACACATTATAAATGGAAGCTCATCAACTCATTTACCTTGGCTTTGATTAATCTCTTCTTCAAGATGGACTTGATGACTTTATTCATGGCCTCCATCTGTCCATTTCACTTATGGGTATGCTACTATCGAAAAGCTTTTCTTGATCTTGTACCGGTTGCAGAAATCGTTGAACTTAGTTGTTCGTCGACGGAAATTCAATCGGTTTAGAAAACCATCGAATGAATTTTAAATTAAAAATAACCGCAAGCGCACGGTGTACGAATGTAGCATGCAGCGAATACGGGTCGATCCGCAGGGAATTGATGATTTAAATTTTCTACTCAATCAAATTAACCAAAGTTGAAAAATGTGAAGCTAAAAATGTAGAAAACTAGCAAAAGAAAATTGATAGAAAAATGAGGGTTAAATGACAATTTAGAGATAATTCCACTCTCTAGATCACATAGTTCAATAATTTATGAAATTATGATCTCTCTTCTTTGGTCATAAATGAGTTTAAATGATGTGTTTATCATAAGTATGGCTCATTTGTGCTATTAATTAGCTCAACATAAGCCATCAAACTATAACACAACCTTTAAACCATTTTTAATTCTCATGAAAAATGACAACAAGTTGAAAGTAAAATCTATTTTAAGTATGGTCTATTAACTATTAATTAGAAATATAGACCATCAAATTTCAATTTCAACATTCACTTCTTTGCCATATCATATTTAGATGAAGAGGCAATTTTTGTTTGTGATTGTTTAAGCATAGCCTATTTTGTGTCAACAATATAGGCTATCAAATTCAATATGAAACAATAAATCACATCAACATTCATTTAAGCACAAAAGAGAGTAATAATTATCAAAATGTTGAAGCTACATGATTAGAGGCTTCATTACCCCTAAATTGAAGGGATTAGCCTCTCATTTGTGTTATCATAACAACACAAGTAGCTTGCAACATGAATGAAAAAGAAGAGGAAAAGAGAGCTAATTAACAAGAAATAAAACTAATCTACTTGCATTAAAATCAAACTAAACTACTAGCATGAAAGGAAATAAACAAGAAAAGAAAAGAGCAATGTATTAAAGTTGCATAAAAAAATTACATAAAGAGAAAATGGCTAAGTAGCCATGAAAAGAAAAGATAAGCTTTCTTTTATTTTGAGCCTAAAAACTAACTAAAGAGAGACTAAGGGAGAGGAAGGTTACATGAAGATATGGGGTATTTATACAAGTGTTAAACCCTAATTCATATTTTTGGGGAATGCCCAAAATGCCCTTGTAGGAAGTGTGGTGGCCAAGTTATCATTAGCTTCAATAATCCCTCACTTAAATGTACATGAAGCCATTAATTTCATAAGCATGTGCATTAGCCTCTAATTTGTACATTAAGGTAGGTGGGTAGGTGGGGTCCTCCATTATCTTCACTTTGAATTATTTCCATCTTCATTTGTTCTCTTCACTCTTGTGCATGCATATATAATCATGTAACCACTTGTATATGAAGCCAAATTCCTATAAAAAATATAGAAATTTCTAATTAACTTTTCTCAAATTAATATATGCACAAAAATGACCATTTTTCCCTTGGATGAAGATGAATATGTGACGATTTGAAAATAATATGAATTTTGGTTTAAACAAGTTAAAATACCCGATATGATCATTTATTTAATTTAAATAGATTAAATATGGTGGTAAAAATATACACATTTACGTGCACATCAAATACCCCCACACTTATCTTTTTATTCGTCCTCGAATTAAGGAAAACTAAGATAAATCCGTTTTCATAGGGAGCACGATTGCATTGAGCATATGCAACAAGCCATTAAACCTCTGGGTGTCCCCAGTAGGACGAGTGTTGTCTCGTGAGGGTTTTCAGCGGATACTATCCACAAAATCGAAATGCAGGATGAAAATATTTACAGAATGCAAGATTTATTTACAAAGAGATGAATGCGAGTTTTTAGAAATATTTACAAATGAAAGATTTACTTTTAAATAGACACAACTAAGTTAAATATAGGTTTTGGTCATTATCTTGAAAAATTAAGTCATTTACTTGTCAAAATTTCCAACAAAAATAAAGTTATCAAAGCAAATATACTATAGTTTAACTCGTTGTTTCGGTTGATAACAAAGTGTAACTATGAAATGGATCCTTAGTTGATTATTAAAGTTTATTAAAGTGGTATTTTCATTTCTTTTCAATAACAAGTCAAATCAAATAAGTTAAAATAGTGCTTGGATTTCATTTGCTTACTCTCTTCATTTTTTCTTTTGAAAATTTTATTGATATTAACAATATATACATATGCCTAACTCAGATAAACTGAGGCCAGATATATTACCCATGCACTGCCTTTCGGACTGATGTGAGGGGAATACAGAGCGTGGAGAGTGAACACACGAGTGTGAACACCTATTGACTGTAGGCGTTATTAAAAAGAATTTATATATATATACACACCTAGCTCAGATAAACTGAGGCCAGATATACCGATCATGCACTGCCTTTTCGGGCTTACGTGAGAAAGGTACAGAGTATGGCGAATGTACACACAAGTGTGCACACCTGTCGACCGTAGGTGAAAATATTTACATATATACAAATGTTTTTTTTTCAGAATTTTTTCAGAATTTTTTTTTATAGAAAGAGAGAGTTTTTGCAAAATCATCTTAGCACCATTTAACTTAGAAGACAAAAAAAATGTTATATCCTTTACTTTAAATTCACCACTTTTTAAAACAAAGATTTTCAATTAGGATATATTTCATAATTATCACGTATGAATCTTCCTATATACTAGTTCAACCATTTTTATTTGTAATCAAACTTCATTTTTATTTTTGTTAAGACGAATAAATTTTCAAAAATTTCAATTTAATAAACCAAAACCATATATTTATCCTATTGTGTTTTTTTAAAAAATAAATCAAAAGAAAATTTGTTTTTGGGTTTTTTTTTAATTTTTTTTTGATATTTTAAAAGAAAAGGCAAAAATAAACCGTGAAAAATAAAATAAAAATGAAGATGAGTCGCCCCCCCACACTTGATTTTGACTGTGTCCCCACGGTCAACCCAAGTGGAAGGAAAAAATAAAACAAAAATAAAAAGATGACCTATATTTACATGAAGGTGAACAGTATTTACACGAGATCAGAAAGTATATCGTCAAAAAGTAAATGAAACGGTCTTCCAAAAACCGATTCATTTGCCTCGTCAAGTATACGAGACACAACTTAAGTTCAGAAAACAAAACCATACGAGATTTTGAAGTTGAATTTGGATTTGGAAAAACGAATGTCGTTTTATTAAAAATCTTACGAGTTGTTTCCTTTTCGATGATTTTTGGGGTCGATAAAACAATTGATTGAAATTCAAGTTCATTTTCACCAATTTGAAATTCAAGCTTATCATTGAAAACTTCTTCAAAATTATTGATTTCAAAATCAAAGTGGTGATTTAAATCTTCCCCGTCGGAATTTAACAACTCGTCATCCACAAGTCCAAAAAATTTGTGTTTAATAAATTCGTCTTCCTTTGTTGGATTATCAACAACTTTATTGCGTATCTCAAGTTCAAAATCCAAAGTTGTTGTATTCAAATTTTCGAAATCGAGAAAAGGAAGATCGAATTTTAAATTTGGTTCCACACCCTCAAAAGAATTGAAATCCAACTCAATTACCGTGTTTTCAACAACTTCATTAAGATTGTTATTTTCAATTTTAAAAGTTGTTATTTGAAAATCGTCGATTTGGGTAAAAGATGGATTATTACTTAACTCGTCACACGTTGGGATTTGGTTTTGTTGTTCACGTTGTTTCATATAAGTTTCAAACAATGAATCCGTGTGGTTATCGTAAATTTCATTCATTTGTTCTACAAAATCCAATTTGTAGTTATTAAGTTGAGAATTTTCGATTTGGATTTGTTGAGAACAAAACTTTTCACATGCGTCATAATCGAGATTATTCCCATTGCCAAAATTATTTGAAAAGTGAATCACATTTTTGTTTTGATTTTGAAATTCATTTTGGAGTTCAAAATTGAATTGGCATGGGTTATACTCGAAATCGTTTGAATTTTGAAGTGAATTCAAATTTTGATTATTTTGAAAACTTTGATTTGAATCATTGCCCAAATATGAATTACACAAATCATTTATCATTTGATTTTGTTGTGTAGAAGTTTCAAGTAAAGACGAAATGCTCTTTTCGAGATTCGAGGGTTGGTCATCGTTTTGAAAATTATGTTGTTCAAAATTCGAATTGATTAAAGAATAGTTGTCGTTAAAATATCCATATGAATTTGGAGTGAAATCGTATGAATTATATTGGTTTTCACAACCATTGTAAAATTCAAGTGAGCGGGGAAACTCGGACATTTTCAAGAATGTTTTTGTTTTTGTTTTTTTTTTGCAAAGGAAAAATATTTACAAATAAAATTTATTTTTCAAAAAGGAGATTAATTTTTGTTTTTTTTGTTTTTCAATTTTTTCTTTGTTTTTGAAAAGGTTTTATAATTTTTTTGGATTTTGGTTTTTCTAAATTTTTTTGGATTTTTTGAAATTTCAAAGGAAAAGGATTTAAAAATTTCAAGGGAAAAGGAATATTCACAATTTTTTTAGTTTTGGATTTTTGGATTTTTGTTTTTTTTAAATATGCATGAACTAATGCAACTAAATGAATGCAAGGGCTAATTACTAATGATTTATCCTAAGTTAACCCAAAATTGTATAATTACAAATTGTCTTAAATCAACAAGATAGTTCTCAGCCAGGTAACGGACAGGATTTATCGGTGCACCACGAATCACCGTAGCAATGCAACCGAAGGTTTAAGTACCTTCAGTGGAACAACCACTATAATATTTACGAATCACCGTAATATTTATAAATGGTTATTTCTCTGTCGTAGCCTAGACACCAAGAAATTAAATTGTTCAAAGAAGACAACTTGTTAATATACAATTAAAAGTTATCGATGTCTAATCGTTATTATTAATCAAAATCTAGGATGAAATGCAAAGCAGAAAATAAACGTGTATTAACAATGCAACTACGAATGAAATTTTGGCTTTTTTTTGAATTTTTCTTTTATAAAATGTAAGCAAACAACAATGCAAGGCAAATAAAAACAATATATATAGCAAACAAGCAGGTTTTTTTGGCAAGCAAAGCGAAGCAATTATTTTTAGTAAGCAGCTCCTTTCCTTTTCTGCTTTTGCAACCTGAAAATAAAAACAAGATATATATACAGTTTTTTTTATATCGAAGAAGAAACTAAAATAAATGAAAAACAAAACAAATTCAAAACAACTTTTTTTTGGAAGAGACTCTTTGTTTTTGTTTTTTTTTTGAATTTTTTTATTGGAAAGGAAACTTAAAAGTACTGTTTTACTTAAAAAAATTCTAAAAAAAAATATATATCAAAGAAAAAAAAACCTAAAACAATTGAAAACAACCCCCTTTTTTTATAACTACTACCAGATAGATTTTCTCCCTTATTTTTTTTTGGGTTTTAGAAAAACAAAAAGAACAAAAAGGAGAATAGGAAGCAAAATGAAAATAAAACAAAACAAAATAAAATAATATAAAAAAAAGGAAAAGAATCCCACCTGGCCCACGATAATTCGCACGGTTTAACGTTATCACCCAAACTCTCTGGTAATAGAAACCGAAAGCAAAAAAAAAATGATATTCGATCTTCTCAAATTTTCACATAAATCGAATTCGCACACACGTTCGAATTCGTTCAACTCTGTTCAAATTCGCCAAATTTTCCAAAGACAACCCAGAATTCGTTCAAATTCGTATAAACACATCCCAAATTTCAAAACTTTCCCAAAATCAATCCAACGTTCAAACAAAAACCAATTTGCGGGTTCGAGGCGATGTCGGTTCTTGGTTGATTCAATTGAGTCTTCGATTGTTGGCGATTGGGTTGCGGGATTGAAGGCGAACGGGTATTTGGGTTGTTGATTGCAGAGGGTGGTCGCGATTATAAGACTGCAGAAGTTCAAAATTGGTTTCGTGGGTATTGATGATGGCTTTTGGAGAATTTTCGTGGATAGAGGAGGGCGATTGGGCTGCTAGAGACTGTTCGTGAGTTTGGGTGATTTCACGGGATAGGATTTGGATTTCGAAGTGATTTAGGGTTTCATTAGAAGATATGGAGTTCGACTGGGGGAATTTGGTGAAATGGTGAGGCGATTGGGGAGCTGCGAAGTTTGAGGAGATGTTCGAGTAGGTTGCTGGAAGCGAATTTGCAGGAGGAGATTGCAATGTGGTAAGGTTAACGATTCATCTTTTTTTTTCGGTTGATGTCAGTATATTGGTGTATGTCAGATGAATACACTGCACAGTGCAAGTGGTTATGTTGGAGTAGTGGTTGCAAAGCAGAGGAGGAAGTTGAACTCGTGAAGTATGGTTGGTGGGAAGAACTGCTGTTTGTTGAGGGGCGTGTATATGGAAGTGTATGTTGAATGATGAGAATGGAAAGCAGTGAAGATTTGAGAAGCAGTGATGGACTTGTTGGTGGAGGTCAGGTAAGGGGATGTGAATGAGTTTGTGGTAGAGGGGAATCTGTGACAGTGATGAAGTATTGATGGTCTGTGGTCGATGTAAGAATAGCAGCAAACAGTTTGTTGAGGTAGAGTGATGTACATGAGAAGAAGGAATGGTCTTGTGATAGGGTGGTGGAATGAACTGTTTGTGGTAATTGGAGCAGTATGGAATGATGTGATGTTCAAGTTGTATGAGAGTGAAATTGTTTGGGATATTGATGGTGATTTTATTGCCGAAGGTAGTTCGTTGAGAGCAGTTGTTGAATTGTTGTAGTGAGTAGCAGATGTGAATAGGAGGGCGTAAGGCAATAGTATAAAGGCAGTTGTATTGCAGGTGATGATGTGGCAAAATTTTTTTGGTAATGGGGTGATTGCTGTGTTGGGTGATGAAGTGGGAAGTGGAAGTGTGGTTGTGTTACTGAGGAGAAGGATGGATGCAATGGTGGGTATGGGGATGTTGCTTGACTGTCTTGAAGCAGTAAGATAGTTTGTAGACAGTGATGTTTAGAGAAGCAAAGGTTGTTTAGATGGCCTAAGTGAAGTATATGATTGATCGGCAATGTATGGTAGGGGAATTGAGGAAGGCAGTGGCCAGGTAGATGTTTTTGTTAGGTTGAATGACGTGGTGGGGTATTTCAAGGCAGCAGCAGATGGCTGGAGGAAGTGTTATTGAGAGGTTATGGTAGAGATTATATTTATTGGCAGAGTTGACGAGTGGATGGAGTTTGCTAGTGACTGCTTTGTGAAGTATTTGGTTGGTGTTTGTTGCTTTGTTTGGTTGTGGTTGAAAGTAGCAGCTATGGTGAAGGAAGAGGGCGGGGAATGGTAATAGAGAAAACAGTGCACAGTGTAGTGTAGTTTTTTTTTATATAGAAATCCAGAATGCACAGCGATGAAGGTGTCATGAATTGAAAATGTGTAACAAAATTGGAGATGAATGCAATGTTCTCTTTTTTTATGTTGATTGTTGTTTTTTTTTCTTTTTTTCTTTTTTAAGAGAACACAAAATGAAATGACACAGCAAAATGAAATTACAGAGAATGAGAGAAATGAAATGCAAATTGTAAAACAATAAATGAACTGAGATCGACAAAGAAGTGAGAATGTAATGCAAACTTTTTTTTTGAAATGCAAACACACACAAAATAAAAAAACACAAAAATCAAACAAAGAAAAATAATTTGAAGAATAGAAAATCAAAATCAAATCAAGTTCCCTGGCAACGGCGCCAAAAACTTGTTCGTCGACGGAAATTCTATCGGTTTAGAAAACCATCGAATGAATTTTAAATTAAAAATAACCGCAAGCACACGGTGTACGAATGTAGCATGCGGCGAATACGGGTCGATCCGCAGGGAATTGATGATTTAAATTTTCTACTCAATCAAATTAACCAAAGTTGAAAAATGTGAAGCTAAAAATGTAGAAAACTAGCAAAAGAAAATTGATAGAAAAATGAGAGTTAAATGACAATTTAGAGATAATTCCACTATCTAGATCACATAGTTCAATAATTTATGAAATTATGATCTCTCTTCTTTGGTCATAAATGAGTTTAAATGATGTGTTTATCATAAGTATGGCTCATTTGTGCTATTAATTAGCTCAACATAAGCCATCAAACTATAACACAACCTTTAAACCATTTTTAATTCTCATGAAAAATGACAACAAGTTGAAAGTAAAATCTATTTTAAGTATGGTCTATTAACTATTACATAGAAATATAGACCATCAAATTTCAATTTCAACATTCACTTCTTTGCCATAATCATATTTAGATGAAGAGGCAATTTTTGTTTGTGATTGTTTAAGCATAGCCTATTTGGTGTCAACAATATAGGCTATCAAATTCAATATGAAACAATAAATCACATCAACATTCATTTAAGCACAAAAGAGAGCAATAATTATCAAAATGTTGAAGCTACATGATTAGAGGCTTCATTACCCTTAAATTGAAGGGATTAGCCTCTCATTTGTGTTATCATAACAACACAAGTAGCTTGCAACATGAATGAAAAAGAAGAGGAAAAGAGAGCTAATTAACAAGAAATAAAACTAATATACTTGCATTAAAATCAAACTAAACTACTAGCATGAAAGGAAATAAACAAGAAAAGAAAAGAGCAATGTATTAAAGTTGCATAAAAAAATTACATAAAGAGAAAATGGCTAAGTAGCCATGAAAAGAAAAGAGAAGCTTTCTTTTATTTTGAGCCTAAAAACTAACTAAAGAGAGACTAAGGGAGAGGAAGGTTACATGAAGATATGGGGTATTTATACAAGTGTTAAACCCTAATTCATATTTTTGGGGAATGCCCAAAATGCCCTTGTAGGAAGTGTGGTGGCCAAGTTATCATTAGCTTCAATAATCCCTCACTTAAATGTACATGAAGCCATTAATTCCATAAGCATGTGCATTAGCCTCTAATTTGTACATTAAGGTAGGTGGGTAGGTGGGGTCCTCCATTATCTTCACTTTGAATTATTTCCATCTTCATTTGTTCTCTTCACTCTTGTGCATGCATATATAATCATGTAACTACTTGTATATGAAGCCAAATTCCTATAAAAAATATAGAAATTTCTAATTAACTTTCTCAAATTAATATATGCACAAAAATAACCATTTTTCCCTTGGATGAAGATGAATATGTGACGATTTGAAAATAATATGAATTTTGGTTTAAACAGGTTAAAATACCCGATATGATCATTTATTTAATTTAAATAGATTAAATATGGTGGTAAAAATATACACATTTACATGCACATCATTAGTACTTTCAAACTGAGTTCCATTATCCATTATAATTTTCTAGGGTACTCTGAATCTGTAGATAATAATTTTTGTCACAAAATTGATCACTTACTTCGTTGTGATCATAGCAAGCAGTTCCGCTTCATCCTACTTTGTGAAGTAATCCACCGTAACTATAGCGTAATTATCTCCACCTTTTGACGTTGGTAGCATAACAATAATATCAATTCCCCAAATCGCAAATGGCTATGGGCTAGCCATTTGAGTAAACTCTGTGGATGGGGCTTTTGGAATTTTGCAGAACTCAAGCATCGCGCGTACCATTGGTGTAATCAGCAACATCACAGTTTATTTTTAGCCAGAAGTAACTATAGCAAAGTATCTTTTTTGCTAATGTATACCCCTTGGTGTAATCATCACAGCTACCCTCATGGATTTCCATAAAGATTTTCCTAGCCTTATCCTTGGCTATACACCAAAACAAGAGGGTTAAGAAAACTCTCGTATATAGCACTCCTTCTTGTATCTTAGATCACTACACTTTACGAAGGAGTGTTTTTTTTTTGCTTATTTCTTCCTTTCGATAGAGTTCTCTTAAGCAGGTATCCCTTGATCGAAGTCATCCATGACTCATTTTCCTTCACAGCCTCCAAAATCTGGTCGACATCCATCTGATCGATGCTTGGAGCCAATAAAACCTCCACTAGAACCAATCCCAACAGTTGCTTATCTCTAGAACTAGCTAACTTATCTAGTGAATCGGTCTTCGTATTCTCCTCTCTAGAGATGTGCGTAATTATGTAATGCTCCATATCGTTTAGAAGTTCCAGTGTCTTCGTCAGGTAAGGGGCAAGCCTTGCACCGTTAGTTTAGAATTCCTTCTTTACCTAGCAAACTACCAATTAGGAGTCACTGAATATATATAGCATCCTTACACCTAATTCCTTTGCTATCATGAGTTTCCCACTACCAATGCTTCATACTCAACCTCGTTATCTGTTGCAAGGAATTTTATATTTAGTGCATAGAAAACTAATCATCCTTCTGGAGTCACAAGTGCCACTCTTACCTCGAAACTACGCTCATTGGAAGCTCCATCTATAAAATGTTTCAGTTGAGAAGGTGTGACCATATTGTCTTCCTCTTCACCATCTTATGCAGTATATTCAGCGATGAAATCCATTAATGCTTGTTCATTTATCACCCTCCTCGAATGGTAAGTGATGTCATACTGGCTCAGTTCAATTTTCCACTTCAGTAACTTTCCCAAAGTCTTAAGTCGGTATAGTACCTGTTTCAAAGGTTGATTCATCAGCACCTTAATTCGATGAGCCTGAAAATACAATCACAGCTTCCTTAATGAAATTAGCAAGCAATAAGTGAGTTTCTCCAACTTTCGATAGTTTTTTTAACCCTGGTAAACTTCTTGCTTATGTAGTAAAGTAGCCTCTTAATCCTGGCCTCTTCACGTACCAATATTGTGCTTCGTGCGTGAGCAAAAACTACCAAATAGATGAACAAATCTTCTCCATCTAAAGGTTTGAATAGAACCAGTGGTGTTTTCATACGCTTTAGTAATCTTTCAATTGCATCCTAACATTCTTTTATCCATGCAAAATTTTATTTTTTCCCTTTTTGAGGGCATCGAGGAACGGTATACAATTATCAGTTGCCTTTGAGATGAATTGACTTAATGTGGTAACCTTCCCGTTTAGGCTTTGCAGCTCCCTTTTCATGGTTGGGAATCTCGCATTCTTCAAACCAGTAATATGTTCTAGATTAACCTTAATGCCACTCGAATTCATGGTAAATCCTAGGAACTTGCTGGATGCAACTCCAAAAGAATACTTCAATGGATTTTACTTCATTACATATCTTTGCAACATTTCAAACATCTTCAACAGGTCATCTATGTGATTCCTTGATAGCCATAACTTCACGAGCATATCTTCCACGGACATTTCCATCGCCCGTCTGATCTAATTCCTAAACATGGAATTCACTTATCTCTGATAAATAGCTCCAGCATTCTTTAAACCGAACAGAATCACTCGATGTAATATAATCTCAAATCCATTATAAAAATTGTGTGCTCCTAGATCGAAACGTGCATTAGAATCTAGTTATAGCCAGAACAAATCCATGAAATAATGTAACTGATGTCCTATGGTCCCATCTACCAGCTGATCGATTCTAGGCAACGGGAAGCAATCCTTTAAGCACGCTTTGTTCAAGTCCGAATAATCAATGTATGTCTGCCACTTGCCTTCTTGACCAACACGGGTTTATACCCATTCAAGGTACTCGAATAAAGCTGTTTGCCTTTAGCTTATCTACTTTCTCCTTCAATGCAGCGGATTGCTTCGGACCTGGACCGCGTCTTTTCTATTTCACAAGATATTTCGAGTCAACATTCAGTGCATGGCATGCTATTTTCAATGATATCCCACACTATCCGAATGCATCCAAGAAAATGCATCCAAGTTTACTTAACTGACCAATTCCTTTCTCAATCCTACGTTGAGTTGAGATCCAATCTTAAGGACCCGAGTAGGATTGCCTATATCGACAAGAACGTTAACTATTAGGTCAACTATTTCTGCTCTCACTATCTTTGACTACTTCCTAGGATTCATAAACTAATATAATTTTCTATGGTTCTCGAGTAAGGGCTTGGGCATTAATTGTTATGCATCTGCGCTCTTGATGCAGAGAGCTTTTCTTTGCATTCTTCCCTTTCTCTCGCTGCTTGCCTCTCTAAGCTCGGCATAATGTTCTAGGCATGATGGATCGGCAAAACTGGGACCGATGTCGTATGGATAAGCATATTTTCAATGCGGAGGATGGATCGGCATAATGCCTTAAAGCTTTAGGGATCAACGAAGTAACCTAAGTGCCAAGGATCAGCATGACTTAGAAGGATCGACATACTTTCATGGATCTGGAGGGTTCGGTTTATCTTCATGAAGGAGATGGATCGGCACACTTCGTGGAGGATGGGTCGGCACACTTCGTGGAGGATGGGTCGGTATGGGACATTGAGAGGAGTTGGATCGGCGTGGCGACATGGAAAGGAAGGGGTCGGCATAAAGGACTCCTCAAAGATGATCGGCATTGGTTTGGATGGAGGAATAACGATCGGTAGTGACTAGGCCGATCGTTATTTATTGATGAATTGGGCTTGCCGATCGTTATGGTGGGCCCTTGTAGGTGAGAAGACCCTGTAGCTGAAGTTTCGCCTATAAATACAACGGGCTTGGCTTCGAAAAAGGGAGAGCTTCATTTTGTTCCTCTTCATCTTCTTCTTATGGGATACTCTACCATTTTTCATTCTGGAATTTTTGATTGTAACTGTAATAAAATTTCCGTATAATAAAAAGGATTGTTCTGGAGTGGACGTAGGCCGGAGTTAGCCGTACCACTATAAATCTTGTCTCTTTTACTTGCTTTCATTTTAATTTGATTATTCTTCATATTATATTCACTACATCATATACTATTTGTGATCCGTGATTGGATATTGGTGCTTTCACGTATAATTGGGTGTTGGTGGTCATTTTAACGCCAACATTTTGGTGTATTCACCGAGAAAGCTTGCACTCAGGGATTTGGAAGTTAGGGTCTTGGATTTGAAAGCTTGGGAACTTGGATTTAGGAAGTAATGGCTAGGCAATCAACAAGGAGATAGAGAATAGAGAGGAGTCATCATGAAGGAAGTCAGGAGGCTTCCTTAGGAGCTAATCAGACCTCAATCTTCATTACCAGAGACGAGATGGAAACAACGATGGATGCTATGCAGGAAAGGATGCTGAAGAGATATGAGAAAATGATGCAGAACCTACTCCGACAGAACAAGATGGAGTGCAAAACCAAGGGAATGGAGTAGCAGGGAACACTGGAAATGCGGATAACAGAGTTGGAGTAGCAGGTGCTGAGGAAGTCCAGAATCAGAACCAAGGAAACGAAGCAAACAGGATACGGGATAGGGTGAAGCCACCAGGAGCAGCCCTTGACCAACCAGGAACGATCGGCCATAACATAGTCGATCGTTATAGAACGATTGATACTGATCGTTCCACATTCGGGGTCATGCCCTCGGGTCATATTGGCTCTACTCCAGGCAGGATACCGTGTGGTACTGTACAGTCTGGCGTTGATTGAGATATGGGTGCTCATCCAAAAGAGCAGATTTCAAGATTACCTCATGGACTCGGGGGGTAGGATGGAGACAACGGACAAAGACTACCACTTGATGACAACAATAGGTTGGCGAAAATGATCAGATGGGCCATGAGAGGAGGATTGGTAAATAGATATTTGAAGATGTGAATAAGAGCCCCTTCGCTCCAACAATTAGGCAAGCCAGGAATCCACCGAAGTTCAAACTACCAACGCTGGAGACATATGATGGAAGAACGGATCCCGGTGTTCATCGACGAGGTACATGAGGCGCATAGAAGTACTGGGAGCATCGAAGGAGGTCATGGCACGATGCTTCCCTTTGTATTTGATGGATATAGCTACGCTATGGTTCAGACAGTTGGAAAGCGCCTCTATTGGCACATGGATAGAATTGATCGAAAGGTTTATGAGATAGTTTAGAGTTCACATCTTGAGACCCAAAAATGCGATGAGTTTGGCAACACTGAAACAGAGGACTAGAGAGTCCCTAAGGAGTTTTCTAACACGGTTTAATGCTATGGCGACATCGGTGGATCGTTCAGATCCATCCATGGTTTTAATGGCGGCTGTATCTGGAATTGCTGATGGCAAGGAGTTCAAGGATTCACTAGCTTGAGATCCTCCTATTGATCTAAGGGAGTTTAACCATGAAGCAGAAAGGTCCTTGCGATAAGAAGACACACGAGAGAACAAATCAGAGGCGAATGTTGTGCAGAGTGGAGGATTATTGGGAGATGTGAACAAGAATGATAAAGGCAAACGAAAAATGAATGATGGCAGAAATATGTCAAAAAGGCAGTGGAGAGAACCGAAATTCTCTTCCTACACAGATTTGACCGAACCTTTGGAAAGGATCTATTTGGATACTCGAGGACGCCTTCAGTATCGTAGGCCGGCGAAAAGGGAACCCTCCGAATACGAGCGGGCATCAGGAAAGCATTGCCTATTCCATGAGCTCGATGGTACAATACGAATGACTATAGGCATTTGAAGGACATCATTGAGGAACATGTAAGGAACGGCCAGTTACAACAATATATAAGGACTCGGGCTGCGGTGGTGGAACGGAAGCAGCCACCGTTCGCCTCGAATGAAAATGGCACTGGATCAAGGTATCATCATCAGCTTATCATTAATTGATTGGATTTATTGCATGGAATAAGTAATAAACCCCGCAGTAGTACAACTAAGTCACTTACACATGTACGTGATCGAGGACGGTCCCTAGGCATGCTTTGAGATGACGATGAACCATGGTGCTCGGGTTTATGAATTTTTTTTATATAGCTATTTAGTTTTTTCGGTTGTACAGGCTTTTATTTTATATTTTACCAACTAGACTTTGGAA
Source organism: Allium fistulosum (assembly GCA_030737815.1). Lineage (NCBI taxonomy): Eukaryota > Viridiplantae > Streptophyta > Magnoliopsida > Asparagales > Amaryllidaceae > Allium > Allium fistulosum. Next base: position 726,989,493 of record CM060904.1, read on the forward strand.
TGTTTAAATTTAGATTAATGTAATAAACAACAAAAGTCACAATTATGGCCCCAACCGGAGAGATGGGGCAATAACTGCGAGTTACGAGTCCCTTCGCCGGAGAGCGACAGGATGGACTCGACCATGGATAAGTCCTCGACCGGGGATCGAGGTCGAAGTAGAATACCTCATGGATTAAGTCCTCGACTGGGGATCGAGGTCGGAGTAGGATACCCAATGGATTAAGTCCTCGACCGGAGAGTCGAGGCCGGGGAATAGAACCCAACAGATCGTCGCGTATGGACTATGCCTGACAAGGTGTAGGCTGCTTCATAGGAGAGCGACAGGATCGGCCTACTCAGGTCTCATTGAGTATGGATTATGCTTGGCAAGGACCCGGAGTGGTCCCGGATTTGGATTAAATGACCCGGAGAGGTCTAAGGATTTGGATATGGACCTGGAGCGGTCCGGATTTGGATTAAATGACCCGGAGAGGTCTAGGGATTTGGATATGGATCCGGAGTGGTCCCGGATTTGGATAAAACGATCGTGAGAGATCGTGGATTTGTTTAATAGATTTGGGATGGATTCGGAATTCGATATCGACTCAGAACAGTCATGGATTTCGTTAATGATCCGGAGAGATCAAGGAATCAGATTGGCAACGGATTGGATTCTGGATTGGATAATATGGCAATCAAAGGATTACGGACTTTGGATTTTGGATTTATGGCAATACAAAACATGCCTTCCTATCGCAAGGCATGTTTTGGGGGGCAAAGTGTTAACTCGCCTTTTGTCAAGGCAGTATATAGGCGGATTTAACCTAATAGACTTCATGGTTATCAAGACCGGGATACCACGGATTTGGCTCAAATGGATGGATGGATAATCTACTATAGATAATAACATGAAGCCAGGATTAAACGTAGTTAGTAGATAAACAATGCAGGGTTCTTGAAAGTTGAATTTTGACCTGAGAAAGGAAGGATCGGCATAGGAGGATTCGGCGTAATATGGACCGTCATAGGAGGGATCAGTGTGATATGGATCAGCATGGATTGGATTCGCATAGCATGGATCGGCATAGGAAAGGATCGACATAGATTGGAGCAGCATAATAGGGATCGATATAGGGAGGATTAGTATAGGAAGGTTCGGCATAGCATGGACTGACATAGGGGGAAGGATCGGCTAAATATGGTTCGGCATGATATGGGTCAGTGCTCTGTGGATCAGCATAATGTTCTAGGCATGAGGGATCGATAAAGCTGGGACCGATGTCGTATGGATCGGCATATTTTCATAGCGGAGGATGGATCAGCATAATGCCTTAAAGCTTTAGGGATCGACAAAGTAACTTAACTGCCAAGGATCGCATGACTTAGAGGGATAGGCATATTTTCATGGATCAGAAGGGTTTGGCATATCTTCATGGGGGAAATGGATCGGCACACTTCGTGGAGGATGGGTCAGTATGGGACATTGAGAGGAGTTGGATCGGCATGGCGACATGGAAAGGAAGGGATTAACATGAAGGACTCCTCAAAGACGATCGACATTGATTTGAATGGAGGAAGAACGGTCGGTAGTGACTAGGCCGATCGTTATTTATTAACGAATTGGGCTTGTCGATCGTTATGGTGGGCCCATGTAGGTGAGAAGACCTTGTAGCCGAAGTTTCACCTATAAATACAGTAGGCTTGGCTTTGAAAAAGGGAGAGCTTCATTCTGTTCCTCTTCATCTTCTTCCTAAGGGATACTCTGCCATTTTTCATTTTGGAATTTTGGATTGTAACTATAATCAAATTTCAGTATAATAAAAATGGATTGTTCTGGAGTGGACGTAGGCCGGAGTTTGCCGAACCATAATAAATCTTGTCTCTTTTACTTGCTTTCATTTTAATTTGATTATTCTTCATATTATATTCTCTACATCATATACTATTTGTGATCTGTGACTGGATATTGGTGCTTTCACGTATAATTGGGTGTTTGTGGTCAATTTTGACGCCAACAAATAGCAAACTGTAACCATTTATTTCAAAATAAATTCAAATGTCATAATACAGAACAAAACATAGTTTCCGTAATAACCGTTACATTATTTGTTCAAAAGTATTCTTTCATAGGTACAATAAAAAGTACCATAAATAACAATAATAGCTAGAAGCTTTGCTCACCCCGTATTCAAGCATCATCGTCGTCGTCACTCCTTCCATAACCTGTGTTGTAATGAGGAGGGAGTTAGAACTACAAGTGTCTACTGAGTAAAAGCCTCGAGCCTTATTATTCAGTACTTCGTCGGTATATGACAAAATATGAATATATCTTACGTGTTCTAAAACCATTTAATACTTCATACAAGGAAAGAATGTCAACCCTCAAACAACCACTTAATACCTTCTGTTTTCGAATCAGGTTTCCCAATCCCATAACCTATACCAACGTCATAAATATCTAATAATGAGAAAGGTAGAACCACGCTACTTAATACCTTTTAATGGAAAAATAGGCAGACCCTGACCATTTAAAACCTCATTTGAGGTAGGCCCCCATCAATTAATAACTATTCTAAAGGCGGACTCCATATAGGCATCTATCTAGCTGACATTGCACAGAAATCTCTTTGGACACTTAATACTTCCTATTGAAGCGGACCTTTCCGAGATATCCTTAACCGTGTCTAAACCCAATCTCGACCATTTAATACTTCATTTGGGAAACAAGGCAAGTCCTTAAACAATCACTTAATACCTTCCAAAACCTAAAAGTAGGTCCTTCATCTTATGACCCATACCGATAATGACTCTCACTGGTAGGCAGATTAACTGGGCAAATTTACGTTATAGAATTGGGACTAACCTCGCATCATCGCATTTACTTATCATAGGTGATGTCTCATATTAGCCCCAATGTTACACTGTTGCTAGCTAGATTAGCTGGGCAGACTTCTATGTTTATTTTGAGTGACCTCGCACCACTTACGACTTAGTCATATTTTACAACACTCTTAATATATTATCACACAGCTCACTATGTCTATTAATTAGGCTATATAAGAATTCCTTCTTATTTTGCCTTAATAAATCAATTACCTTCCTAAGGGGAATTTAATGACAATTATTACCTAATTAACTAAGCAATTATACAATATAATTGAACGCTACTTATAGTAATTAATATATAAATAAATATGCACCTACTATTTTCTATGCATGAGGAGATTACGCCCTTAACTAACGTTTAAATGTTAATTCCTTTTTAATAACAATAATAAAAGTCCTTTTTCATATTATCAATGGTGCCAAATTTCCAATATCCATAACAAAGAATTTCAATATCCTTAATAAAGGATTCAAGATTCTTATCCAAAAATTGTGTTAAACAGACTTATAATAAAATTTTCAACTAAATATTTCACATCAAATCAGGGAATAATCTCAAAATTAGAAATTGCAATTCTAGTTTTAATCTTTATTCAATCCCTTTTTTACAAAGAATTTAAACAATGGCATTTTTCTTTTATTTTCATATGGAATAAATGGTGTAAACTACAAATAAATTCATACTTTTAAACCCTATTCCTTAATTGAAATTTCATAATCAAATTAGAATTTAAAGAGGGGTGGAATAGAAATTAAAATCACTAAAAACTATATATTCCAATAATTCAATAGAAGCAATTGAGAATTCTAACAAGAATTGACATTTTGAGTTATAGGAGTTTTTGGGGGTTTCATTTTATTTTATTTTCGTAAACCCAAAACCCCTAATGCATATTCAAATCCATAATATACCAAACAATTACTGGAATAAAAATACTAAGGTTTCCACTCACAGATTATCCTTATCCTTTTTTGTATGGATTTGTGACACCAAAGCACTCTTTTCCAGATCTCTTCTTTTCATATATATATATATATACACATACATACATACATACATATGTATGTATAAATATATGTATACATATGAAGTGATTGGTATATATAACTTTGTTAGATTCAGAGAGGTTGGAAGAGAAGAAAATAGACTAAAAGAATAATTAGGAACAAAATAGAATCCTTTCCTGAATTCCTAATTGAATTTCTGTATCTAGCTAAAGGGAGAAAATGGTAGAGTTTCAGTGGATTCCCAAATATTTTTGTGAATAAAAGTGGAGAAGGCAGGGTCTTATTTATAGGGATTGAAACGTACTAGAAACCTATAATGAAACTAGGTTAAGAAAGGATAAATCTGGAACATTCGTTGAAATTTAAACCATAGCCGCCACTAATAGCACCGGTCGACCACCCTATACGCACCGATCAACAACTGCTGTTGATCGGTCGAGGTCGGCGGTCAACCCCTTCGCTTATTTTCATAATGTAATTATTTTTGTACCGTTGTTTTATTTAATTCATTTATTATATTTTTAACATTAATTTTTAACGTAAACGATTTCTAACCCCAAAGTCTAATCTCAGTTAATTTTCAAATTTCAAATTTAATTATTTATTTGAATTTGAATTAAATTATATTAAACCTGAAAATTTCAAATGCTCGTAACTTCTTCGTTTGAGCTCCGTGTTCAACATTTTATAAATGGAAAACAAATCAAAATTTTACCACAGATGCGATGGTACAACTTTCATGGCCAAATTCCATATTTAATAAAATTCCCATTTTTACCCCTACTTTTTTAATTTAATTTACTTATTTAATTCTTACTGATTTTTTGGTGTGTTACATTCTCCCCCCTTTAAAATGATTTCATCCCCAAAATCTCTTCAAGGGGCGAATAACGTAAAGCGTAATAACATCCATGTTATACAACCAAGTTATCTACACATCTATCTACTCAACCAAATGCAATGTGATTATGTATTACAGACATACTAAAGTGAGCTCAAACCTAGCATGAGTATGTAATCGTGTCATGCAACTATGTTTTCAAATACCCTAAATATGCATAAAAATTTCTATATGAGTGTAAAATGATAGTGAAAAATGTTAGAATGCGGATTAAGGATCTTAAGGCTAGAATTAACACTAGAGGGGGGTGAATAGTGTTTTAAGAAATTTGTTAATCTTTTTGAGTTTATCTTAATTTGTTAACAATGTATACACTAATCAGACACAGATATGAACACAGAATCAAACATAGATGCAAATATAAAGTAAAAGCAGTAAAGGAAAGAACACACCGGATTTTATACTGGTTCGGAGTTACCCTACATCCAGTCCCGCAACACAAGTACGGATTTCCTTTCAAAAACAATTCTTACAAATACAACCCTCGATTTCAAGGCCACAAGGTACACCGCTCCAGATTCACAATCCTCTGGGTAGAGATACTTGATTTACCGGGCAACAAGTTCACCCAATTGATTTCCAGGGCTACAATCACACCTTCTCTTGCTCAATTGATTACAAAAAATCTATAACTCAGATTAGCACTTGGATCTTGTAGAGATAGTGGAGAGAATCAAAACCAGAAATTATCTAGTTAGATTCGATATTGATTTCGGCAGAGTAATGGTGTAATTTGTAAATAAGAAAGTGGAGAAGAAGAGAAGTTAAATCAGAGAAAAAAGTGATTAAAATTCGTTGAAAACACCCTTTATTTATAGTAGATCAATAGCCATGTCCATTGGTGAAGGGATGTGGCGAATAGACACTTCTTTTAAAAAACAATTTAACTGTCACCATGTCGACAGGGGTACATGTGACCATGTCGACATGCCCTTGTATTTTTTGGTGATTTATTTTTCTTTGAAAATAATTTCTATATTATATTATATTATACTTATATTTAAACTTTAAAATATACTTATATATAGTTATAATACATAAATAACTATAGAGAACAATATTAAAAAATATATAATAATTTTCAATACTTTTACATTTAAATCTTAAGTATAAATATATAAAACAGCTAAATATATTAATATCAAAATTGTAGTTTAAAAACTTAGGATAATAATTTAAAATCAAAGATATTTAAAATTAAGGATATTTAAAACTAAGGATATTTTTTAGGCTAAAATATATTGAAAAACCAGGACAGATGATTTTGGTTTTTAAACAGGAATATTTAAAATCATTTTGAAAAACAAGCTATATATTTTGAAAATCATTTTGAAATAAAAGTAAGTGGATACAAAAAAGATGTTCCACTAGATTTTTCGTAGGTTCCATCCTACTTAGGGTTCCATCCCTTTAACGAGCACGAAGTGGATTCCATTCCACGAATAAAATAGATTTTAAGATGTCAGTGCCTTTCTATGAGTTTTAACAATATTCCTAACTATATAACTTATCTTAGAAACTTGAACTCTTGAAATTCTTGATACTCATGAGTCTTGAATCTTGATATCTTCAATCTTTGATCTTGAATCTTTATACTGTATAGTTCTTCATTCTTTAGTACCTGCAAACATATCTATATATATCTACACAATAATGTTAGTATTATATATTTTATAATCTAATTCTAAGTAATGTTGTTGTCATCAAAACCAACTCCTCAGGGACTAACAATCTCCCCCTTTTTGATGATGACAACCTTTGTTTATAAAATATAACTTCTATCCTAATACTTCTAATAACTCCCCCTTAATCTATGCCTAACTCTCCTATTTTATACTTCTCCCCCTTTGTCATCAACAAAAAACCATATAACTCCATAATTATAATACTATATAATTCTATATAACTCCTCCTGAAACTAAGACTACATTACTTGTGATTATAATGATAGTGTTATCATACATAATCAATACTTAACTTTAAACTAAACTCTTAATAACTACTTTTCCTAAATACTAAACTATTTGTTCAAAAGATAAGAGAATATACGAATAAGAGAACACAATTTATTTATTCATAATGGAGTTTTTAATATAAAAATAGATAGTTAAACTGATAATCATGATAATTTAAAAGATCATATATTATTAATACTAATCATATGTATGTTATATTTTACACACATAATATCAATCCATACTAAGTCAAATTCAAGCAAATCAAACCAAATTCTAATTAAGCAAGCAAACAAATAAAAATTAAACAAAGTTAATCAAATATTACGAGGAACATCAACCCATCCTTCTTCTCCAAAGACAGGGTCTTGTTTGATGGCATCCCAATTCTCATTATCAACAGAGAGAGAAATGGGAGGATGTGCTTCATTATCATCCTTGTGCAAGGAGGAAATCATCCATCGAATTACTTCGAAATGTCTTTCTTGCTCCTTGATCATCTGCATTTGACTCAATTCTAAGTGACGCTAATTATGGAGAATGATAGAGAGAATATTCTTGAAGGATTTAAGAGTTTCTTCAAGATTTTCAGATAAATTGTGAATAGGAACGACCATTTTTGTGAAAAAGAGAAGAAATATAGATAGAATAGATAAGTAATGATTTTGAGTAAAGATTTCTGGAAGAGAACAGGTATTTATAGGTGTAAATTTCGTTTGAAATGAATAGATACAAGTTAGTTATTTAAAATTCAAAAATTAAAATGAAAAGACACTTCAGATTTTAAGCATGTCGACAGGGTGCCTTTGGGGGTTGTCGACGGGGTCATCTGTGTTTTGATGACTTGTTTTTGATTTTGAATAATGTGTATATATATATATATTTATATATATCATATTAACAGTTATTCTAGAGATGAAATAAGCTAGATAACAGAAAGAACTTCAACATTAATTCAAACTGGAATGATACATGGATTAAACAATATAAAATACAATAACATTCAAACTTAAAACAAACTTAAACAACTACGACAAGGTATGAAAAGATAGATCTAATTGGAGGATGATGAGGATGATGAAAGGTTAAACTTCTTGCTAACTTTTGAAAAGAACTTGTTCATCTTAGAAGACATTTTATCCAACTTTTTACTAACGGATCTCTTAAGTGTCCGTTGATTTTCCACAATTATCTTTTGGTTTTTGATAATCATCCTATTGGTTGGTTTGGAGGTGTAATCAATACTTTCAAGAGATGTTTCACCTTCCTCTTCTTCTTCTTGAATATCCATTTCATCCCCTTCTTCTTCTTCTTCTTCTTCTTCCTCTCCTTCTTTCATTTCTTCGTGAGCTAAACGCTCTTTCTTTTCCACAAGGGATTCATAAGGTTGAAAGATGTATGGAATTTTCATAAGTGAGATATTGAAATGATTGAAAACTTTTCTAGAAATGAATTCCTCTCCTTTAAAATTCACTCCAAAATAGTTGAAAATTCTAGTAAGGTAAATTCCATGATATAAAATCTTTTCTCCCATTTCCAAGTTTTTAGGCCGAAATTCATCCAAAATAACTTGAGCCCAATTAATATCATAGTTTCCAAAAAGAGCGAAAAGAGCTTTACAAACTTTTGAAGTAGGCTTATTAAAACTTCCCGATCTCGGGGTCAAAGTGTGTTGCAAAAGAAGGTTCACAATTTTTGCTTTTGGACGAAAATTGCGGTTTATAAAATCAAAGTTTTCGTCACTTTCAAAAATATGGTGGAAAGTCTCACGATCATTTTCATTAAAATTGAAATTTGAAAGATCCATACCCGTACACTTACAATTTCGAATCGCTCCCAAAACATCACAATTTGAGTGCCTTTTACACTACTCCAAATTTCATCATCGTTTCCTTGATAAAAGCCACGATTAAGATTTGCATAAATCATTTTCACAAGATTTGGGTAGCATACAAAATCATTTTGAGAATCGTCAACAAGACTTAAAATGTTGTTGCTAACACAAAGAGAATCGATTTCATAAGAAGCGAAATCACGGAAAATTGCAAACTTTCCAGGATGAACTTTTCCATAATTAGCATAGTCAATATAGGCTTTGATTGCTTCCGGATCATAAAAGAGGTGTTCTTTTAAGGTTTTGGAGAGTCTCATAGTTGATGGAGTACTTGAGGAGGCCATTGATGTAGAGAGAAGAGAGCTTGAGTTATGAAGAAAGAGTTTGAATTTGAAAAGTTAAGTGAAAAGATGAGATAAATGATAGTAAATAAATAGAAATTAAATAGACAGTTTCTCTGGTCAAAAAGTGTCCTTTCAGAGTCTCGAATGGTGTGAAAGAGTGGAGGGAAATACAAGCATTTGAATTCAAAATTTGAATTTCAAATTTTATGTACTATGTCGACAGGTATGGATGGACCCATGTCGACAGGTATCCGTAAATTTTGATGACTAGATACTTTTATATAATGTAATATTTATATGTATATATATATATCTATTATTTTAATGTCTATATAATATCTGGAATATTACTAAGACTCATAAAATATTATAATATTATTAAAAATAAAAATAATAATAAAATAATAATAAAAAATAATAATAAAAATTTTAAAATTCAACCGACACATCAATTCAAAAACAACCAATCAATCAATTCAAGCATGCAATTTCAGCCAATGTATTGTAAACATGTACCTTTTTCAGAGTCCGTGTCTTTGGTATCGACTAAATCGAGAATTGCTGTGAAACATAGATTTGAATTATCTTTCTTCTGTTCATCGTCGCTGGAGGATGAGTCAGAGTCATCTAGAGTAGCAGTGAATGCACGTTTCCGTTTCTTTGCAGAATCATTGTTTGTAGGAGGGTTTTGCTTATCTGGATGCGGACAGTCTCTTTTGATATGACCTGGTTCGTCACAATTGAAGCATTTGATAAAGTTTGGTACTGTAGTCTGATTACCAGAATTCTTAAAGTTGTTTCTCTTGGAACTATTCAATTTTCTGTACTTTAGGAATTTCCGAAAATTCTTGGTCATAAAAGCAATCTCTTCATCATTATCGCTGCCTGAATTTGATCCTTCTATTAGTGCATTGAATGCAATTGATTTCTTTTCTGATGCCTTGCTTTCTCTTCTCCCAAGCATTTGAACTTCAAACGACATTAGGTTTCCGATCAATTCTTTAATCTTTAAGATGCTGATGTCATTTGCTTCTTCGATTGCGAGTGTCTTTTGATCCCATTCTAGAGTAAGAGAGTTTAGGATTTTTCTGACTTGATCTTCTTCGGAGAATACTTTTCCCAATGATATTAGAGAGTGGACAATATCCTGGAATCTACTATACATATCGGGAATAGAATCATTAGGATTCATTTTGAATAATTGAAACTGATTTGTGAGCATGGAGATTTTTGTCTGTTTAACTTTGCTTGTTCCTTCATGAGCAACTTGCAAAGTTTTCCAGATTTCATATGCAGACTTACAAACTGACACTCTATTAAATTCATTCCTATCAAGTGAACAAAACAAGATATTCATAGCTTTAGAATTATTCTGTGCAACAGTCTTTTGATCAGTAGTCCACTGAGCAAAAGCAGTTGTGGGTTCAGAATATTTTGTCTGTGTGACATTCCAAGTGTCTAGTCCTATAGATTGTAAATATATTTTCATCCTACATGCCCAATATGCATAGTTACTACCATTAAAAAGTGGTGGTCTGGTAGTAGACTGACCTTCTACAAATGAACTAGTGTTGGTGGTAATAGCAGTACTAGTGTTAGTATCCATTTTGAAATTTTACAAAATTCAGATAATGAAACTTTTGAAAACAAAGCTCTGATACCAATTGTTAGAATGCAGATTAAGGATCTTAAGGCTAGAATTAACACAAGAGGGGGGTGAATAGTGTTTTAAGAAATTTGTTAATCTTTTTGAGTTTATCTTAATTTGTTAACAATGTATACAGTAATCAGACACAGATATGAACACAGAATCAAACACATATGCAAATATAAAGTAAAAGCAGTAAAGGAAAGAACACACCGGATTTTATACTGGTTCAGAGTTACCCTACATCCAGTCCCGCAACACAAGTATGGATTTCCTTTCAAAAACAATTCTTACAAATAAAACCCTCGATTTCAAGGCCATGAGGTACACCGCTCCAGATTCACAATCCTCTGGGTAGAGATACTTGATTTACCGGGCAACAAGTTCACCCAATTGATTTCCAGGGCTACAATCACACCTTCTCTTGCTCAATTGATTACAAAAAATCTATAACTCAGATTCGCACTTGGATCTTGTAGAGATAGTGGAGAGAATCAAAACCAGAAATTATCTAGTTAGATTCAATATTGATTTCGGCAGAGTAATTGTGTAATTTGTAAATAAGAAAGTGGAGAAGAAGAAGAGAAGTTAAATCAGAGAAAAAAGTGATTAAAATTCGTTGAAAACACCCTTTATTTATAGTAGATCAATAGCCATATCCATTGGTGAAGGGATGTGGCGAATAGACACTTCTTTTAAAAAGCAATTTAACTATCACCATGTCGACAGGGGTACATGTGACCATGTCGACATGCCCTTGTATTTTTTGGTGATTTGTTTTTATTTGAAAATAATTTCTATATTATATTATACTTATATTTAAACTTTAAAATATACTTATATATAGTTATAATACATAAATAACTATAGAGAACAATATTAAAATATATATAATAATTTTCTATACTTTTACATTTAAATCTTAAGTATAAATATATAAAACAGCTAAATATATTAATATCAAAATTGTAGTTTAAAAACTTAGGATAATAATTTAAAATCAAAGATATTTAAAATTAAGGATATTTAAAACTAAGGATATTTTTGAGGCTAAAATATATTGAAAAACCAGGAGAGATGATTTTGGTTTTTAAACAGGAATATTTAAAATCATTTTGAAAAACAAGCTATATATTTTGAAAATCATTTTGAAATAAAAGTAAGTGGATACAAAAAGATGTTCCACTAGATTTTTCGTAGGTTCCATCCTACTTAGGGTTCCATCCCTTTAACGAGCACGAAGTGGATTCCATTCCACGAATAAAATAGATTTTAAGATATCAGTGCCTTTCTATGAGTTTTAACAATATTCCTAACTATATAACTTATCTTGGAAACTTGAACTCTTGAAATTCTTGATACTCATGAGTCTTGAATCTTGATATCTTCAATCTTTGATCTTGAATCTTTATACTGTACAGTTCTTCATTCTTTAGTACCTGCAAACATATCTATATATATCTACACAATAATGTTAGTATTATATATTTTATAATCTAATTCTAAGTAAGGCTGTTGTCATCAAAACCAACTCCTCAGGGACTAACAAAAAAGTGTAGCAATCATCTCCAATCATCCAATCTAGCAATCACGATGCAACAAAACCCTAATTTTGGAGAGAAAATTTACCAGGGAAAAGCTTTGAATAAGAGATCTTCATCTTCTCTTCAGTTTCCCATGTACTTTCCATCGAGTTATCTCCTCATTGCACTTGGACCAATCCAATTTCTTTGTTACGGAGCCTCTTAGTTATGTGCTCCATAATGCATGCGGTGGCATAAGAAGCTATTGGCTCTATCTCTATATCCCCCAACTAATTAGGCTCTACTACAATGGTAGTGTCATGAAGGAATTTCCTATGGTGAGACTATTGCCAATCAGTCTAAAAGCTCTACACTGTAAGCAAGCCTTCCTATCCTTTCCAAAACTCAAAATGGCCCAGTAAATCTAGGCACCAACTTTACTGACTTGCCAAATCTAACAACCTTTCTAAGAGAAAAGGCTTTGAGAAATACCATATTTCCTACCTCAAATTCTAGCTCTTTCCTTCTCTTATCTAAATAAGATTTTTGGTGATCTTGCACTACCATCATTCTTTGCCCGATCAATTCTAATTTTTCCATGGTATCACGGATCAAATCAGGTCTGAACAAAATTTTGTCAGTGTTTTCCAACTAAGAACCTGGTGATTTGCATGGCCTTCCATAAAGTGCTTCAAAAGGGGCCATACCAATCGTCACTTGATAGCTATTATTATACGCAAACTCAACTAATGGTATGTACTGCTCCTAATGTCCTCCGAAGTCTAAGATTCAAGCTCTCAACAAGTCCTCCAAAATCTTATTTTCCCTTTCTGTTTGACCATCTGTCTATGGATGGTAAGTCATGCTGAGACTTAATGAAGTTTCCAAAGCTGCTTGCAAACTCCTCCAAAACTCGCTAGTTAATAAGGTGTCCCAATCACTGACAATGCTCGTTGGAATGCCATGTAATCAGGCCATCTCCTTGATATAAATCTACACGAGAGATGCATCAGTCCTATTGTTCCTAATAGGAATAAAATGGCCACTCTTAGTGAGTTTATCTACAACAACCCAAATTGGTTTATTACCCCTCTGACTCCTGGGAATCCTTCCACGAAGTCCATCAAAATGTGTTCTCACTTCAATGTTGGAATCTCCAAAGGTAGCAGTAACCCTCCGGGTCTCCCTTGCTCGGCTTTTATCTTCTTACATGTTAAGCACTTAACAACAAACTCAGCTACTCTTTTCTTCATTCCAGGCCAAAAGAAAATCCTCTTTATATTCTTATACATTTTATCTCCTTCGGGGTGAATGATCATCTTAGAGTGCTGGCATTCCATAAGTACTTCTTCTAATATGCTATCAATCATTGGGACACAAAGGCATCCATCCCTTATCATAAACTGAATATCTACTAGCATGTGGAAAATACTCTCCTCTTTTCAACTTCTCCAAAATCCGACTTCTCACCCTTCATCTGCTCAAGTTCAATATGATCCATTAAAGCTGGTCTAACCTCCATTACGGATAAAAAGGCTTAGATGGGTTATGTTGGCAGTTGGAAGTTAAAATTTGAGAGATACTCCAGCTACCTCTATTTATATACAACGCTTAGGGTAGCATGCCTCCAACTAATGGCATTGGCTACGTTTCCTTTTCCAAGGGAATATTATATTCCAAAATCAAATGACACTATATATTCTATCCATCTCTGCTGCCTAAGATATAAATAATTTTTGGGAAAATAAGTATTTAAGTGATTTATGGTCAGTGAATAACTCAAACCTTTCTCCCAAAAGATAATGCCTCCACATCCTAAAGGCAAAGACAATAGCTGCCAACTCCAAGTCATGAACTATATATCTTTCCTCATGATCTTACAATTGGCTACTAGCATTAGCAACTATCTTACCTTCTTATATTAGAATTGCTCCTAATCCTGTGCCACTAGCATCTGTGAAAATGACAAATGGTTTGATCTCATTGGAAATGGTGAGCATAGATGCACTTGTCAATAACTAATTAAGCTTCTCGAATGCCTTAATGCATTTACTATCCTAAGAAAGTACTAGGTTCTTCTTAGTCAAGTGGGTTAAGGGGGATGCTATTCTTACAAATTTCTTTATGAACATCCTAAAGTAGCTTATCAACCCTAGAAAACTTCTAACTTCTGATGCATTCTTAAGAACTCTCTATCGAACACCTCCACTTTGGTGGGGTCCATCGCTAGTCCTTGCTCAGTACAATATGTCCAAGGAATCTAACCTCCTTCTTCACAAAGTGACACTGGGTAAATTTAGCCTTAAGCTGGTACCTTCTTAAAGTTCTTGGTACCTCTCTTAGGTGGTCCTCATGCTTATCTTCGCTCTTAGAGAATATCAAGATATTATCCATGAATAAAATGACGAATTTATTGAGTTTCCCCCTAACACCCTACTCATTAAATCTACAAACTATGTAGGGGTATTCGTCCACCCAAAATGCATTACATCTCATTCATAGAGCCCATCTGGCATGTAGAATGTAGTCTTCGACTTGCTTTTTTCTGCAATCCTTAACTGATGGAATCAGCTTACTAATTCTAATTGGGAAAAGACTTTGGCTCCCACAAGTTGGTCAAACAAGTCATCTATCCTCAATAGAGGAAAGCTATTCTTTCTTGTCGAACAAGTCTCAATGAGCTGTCCGCCTAGGTGGTGAAGGCAAAAGTGGCTCCCCACTCTGAGGTATTTCGATGTATGAATCCTTTCTGCAATAGCTCGGAGATCTACTCGTCTAACACCCTTCTTTCTTTAGGGGCCATGTGTTTTAAGGGTAGAGTGACAGGCCTTGCATCCATCTCCAAATCAATTCTAAACTCGATTTCCCTATGAGGAAGGAGACCTGAGAGTTCCTCAAAGACATTAGGAAATTCACTGACTACGGGTATGGATGATAGCTCACTAAAAGATAGGGTTAGAGAGTATAAATAGCTTGAATCAATTGAGTCTTGGGGTGTATAATGAATTTATAGGTCACGGCCTCTACAATTTTTTAATCATATAACCCTTCTATCACAGTCAAGAATCACTCCATAATATGCTAACTAATCCATACCAAAGATAAGTCCACACCCTTAAAATTTAGAACATACACATTACATATGAAATCAACATCGCATATGTCCACAACTAGGTATTTGCTAATTAAAGAGAGATGCGTCGACCCCCCAATGGGATTGGAGACCACTATTAGGCTGGTTACAATTTGGGTTTGAAGGAACATTCCTAGCTATAAAGGAATGTGATGCTTCAGAATCAAATATGTACGAATATTAACCCCAAGAATAAGAGTTTTACCTTCTAATGCTGTCTTCCCCTAATCTCTAGCTGGTCTACTTGAAGTAGGGACAACCTCGATAGTATAGACTTGTCCAGTTAACCTTTCCTTTGCTAACTTAGGACATTGGTTCTTGAGGTGCCTTTCTTCATGGAAATTATAACACTTCTCTTTAAAAGCTTCTTTCATCGACTCACCCTACAATCTTTAGCTTCATAACCCTTTTTTTAGCACCTCTTGCATACTTTACCATCCTTTTTGAATTTCCCTTCCGACTTCTTGTTTTCCCAAAAGGCTCCCATTTTGGACCCTTCTTGCTTTTGGGTAAGCCCAGCCTTCTTCTCCGCCTCATTTTCTTTTGCAGCCGCTAACTGCAACATAGCCATCTCAACCAACGTTTCATATGTAGCACCTGTGGGAACTTGGGTCAACAACATTTCTCTCAGTGGAGAGTTTAGGTCCTTCACGAACTTCATGGCTTTTTTATTGACGTATTCATCAAGCTCATCTCGAACTTAGCCAACTTTGTAAACTTACTAATGTGCTCCCTTAAGGTGGAATCCCCTTGCATAAGAGGTATGAATTTCTAAAGTAGTAAACTCACTTCTGATGTCGACATAAATCTTGACTCAGATCTATCTTTAAATTCATCCCAACTGAAATCACTATCAGCATTTACTTCAATTACTAAGTTCCACCAATCTAAAGCTTCCTCTTGAAGGTGCCATGCTGCTATCCTTCTCTTTAGCCGATCATCCCATCTGTGTCCTCGGAATATTCTATCATGTTCATTAATCCATGCTTTGGATTCCACATATCCTTCAATTCCGGAGTATGTTTTTCCTTCCATATTATCAAAGTCCTTACACATCTTAGGAAAGTCAATGGGACGGGGTGTTGCATTGGTAGGTGGGGCAGCGGGTGCCACAGATGCAGTTGGAGGGACAGGGACTCGCTCAGCTTGCCTGAGGTACAGTTTAAATCATTTGGGCAGCCCACGAATAACAGGTCTTCCTAGGGCAAGGATCCTAGTTTTGGAAGAAGATTGATTATCTGCCATATCAACTATCTGTAGGTTAAATCTTTAGTGGCGATTTTCAAAGATAGTATTATATGCTAAAAGAAAAGGGGTTGCTTACTGTGTGTGCGTATGTTCAAAGAAACATGGGTACAATATATATATATATAGTAAGACTTTTTGAAAAACTTTTTCAAAGATAACAAGTATATCTCTCATACGTATAATTTCCCCATTGATCGGGTAACCTAAGCTCTGATACCAAATATAACAACCCGCCTCGAAACAGTCATATATTCATCTAAGTTCTAACCCAGAAAAGGCCCATCGAAACTTAGACCCATTCCAAAGTTGGGTGGTAAAAGTAATAATAATACAAAGATATAACTATTCTTTCTGAACTCCCAACAGAAGGAACAAAGTATAATAGAAAACTGTACCCATTTATTTCGAAATAAATTCAAATGTCATAATACAGGACAAAACATAGTTTCCACAATAACCATTACATCATTTGTTCAAAGGTATTTTTTTATGAGGACAATAAAAATTATAATAAATAACAATAACTGCTACAAGTTTTGCTCATGCCATTTTCAAGCATCGTCATCGTCATCGCTCCTTTCCTAACTAGTGTTGTGATGAGGAGGGAGTTAGAATAAAAAGTGTTCGGTGAATAAAAACCTTGACCTTATTATTAAGTACTTGGGCAGTATATGTCAAAACAGGAATATGTCTTATGTGTTCTAAAACCATTTAATACTTCATATAAGGAAAGGAGACGGCCCCTCAAACAACCAATTAATACCTTCTGTTCCCAAAGCTGGTTTCCCAATCCTATAACCCATACCAACATCATAAATGTCTAACAATGGCAGAGGTAGAACCAAGCCACTTAATACCTTTTAATGGAGAAATTGGCAGACTCTGACCATTTAAGACCTCATTTGAGGTAGACCCCCATCATTTAATACATATTCCCAAGGTGGACTCGACATAGGCATCTTTCTAGCCGACATTGCACAAAAATCTCTTTGGACACCTAATTCTTCCTATTGAAGCGTACCATTCCAAGATTTCCTTAACCGTACAAAATCCAATCCCGACCATTTAATACTTCATTTGGATAAGAAGGCGGGCCCTTAAACAACCACTTAATACCTTTCAAAACCCCGAAGCAGGTCCTTCATCTTATGACCCATATCCACGGTGACGTCTCACATTAGCCCGACTATTCATAGGTACTAGTAGCCAGATTAGCTAGGTAGATTTACCTTACAGAATTGGGACTAACCTTGCATCATCATAGTTACTAATCATAGACGATGTCTCACATCAGCTCCAATGTCACACTGTTGGTAGTCAGATTAGCTAGGCAGACTTTTCAATTTCTTTTGACTGACCTCGCACCACTTATGACTTAGTCATATTTTACAACACTCTTAATATATTATCACACACCTCATTGTGTCCATTAATTAGGCTATATAAGAATTCTTTCTTATTTTGCCTTAACAAATCAATACCTTCCTAAGGGGAATTTAATGAAAATTATTGCCTAATTAACTATGCAATTATACGTTATAATTGTATGTTGTGTACAGTAATTAATATATAAATAAATATGCACCTACTATTTTCTATGCATGAAGAGATTACACCCTTAACTAACGTTTAAATGTCAAATCCTTTTTAATAACAATAATACAAGTCCTTTTTCATATTATTAACGGTGCCAAATGTCCAACATCCATAACAAGGAATTTCAATATCCTTAACAAAGGATTCAACATTCTTGTCCAAAAAATGTGATAAACAGACTTGATATAATAAAATTTTCAATTCAGCCTATCACATAAAATCAGGGAATAACCTCAAAAATAGAAATTAGTTTTAGTCTCCATTTAATCCTTCTTTTACAAAGAATTTAAACAGTGGGATTTATCTTTTATTTTCATATGGAATCAATGGTGTAAACTACAAATAAATTCATACTTTTAAATCCTATTCCTTAATTGAAACTTCATAATAAAATTAGAATTTAAAGAGGAGTGGAATAGAAATTAAAATCATCAAAAACTGCAAAAACTACATATTCCAACAATTTAATGTAAACAATTGAGAATTCTAATGTGACAACCTGCCCTTCATGACCCCCGAGAATCGACATAAATACACTCAACGTATAACATGGCAAACGATCGAGTGCCGGAAAGATAGATTGTTGATGGAAAAGAAAATCGGTAGAAGAAGAAAAGCTAAACAAAAAAGAATCTCACAACAGACAGAACAATATATAATATCAATAGCTCTTTACACAAATCAAAACTGGATATATACATATTTCACATCAGAGTACACAAATCAATAATTACCAACCTGGACAGTTATAACATCCTTTCCTCACAACTGCTGGTAATTTCAACAACATTGCAGCGGAAATAACATGTACGAGAATACGTCTCGGTCTCCAGCTCGTCTATTGAGCTTCATAGTATCCAATCCTGAACCTGTAATACTCGGTCTGACCTGAGTATAATAAAATAACACCCGAGTCAGTTTGGAAAACCAGCGTGAGAAATCACACTCAAATTGAATTACTAAAGTTCCAAAACCCTTTAAAATTCAAAGGTATCTCGTAAGACCACGCCATAAATAAACATGCCGGGTTTTTACCTTACGATAACCAAAATATTTCATATCAAAATCCTCTGATATTATAATAGCGTCTAAGTACAAATACTTATTCAAATAGCCAAAATTGTTACATTAATTAAATTCCAGCAATACTATCAAAACCGTAAAGGCACGTAGGGAGAATGGATTCCAACTGAATGACTAGGCACTGGGGTACCACCTATCACGGTAACTGTCTAGAAACACTGTACCGAGGACCACGCCGATATCCCCTGCTACACAAGACTGGACTATTCCTAACCTGAATAGACTGAATATGCTATCACCATGGGTGTTCCCACCCTCTTTCGAGCTCCTTCCATACATCGTAGTAATAAAATAATATCCGAGGTTATCTAGAAAGGTGATAGACATACCCTGCTTGGGTGCGACCAACTTAGCCTTGTTGCATCCTCCCTGATTTTCAGTCATTCCCGATTGATGAGGCTAGAGGCCACGATTACCTTTTTAGAAAGATTCACTTAGAATGCTCATTGTCCTCCAATGACAATGTACTGATAGCATTCATCCATACAAGTCTGTTTCCGGTCCGAACGAAACCGAAGGCACTATTCCTACTACATCCGTTTTGGAATCACTCTTAGGATTAGTAGCGATCGGCCATTGCACTTCACTGCTCCATCTTCGACTCCAAGCTCTTGTCTTCATCACGAAAACGTACTCATTGGATCGAAGTGGTTTTCGGATCGCAAATCCGATCCCGGTCTCTTCGAAACAACATTCGCTATTTCCCGATAAACTCAACCCCGGTTCTTAAGGAAATACACAGACGAAGATAAGATTGGAGATCACCTCCTAACCGTTAGTGGATGGATTTACTTATAAACGTCTTAGAAGAATGAACGAGTTTATACGTACAGTATAGCACCTCGAGTGGTAACTGTACCTTATAATTCTCGTACCCCTTCTAGATATTTCCAAAGTTATATTTGGGTCTAGATTTGATAGTCGGTTATTTAACTATCAAATAAACAATCATTCAACCAAAGATTCCATTTTCACTGAAACATTAAATTTCTTTTTAAATTAAAATTTAAATAATTAAATCCCTTTATTCAAAACTATACAAAATAGTGCTTATAAGTTCTAAATTAAATTTCAAGTTAAATCTAGGAAATTATACTTAAATAAAAGTTATTATACAAAACCACATTGAAAATTGATAATTATCCTTTTAAGAAACAAAATGCTGACCATTTCTAAAATAATAATAATAAACCTTTCAAAATCATTATAAGGTTACTGGTAAATAATTAAATATGTTTAAACAATTTAAAATAATTAAACAACTAATTTCCTAAAATAATTTAAAATCCTCTTTTCAAAACAAGCCCACATTCCCGATTTTAAAACCTTTATATTTTTAAACAAATACGTTTACAGATTTATATTTTAAAAATCCTTTATTAAATACTTTTATTCCAAAATCCTATTTACAATATTCCGGGTTGGCTAAGTACCCATTTTCAAAACGATTTATTTTATCCAATTGGTTAACCCAAAATTTCTTTATAAAACATTTTGCTTCAAAACCCTTTTTAATTTTCCAATTTAAACATATATTACTGGTATTTAAAATACCAGAATCTAGGTCAAAAACTTATCACAGCATCCAACCAATCCAAATCACACAATAACCTGCCACAGATTATTTCAACAAAAACATATATCATTATATATGCAATTTCATTCAACAATTTGAGGAATCCAGTTGGATCCCTTTAACTTGTTTCCCTGCATCCACAGATGTTAGCACAACATAAAAATACCAATTCCACTTCGAGGTGGAATATCGCGGTATATTGGGTCATCCGCAATGCGAGGCGCATAGGGTCTCATCTGCTATATAAATGCGGAAATATCAATCACTCCAATATATATATATATACACTACTATATGTAATATCACATCCAACTAATAAAAATGCTCCAAACACCTCCAGGTCTGCACTGCAGCATAGATCTCGCTGTTGCGATTCCGACGCCGCTTGTTTCGTCCAATTCCAACCTCGTATGATAAAAGTTATGCTAGTTTAAAGTTTGAATATAATTTAAAATAATAATTTCTCTCTTTTTTTTCTTTTTTATATATTACAAACCCTAGAAATCACGGCCGTTGATCCAGTCACACGAGATCAGAGCCGTCCCCCCTTCTTCCACCTTCACGTTCCACTCCAGGAAAGCGAACCCAAAACCGCCCCTACGTCCCTAATTCCGCTCCGCTTTTGGTCAACTTCACGTCGATCAGAGACCAACTCCTCGAAGTTCATCATGACCCCCTCCCTACGGCCAGAAAATTGTTGAGCTCGGTCATCCCATCGTCGTGCAAAACTTGATTGAAATGGCGATGAACGCGGCCTCCCTGCTACCCCTACGCTACGCTAAAACCCATCACCACCGTTGATATCGTAGAGTTCAGAGTGCTCTACGACTTCCTAGTTGAAAACTTTTGATGAAAGAAATTGGATTTGGAGAATAAAGAGGAAGAAGAACGCACGTTATCGGCCATTATAATGAACAGTGGCGGCTATGAACAAACTCTCGGCCTAGGGTTACTGTGGAAATATATATTTATATAGACACACACACACACATTTACACACATTATTTTTAATATTATTTTCGATTTTAACGTGCTATTTCAAACGAACTCCAAACGAAACGTGCCGCCTAGCGTTTATAATGTTTTACTCGTATTCCGAACACAATGGAACGTGTTTTGGGGCCTAATTTTATCGTATGCGGAAGATAGCTTTTTGAATCGAATTTAAATATAAAATTTTCGACATTTATTTCAACGCGTTTCTCTCCCGTGCGAGTAAAAGGTAACTCCAAACGCTACGAAATTTGAAATCCGATAATAATAAAATATTTCGAATCCAATATGACTGATCTCGTCGAATTCCGAGACTGTGCCCTGGGAGGCTATTTTAACTCGTCGATTAAATCGAGCGATTTCCAAAAATCGTCGAAATCATTTAAAATTTCAATTTTTAAAACTTACTAACTCAATTATAACTTAAGTTAACTTTAAATAAATTTTAGAAATCATTTTCATATCCATTCATTTCAGATTCACATATTATCCCAACTTTAAATATTAAATTACTATTTATCCACATCTAATTAAATCGTTATATTTGAAATTATAAACTATTCCACTAATTCAAACTAATCCTCCGTATTCACAACCCATTAATAATCCAAATTCAACATTTAAAATAAATTAAATGTTCAAAAACTAACGACCAAATTTCGGGTCGTTACATTCCTCCCTCCTTATAAAAATTTCGTCCTCGAAATTTCTAAGGTCGGAAAAATGCTCTCAAACCCATTAACTTACCCAAAACCCATTTAGTTAAAGTCCTACATTCACTTCTCAAAAAACCTTTTTAATTTCTACCCAAAACAATTGGCTTTGATTTCTAATACAAAAACCTTGATTTTTAATACAATTCAAAGTCAACTTTCCAGTTAACCAAAATTTCCAAAATTTTCAAAAAATTTCTAACACCCTAAATTTCCGAAATTGTTTGACATCGTCTCCTTTGTACGGAGAGCCTTTTACAATATCACAATAGAGATAAATATATATACATCGACCCACACGGTCGGAAAACAAAATATATAACAATATATTATCATTGCTTTATTTTTATTGCGTAAGCGTACCCTCATATTAGCATTTTTAAGTAAACAGCTTATTTTATATGCACATAAGTAACAATACATGAAATTTATAACATTTCATTTATTTAACTAGCCAAACATATCAACTACATAACCCACATGCCAATCATATATTACAACAATTTAAGGGTCCAACACAAGTTTAATTTCCTTCCCATGGATCCATATATCATTCATTCAATTTGAAATGATTTCCAACCAATTTATTTAATTCATTTCATATTTACAACAACCCAACTCATATTCACTTAAATTTTGATTTCTATGTGCTTCATTTGCATAAATTCACTCTTATTCAATTTCAAATTGATTTACAATCAATTTATTTGCATTCCATTATAATTCACTTTCATTTCATGCAAATCCATTTTATTAGCTTCAATCTATTCCCTTTATAAAATCGACCTTAAACCAATTTATCTAATTTCCATTTCATTCTCATTTATGCTATCTACCCAACTTTGTTTCCTTTTCTTTTCATTAACACATTCCAATCCATGTAAATTTTTATTTATGAATCATTCCATGAATAATCACTTAAGTTAAGTTTTCCTTGCAACCAAATTCCATTTCATTTCAAATTGATCACATCCAATTTATTTGCTTTCATCTACTTAGTATATCCAATTTCATACTATAACACTTTGGAAACCATTTCATTTTATATAATCTGTTTTCGAAAAATTTATCATATCACACATGGTTCATGCTCTTACATTACTATTACCTTTATTTTCCAACTTATATTACACTTTCCCATTCACTTTCATTTAATTCACATAGGGCTATTCACTTTATTTCATGGTGAATGGCAATTCATTATAAGTTAATTCATTTGTAAACCATTTTACAATTTTTTTAGGGTTTATTTTAAACATTCCACATCGTTACTTAGGTTATATCCAGCTTTTAAAACTTAAGTTCATACACCATCATACTCCAAAGTCATTTTTCAATTCGTATTGAATTTATTTACTCTTAAATTGAATTCTTTTCTTGTTATCAATTACTTAACCATTTAACTTGGTTATACTTTTTCACCTTCCCGGTTTAATAAGTTATACAACTTATTTATTCACAATTCCTGAATTTTCCACTTAAGTTTACTTTCAATCAATATTTATAACATATAGTTATATAAACACCTCACCATTTATATTTATACTTTTACTTTACTCAATCTTCAATTTAACTTTCATTTAAATTTCAATTTTTGAATTTTCCATTTCTTTTACCTTAATGCCAAACCATCTTCATTTTGGTTTATTGTTTTATCTCTCAATTTATAAGTTCAAAAACTTATTTACTTACTTAAGTCCATTTACATCTTATAATCATAACTCTGGATTATATACATCACTTAATAGCTTAAGTATGTTCATCTCATTCAATAATTACAACTTATAGTTATATAATTATTCTACATCCCAACTTTATATTCATTTCAATTCAAATCCTATTTCAATCTTATTTAACTTATCTTAAGTTAAATTTTCAATATACCTTATCCACTTTAGTTTACTCAAGTTAAATTTAAATTCTAGGATTAAAATTTTCATATTTCCTTTCTTATCTATATCAACTTAAAACTTTAAGTTCCATAACTGGTTTTTCTTAACTTTCCAAATCATTTCCATAGAAATCCCAGAATTTAATTATCCAGTTTTATTTCAAAACATTTTGAAATCATAAATAGAACATACCCACTTTGGTATATCAAATCATACCTCCGGATTTTCAAAACAACTTGGTTTTACCAAAACAATTTCCCTTTGGAATTCTAAAACAAACTTGTTCATCAAACAGGTCCAAAACAAATATTCATAACTAATCACCACGGTAACAATCCATCACTTAGAAACTCAAAAATGAATACTGATGATGTGGCCATCATCACCAGAATTCATAAAAACTCAACCGATAAGTCAACACAATATAAAAACATTTTATATCCACTAACAATTACTCGCTCATAGCTATTAATACACTCAAACTCATTCTAGAGTACTACCGACTCTATCTCTAATGAGTAATCATCATAAAAGCCTAGGTATATCGCAACCTAAGCTCTGATACCACGTGTGACGACCCACCCTTCACGACTCCCGAAAATCGACATAAATACACTCAATGTATAACATGCGGAACGATTGAGTGCCGGAAAGACAGATTGTTGAGGGCAAAGAAAATAGGTAGTAGAAGAAAAGCTAAACAAAACAGAATCTCACAGCAGACAAAACAATATATAATATCAATAGCTCTTTACACAAATCAAAACTGGTTATATACATATTTCACATAAGAGTACACTAATCAATAATTACCAGCCTGGACAGTTATAACATCCTGTCCTCACAACTGCTGGTAATTTCAACAACAATGCAGCGGAAATAACAAGCACGAGAATACGACTTGGTCTCCAGCTCGTCTCCTAAGCTCCATAGTATCCAATCCTGAACCTGTAATACTCGGTCTAACCCGAGCATTATAATAAAATAACACCCGAGTCAGTCTGGAAAACCAGCGTGAGAAATCACACTCAAATTGAATTATTAAAGTTCCAAAACCCTTTAAAAATCAAAGGTATCTCGTAAGACCACGCCACAAATAAACATGTCGGGTTTTACCTTACGATGACCAAAACATTTCATATCAAAATCCTCTTATATTATAATAGCATCTAAGTACAAATACTTATTCAAATAGCCGAAATTGTTACATTAATTAAATTCCAGCAATACTAAGCTCTACAATAAAAACCGTAAAGGCACGTAGGGAGAATGGATTCCAACTGAATGACTAGGCATTGGGGTACCACCTGTCACGATACCTGTCTAGAAACACCGTACCGAGGACCACGCAGGGATCCCCTGCTACACAAGACCGGACTATTCCTAACCTGAATAGACCGAATATGCTATCACCCCAGGTGTTCCCACCCTCTTTCGAGCTCCTTCCATACATCGTAGTAATAAAATAATATCCGAGGTTATCTAAAAAGGTGATAGACATACCCTACTTGGGTGCGACCCACTTAGCCTTGCTGCATCCCTCCTGATTATCAGTCATTCCCGGTTGATGAGGCATGAGGCTGTTAGAAAGATTCACTTAGAATACTCATTGTCCTCCAATGACAATGTACTGATAGAATTCATCCATACAAGTCCGTTCCCGATCCGAACGGAACCGAAGGCACTATTCCTACTACATCCATTTTGGAATCACCCTCAGGATTAGTAGCGATTAACCCTTGCACTTCACTGCTCCATCTTTATTCAAAACTATACAAAATAGTGCTTATAAGTTCTAAATTAAATTTCAAGTTAAATCTAGGCAATTATACTTAAATAAATGTTATTATACAAATCCACATTGAAAATTGATAATTATCCTTTTAAGAAACAAAATGCTGACCATTTCTAAAATAATAATAATAAACCTTTCAGAATCATTATATGGTTACTAGTAAATAATTAAATATTTTTAAACAATTTAAAATAATTAAACAGCTAATTTCCCAAAATAATTTAAAATCCTCTTTTCAAAACAAGGCCACATTCCCGATTCTAAAACCTTTGTATTTTTAAAAAATACGTTTACAGATTTATATTTTAAAAATCCTTTATTAAATACTTTTATCCCAAAATCCTATTCACAATATTCCGGGTTGGCTATGTACCCATTTTCAAAACCATTTATTTTATCCAATTGGTTAACCCAAAATTTCTTTATAAAACATTTTGCTTCAAAACCCCTTTTAAATTTTTTTTCCAACTTAAACATATATTACTGGTATTTAAAATACTAGAATCTAGGTCAAAAACCTATCACAACATCCAACCAATCCAAATCACATAATAACCTGCCACGGATTATTTCAGCAAAAACATATATCACTATATATGCAATTTCATTCAACATTTTGAGGAATCCAGTTGGATCCCTCCAACCTGTTTCCCAGCATCCACAGATGTTAGCACAACATAAAAATACCAATTCTACTTCGAGGTGGAATATCGCGGTATATAGGGTCATCCGCTATTATGCGGGGCGCATAGGGTCTCATCCGCTATATAAATGCGGGAATATAAATCAGTCCAATATATATATATATATATATACTACTATATATAATATCACATCCAACTGATAAAAATGCATCAAATTAACCAATCAATCATTTATTAATTTTAACTATGTAAAACTAATCACTAGTAGCCCAAAATTGAGTGAGATTAACTCACCTTGAGTTTTAAATCGTCGAGTGTTCCAATTTTAAATTAAATCGAACGATGTTTGATTTAACCTAAAATTTTAACGAGCTCTAAACCCCTCCAGGTCTGTACTGCAGTGTAGATCTTGTCACTGCGATTCCAGCGCCACTTGTTTCGTCCGATTCCGACCTCGTATGACTAAGTTATGCTAGTTTAAAGTTTGAATATAATTTAAAATAATAATTTCTCTCTTTTTTTCTTTTTTATATATTACAAACCCTAGAAATCACGGTTGTAGATCCAGTCACACGAGATCAGAGCCGTCCTCCCTTCTTCCCCCTTCACGTTCCACTCCAGGCAAAACGAACCCAAAACCGCCCTTACGCCCCTAATTCCGCTCCGCTTCTGATCAACTTCACGTCGATCAGAGACCAACTCCTCGAAGTTCATCACCCCCCTCCCTATGGCCAAAAAATCGTTGAGCTCGGTCATTCCATCGTCGTGCAAAACTTGATTAAAATGGCGACGAACGCGGCCTCCCTGCTCCCCCTACGCTACGCTAAAACCCATCACCACCGTTGATATCGTATAGTTCGGAGTGCTCTACGACTTCCTAGTTGAAAACTTTTGATGAAAGTGATTGGATTTGGAGAAAAACGAGGAAGAAGAACGCACGTTATCGGCCATTGAAACGAACAGTGGCGGCTACGAACAAACTCTCGGCCTAGGGTTACTGGGCAACACACACACACACACACACACACACGTTTATAAACATTATTTTAATATTATTTCTGATATTAACGTGCTATTTCAAACGAACTCCAAACGAAACGTGCCACCTAGCGTTTATAATGTTTTACCCATATTCCAAACACAATGGAACGTGTTTCGGGGCCTAATTCGATCATATGTGGAAGATAGCTTTTTGAATCAAATTTAAATATAAAATTTTCGACATTTATTTCAACGCGTTTCTCTCCCGTGCGAGTAAACGGTAGCTCCAAACGCTACTAAATTTGAAATCCGATAATAATAAACTATTTCAGATCCAATGGGACTGGTCTCGTCGAATTCAGAGACTGTGCCCTGGGAAGCTATTTTAACTCGTCGATTAAATCGAGTGATTTCCAAAATCGTCGAAATCATGTAAAATTTCAATTTTTAAAACTTACTAACTCAATTATAACCCAAGTAGACTTTAAATAAATTTTAGAAATCATTTTCATATCCATTCATTTCAGATTCACATATTATCCCAATTTTAAATATTAAATTACTATTTATCCACATCCAATTAAATCTTTATATTTGAAATTATAAACTATTCCACTAATTCAACCTAATCCTCCGTATTCACAACCCATTAATAATCCAAATTCAACATTTAAAATAAATCAAAGGTTCAAAAACTAACGACCAAATTCCGGGTCGTTACATCAAAAAATAATCGACATTTCGAATTATGGGAATTTTGGGGGTTTTCATTTTGTTTTATTTTCGTAAACTCAAAACCCCTAAGGCATTCCCAAATCCATAATATACTATACTAAAATAAAAATACTAAGGTTTTCACACACAGATTATCCTTATCCTTTCTTGAATTATTTGCAACGCCAAAGCACACTTTTCTATATCTCTTCTTTTGATACACACACATAGAGCGAGAGATTGGTACATATAGTTTTGTTAGATTCAAAGAGGTTGGAAGAGAAGGGAATGTATTAAAAGAATAATTAGGAACGAAATTGAATCCTTACCTGAATTCCTAATTGAATTTCTGAATCTAACCGAAGAGAGAAAATTGTAGAGTTTTGCTGGATTCCCAAATATTTTATGAATAAAAGTGGAGAGGGTAGGGTCCTATTTATAAGGGTTGAAACATACCAGAGCCGTAGGATGAAAATAGGTTAAAAATGGATAAATTTGGAATGTTCATTGATATTAAAACCCTAGTCTCCACTAACAAGAGTGGTCAACCGCCCTATATGCACCGGTCGACCACTAGTGATCGCCGGTTGGGGTTGGCGGTCGACCCCTCCGCCTATTTTGGGAACATAATTATTTTTGTACTTGTTTTATTTAATTCCTTTATCATACTTTTAATATTAATTTTAACGTTAAAGATTCTTACCTTAGTTTAATCTAAATCTATTTTCAAATTTAATTATTTATTTGAATTTGAATTAAATTATCTTAACCTAAAAACTTCAAATGCTCATAACTTCTTCGTTTGAGCTCCGTTTTCAGCATATTATATATGGAAACAGATCAAAATTTTGCCACAAACCCAACGGTATATATTTCATTGCCAAATTCCATCTTTTACAAAATTTCCATTTTTACCTCTGCTTAATTTTACTTAATTCTTACTGATTTTTGGTTGTGTTACACAATACCTTAGTGTTTCCACTTATCCAAAGAGAAAAAGCACATCTTGTCGAATATAAGCTAGTCATAAGTCATCATTTTATACTCTGATGAGAAGATTCCATTCAAAGAATGGTCATGTCGAATGCATTTTGGCATTCAAATAATTCAAGTGCACAACATTATCAATTAATGCACTTCTTTGTGTTCATGTCCATTTTGAACACCAATTTTTTCTTGTTGAGCATGACTCTCCATTCTCCTAGATTCAACATTGGTACTAGGCTATCTACTCCTCCTGAAGTCATATCTACAACATCTTAGGCCTTAACTTTCATGCCTTCTAGACCTAAGCATTCAGTCACTGCTAAGTTACAAAGAATGAAAGTACCAATAAAATTAATCCAATATTCACCTCCTCCCATCAATATCCATGTGGGCTTAAGATTCTTGGAAGATCCCCTAGAATAGATGCCAACAATTCTAATCGCCAAGTTACTCAAAACTATATGTCGGGAACATGGGATTCTTGAAGATGACATCCTACTTCCAATGCAAACTCAATGGGTGCATAATCATCCACCGGGTCATATGGCTTGCAACAGATATATGTTCTTAGGAGGCGCATATACTGCCTTCAATTCATTCTTGTGTATGTTCCTGCAAGAGCTCGAGCTTGATCCAACTCAAGTCCATCCCAATGGATACGCCTTATTGAGCTACTTATATGTGATACTCATTAACTAGTTTCTGCGACCTCCTACCTTCAAAGCACAAACCTATGTCCTGAGCTTCAAACAATGAAGGGAGTAGTTCTAGGATAAAGTCATTGAAGCGCTCCATAATAAACGTTCATATTTCGAGAAAACATATTTCTTCATTCGATGTCCATATGGATTCAACAGGTTTTGGCTTTCTGCAAGTAAGGCTTCTTCCTTCCACCCTTTCCATATTCAGATTCTCATCATCTAAACTTTTAATTTATTATCTAATTCCTTCATAGATATTCCTGCTTGAGACAAAAGTGAAGAGCATGCCAAAATTCTTAAATATCTCTAGAGAATCAACGTTCTACTTCGTACCATTATTATCTTCTAACATATGAGAACCTTCATTGATATAAACTGATACATTCCAATTGCTTTGTCGTTCCTACTGTTACTCCTCTAAGTAGTTCAAGGATGCCTATCGGGTCTTCTACCCTTGCTCCCAGCTACAATGACAATCTATAAGGGGAAGTTGAAGGCCAAGGCCAATGACAATCTATAATCTACAAGAGCAGAAGAAGAGCATGTTGCTGGAGAAGTTCAAGCAGAAGGAGATGAGAGAATCGAGATTGAAATGATTCAAAAAGGAGACGAGGAAGAAAGAAGAGAGGAAGAAGAGGAAGAGGAAAAAGAAGAAGAAAGCGACGAAGGAGTCGATGATAACGATAACATTGTTCAGAAGGGAGATGAGTCATACAGAGAGATGTCTCCTGAAGGCACCGAACTCCCAGACTTACTATGTCCAAAGCATGTAGTCACCAAGACTTTAAAGCAAAAATCAGAAGCGAGCACGGTGCCAAGAGCCAAGGTGACTCCTCTGGATGGTTTGGCAAATGATATTTTTGGCTCATTGAATTTTTTTTGATTGCTGATCTCCTTAAGGTTGTCTCTCTAGTCTTTAACTTCTTGTCCAAGGGTATTTTACCCGAAGGAGGTAGGTCACCATCCTTAATTTCTTCCAAACATGGTCAGTAGAGTACATAGGGAGACACCGACACTCTACATATTAGGATCACGAACACACACTCCCTACTTTCGCATGAATTCTAATACTCTAAACTAATACAGTCTTTTCTTTCATTTCAGGTTGAGACTGGTTCAATTATCTCCAATATGGTATTTCTGCGAAAAGGAAGTGCACTCCTATGACGCCTCGTTTCAGTTCTTATAGATGGCGTGAGACTAAACAAAGAGCTAGTAGAAAAGAATGCGAGGCAGAAAGCGATAGAAAGAAGAGACAAGCTAAAGAGAGACACCCCTACGATCATGGGAAATGCATAAATATTCCTGAGATCACCACGGTCCATCTTTTGGCATTCCTCTGCTTCAATCTCAGCCTCAGCTTCCTTTATAGCAACAAACTTCAGCTTTACTCTCACTTGCCACTACTATTCCTCCTCCTCCTCAATCCAAAGTAATCACCACTCATTCAACTCCTCCACCAGACCTGTCCAGCTATATGTGGGCTCCTTCCTTAACCTTTGTTTAACTAGTGCCATGTTTGATGGTGACATCAAAATTATTCCTAAAGAAGTGGCAGACCACAAGGTTGGATGGGTTCAAGAGCTTATTGTTCAAGGATACGAGTGGAAGGAGCTTTGTTATGCATTCTTCAACATCAACTGAATCAACCAAATGAATATCCAATCATTTGAATCTGAAAAGAAAAACCATGACAACCTCGTAGAGAGGTACCAGAGAGATTCAGAGAAGATGGGAAAAGGGAGAGACGTAGCTCTGGAATCAAAGAGAAAGGCAAAAAAATTGGTTATGGAGATGACAAAGGTCATAACCAGGTCAAGATTGCAACGATACGACTTTTTGACGCTCGAAAGTCGACATTAATACGTCCACTGTATCAAATGCCGCGTAATCGAATGCCGGAAAATCGAACCATTAGGGTTAAAAGAAGAGGTAGAAGAAGACAGAAGAAAAGAAAGAACAGAAAAACAGAAACAGAAACAATATCAGAATCTCACATTCGCAGCGGAACAATATATAATAGATAATCACTAGTCTTTAAAACAAAAGACTATATCAGTTTATACATACATCAATCAGAGTCAATATACAACACAATACAACAATGGATGGTTATATAAACTTGTCCTCATACAGAATACACAGCGGAATAAATAAACAAGTACAGTAGTATGCTTCGCCATCTAGCTCATCTCCAAAGCTCCAGATTATCCAAAATATCCTGATAACATAACTCTAGGCTGCCCGTGTGGAAAATTATGGGCACCCAGAGTTTAGAAAGGGAACAATAAACTCCGAGTCAGTCATGGTGACTGGTGTGAGATCGTAAAACGGTTATTTTCACAAAGAAAATAAAACAACTTCGCAATGCTTTTGGAAAATGAAACTACCATAAGGCCTCCCGCCACACACACAATTCAAACGCAGAATTGGAGGAGATTTCTCCTTATGATAGTCAAAAATGCTTACTACGCAAAATCAGTTGATATTATTATTAATGTCTAGTATGGAAAACATTTCGAAAGTATAATATCAATCTTAGCCAGCATACAACCATTATTGTATGCCTACTATAGCTGCTATGTTCAATAGCAGGTTACCGCCACATTCCATAGCAGGTAATACAACTAAAACCGTACAGGGTTCGTATTGTTTCTTTGGATTTCCAACAAATGGTCGGGCAAAGGAACTTCCTTACACCGATATGGAAACGCCTCTGGAAAGACGCCCCGGATCCTAACCAGATCTGTGCAAACACAAGGCCGACGCTACCTCACGCTTTAACCAAGCTGTAACTAGGTAGCTAACACACGAGCTATGCCATCCCCCGGTCGTTACCGATCTTTATCCGAGGATCCTCAATCACAAAGCAACAACCACAAAGTATAATAACTGTGCAGCATCAACATAGGTAAAATATCAGGGCTCCATACCATGCTATCACCTTATAACCAGAAGGAAATGGCATACCCTAGGGGCGCTACCCCTACAAACCTTTGTCGCAACATTCATGTTTCGACCATTACCGGGTTGTGAGGCTCGACGAAGTCTCGTCCACAAAGCTACGCTTTTTCACAAAGCCACGCTTTTTCACAAAGCTACGCTTTTTCACAAAGCCACGCTTTTCATAAAGCAACGCTTTGATCAACAAATGATCAACAACACTTCGTGTGACACATTACCAAATTGGGAATGTATCACTAGTAACCATCAACTACATAACCTCTGAGCTCGTACGTCTCAGAGAAGGGTGTTAAGCTAAGAGAATAAATTCTCTGCCACCAACATAAATGTATTTGATTGAAACCAGCTTTACATCTCAAAGTGTAACATCAGACACACATCCATACAAGTCCGTTCCGGGTTCGAACGGAACCGAAGGCACTTCCAAAGAAGCCCTTGCAATCCGGATATTCACTAATCATGTCCGGACTTCCCATCACAAAATGAGTGATATAAATCTCTATATCGGAGCAACTCGGTGCAGAGACATTCGACAGGTTGTCCTTTCATTTTCGAAAATATCCAGTCTTCACCACCGATCTTCAATACAATCCATATCGTCGTATCACTAATTCGGAATGGGTTATATGACACAAAGGTCTTTTCCTGGCTAACCCGAATAGTGAGCGTTTGTTTTAAAAACAAATCAAGTGCCATTTCAAAGGCAAATATTGATAGTCGGCTATTTAACTATCAACAACATTCACAACAATCAACAGATTTAAATAATTTTTCCCAAATTATTTATTTTCAAAATATCTTCACAAGATATATATTTTCCACACTTCAACATTTGAAAACCAATTTCAAATCACATTTTCACACATCACATTTGAAAACCAATTTCAAATCACATTTTCACACTTCACATTTGAAAACCAATTTCAAATCACCTTTTCACACTTCATCACAAAATGGTCCATTTAAACCAATTAGATAAATCCTTATCGACTTATTTCAAATTTACATTTCAAATCTGTAAATTTATTTCCACACTTCATCACTATGAAAACCGATTCCAAATCATATTTTCCACACTTTAAAAATAAATCAATGTTTATTTAAAAAAAACAAATTTCCCTTTCCTTTATAAATTCTATTCTGAATTTACATTCTCAAATATTCACTTTTAACACCAAATCAACTTTCAAATTGATTTCTCAATTTTATTTCGAACCCCAAATCAAATTCCAAATTGATTTCTAAATATACTTCAACACCGAATCAATTTACAAATCGATTTCCAAATTTGTTTCAACACAAATAAATTTTCATTCAACATCAAATAAATTTTCATATCGATTTCCCAAAGATATTTTCCAAATACCAAATCAATTTTCACTTTGATTTCAACAAATTTATCTCCTTTCAAATTAAATATCTTTATCTCTTCCAAACCATTTAAAATTTCATTTCAAATAAATTTTCCAACTTTCGAATAATACTATTCAAAATCCATTTATTAAAATCTTTTCCCATATCTTTGGAAATAATTTGATAATATTACAAAAAATCAACTTTACGCTTTTAAATCCCTTCTTTTAAATTCAACTAGTTCTTTCAAAAAGAATTTAATAAAAATTCCAGCTTTAATTTCAAAAATCCAATTTCATTTATTTCTGGTATCCAACGATACCAAAAATACATTCGGCTAAATTTTAGCCTTCAACACATCCAATCACAGATATAATCATACACAGATTATAAATAATGAATCACACAACATATGAAACCAATTCAAATGTTTTGAGGAATCCTGTTGGATCCCTTCAACCTGTTTCCCTGCATCCACAGATGTTAGCACAATACCAATTCCACTTCGAGGTGGAATATCATGGTATATGGGATTTATAAAATATCATCCGCTATTATGCGGCGCAATAGGGTCTCATCCGCTATATAATGCGGGAAAATCAATCACCAATATATACATATGCCAATATATATATATATATTGCTATATATAGATATATCCTACTATATCTAATATCACATCCAAACAGCAATCAATCAACACATTCAATAATTTTAAATATAACTATTTAAAATTAAACAATCCCTTTGTTTGAGTGAGAAGATCTCACCTTCGCCTTTTTCTTAATTTGCAGTCCATTTTCATTCCAGTTGTTTTCACGATGATTTTAGACCTTGTATAAAACAATTATATCATTCATTAATATATTGGAACTGATTGAACAATTAATTTTCATTCAATACATTGAATTAGAAATTTTAATTTAAAACAAATGATTTAATTCATTAATTATTTAATTTAAAACCAAATTTCCTTTCATAAATTATTTTCAGTAGTTAAAATAATTAAATAGGTTAATTGCCAAAATACATTATTTTAAAATAAATAGGTAAGTTTAAAAGGTGTATAGATATATATATCTCTTTTTTTTTCATAAACTTTACCATAAAAAAATTCCCATCTTCACAAACTTAGCTATATATATATTCACTGATTAATATTCCTTTTAAAAAAAAGAATTTAGTTACCTGACTCATATTGGAAACTAAACCCAACGAGTCCCCCGCCTTAAATCCCTTATGATGTTGATCTAGACCTTGGTATCGACTTGATGACTGGCAATGTAGGAGACAGGCTTAACGTAAAGCAAGGATGCCCTGGGTACGAAGCCTTACTGATCTATGGTTTGAAATCCCCAATCTCGATATGGAAATGATATTCGATGTACATACTGGAACGATGTCGGCCTTGCTTCGAGTTCATCGCTCGACCATCGAAGTTCGTGCCAGTGCCCCAAATCACATCGCGAACTCTAGCTTCGCCGCTATCTCAAGTGCAACCCCCTTCGATCCATACGCGCTCGCTTTCGATCTCGTTACCTTGCTCAGTCGCGAGGCTCCCGCTTCTAAATTCGTGGATCTGGGTTTTTTATTTTTATTTTGTTATAGCTAAGGAAATCATGATTTTTGGTCGCCATCAATCGCCGTGCTCGCGAGCTCGATTTTAAAGAGACGGAGGAGGAACGATTGCGATTCGAATTTGAACGAGGGAGTTGAGTTTAGTTCGAAATTGAAAGAGCGGCCATTGATTTTTAAGCAGCAATCCCCCCTCTTTTTTTTCTTTTGTGTTGAACGAGAAAAAAAATGTTTTCGTTTATTTGGCTTTGAAATGTTCCGTGAGATTTGTAAAAGAGGTGGGAAGACAAAGAGTACGCGATGAAGTGAGAGGAGTAGGTCTGCTTATCAGGGAATAGGGTGGCTGAATATGACAGTTGATGTGAATGAAAACAATATATATATATATATATATTCAATTCAAATTCAAATTTAAATCGTCACGAATTTACAACCCAAAAATCTCGATATCCTATCGAGGCGTGCCGCTAGGCGTCCATAATGTTATATGCCTATTCCGAACGCAATGGAAAAGGTTCCGAGTCCAAATTCGATCGTATGGAGAAGATAGCTTTTTGGACCAGTTAAAATATTAAATTTTCGATTTAATTTCAGCGCGTTTGCTTATCGTATGGCCAAACGATCACTCCAAACATTACGAAAATTGAAATCCGATAATAATACAATATTACGGATCCAATGGAACTCGTTTCGTTGAATTCCGAGACTGTGCCCCAGAATGCTATTTTCAAATTCAATTTAAACAACAAAATTTCAAAACTGAACAAAACAGTTTCAAATTCAATTCCAAAACTTTTATTATCTTCAGTATAATCAATATGAATTTTCTAAGCCTTCATATTATTTTTAATCAGCTCAAAACTGAAGATTCAAATTTTTACCCAGTTTC
The DNA here is from genome assembly GCA_030737815.1 of Allium fistulosum. Classification (NCBI taxonomy): domain Eukaryota; kingdom Viridiplantae; phylum Streptophyta; class Magnoliopsida; order Asparagales; family Amaryllidaceae; genus Allium; species Allium fistulosum. Next base: position 727,026,410 of record CM060904.1, read on the forward strand.
AATAATTAAATTCAATAATTTAATCGCCAAATTCATTCTGATATTTGAATTTCAAATTAAGCTATCATTCGAATATTTTAAACTCAATTAAATATTCACATTTAAATTGTCAAAAATTCATGGTCGTTACAATCTTCCCCCATTAAAAGAATTTCGTCCCGAAATTACAAGTAAAGAAGAATGATCCAATCCCCGTTAACTATTTTCCCAAAACCAAATAATTTTATCAACTTGATAAAATAATCTTTCTTATCACTTCATAACTTTCCAAACTTTTCCATAAGTTTCAAACAACTATATTTTACTTCACAATTCAAATTTAAATTTCATATTCAAATTTTTTTGAATTCAAAATTCTCTCAAAAAAAATCTAACTCTCGAAATTTTCGAAAAATTTCGCCAGCGTCTCCTTTGCGCGGCTAGCTCGGTATGACTACAAAATGTCCCTACGGACTCTCAAATCCCAATAGAAAACAAAATGCCAAGTGGCAAAATCAGAATCTCATCAAATTTCATACTGAAATTCAAATACATACCTTATTGTCGAGCAAATTTAAATTCACCTTCGAAATCAAAATCAAATTCCATTTTCCTTAGCCTTTACAATCCCAGTATACTTTACTTGACAATAATGTCCAATTTACTTATTGGATTACCAATACCCACTTTTAGTTAAGAATTTTCTCAATTCTAAATTTTACTTAAGAATTCCATTATCCATTCCTTAAGTTCAATATAAGTATTTACATGCTTCTATATTTATTTTCACTTTACTAACAAAGTTATATATTCATTTCCATTCAACTTTGCATTTCAATTCCATTTGAATTCAATTTACAATTTCAATTTTATTTGAATTCATTTCAAATCTCAATACTTTTATTTCCAAAAAATTTCATTCAGATTTACATTTTGAATTTTACTTGAATTCGATTCATCTTCTAATTTCGAATATTGAGTTTTATTCACTTTTATCTCAATTCCCAATTTTAAATCTTTTGTCGTTAGTGAAAAATTTTAAAAATTCCAAATTTTTTCTAACTCCCAAAATTTTCAGAAAATTTTGGCGGAGTCTCCTTTGTACGGAGGAGCTTTTGCAATTTGACAAAAGATATAAATATATATACATCGACCCACTCGGTCGGAAAAGCAGAAAAATAGTTCATATTTCCTATTTTGTATTGCATAGGCGTACCTTTTTAGCATTTTTAAGCAAAGCGGTTTATTATTTAGCATTTGCACAACCCAAAATGCAGCCAAACGGCTTCCAAAAACCTGTACTTACTCAATTTAAACACGTAAGTGATGAATATAGGAAATCTATTAACATTTCATTTATTTCCAATAGCAAACACATAATTTTCATAAGCAATGCATTCAAAATAAATTCCATTAGCAATTTATATGGTTTCAATTCAACTTTAGTCGCTTACGACCAATTCACATACCATTTCCATTTAATTCAAGTGGTTTACAACTCATTTTCTTCATTCTATTCATTTCTAAGTGAAACGAATTCATATTCATTTCAATTGATTCAAAAATCAATTTCATTTACATTCCATATTCACATTCAATTCCTTTGGAACCATTTCACAATTTTTTTTTCTTTCTTAAGTCGAGCATTCATCCAAATATCCCTTAAGTCATTTCAATTCAAAATTCAAGTTACATTCATCAACTTAGAATATTTTCAATATCAAATTTACTTAGAATTTCACACTTTTTTCTTAAGTTCAATACAAGTATTTTCCATACTTTTTATATTAATTTTCAATTACCACTTGGTTTATAACCACTTATATTTAAACTGGATTGCCAATTCCATATAAATTCAATCAACCTTTCATTTATAATTATTGAATTCAATTCGTTTCAAACCTTATTCATTTGGTCAATCTTCAATTAGCTTCACTTACTAATTTTAGTTTAATACTTCACTTCGTTTTCCACAAATCAAATTCAATTCCAGTTCTATTTACTTACAAATTCATAATGAATTTTAACATTCAATTTCATTTTCTTGCACTTGCAATTGCAAATTTATTTATTCATTCACAAATTCATTCATTTTCAATTTGAATCTTATTCTAAATCAACTTTCACTTTATTTAATTGATTCACTTATACTTACTTTAATTTAACTCCATCCTTTAAGTTAAATTTATTCTATCAAAATTCAAATTGTATAAGTTATCAACTCATTTATTAATCCATTAATGAATTTATTTTCAAATATTCTCTTTGGAATTCTATTTCAAATTGTAGATCACATTTTTAATTTACATTTACAAATCTCATTCGTATATGAATTCATTTCCTTATATTTTTAATTCACATTTATAAATTTCATTTGTTAAATGAATTTATCTCCAAATCTTTGGTTATACATTTATTTTATTCAATTTTCATATAACGATGATAATATTTCAATGTTATCACTTCCTAACACCCAAACATCCATATACTATAATAATTCATAGAAGATCATTTCTTTTCTACACAAAAATAGTTTTGGGTAAAATTATTTCATTTACCCTATTTTAAAACAATACTGTGTCAGTTTATCTTGTTTAAGAGTTTAGAAACCCCTATCGATTACAGTTGGCCAGACTGCACCGACCAGAATCTATAAACAATCAACCGATAAGTCAACACAATACAAAACAAAATTTTTGTATTCACTAACAAATACGCGCTCATATCTATTATTACACTCACACTCATTCTAGAGTACTACTGACTCTATCTCTAATGAGTAACACCCAATAGAGCCAGGGTTATCGCTTAACCGGCTGCTCTGATACCACTTGTAACGATACGACTTTTCGACGCTCGAAAGTCGACATTAATACGTCCACTGTATCAAATGCCGCGCAATCGAATGTCGGAAAACCGAACCATTAGGGTTAAAAGAAGAGGTAGAAGAAGACAGAAGAAAAGAAAGAACAGAAAAGTAGAAACAGAAACAATATCAGAATCTCACATTCGCAGCAGAACAATATATAATAGATAATCACTAGTCTTTAAAACAAAAGACTATATCAGTTTATACATACATCAATTAGAGTCAATATACAACACAATACAACAATGGACAGTTGTATAACTTGTCCTCATACAGAATACACAGCGGAATAAATAAACAAGTACGGTAGTACGCTTCGCCATCCAGCTCATCTCCAAAGCTCCAAAATATCTTGATAACATAACTCTAGGTTGCCCGTGTGGAAAATTATGGGCACCCAGAGTTTAGAAAGGGAACAATAAACTCCGAGTCAGTCATGGCGGCTGGTGTGAAATCGTAAAACAGTTATTTTCACAAAGAAAATAAAACAACTTCGCAATGCTTTTGGAAAATGAAACTACCATAAGGCCTCCCGCCACACACACAATGCAAACGCAGAATTGGAGGAGATTTCTCCTTATGATAGTCAAGAATGCTTACTACGCAAAATCAGTTGATATTATTATTAATGTCTAGTGTGGAAAACATTTCGAAAGTATAATATCATCTTAGCCAGCATACAACCATTATTGTATGCCTACTATAGCTGCTATGTTCAATAGCAGGTTACCGCCACATTCCATAGCAGGTAATACAACTAAAACCATACAGGGTTCGTATTGTTACTTTGGATTTCCAACAAATGGTCGGGCAAAGGAACTTCCTTACACCGATATGGAAACGCCTCTGGAAAGACGCCCCGGATCCTAACCGGATCTCTGCAAACACAAGGCCGACGCTACCTCACGCTTTAACCAAGCTGTAACTAGGTAGCTAACACACGAGCTATGCCATCCCCCAGTCGTTACCGACCTTTATCTGAGGATCCTCAATCACAAAGCAACAACCACAAAGTATAATAACTGTGCAGCATCAACATAGGTAAAATATCTGGGCTCCATACCATGATATCACCTTTTAACGAGAAGGAAATGGCATACCCTAGGGGCGTTACCCCTACAAACCTTTGCCGCAACATTCATGTTTCGACCATTACCGGGTTGTGAGGCTCGATGAAGTCTCGTCCACAAAGCTACGCTTTTTCACAAAGCCATGCTTTTTCACAAAGCAACGCTTTTTCACAAAGCCACTCTTTTTCACAAAGCAACGCTTTGATCAACAAATGATCAACAGCACTTTGTGTGCCACATTACCAAATTGAGAATGTATCACTAGTAACCATCAACTACATAACCTCTGAGCTCATACGTCTCAGAGAAGGGTGTTAAGCTAAGAGAATAAATTCTCCGCCACCAACAGAAATGTATTTGATAGAAACCAGCTTTACATCTCAAAGTGTAACGTCAGACACACATCCATACAAGTCCGTTCCGGGATCGAATGGAACCGAAGGCACTTCCAAAGAAGCCCTTGCAATCCGAATATTCACTAATCATGTCCGGACTTCCCATCATAAAAAGAGTGATATAAATCTCTATACCGGAGCAACTCGGTGCAGAGACATTCGACAGGTTGTCCTTTCATTTTCGATAATATCCGGTCTTCACCACCGGTCTTCAATACGATCCATATCGTCGTATCACTAATTCGGAATGGGTTATATAACACAAAGGTCTTTTCCCGGCTAACCCGAATAGTGAGCGTTTGTTTTAAAAACAAATCAAGTGCCATTTCAAAGGCAAATATTGATAGTCGGTTATTTAACTATCAACAACATTCACAACATTCAACAGATTTAAATAATTTTTCCCAAATTATTTATTTTCAAAATATCTTCACAAGATATATATTTTCCACACTTCAACATTTGAAAACCAATTTCAAATCACATTTTCACACTTCACATTTGAAAACCAATTTCAAATCACCTTTTCACACTTCATCCCAAAATGGTCCATTTAAACCAATTAAATAAATCCTTATCGACTTATTTCAAATTTACATTTCAAATCTGTAAATTTATTTCCACACTTCATCACTTTGAAAACCGATTCCAAATCATATTTTCCACACTTTAAAAATAAATCAATGTTTATTTAAAAAAACAAATTTCCCTTTCCTTTATAAATTATATTCTGAATTTACATTCTCAAATATTCACTTTTAACACCAAATCAACTTTCAAATTGATTTCTTAATTTTATTTCAAACCCCAAATCAAATTCCAAATTGATTTCTAAATTTACTTCAACACCGAATCAATTTACAAATCGATTTCCAAATTTGTTTCAACACAAATAAATTTTCATTCAACATCAAATAAATTTTCATATCGATTTCCCAAAGATTTTTTCCAAATACCAAATCAATTTTCACTTTGATTTCAACAAATTTATCTCCTTTCAAATTAAATTCCTTTATCTCTTCCAAACTATTTAAAATTCCATTTCAAATAAATTTTCCAACTTTCGAATAATACTATTCAATATCCATTTATTAAAATCTTTTCCCATATCTTTGGAAATAATTCGATAATATTACAAAAAATCAACTTTACGCTTTTAAATCCCTTCTTTTAAATTCAACCAATTCTTTCAAAAAGAATTTACTAAAAATTCCAGCTTTAATTTCAAAAATCCAATTTCATTTATTTCTGGTATCCAACGATACCAAAAATACATTCGACTAAATTTTAGCCTTCAACACATCCAATCATAGATATAATCATACACAGATTTTAAATAATCAATCACACAACATATGAAACCAATTCAAATGTTTTGAGGGATCCTGTTGGATCCCTTCAACCTGTTTCCCTGCATCCACGGATGTTAGCACAATACCAATTCCACTTCGAGGTGGAATATCGTGGTATATGGGATTTATAAAATATCATCCGCTATTATGCGGCGTAATAGGGTCTAATCCGCTATATAATGCGGGAAAATCAATCACCAATATATACATATGCCAATATATATATATTGCTATATATAGATATATCCTACTATATCTAATATCACATCCAAACAGCAATCAATCAACACATTCAATAATTTTAAATATAACTATTTAAAATTAAACAATCTCTTTGTTTGAATGAGAAGATCTCACCTTCGCCTTTTTCTTAATTTGCAGTCCATTTTCATTCCAGTTGTTTTCATGATGATTTTAGACCTTGTATTAAACAATTATATCATTCATTAATATATTGGAACTGATTGAACAATTAATTTTCATTCAATACATTGAATTATAAATTTTAATTTACAACAAATGATTTAATTCATTAATTATTTAATTTAAAACCAAATTTCCTTTCATAAATTATTTTCAGCAGTTAAAATAATTAAATAGGTTAATTGCCAAAATACATTATTTTAAAATAAACAGGTAAGTTTAAAAGGTGTATAGATATATATATATATATATATATATATCTCTTTTTTTTTCATAAACTTTACCATAAAAAAAATTCCCATCTTCACAAACTTAGCTCTATATATATTCACTGATTAATATTCCTTAAAAAAAATTAGTTACCTGACTCATATTGGAAACTAAACCCAACGAGTCCCCCGCCTTAAATCCCTTATGATGTTGATCTAGACCTTGGTATCGACTTGATGACTGGCAATGTAGGAGACAGGCTTAACGTAAAGCAAGGATGCCCTGGGTACGAAGCCTTACTGATCTACGGTTTGAAATCCCCAATCTCGATATGGAAATGATATTCGATGTACATACTGGAACGACGTCGGCCCTGCTTCGAGTTCATCGCTCGACCATCGAAGTTCATGCCAGTGCCGCAAATCACATTGCGAACTCTAGCTTCGCCGCTATCTCGAGTGCAACCCCCTTCGATCCATACGCGCTCGCTTTCGATCTCGTTACCTTGCTCAGTCGCGAGGCTCCCGCTTCTAAATTCGTGGATCTGGGTTTTAATTTTTTTTTGATTTTGTTATAGCTGAGGAAATCATGATTTTTGGTCGCCATCAATCACCGTGCTCGCGAGCTCGATTTGAAAGAGACGGAGGAGGAACGGTTGCGATTCGAATTTTAACGAGGGAGTTGAGTTTAGTTCGAAATTGAAAGAGCGGTCATTGATTTTTAAGCAGCAATCCCCCCTCTTTTTTTTCTTTTGTGTTGAACGAGAAAAAAAAATGTTTTCGTTTATTTGGCTTTGAAATGTTCCGTGAGATTTGTAAAAGAGGTGGGAAGACAAAGAGTACGCAATGAAGTGAGAGGAGTAGGTCTGCTTATCAGGGAATAGGGTGGCTGAATAGGACAGTTGATGTGAATGAAAACAATATATATATATTCAATTCAAATTCAAATTTAAATCGTCACGAATTTACAACTCAAAAATCTCGATATCCTATCGAGGCGTGCTGCTAGGCGTCCATAATGTTATACTCCTATTCCGAACGCAATGGAAAAGGTTCCGAGTCCAAATTCGAACGTATGGAGAAGATAGCTTTTTGGACCAGTTAAAATATTAAATTTTCGATTTAATTTCAGCGCGTTTGCTTATCGTATGGCCAAATGATCACTCCAAACATTACAAAAATTGAAATTCGATAATAATACAATATTACGGATCCAATAGAACTAGTTTCGTCGAATTCCAAGACTGTGCCCCGAAATGCTATTTTCAAATTCAATTTAAACAACAAAATTTCAAAACTGAACAAAACAGTTTCAAATTCAATTCCGAAACTTTTATTATCTTCAGTATAATCAATATGAATTTTCTATGCCTTCATATTATTTTTAATCAGCTCAAAACTGAAGATTCAAATTTTTACCCAGTTTCAATAATTAAATTCAATAATTTAATCGCCAAATTCATTCTGATATTTGAATTTCAAATTAAATTATCATTCGAATATTTTAAACTCAATTAAATATTCACATTTCAATTGTCAAAAATTTAGGGTCGTTACAAAGATCGTGAGGAAAGATTGGATAAGGACCGCTCATGAAGAAAATGCTGCCCTCAAGACACAGCTTGTTGATAAGGACTTGGCTCTCCATGCAAAAGATGAAACTTTCTTGGCAAAGGATAAAACTATCGACGATCAGGCAACTAAAATCTAGGAGCTTCATGTAGAAAAGGAGAGACTTAAATCTGAATTTCTCCTGGTAAAGACGAAGAGATTGGAGGCTCGGATTGACTACACCAAAGTTGTGCATGATTTAACTGAGCTAAAGGAGGAAAAGGCCTAAGAGAGGAGAGAATTGAACACCATCCTTCAATAGTTCTTTGCAAATGTCATCTAATACAAGAATTTGAAATAAATATATCAACCTCGTTGATCCCAGGAGGAGATATTACTTTGTGCTAAGGCGTTTAGTGAAGGTCTGACCGAGGATGAGCTGAAAGCCAAATACCTCGATGTTGAGGACATAGAAAATCTCAAAGAAGGAAAAGTGACAATGGTTAAAGAATATGTTGTCGCTAAGGCTTCTGTTGAAGCTCCTGTCTCAAAGAAGGAAGCACATCAAAAGGATGAGAAGGGCCAGAAGAGGCATCACGATGGCTAGGTGGCAAGATAGGTAAGAAGAAGAAGGGTCACAAGAAATAGGCTCCTCGGCCATCATCTAATGACTATAAGAAAATTTCCATTTGTCTCCTTTTGGGTTTTAGATTTTTGTTATTCTAGTCCATTATACATAGGCCGTGTTTGTGCGGGACCGGTCCCCGCATTCATTGTGTATAAAGTTTGAATGACATGAAAGACTACTTTTTTTCTATTTCAATCTTTGTTTGTTTATATTTTCGCACTTTATACTTTATTCCTACCTATATACAATTGCCTGCACATATATAATATAACTACTTGTACTGTGGTTTTTTCGTATTTCACATGTTTGTCTCTATGCAATGCTTTTATTTACTGCAACTCTATACATATAAATGAAATTTCTATGATTATTTTAGTCATATTATATTATATAGTTCTATTTTACCATCGCTAAAGTGTTTCTGCTTGACTAAATAGAACTATTATTTAACCAACTCCATAGTTGTTCCTGTTTATTTTAGGTCAAATTTCCTTCAACCATTAATAAGTCATAAATAATCAAAGTTTCATGCTATTTCCTATCTCTGGGGAACAATGGTCTGAACGTCTATTTGTTGACGTCTATAGACTCGCCGATAACCGGGCGTGATCGATGTCATCCATAGATTCCACCACTTAACCTTACTTTTAGTATGGCTCCATGACATACCGAGTCCTATCTTTGGGACTTATCTAAATGCCAGAATCTAGGCATTATTTTCCGACCTTGCCTATTTTTTCCATTGGTCAAGGATTAACCATGTGCGGAAGATTATCTAATTGCCCCAGTCCAATTACACTCTCTCGTTCCTGATCTTGGGCCGGAGGAATCTAGTAGTACATGCTTTCCACCTTCAATGTCTATCCTTACTTATCCTTAGTCGAGCTTGTCTCGCTAGGCCACAAGCACAATCATGGAAGTTTTATACATTTATTAGTTCCTATATTCGGGAACCGACAGTTCAGATGCCTGTCTCCGAGCATCAGCTCTTAGCTACACCATTCCCTTGTATTAGAGAGTGCTCGTTGACCTTCCTTGCATATCCGAGGCCTGTCGCATCCTGCCAGGCCATTAGCGTGGTCATTAGAATTTCAGCAGTGCATCGGTTTCTATCTTTGGAAACTGGCGCTTTAATCGCCTTATCCTAGGCATTCCTTCTCAATATTTCCTATCTTCAAGCAATAGTCGTTTCCTAAAGAATTGGGTTGAATTATTTGATCGACCCTAATGATTATACTCCCCAGTTCTGATCATAGATCAAAGAATTTGGTACCATTCTGAGTACCTGATTGTACTACTAATCATGTAGCCGAGGATTTTTCTTATAAGAACATGGTTTCATTGGTTCAGGAAGTTAACATTATTTATAATTGGAAAACGTGGCAAGTCGTCCTACCTTATTACATTACCCCTAGAATCCTTGCGTGGCTTATTTGCAAAAAATAAATGAAATAAAACTAAACGAAATAGCGTCGAAACAGGTCGCTATTCCATACCCGTGGAATCGGGATTCCATCAGCAGTAGCCAGCTTGAATGTTCCATCTCCAAGCTTTTGTTTAATTGCATAAGAACCTTCCTAATTTGGACTCAGTGCCCACGTACTTAGGAGAATATGTTTCAAAACGAGATCCACTACTTCGAAGTTACGATTCCGGGCCTTGCTGTTGAAGTACCATGCTACTCCTTTCTGGTAAGTAGTTACCCTTAATTTTGCTTCCTCTCTCTCATAGGCTAATCTTGGCCTACGTCCACTTAGTGATTTTATTGCTTAGATTTCTAGATTACAAGCCGTTATTCTTATGGATCTGTATAAATGCATGGGTGATTTCAAGAAATTAAAGTAGAGAAAGCAAGAGCCAAAAAGATCCATAAAATTAGCCATGCCCCTCTATTTATAGACGTAGGGAGCTTAAAATCTCGCCTCCATGATCTCACCTTATTTTACATGCCAAGACCAAGTCCTTTAGAGAAAATGGCGGCCTGTCATCAAAATACGTGGAACAGTACAGATCCATGGGCTTGAACCGATATCGATCCATAAATTGGCCATAATGGTCGTCTTGAACTCTTTGTGTTGGCTCGATTTGTGGTTAGCTTCATGATTCCATATTTTTTTCACCATTATTAGCTTGTTTCTAAGTCCAAATGATGGATCGGTGGAAGAATGGAGTTGCTGACTACAAGTGCTTATGGAGATCGATAGAGAATCACTGGGGATCAACAAAATAGCACTTGAAATTGGATTCTAGGACCAAGTAGAGTAGATAGGATGTGCCGAAGCAAGTTTGGTTGAAGGAAGGTGGATCGGTACTGAACCAGGGGGTTGGATCGTTACCGATCCACCTCTTTGGTGGATTTTGGCATCTCATCTCTTGTTTTGGTTTGGTCTTCACCTTGTGGTTCTGTTTGTTCTTAGTTTTGGATTCCTGGACTATCTCTCCAGGCTTCCTGCATTGATAACTCTAAGTTCGATTCATCCAGTCTATTCGAATATTTCCTAGTCAAAAGGTTGGAAAACACTTGCCCCCTAAAGTACATCATGTTTCAAACATGATGTGATTTGAATCAGGACAAGTTGGGATTGCCGTGAAGGACTCCACTCTATGCTTTGAATGGTCGTTATCCTTCCCTTCGTTTTCGTGAAAAGTTATATCCTAGATATTCGTCGTGATGCTTCACTAACATCTGGTGTTATAAATCTGAAGTATGCTCTCACGATCTATCATCCCAAGCTCAGCGATTTTGAATTGGTTCCTTTCATGGACTTTCCAGGTTTGAATCTGATCTCCTTCTACTCTTGTCATTCGGGCTTGGATATGTACATGCACGTTCTCGAGTAATTTTTAATATGCACATGCATGGACCATTGTCATCATTATTTTGCATTCGAATATTTTTTAAGACTCGGTAATGATCCAAGTATTTGGATCAGTATCGATCCAAAGCTTGGAAAAAGCCCACAACCTTGCTGCCTTGAGAATCGGGTTACCAGGGTATATAACCCATCCTATTTCATTCTCCTCTTCACTTGCTTTTGCTACTGCCGATCCAAGCTTAGAGCTCTTCCATTATAGAGATTTACTTCCATTGAACTTGAATCTATTTCCATTGCCTGACTATTAAACTACCACCGCCCCTCCTCCATCTAAAAACACCACTCACTGCTTCTCTTTGGTTCAGGCCTTGGATCCAAAACAACACCTTCGCTTTGCAAATAAACCCAATCCAAGGACAACTTTGAATCTTGGTATGTGATGGCCTAGAAGCATGCGCGGGTAGAGTCGGACTTGGGCGTTGATGGGGTCGTTGTTGGATGGCCGTGGAATGGAATTGAGGACGAGAGGGAGGAAGTGGATGGGATTCTAGGTTGGATTGTATAAATCAAACCTTAGGTGAATTTCATGAAGTCCAAATTCAAATGAGAACTTTGCTTCATTAATGAGTGATTTGTGTTGAACTCCTTCTTGGTCTCAAAGCATTTTCAAATCATGGTCGATAATGCTAAGCTTATCGGGGCGGTCAGCGATGACAGTCACCTCAGGCGATGCCTAAATTCTTAAAATGAACTTTTTTATAATATTCAAAATCTAAACTACACGATACCGCACTAGGTTTCACTTTAGCATAGAGGGTACAACTTATAGTTAGTATGATATCAATTGTCTATTAAGGTTTATAGAAATGGAGCTAGCACAGACGTTCCGAGCATCTTGCCGCTCAAGTTGAAGGTCTATCTGCTTCCAAATACATTGAATCTGATGCTGAGTCAAGTTCAACTACGACTCCTGCAAGACATGAACCAGTACAGCCGACACATCAATAAGAAAATCAACAGGTCGAACAAAAGGTTTGGAAAAATCTAATTAAGCCTGCAAAAGGGCCTAGAGTTGAATCTGCTCCGATGCTCTCGAAGATGCTGTTCTTTTAGCAATCCCATTGATTCCATTGATTCAAAAATAGAATAAGAATCACTTTGCATAATCTATGATAAGCATGGAATTCCATTTAAGGACGTACTAGTCCCTTCCTGTCACTAGAGAGCACATGATCCCATGGAGGGCTACACTGCTTGCAATAGATATATGTGTCTGGCGGGATGTGTTCCATCATTCAACCATTTCATCCGTCAAGTTCTAAATTTCATGTGATTGGCTCCGACACAACTGCATCCAAATAGCTATGCCTTTCTTCACAGCATGTATATTGTCTTTAATCAACATCTACACCAAGTGCCCAGTGACGAGGAGATTCGATATAAATATAGCTTCAAGGCTGAAAAGGAAGCCCTTCTATGACTTATCAGGAGCCGATAAAAAGCTGTAGAGTCATCATTGGCACATGGAACAAACTAAATTATTTCAAAAGCGATTGGTTTTATGTCCGATATCCACCTAGATTTTCACAAAGATGGCTATCTAGACGTAAGTTACAATTTACTTGTTTGCTGTGCATTCAGCTTGTGAATTTGGAAGCCTAACTCATATTCTTTCTGTCATACAGATGTTTTGGCGAGACCCAGCGGTGCGGCTCTTGCAGATGTCATTAGAGTTCTCATCACACTTCCGGAGGGGTATAGAGATATTGGAGTTTTCTCTTCAATAAGAATCTCCTAGCCCATAATCTGCTAGAAGCGGGCCGCACCACTAGTTTAGTCCAAGAGGCCACCGACAATGATAATGATGACGATAATAGCTCGTCTGTAGGCGGCGATGTAAATCTTGATGTGCTTGTAGTCCCAAGTCTATAGGTTAAAGCTAAAAGAGAGCGAGAACACGTCAAAGAAGGCAAAATCATAGGTGAAGGCGACGAAACTGGTCGCGACAACGCTGGCCACGAGTCTTTGACTGAACAACCCAAAGATAACCAACAGTTTGCTCTGAAGAAGAGGCTAGTCGTGAAGGTTTCCAAAGAATAGACTTCTACACAACCTCCACCAGTTACAACTGTGGACAAAACTCCCTCTCTTTCCTCAACAACACATTTGCTAACTTTGGGCCAATTCCTACCGAGTTTGGCTGCTTCGGTGTTGACAATATTGCTCTAGAGGGTCCCGACTCCCTTATTCGCTTTCGTGATGATATATGTCCTATCAGTGCAGGAGAGATCACTCCCATGAGCAAAGCTTCAATACACGATTTGTCGGAGGGACACTAGGACATTCACGCATACATGCACTTCACGGCACTATACCCGTGTCCTTGTTTATCGAATCTAACTTGTTCCCATTTCTTTTTCAAGATCCATGGAGTGGAAGAAGTTTATATTTCAATCTCTTGAGAAAAACGTATCTCAACAACATAGGCATTTTCTAAGCACATACCATCAAGGCAGTGGTCGAGATTTTGAATCTGGTTACTAGTCTAGCCATGATAGAGGCAGTCGTGATAGAGGTTTTTATGAGAGAGATTATCAATCGTGGGATTCTGCTTCTGAACATCGTTCCAGGTCTAGGTCACCTCTGCCCAGAAGCTTGGAAAAATATTTTGACCGCCACAATGACTTTCAATCGGGCGATGTTTCTTATGCACCACCACTAGCTTCCATTCCTATGCAGCATCTAACACCATTCCATTCCAGTCGATCTTCTGACCTTCCGTCGCCATAAGAGCAGTTCTGAGACTTAACATCACAAGGTTGGCAAGAAGATGATTGAAGCTCTAGTCATCACGGCGGATAAACAACTTGCCGTCGATGCTCGAATGGCCGAGCCAAGGGAACAGTTTCTGGATGTTTGCTTTGGCAAACTTATGTTTGTGCCCCATCTAAAGGACAATCTGTTAGGGTTAAAGGAAACGACGATCGCTTATGTATTGGACACTTATGATTAATATAGTGAATTAAGGTGGCCAGTCGCGAAGATCTCAAGCATCACGACAAGATGGAGAATGAGAGGACTAAACATCGCAATGAGAAAATCAAATGACGGAGCAGAGAAAAGGGCCAAGGATTCTACCAAGGCATTAGAGAATGAAAGGAACAAGCATCACGACGAGATGGAGACTGTACCATCGGAATCGTGACTTGGTGCTAGTAAGAGTTGCCTCGAACAAGAAGGTGATTGAGTTGTCAGCTAAGCTCGAGACCCAAACAAAAGAGAAGAATGACGCCTTCCAACAAGCTCAGGACTATTATAGAGAGTTGCTTGCCACTCGCGATGAAAGGGATAAGGTAGTTGCACGTGCTCAAGTTGTGGACACGCTTGTCAAAAAGGAGGTTGAAGCCGTAGAAAAGCGGATGATGGGAAAGTTCAAACCAATGCTTAAAAAGTATAATGCCAACATACTCAAATTCTACAACTCAGAATGGTTCGACCATGATTACCCCAGAGTTCTTGCCCTTGCTTGGGAACAAGTCATCGAGGAAGAAAGGGAATTCTGAAAAGGTGGTGAGGTGGATTTGGCACGTCTTGAAAAGGAGATCTTAGTAGGAGATGAGCCCAAGGTGCTAAAAGAAGGCCAACTTATTCTCCATCCGGAGTTAGCCGATACAGTGCAGAAAGACTTAGGCGAAGGCTCTAGATCATCGCCCTAAGACGCCGCTATTTGGGACACCTCCGGACCCAAAATTGCTTAAGATTCATCTTCGGTCCTGGGATATAATCCAGATCAACCCCAAATGCAAAATTCCGCCATCCTTTCTCTTATCTCGGAATTCCAGTGGCACTCCGACCCATACTGAATCCCAAGCTGAAGGAGATATCTCATTGACCTCACTTGTATTTTAGAGAGTCTATATGTCACCGATTGACATCGCTAATCTCTCTTTTTATATCTCTTAAGTTTTAGGTCAGCCCCAGGCCATCCCGCCTCCCGACAAAAGTCTCCAGTCAGGACAACAAGCGTCTATAATAGAATCGATGACCATAACCACTTCTACGACGGTGCCGAGTATCCTGAATAGTCATACTCTTGGGCCTAGTGAGTGAATGATAGATGCTATACAGGATAAAGGGACCGGTGAGCTTCAGAGTGCTCAAACTGATGATGATGATGATGTTATCATTGGGTCCTCCAAGCCCATGCGGGGTCTTACCATGAGTACACTTGAGAAGGAACTAGCCTTAGCCAAAGATGTCAAGCTAGAGAAAATAGATACCATTCCTCCTACTCTATCCATGGCTCTACCCAGTCAGACTATCTTTGTTCCTGTCACTCTTCCTCCGCCGGGAGCACCTAGAGCATGCCTGCTGGGTCATCGCAAAACACTCCGTCTAAGGGTTCAGCAAGAGGCAAGAGGAAAGGTGATCAAGTGACACCTCCTTTTGGGGAGAAGAAGAAGTACAAGAAGCAGAACTATAAAAAGTGATTATTAGTTCGTTCTGTCTTGATTGTACAGTTGGGCACTTTCCAGCTTTCCATTTTTGTTTTTCCGGCTAGTGTTGTGCGGATTTGGCCTACGCTTTTTCTTTCCAGCTTAGACATACATAAAAATCATGCGTTTTCTTCCAAGTCTTATTTTGACTTGAATAATAAAGACTTATGTTTTGCTAAATCTTTGTGAAAATTTGTCCAAGTACTTAAGAAATGTGCATTCCATTATATATACCCGCGATCCATCTCTTTTTATAATTATGGTTGGACTAGGTTATTAGTTCATTTCGTGATTCATCGGCCCTGCATCATTCTAGTGAACATAAAGCAATCGTTGGAGTGCCCAACTCCTTGCATCGATTGGGATAAACCATTTAGTCTAAGGTTCAGGTATCCTTTTCCAAGATAATGACATCCGATCGCGCCAAGCTCCGGACACTGGTTTGAGCTAATTACTTAAGATCGTAGTTTTCACATCCTCATTTAGGACGTTTACTTTCAATCACGCTTAACTCTGGCCTTAGATCAATATTTATAAGTTAGATCCCACCTTACATCGGACATGGATCTTTCGTCTTGCCAATCCGAGCAAGGTGTTACTGATGGGATGGTCATGTCACATCCATTCTGAATTATACTCCTGCCCTCGTATCAAGGGTAAGAGTTAGCTGATGGATGGCCAAATCACATCCTATTCAGTTTATACTCCTTCCCTAACGCCAAGGGCAATAGTTAATTGACGGACGACCAAATCATGTCCTATTTATTTTATACTGCCGCCCGCACATCAAGGGCAAGAGTTAATTGGAAGACGGTCAAATCACATCTTATTTAGTTTATACTCTTGCCCCCGGAGCAAGGACAAGAGTTAACTAGCATCCATCTCTAGGTGCCAAGAATGGTTAAACTCCGAGGGTTCGATCATGGACCACCTAACTCCGGGTATTTGCACACCTGCATTATACACATGCAGATTCATTTGAGTCAGTCATATATCATGGCTCTTAAGTTATGTAAAGATAGAGACACAGGTCTAGAGAGCCATTTCATTTATTGAAGATGGGAAATATGGATTATGTCTTATTACATGACTTTATAAATTTATTTCTAAGTGAAATAGCATCGTAAGTGCTTGCTATTCCATGCCTTCGGGAGTGAGATCCCATCAACCGTTGCTAGCCTGAAAGTTCCATCTCCAAGCTTTTGCTCTATTGCATATGGACCTTCCCATGTCAGATCAAGCTCTCAGGGCTTGGGAAGATTCATTTGGGAACCAAGTCGCCAATCTCAAAGGTCCGATTTCTGACCTTGGCATTTTAATATCGAGCCACTCGGTTTCGGTGTGCAGCTGCTCTCAAGTTAGCGTCGTCTCGCTTCCCATCGATCAAGTCAAGAGATTCCAAAAATAGTTGTTCAATTGTTCGTAGATTGTAGTGAATCACTCAATGAGATGGTACTTCCAATTCAATTGGAATGATATCCACTGATCCGTAGGCTAAGGCGAATGGAGAATGGCCAGTTGCTAACTTGTGGGTCGTCTAATAAGCCCAAATTGCTGATGGAAGTTCATCAACCCACTTGTCCTTAGCCGTTTCCAATCGCTTCTTTAGAATGGACTTGAAAATCTTGTTTACAACATCAACTTGTCCATTCACCTAGGGGTATGCCACTGCAGCAAATCTCTTCTCTATGCGATGTCGGCTGCAGGAATCCTTAAAATCGGTGTTGTCGAATTGGGTTCCATTATCGATAACGATGGCTTTTGGAACCACAAAACGACATATGATATTCCAGACCATGAATTTGATTACACTCATTGTGGTAACTATAGCTAATGGCTCTATCTCAGCCCATTTGGTGAAATACTCAACTGCAACAATGGCGTACTTCGCACCACCTTTAGATATCGGCAATACACCGATAATATCAATTCCCCGGACTGCAAATGGCCAGGGACTGACCATTTGAGTAATCTCCATAGGTGAGGCTCTTGGAATTTTAGCAAACCTCTGGCAATTTTCACACTTTCTAGTGTAATCAGCTGCATCGTAGTTGATAGTTGGCTAGAAGTACCCATAGCAGAGAATCTTCTTTGCTGTGATTTGCCCCTCAGTTGGTTGCCATAGGCCCGTTCGTGCACTTCTCTTAGGACTTGTTTGGCCTCGTGGTTGGCGACACATCGTAGCAGTGGGACTGAGAATCTTTTCCTATAAAGTGCTCCCTACTGAAAGATGTATCTCAAAACTTGGCGAAGGAGCTTCCGCTGTTTGCTCTTGCTGTCCGGTAGGATTTCCCTCTTTAAGTAATTCGAGTCATCCATGACTACATCTCATGCTCGGCCTCCAATCTCCAATCAACATCCATATGGTGTATGCTTGGAGTCGACAATACTTCCATCAAGATCAAGCCCATGAGCTTCGCATCTCCTGAACTGGCCGGTTTGGCCAGTTAGTCAGCCTTCGTATTTTCTTATCCAGGAATATGTGGTACTGTGAAGTATTCAATGTCACCGAGCAGCTCAAGGGTTTGGTTTAGATAAGGAGCCAACCTAGTTCCTTTCACCTAAACTCCTTCCTGATTTGGCACACCACCAGTTGGGAATCGCAAAAGATATGCAAAGTTTTAACTCCTAGTTCCTTGGAAATTTTGAGTCCCGCAATCAACGCTTCGTACCCCGCCTGGTTGTTTGTTGCAGGATAGTCAAGTCTTAAGGCATAATAGATTGAGCATTCCTCAAGAGTGACAAGTACAACTCCAACACCGGAACAACGTTCGTTTGATGTGCCATCCGTGTACATCTTCCCCCATGCGTTTTGCTCACCACTGCTCTTCGAAGTATCGTCTCACATAATGAATTTAGCTATAAATTCCACCAAAGCTTGACACTGGATAGCTCCCCAAGGGTGATATGTTATATCTTATTGGGTCAATTCAATGTTCCATTTTAATAGCCTCCTAGAAATCCCAGGTCGCTAAAAGACCTATAGCAAAGGCTGGTCGGTAAGAACTTTGATCGGATGAGCCTGAAAGTAAGGGCAGAGCTTTCTTAAAGCGATCAACAAGCAATATGCAAGCTTTACCGGCTTCAAGTAGTTTCTTTCTACTCTTGTTAACCGTTTACTGATGTAATAGACCAATCACTAGATGTGGGATTTTTCTCGAACGAGTTCGACGCTCAACGGTTGCACTGACACTACTACATATATAAACAAGTCCTCATCATCCACCGGCTTTGAGAGAATGTGGGGTTCTCCAAGTGCTCCACCTGAGCCTGGAATTCCTCTTTACACACCTAATTCCAAGTAAATTTCCTTTTTTCCTTTGGACTTTTTCCCTTCTTAATTGCATCAAAGAAAGGTATGCACTTGCCGATGGCTCTGGAGACGAATCATCTCAGAGCGACAACCTTCCCCTTCAAGCTCCGGACCTCCTCGATCATCTTCAGGGCCTCGACGTTTCTCAAGGCTTGGATCTTTTTTGGATTAGCTCCGATCCCCCAGGAGTACATAATGAAGCCTAAGAATTCTCTTGATGCAACGCCGAATGAGCATTTTAAAAGGTTTAGCTTCATCCTATAATTCTGAAGAACGTTGAACATCTTAGCCAGATCATCAACGTGGTTTCCCAATTGTCATGACTTCATGAGCATGTCGTCCATATAGACTTCCATTGAACACCCGATCTGGTATTTGAACATCCTGTTTACCAACCTCTGGTAAGGTGAACCAGCGCTCTTCAGCCCAAACAGCATAATCAGATAATAATACGATCCCAAGTCAATAATAAAGCGGTATGTTCTTGGTCCAAGACATGTATTGGAATCTGATTGTATCTAAAGTACGCATCCATGAATGAAAGTAGTTCGTGGCCGGCGATCGAGTCCACCAACTGATCAATCCTTGGGAGCAGGAAGCTACCTTTCAGACATGCCTTATTCAGATCAGAATAGTCAATGCATATCCTTCACTTCCCATTTGACTTTTTCACTAAGACCGAATTCGACACCCATTCCAGGTATAAGGATTCATAGATGAAGCCGTTATCCTTTAGCTTATCCACCTCTTCCTTAAGTGTAGTGGATCTCTCTGAACCTAGGTCGTGGCCCTTCTATTTCACAAGAACACATTTGGGTTTTATGTTCAGTGCATGGCTCGCTCTCTTCGGCATGATTCCATACATATAAGAGTGTGTCCACATGAATACATCTTGGTTTGTCCGGAGAAAACTAACAACTCCTTTATCATTCTCACCCCGAACTGTGATTCGACCTTTAGGACCCATGTCGGGTCATCTTGACTAATTGGAACATTGATCATTAACTCAGCAGGAGCTGCTCTTCCACCTTCCAGCTCTTTCTGTAGGTACATATGCTTATGGAGCCAACTACGCTGCCTAAGTCAACACTCAAGCCTGGTTTCTATGCGTCCAAAACCTTGATATAGAGTGTCCCCTCTACACCTTTTCCTTTCTCTCTTCACCTCGCCTCCTTTAGCTCGATGACATAACATTCATGGCCTAGCCCTTGACCTCCATGCGCTACTCCAACACCATTCTCCATATGAAATTTGAGCATCAAACACCAGGGAGCGTCAAACACCATTCTCCATATGATTTCAGCCCAAAATGCACTGTAAGCGGAGTACATATCCAACACCACAAAAGGCATGATAAGCACTCGCCCGCAGTCGCCCTCTCCAAGTACCACTAGTAGTTCCACATATCCAACTGGCTCCGTAATTGTCCTGTTGAATCCTTGAATCCGAGATTTACACGGTTTCAAGTCCTTGCCATCTAGAAGCATTTGGTCATGGGCTTTTTTGAATAGAATGTTAACCGAATTCCCACAGTCAACCAACACCTTTCGTACAATAGCAGGGCCAATCATGGCTGTTATAACTAGTGGTTCAATCATCGGGGCTTCCACCCTATCTACATCTATGTTTCGAAAAACAATACCATCTCTCATGGTTCTGAATTGTTTCACCAGAGTTCCAACCTCTATTGCCAAACAGCTATCATTCTCGGCATGCTTCAAAGCATCCACATACCTCTCCATCTCATTCAAACTCCTATCAGTTGGATATGGTCCGCCGATGATTGTATTTATCACCAAATGTTTTTCAAGGCGCCTAGGCTCCTCAACACTAGGACAAGCTTTCCCCCGTTGGGATGTAATCCCAAGGGGGTTTTCCTTACCTACCATCCCGTGGGGCTTTCACAAATTGCTGCAATTTCTTCTTTCGAATCAGCTCCTCGATCATATCGCATAAGTGCTTGCATTCATTGGTATTATGACCATGCGCTCATAAAACCAACATAACTTTCTAGATCTCTTCTCCTTTTTGATTGCCTCTCTCGGAGCTGGCTTCCTATACTGCTCAATACCTTGAGTTGCTAGATAGATATTCTCGATTGAGTTATTCAATTCAGTATAATTACCATACTTAGGAATCCTGGGACGATTACTATCATCAGGCTTTCGCTTTCTGGCCCTATTTTCATTCAATTTCTGACCACCGCTCTTGTTGCCAATGTTTACACCCATATTTCCGAAACTCCCTATAGACTGTTTTACAGTAATGTTGCTCTGTATCACTTCGACCGAACTCCCAGCCTCACCTCTTCGGGAACGACTGTGTGCCTCCTCCAAACGCAGGAGCTAATTAGCCTTCCTATAGAAAATATCCATCATCAATGGTAGTTTCATTCCAACCATCTCCCAAAGTCGGTCTCGAGATGAATCCACCTTATTAATTCCATCAACATTGTGTCATCGTTGGGATTTTTACTTCCATCACAGCTGTATGAAACTAGCTCAAGAATCCTTTAACGACTATCTTGTTCACTGGAAGAGGTTTGATTATGACATGACATCCTTCAGATGTGCAGTGCGCATATGGAATTGCTCCAAAAATTTCACGAAAACTCAGCGAAAGATGATATGGATCTCGGTGGGAGCCGAATGAACCACATCGTCGCTACCCATTTTAAGAAAATTGGAAAACAACGACATCCCATGACATCGGATGCTCTGGCAAAGTCTATATGCCATTCGTGCTTCATCAAGTGCTGCCTTGGAACTGTCTTTCCATCATACAACGGTACTGTTGGCATTACTAACCTTCGTGGGTACTTCACACATAGAATGTCCTCAATAAATGGATTCCGACTAGGTGAAGTACCCCATTCATCATTGCTTCTAAATTGTTTTTCACTTACAAGTCTCTTAAACATATCTTTCAAGTACTATGGGTTTATAGGTTCGGTTGAACGGTGGTGATCAAGATATGTTTCGAGTGTTCGGCCCAACGAACACTCTCGAGCATACTCTCGATACTTGAGTTCTCTAGAATCTAGGAGATCCGTTCGTCCAGCAGTCCTCCCTGTTTGATTCCCGTTTGTTTATCATTAGCAGCAGCTCGATGTTCCAAGTTCCGACCTTCAATAGGATATCTAGAGGCTAAGTCCAAGTCACCCTCCAGAGGCCGACCTCCAAAGCCAGCATAAGCTGGATTGGCACCGATCCTTATTCTTGGATCGATATCGATCCCTGTTCTTTACCGCAGGTTGGTCTCTTCTCCAGATATGAAGTCCCAGTTGTGTTTTGAGTCTTCTTCTGTTTCCTATCCCTCCATCTCTGTTTGGATGAAGAGGAACTTTCAGATTCTGATTTGGAAGGTGTTAAATCTCTCCTACTTCTCCTATGATTGTTCTGAGTAAATTTGTTCAATAGTCTCAAGCTCCGTTGCATATGTTGATTCATCTCATTGTGACTCTTTTGGAATCTATCCCCCATCCGCTCCATCATACGATCCATTTCCACTCTGATCATGACATCTGCTGGATTCTGGATCTTCGGTTGTGTTGATTGGACAACTTCATCTACATGTTGAGGATCTTGATTCTCAGCATTAGTAACAACTATGGAATTTACAGAACACTCTCTTTTCTTGGAGCCATGGGGAATAACTTCTAGTAGATTGTTGAAAATATGAATAATAGAACCGGAAGGTTGGAAAATTGGATCTATCTCTTGGATCTAAGAAATCCAATAGTAGATAATGGATCCAAGTAGCCCGAGAATATAGTTCTTAGTAAAAGCACAAAAATGTTTGAACCAAAAATGGAACAAACACCTAAAAGATTATGCAGAGAAAAAAGAGAAGAAAATAAATGAAAAATGAGCAAGGAAAGAACGCACAACGTTTATAGTGGTTCAGCTAATCTGGGCCTACATCCAATTAGTGATTTTATTGCTTAGATCACTGGATTACAACCAATTGTCTTACAGATCGGTATAAATCTGCGGTTGGTTATAAGAAATTAAACTAGAGAAAACAAGAGCCCAAAAGATCCATAAAAATGAGCCCTAACCCTCTATTTATAGACATAGCGAGCCTATAATCTCGCCTCACGATCTTACCTCCCACACCAAGACTATGTCCCCTAGAGAAAATGGTGGCCACATCAGCAAGATACGTGGATCAGTACCGATCCATGGGCTTGAATTTGTACCGATCCAAAAGATGGCCATAATGATCATCTTGAACTCTTTATGTTGGCTTGATTTTTGGTTAGCTTCATGATTCCATATTTGTTTACACCATTAATAGCTTGTTTCTGAGTCCACATTTTGGATCGCTGGAAGAATAGAGTTGCTGAATTTAAGTGCTAGTGGAGATCGATAGAGAATCATATGGGATCAACAAAATAGTACTTGAAATAGGCATTTAGGACCAAGTAGAGTAGATAGGAGGTGTTGGGGTGAGTTTGGATGAAGGAACGTGGAATGGTACCGATCCAGGGGTTTGGATCGGCACCAATCCACCTCTTTGGTGCATTTCGGCATCTTATCTCTTGTTTTGGTTTTGTCTGATCTATCTGGATCGGTACCGATCCACCCCTTTGGTGGATTTTGGCATCTTATCTCTTATTTTGTTTTTGTCTTCACCTTGTGGTTCTATTTCTACTTGGTTTTTGGATTCCTGGACCATCTCTTTGGGCTTCTTGCCTTGATAACTCTATGTTAAATTCGTCCAGTCTATCCGAATATTGCTTGGTCAAAAGGCTAGATAACAACTCCTTTTCCTCTGTGGTCTACAAAATAAATTTGATATCCATCAGGTCGATACTTTGAGCCGTCAAAACCTCCACTAGAACCTAGCCCATCATCTATGCCTTCGCCGGGCTAGCCAACTTGGCTAATGAATATTGAAATAAGTAACCATTTTAATCGGATGAGCCTGAAAATATAGTCGTTGCTTCCTCGGTGCAATCAACAAGCATTAGGCGAGTTTCTCCAACTATGGATAGTTCCTTTGAGCTCCGATAAACTGCTTACTGATGTAGTAAACTAGCCTTTAAATTATTACCTCCTCATGCACTAATGCTATACTTAGTGCATGAGCAAACAGTGCCAAATAAATACACAAGTCTTCTCCGTCCAACGGTTTGGATAGAACCAGTGGTGTTTCCATGTGCCGCAACAATTCTTCGAAGACATTCTGACATTCCTCATTCCATTCAAAATTCTTCTTTCCCTTCTTGAGGGCATCAAAGAATGGTATGCATTTATCCGTTGCCTTTGAGTTAAATCAACTTAGTGTAGCAATCTTCCCATTTAGGCAATAACTCCTTGTTTATGGTCGGGACAGTTACGTTCTTCAAGGCATTAATATTCTTCGGATTGGCCTCAATGCCCCTGACGTTCACGATAAATGCCAAAAACTTCCTCGGTGCAACTCCAAAGGAACATTTCAATGGATATAGCTTCATTCTGTATTTCCACAATACTTCAAACATCTGCAGATGGTCATCCAAGTGGTTCCTCGAAAGCTGTGACTTCACGAGCATATCATCCATATATAGTTCCATCGTCCATCCGATCTGATTCTTGAACGTAGAACTCTCAAACCTATATAAGTAGCTCTTGCATTCATCAAATCAAACGACATCACTCGGTAACAATACTATCCTAAATCAATTATAAAGCTTGTTTATTCCTGATTTGGTACATGCATTAGTATTTGGATATAACCAGAATAAGCATCCACAAAAGAAAGAAACTCATGTCATGCGGTCCCATCTACCAGCTAGTCAATCCTAGGAAAAGGAAAGCCATCCTTCGGGTATACCTTATTCAAGTCTAAATAAGCAATGCATGCCCGCTACTTTTCATTCGCTTTCTTGACCAACACGGAGTTTGGTACCCGTTCAGGGTACAAAGCATCGCAAATAAAACTATTTGCTTTTAGCTTACCTACTTCCTCCTTCAATGCAGCGGATCGCTCCAGACCCAGACTACATATCTTTCGCTTTACAGGTGGAAATTTCAGGTCCACATTCAGTACATGGTACACTATCTTCGATGATATCCTGCATATATCTAAGTGTGTCCAAGAAAGCACATCCAAGTTTGCTCATAGAAAACTAACCAACTCCTTCCTCAATCCTACGCTAAGTTGAGATTCAAACTTAAGAGCCCGAATAGGATCGTCCATGTCGATCAGAACATTGACTGTCATTTCAGCCTGCGTCGCTTGCACTTCCTCCGACTTCTTCTCGGGATCCATAGACTTATCGAACCTACTAATGTTCCTAAGCTAGGGCTTGGGCTTTGATTACCATGCTTTCAATTTTTTAATGCAGAGAGCCCTCTCTATATTCTTGTCTTTCACCTGCTGCTTTGCTTCTCTTAGGTCAGTAACATAACATTCTTGACCAACGCTCTGGTCTGCCCTAACCGATCCGACCACATTTTCTATGGGGAACTTCATCATTAAGTGCTAAGGAGCTAGTGCCATTCTAAAATATACAAGGGCTGGTCGAGCCAAAATGGCATTGTACACCGAATATTCATCCACTATAACAAACTTCTGAATCCTCACTACCCTACGGTCTCCATTATCCAATTCTATGGACAAAATATACAATGATATGCTGATGTAGTAAACTGGCCTTTGAATCCTTGCCTCCTCGTGCATAAGTACTATGCTTAGTGCACAATAAAACACTGCCAAATAAGTAAACAAGTCCTCTCTGTCCAACGGTTTGGATAGAACTAGTGGTGTTTCCATGCGCCTCAACAATTCTTCGAAGGCATTCTGGCATTCCTCATTCCATTCAAAATTCTTCTTTCCCTTCTTGAGGGCATCAATGAATGGTATACATTTGTCCGTTGCCTTCAAGTTAAATCAACTTAGTGCAGCAATCTTCCCATTCAGGCATTGTAACTCCTTTTTTATGGTCGGGACAGTTACGTTCCTCAAGGCTTTAATCTTCTCTAGATTAGCCTCAAGGCCCCTCACATTCATGATAAATGCCAGAAACTTCCCCGGTGCAACTCCAAAGGAACATTTCAATGGATTTAGCTTCATTCTGTATTTCCATAATACTTTAAACACTTACAGATGGTCATCCAAGTGGTTCCTCAAGAGTCGTGACTTCACGAGCATATCATCCACATATAGTTCCATCATCCGTCCGATCTGATTCTTGAACATAGTACTATCAAACCTTTGGTAAGTAGCTCCTACATTCATCAAATCAAACGACATCACTCGGTAACAATACTATCCCAAATCCGTTATAAAGCTTGTTTGTTCCAGATTTGGTATGTGCATTAGTATTTGGTTATAACTAGAATAAGCATCCATAAAAGAAAGCAACTCGTGTCCTACGGTACCATCCACCAGCTGGTCAATCCTGGGTAAAGGAAGCCCTCTTTCGGGTATGCCTGATTCAAGTCCGAATAATCAATGCATGTCCGCTACTTTCCATTCGCTTTCTTGAACAACACGGAGTTTGTTACCCATTTAGGGTACAAAGCATCGCGAATAAAACTATTTTCTTTTATCTTATCTACCTCCTCCTTTCGAATCGGATCACTTTCGAATCGGATCACTTCAAACCTAGACCGCGTCTCTTTCGCTTTATAGGTGAAAACTTTAGGTCCATATTTAGTATATGGTACACTATCTCCGTTGATATCCTGCACATATCTAAGTGTGTCCAATCAAGTACATCCAAGTTTTCTCATAGAAAACTAACCAACTGCTTCCTCAATCCTGTGCTAAGTTGAGATTCGAACTTAAGAGTCCAAACAAGATCGTCCATGTCGATCGAAACATTGACCGTCGTCTCAACCGGCACCGCTCGCACTTCCTCCGACTTCTTCCTGGGATCTATAGATTTATCGAACCTGCAAAGGTTCCTAAGCCAGGGCTTGGGCTTTGATTACCATGCTTTAGAATTTTTAATGCAGAGAGCCATCTCTACATTCTTGTCTTTCACCCGCCGCTTTGCTTCTCTTAGGTCAGTGACATAACATTCTTGACCAGCGCTCTGGTCTCCCCTAACCGATCTGACCCCATTTTCTATAGGGAACTTCATCATCAAAGGCCAAGGACCTAGTGCCATTTTATAATATACAAGGGCTGGTCAAGCCAAAATGGCATTGTACACCGAATATTCATCCACTATAACAAACTTCTGAATCTGCACTACATTGTGGTCTCCATCACCCAATTCTATGGACAAATCAATTGTCCAAATCGGTTGTTTTGCCTCTTCGGTAAATCCCTGAATCTTGGATTTACAAGGCTTAACTTCCTTCAAACAGAATTTCATCTGGTTGAACGTTCTTTTAAACAATATATTTACTGAACTACCACTATCCACCGAGGCCCAATATATTGTAGTCGGACCAACAACCGCCATAATCACTATAGGATCGAAGGTTGATGCTTCGACGCCATTAGAATCCTTATTCCAAATCACAATATTATCGGTCACCATCCTTTGCTGCTTAACCGGAGCTCCATCATAGATGGTAAAGTAGCTCACCTATGGTACATGTCTTAACAAAATCGTGTACTGCTCCATTTTCCTCTAGCTTTTTTCTATTAGATGAGGTCCTCCAGTTATAGTATTTATGACTATCCTTCCATCAGTACACCTGGGTTCCTCTCCACTAGGTCCAAGTTGGTTTCCTTAGGCACCCGGCACATGAGGTCTTGCATTTTGTCCACCATCCTACGGCTTCCTCACATACCGCTGTAATTTTTTCTTTCTTATGAATTCCTCCATAAAATCCCTTAGATGTCAACACTCATTCGTGTTGTGTCCATAAGTTTCATGAAACTGATAGAACTTTCCTAAGTGCCGCTCTTCCTTGGTCACCTTTTTCTTAGGTGGATTTTTATACCTTTCTATGCCTTATGTGGCAAGGTATATATTTTCCAACGTATTATTTAGAGGTGTATATTCATCCGGTCTCATTTTTCTTAGGTTCTTCTTGGCTTCATTCTGTTTGCCTCCAACGCCCGGATTTCTTTTCTTTTGATTATCCAGATTACCAATATTTACCGCTACATTCTCGGAACTCTCATCGGTTTTCTTAACCTCCACATTACTCTAGATTACCTCATTCGACTGTCTATCACCTGTATTTCCTACAGCCTAACTGCTTCTTCCAAATGCAAAAATTGATTTACTTTCCAATAAAACATCTCTATAGTAGTTGGCTGCTTCATCCTTAACCATATTCCAAAGTCCATGTCTGGATGTATACCCTGGATCAATGCCTTCGATACTATACTTTCATTCGGTTTATTAACCTCCATAATTGCAATATTAAAATTGTTCAATAACCCGTTCAATGACTCTTGAGGTCCCTGGGAATGGCTCGACAAGGACATCACATCGTTAGGTCGAGCAGTGTGGATCATAAATTGCTCTAAAACTTATTCGCTAACTCATCGAAAGTCGATATGGATTTCAGCATGAGCCGAGTAAATCACATCGATGCCACACCATCCAGAAAAATAGGTAAACAGATAAACAAATTGCATCGTAGCTCTGGCACCATTCATATGCCATTCGTACATAAATAAGTGCTGCTTGGGATTGGTAGTTCTGTTATACAATGACATGGTTGGCATTGAAAACTTCTTAGGATACTCCTCCCTTATAATATTCTCTTTGAATGGAGTTCTACTCGACGTAGAAACCTAATTTTCACTCTTCCTCCATTTATTTTCCTCCATCAACCACTTGATCATATCGACTATATGCTGCTCACTAGCTTGATACTCCAAAGGTCGACTGTCAAGAGTTACGCCGGGTGTTTGGCTCTGCAAACAGCCTTGGTTTACTCATTGACATCTAGGTTCTTTAGTCTGTGGGTGAACCACTCCTTCAGCTCTTTTCTAACATATGATTGGCTTCGTAGTAGTTATTCATACATCTGCATCCCTAACTCTAATATCTAATTCATAATTATCACCACCATTCTACAGATCATCTTCAGAATCAGATAGGTTAACAACCATAGCTCCAGGCCTTTGTAAGTGCATTAGATTCATCCCAGTACCAACCTAATTGTGGCCGGTACCGATCTAAATCCCCATAGAGGGAGCTTTCCTACTTCCTCTAGCAATAGTCCCTACTGCTCCTGTAGCCATTTCCTTCTGCTTCTTTTTTCCATATCTTCTATTTTGACCAGAATCAGACGAGTTCTGCTCTTTAGATCTATTAGGTGAAGTCTCCCTCCTGCTCCTCCTAGTCTCTATGACTATTGAGTCAGTAAGCTATGGTAACGTCTATCTTTTCTAATAGAGTCTTCTGACTATCAGCCATCTTCTAATTCAACTCTGCCATCACCTTATCAAACTCCACTCTTATGACCATCTCTTGAGGAGTAGATGATCCTGCAAATGCTGCTGTTGGCTGGTTGCTAACTTCAGTACAATGAGAAGCGCCTTCATCAGTACCAGCTACTGCTC
Source organism: Allium fistulosum (assembly GCA_030737815.1). NCBI lineage: Eukaryota > Viridiplantae > Streptophyta > Magnoliopsida > Asparagales > Amaryllidaceae > Allium > Allium fistulosum. The sequence continues at coordinate 727,055,981 of CM060904.1, forward strand.
CAAATCTGCCTGACTTCCATGATGGTGCAACTGATTCCAATATGAAAATCCTTCAAATCCTTTAATGAAAACTTTCAGGATCTAACCTTTGGACACTCCAATTCACAATAAAAAGCTTGATCTATGCTTGAGTTCAACTCTTAGTGAAAGCACCAAAATGTGGAGCCAGGAAAAGGCATAACACCCAAAAACAAATTAAATGTAAGAGATCAATCAAAAATAGTAAATAAAACTGAGAGTTTCTAAAGTCGTTCGACAATCTAAGGCCTACGTCCACTGTATGGATTTTAGTCACAAGCACAAAAGTTTAGCCGGTCTAACAGCCCAGAACAGCCAAGAGTAACTTCCTTACCGACCAAGGATGAACAGAGATAGAAGAAAGTAAGTTCCTAAATGTCCTTTTCCAAATACTATAGGAGCTGTATATATAGAGAAAGTGCCCCAACCATGTTGGGGGTCTACAAAATAATAGTTCCATATGCAGATCTAAGAAAGCAGGAGTAGGCACAAAGTCCCCAGAGTAAAAAATTCATGTCGATAACGATCAGATGATCAGTACTAATCTATTTTGTTGATGGCAAGGCATGCCATCTTCCTTCCATTGGTTTTCTACCTTCGATCTATTGTACAAAATCAATCAAAAAGTGCTCCGTACTGACCAGAAAGTGGTCGGCACCGACCTCTCTCCTTGATTCCAATGATTCACCAATTTCTAGATGTCATTCCTCTTGCTCTTTCAAGCATGTTCCCAAGTCCGTGAACCATTTTGTCTTCATTCTGGTGTCTAGATTCATTTGAAAGCTACTTAGTTAAAAAGCTGGATTATAATGTACAATCATAAGAAATTACTCTGTATAAATTCTCAAAAAATTCAGTAGACTCTCCTTTGCATGACTAGCATTTCGTGAATTCAGAACAAACATATTAATATACATTTGTAGGCATCCCAACAACGGGACATCCTAAACATAGGGGAAAAACATAATTATACATACATACATACATATGTTATCCCGCCTTTTGGCAAGGCCAAGATAGCAAGAAACTGACTGGAGAATACAGATCATACCTCCTCGGTATCGAGTAGCCATTGGACGTCCGCAGATATCGATGAATTTTGCCCGAGTCCGGATCGGGCTGCAATTGATAAGGCACGTCAAGCAAGGCCAGGAAGAACAACGTTCCAAATTTCAAGTCGATCCAAGTTCGTACGCTCAAGATATCATCGATGCAAGCTAGGGGAGATGGCTTTGAGTTCGAATCCGTAGGCAAGAATATGCGTTCGAATCCGTCAACCTTCCCCTGCTTCGAATCCATGAAACCCCTCTACTTCGTATCCATCTGATCGACTCCATCTACTTCGTGTCCACCGGTGAGCACTATGATCAAATCCATCGGCTCGACTCCACATGGTTCGTAATCATCGACAAGCATTCGTTCGAATTTGTCCAGGAAAGCCACTTCGAATCCATGAAGACGAATCACTTCGTACCCATCCAAGTGACCTTTCCTTCGAATCCATTAGGGGGGAATTACTTCGAATCCATCCGGTTAAGACGACGTCGTATCGATCAATTACGATGTACCCCGATCGATACGAACGAGCATCTCTTTGAATCCACTCCCTCGAATCCACTACATCAAGGCGGCTAGAAGAATGGAGTCGACCCAGTCGACTCGGAGTGAAAAGCGGATCGATGCGAGAAGCGCGCGCCATGTCAACACCTTCACTCGCCAAGCCATCGATTCGACCCTATCGATTCGAAGGGATCGATTCGAAGCAAGCATGTCAACCAGAAATACGATCTTGAATCGATCATAACTCAAGTTCTACAAGTCCAAATGCCATGAAATTTTCACAGAAGCTTAAGCGCATAATGAAGAATGTCCACACCAAATTTCAGCTCGATTGGATGATTTCTTGATCGATTCGAATGGACTTCGAATCGATCCCAAAGTGGGCCCGGATTTCCTGAAAGTGGGCATGTGGGCCCCCTCACGTACCAAAACTGGTCTCCTTGAATTTTAGGCAAAATATCAGCCTCCTACACCTATAAATAGAGCCCCTGGTCATTCAGAAAAGGGGTCGGATAATTCTAAGAGCTAAAGAGCACCCAGACTCTGCCAGATTTACTTCAAATCACCACCGCTGCTTTAGTTTCAGACTTAGCTTAGAAAATCAGTTGTATTACATTGTAAGAAATTGTAATCTTCAAGTATCGAGCAATAAAATCATCAAACTTCATAGTGGACGTAGGCGAAACGCCGAACCACTCTAAATCGCTATCTTCTGTGCAATTTACTTTCTGTTATTTAGAGTTTTTGTTAGATAATCCTCAGTTTTAATTTTCTTTCTTCACTTTTATCTCTTCAAAAACTTCCAAAGAGTGTTGTGCCCGTTTTTGGTACAAACACTTTGGTGCTTCCACTGAGAGCAAAACCAGTTTTTTCTCCTGCTCCTTGGATCTACCATCGATACCGGATTGCATAAATCCAAGAGGAAGATCCAAATCTCAAATCTAGAATCCTTCCATTCTATTCAAATTTGCATAAAGTCTAGGAAAGGAATCCACCATTCAAGATGGTTAGCACAAGAACTACCTCTACTGCTGCTGATCCAGAAGGTCGGGATAGACCGAATCCTACACAGCAGCTGCAATCCAATCAAGACAACACTGCCCACTCGGATCCGTCTGGACCAGTCAAGAGGCAAGAATTCCATGTGTTGCTCCAGGAATTAACACAAAGTCGGCAACAGCTGACCGAGCAATTGCGTGCTAATATTGAATTGACCAATCAAGTAAACCGCCGAAGGCGAAGGAGGACCAGGAGGGATGACGCTTCCTACTCGTCCACTGAAAGTTCTGCTTCATCTGACTATCACGACAGATCTACACGTCCCCGATTAGACGCAACCCACACACAAGCTACCGGATATCAACCTGCCTTGACTATAGGACAATTGAGGGTTGGACCGTCAACTAGCTTCCAGGCCGGGCCCTCGTCACGAGGAGGTGCTATTCCACAGCATACCTCAGACAATCGCACTGCAACTGCTGCGGTAGAAACAAGGGTTGATACCCGGAATCTGTCAGATCTGAATAATCAACAATGTGGGCGTACTCCTGAACCATACGTCCCAGAAGATGTGGAGCCAAGGAGGCGAGACATGGGCCGTCGACAGCGTCCGGTCCAAACTCGCACTATGGAACCCGACCACACCTTAGCTCAGCATGCACAGAATGTGGCTATGCCCGATATTTCAACCATGATACGTCAGATGATTCGCGAAAGCCAAGGGCTTACTAATGACGACTGGGGAATCTCCTGTAGTCATACTCCTTTCACAGATGAGATATTATACGCTGAACCCCCTCGGCGATTCAGAATGCCAACTCTCCCTATGTACGAAGGAAATTGCGATCCCAATCAACATATTTTGAAATATGAATGGTCGATGAGTGCTGCAAGGGCTGACGATGCAGTAAAGTGTCAAAGTTTCCCCATCTCTTTGGGAGGAATCGAAACAATGTGGTTTACGCAATTACCGCCTAGATCTATCTCTTCATTTGATCAACTGGCTAAGAAGTTTGTCGAACAGTTCCGTATGCATGTCACCAGACCTAAAGACGTTAACACCCTATCTAGCGTCACCCAAGCTAAGGGAGAAACACTCAGACGTTACTTAGAAAGATTCCACGCGGCATGTGTAGAGATTAGTAATCCTAACGATAACTCAATCTTGATGGCATTAACCAAAGGAATCGATCCCGATTCTGAGTTTGGAAATGGCTAGCTGGGAAACCACCGGCATCGTTGGACCGTTTCTACTCCAAAGCCGCTCAATTCTTACGACAAGAGGACACGAAACAGTCTAGGAAGCAGGACAATGCGATGCACAGGACTGAAGGAATACAAAGTAATGTGGCAGTTAAGCAGTCCGGTGAGAGTTTCGGGAAGGTTCAGTTGAATATACAGAACAAACAAACTCAGCCACGAGGCAACAATGGTCAGGATAAAAAGAGAGATCCAAATCGAGGCCCACAGCGTAGGACCCCAATGTTTGATAATTACACGCCATTGAATACATCATTGGAAAATGTGTACCTGCAAACTTGCAACACTATGCAATATAAGAAGCCTGCTCCGAAGCAATCATCAGAGAGGCAGATTCAAACAGGGAAGTTTTGTAGATTTCACGAAAGTTACGGCTACAATACCAATGAGTGTCGACATTTGCAAGACCTCATCGAAAAGTTGATCAGGGAGAGAAAGTTAGACCAGTTTGTGCGGGCACCGTAGTCTGGTGGAGCGGGCCCCTCAAATCAAAACCATGCACAGAATCAAGAAAGACAGGAAGAACCAGGTCATGTCGGAGGAAGATTGGTAATTAATTCTGTAAGTGGTAGTCCTCATCCAGCGTTTCGAAGCTGGGAGGAAATGGAATCATATAACAACTTGGCTAGACGTACAAACTTCGAGTATGATGATAACTTAGATGATAAACCTTCGACCAAGCGAAAGAGAACGATAACTAACGACATCACTTTCCGAGACAGCGATGTTGACTACGTCGGAAGCCCGACTACTGACCCACTTGTGATATCGACCCGAGTAGGTCCGATGTGGATGAAGAGGATCCTGATCGACTGTGGGAGTTCTGTGAATATCATATTTGTACATGCTTATAATCAAATAAAGATGAAAGCTGGGGATCTAAAACCCTGCCAAACTCATCTCTATGGATTCAATGGCAGCGCTACCACACCTGTCGGGATGGTAGAGTTACCAGTTGAGTTGGGAGCCGAAGAACGTAGATCGATTCGGACATTGCAGTTCGTTGTGTTGGATGTAGACTCGCCATATAGCGCCTTTTTAGGTCGACCTGCCCTTGTTGAATTCAGGGCTATAGTCGCCCCATGGTGTTTAACCTTAAAGTTACCAACCGTCAACGGAGTTGGGGTCGTCCAAGGCGACCAGGTTGATTTGAGAGCAATCATACGCCGAAATCGAGTTGCCCGATTACGCAATGCCAAGAACCGACTTGAAGCTTTCGAACTCGATGAGCTTGTCACCAAAAAAGATTATCCAGCACTCCCACACATGAGATCAACATGGAGAGGGTCACACAAAATTAAGCAAAAGCTCGGGGATGGCAAATTTAAGTCAGCAACCGTTAATGGTCCGACTTTACCAAGGGCCTGGAATAGCGAAAGTCTTCGTCGCTACTGCAACTAATAGGCTATGTTTATCTATTTAATTTAAATTCCGTTTTAAAATTTGTTTCTGCATTTCGAAATTAGAACTTGTAATAAGGCAACTGACTTTGCCATATTTTCTGATTTCAGCAATAAAATGTCATTTCTTCGGGCCAGAGCTGTGATTCATTAAATACAATGTACAACATCACGATGCACGAAGAGCTGAATTCCATCCTGCAAGTGGAATTTATTCAAGTAGGGAGCGGCTGCGATACGGTCGGCCACTCGCTAAGTGAAACTCGAGCTCGGGAGCAAGCCATCACATAAAGGCTAAAAATGGGTTGATGCGCGACAAACATTCACTAAACTCCGTACTCCCAGAGTGCGAGATGGAGTATAAACATTACTAAACTCCGTACTCCCAGAGTGTGAGACGGAGTATAAACATTACTTAACTCCGTACTTCAGAATGCGAGACGGAGTATAAACATTTACTTAACTCCGTACTCCCAGAGTGCGAGACGGAGTATAAACATTCACTTAACTCCGTACTCCAAGAGCGCGAGACGGAGTATAAACATTACTTAACTCCGTATTCCCAGAGCGCGAGACGGAGTATAAACATTACTAGACTCCGTACTCCCAGAGTGCGAGACGGAGTATAAACATTTACTTGACTCCATACTCCCAGAGTGCGAGACGGAGTATAAACATTACTTGACTCCGTACTCCCAGAGTGCGAGGCGGAGTATAAACACTTAACTCCGTACTCCCAGAGTGCGAGATGGAGTATAAACATTTATTCAACTCCGTACTCCTGAAGTGCGAGACGGAGTATAAACATACATCGACTCAATATTTATCCCCAAGACTGGGGGCATAACCAAGGCAAATATTGAATTGAAGACAAAAGAGAACATGTTTTCATTATCAACAAAAAGAATCTGATTACAAGCTGGCTCAAAAAATCCCTACTAGTGGAGGCCGAATCCACATCTATACACGGCTATAGAAAGGTCCACAAAACAAAACACTACCCCCGAACACGACAACGAACCAAAGAAAGAGTTCAATCTTTCTTCTTCCTCGGTTTCTTCTTTGGGGTAGTCCCACTGGATCCGCCGCCCGATTTCTTCCTAAATCTTTTACCCTTCTCCGATTTGTCCTCCGACAGCGACATAATGTCAACATCTTCCTCGGAGCTTGAGGCAACAGAGATTCTCCTGGAGAGTTGAACTGGAGGCATAGGAGCAGTAACGGGAAGTGGGGCAGGAGCGTTTTCAATGACCACAGTGCCGCCCGGGGATATCATCATTAGCGGGGCAGGCCCAGATGGGTTCATACCAACAGTCACTGCAGCCATCTCAGCACTGATTTCAGCCAAAACATCATCCTCACGAGATACTTGGGCCGCGCTGGATGTGCCAGTAGCTGGCATAGAAGAACTAACAGCTGGAGCGACTCCACTCATGGCATAAGAAGGATCGGTGAAGGCATCGTTGGGTTGATTGAGAAGTTCCTCAATTATCTGAGCGTCAAAAGACAACATGCTCATTTCTCCTTCTTCGCCGACCACGGCAGATGTCATAATGGCTTCGGTGACAATGGCCCCCTGCGCTTGATATGAAGCTTGAGATGCAGGAGGTGTAGAGATAACGACTCCGGTCACTGAAACGTGAAAAGACGACGATTGTTAGCTAAGTGTATTACTTCATGATCATCACACTAAAAAACGGGAAGCGTTCGAGTACCTTCCTTAGCCTGACCGGGAGCATGGACAGGAGCAGAGGCAGGAGCATCGGCAGAAGACAATTGCGGCTGGTCTGGATTATAAGTAGGAACGGGCTGGAGATCGACCGCTCCAACGACTTCGGGCAATGTCGGAATCACGGCTCCAACATTTTCTTCATGATGGTCGATCCTCGAACCCTCACCTGCCTCTATGTGTTGAGCATCAAGCCTCTCTCTTGCCACAGAAATCACCGCCTCATGAAGAACTTTCCTCTCATCCTCAGTAAGCAAGCACATCTCTAGCTCAAAATCATCAAGTGTTTCATCTGGATGCGCCGCTCTCTTATCCTCCACCAGCCTAGTCCAGGCATTATACAGAATCATAGAGTCATCTCCCAGCCATGATAAATTTCTGTGCTCCAGCACATTGGCATTATATGTGACCAGGAGATCATCAAAATCAGCTTCCATCTTGGACTGCTCCACCATAATCTTTTCCAGGGTTTCTGCCTCCGCAGACTTAGTCTTGGCCACCGCCGTAGCAAGTTCGGCTCGGAGTGTTACAGCTTGGTCGCATGCCTCCTGAGCGGTGGTATTAGCAGCATCTTTTTCTTTCACCACCTCTGCAAATTTAGCCTTGAGCTCATTTAGCTCTTTAACGGATGTGTCTCGCTCAGCTACAACAGTGGTATAATGGTGGCCCATCCCTTCTACCAAGGCACAGTGTGCCTGCTGCATCCTCGCCATCTTTGCCACAGCATCGTCATGCTTTTTAAGCACTTGGAGTTCAGAGTTTCGAGACGACTCCATCTCAGACTGAAGAACCTGGATGATGCGATCTTTTTTGACAATATCAGCATCATGCTCCTGAATAACCTTTGCCCGGTCAAAAGCTACCTTTGAAGCTTTCACGGCTGCTTTGTACCACTCCTTGTATTGGGCATAGAAGTCGCGAATTTAACTGTGCACAGTATTTTCGGCATCCTGAGAAATCCTCTTGAGATGAGGAGGAAAGACATATGCGTCCATGCAGATTTCTGGCAAATCCTTTTTCATTTGAGCAAGCTGGTTGGCTCCTTCGCTTGCCAACTCAGCCGGAGCCTTCTCAACGATGGCAGCTGTCGGTGGTTCAACTCTAGGCCGCTGAGTCTCGGGCCTTGAAGATTGGGAAGGCTTTTGCTGCTGTGAAGGCCCAAGGAGATCTACGGGAGCCCTAGGAGGTGGAGGAGAACGAGATCGCGGTCGGTACTGATGGCTCCTATCTCTGTCAGTACGATCCTGACTAGAGTGACTACGCCAATGCTCTCGATCTCTATCATAGCGATCCTGGTTGATATAGCCTCGCCTGTGATCCCTATCCGATTCTCTCCTACGGGAGTCATAATATGGGAAAGATTGGCGCACATTACAGAGCCTATCCAAAGTGGATCCGCGACCTGACATCTCTCCTGCGATAAGAAAGAGCTACAGATTAGAATCCTACAAAACAATGATTAATATGCGAAAGTCGTGTAATGCGGTGGAAGTGTGTGTAAATGTGTAAACCCCCAGACCAACTGGAAGTGTTGACCGCACTCAAAGGAAAGGGCTCGCTCATATTTAAAACATCTTGAAATTCCTCCAACCCGGGGTTACATGGAATCAATATAAAATCCGGGATGGGAATATCGTCAATCCCTTTAAAAGTATCTCTCGAATGAGAAGGGGCGGCCTCAGAAATTATGGCTCCGGAAGTGGGAGGAGACACATCTACAGATTTCCACCCCTTGGACTTGAGTTTTTTGGGAACGACGGCCTTGCTTTTCCGTCTTTCTCCCAACTCTTCAAAGTTGCCCGAAAGATCAGCCATCGGCTCCACGTCTGTATGGGTCCTTTCTTCATCGCTCACTTCGGTTATTGTGATTCCGAGCGTTTTCTTTGCCATTTTCTTCTTCTTCTTCTTGTTTTTCTTCTTTAAGGCAGGCTTTGACATCCCTTCGATGACTATACTCTGATTTATTTCAATCAAGCCGAGAGCTCTTAAGTTATAGTCATTCAACACCGAGTCGATGCATCTCAGCTCGCTCGGAACTTCTTGGAGACTTCGGACTATGCCCTTGTAGTACCCGCCATCGGGTCTGGAGATAATGGCTGTAAGAGAAACAAGATGTCAATACCAATGCCAAAAAAAACTATTGATCAAGGAAAATCATCGACGTATGAGGACACTTACGTCTAGACAACCATCGCCTAGCAAAACCAGGAGGACACCGAACATAAAACCATTCATTCTTGAAGTAGCTAAGTCTGGTCCAGGCTACAATAATAACTTGGCAATATCGGACTGCCTCCAAAAATGTAAAGGATGGGCTATCGCCCCTGCTCTTGAAATTAAATATGTAACTGATCTCGGTTGGCCTTGGCTGGCGACAGAGATAGTCCATAAATATGACGAAGGCACTATTCAGCAACGCATGCCCGTTGGGATGAAGTTGCAAAGGAGAAATTCCTAAATATGACAGCATCTCTCTGGTGTATTGATTAAAAGGGGGGAGAGTTCTAGCCGCACAAGCATGGCGGTAAAAGGCAGTGTATCCCTCGAGCGGATTGTGAGGTCTGTCATCAGCACCGGGCAATAACACATCGTCTAAAGAAATATGATGCCTTGTGCATATCCGGCCCAATAAGGATTCAGAAATATTAGACCGGACAAAATCAACGGTATCCTCGATAAATATAGCCTCCGGCAATTCATCTGGAGCTGGGTCGATTACGTCAGCAGGAATATTGGGAATCTCAAGCACCGGAGAAGGCAAACTCTGTACCTCTTGTTGTTGGGAGCTCGAAGATTCCATAACTGACTACTTATCAGAAATCAGTATTAAAACAAACAATGAACCCGTGCATCCCGCAGTGTAAAGTGTGTGAGGTGCAGTGCAGCTAATACTTAGAAAATTCAACGAAACTGAAGACAGGATGCAAAATTCGGAAATTATGAAGTTGGTTAAAGTGACCGTCATTGCCGATCGTCTTAAAACATATTGTTCAGAATTCATTATTGATTAGTTCATGTTAATTTTTCAAAGTTACAGTTCCATCGACGAGCTTCAAAGGGCAGTCAAATGTGTAGTCTTACAATTCAGTCCAAATATGCGAAGATGAAGCTCGTCGGAGTCATGCCAATGATTATGTGAAAGACTCATATCCATGGAGGCTTATTCGTATCGATCAGAGTTCGAATCCATGAAGTTTCGAATCGATCAGGGAACCATAGCTTCGAACCGATCTGAAAGGTATACCTCCGAATCGATCATGATCGAATCGGCATAGTTCGAATCGATCTTGAACGAATCGATGCAGTTCGAATCGATCATTCCCAAAGCTTCGAAACGGTAGAAGGCTTTTCTCTTTGAATCCATCGTCAAGTAACATAGCCTCATACCTGTCATAGAAGTAGGATCGTCGAATCAATCGTAGGTAAGTACCCCACAACTCCTTGTATCGATCATTTCGAATCGATACGGTCGACTCAACATCTATGATCGATTCGATCCACATACCCCCACAGATCGATGCGAACGCCACGGCAAACCTTGTCTTCCAAGATCGATTCAAAAATCACCATCCAAGATCGATACAAAGAGGACGCTTTTCATTTCATCCCCGAATTCGGTCTTATCCAGATCGATACGAACGAGGGCAAAGGGAGTTTCATCGATCCCAGAACTAAAAATACATAGTCGAATCGCTTACCTAAATATGAAGAAGGATTTGAAGGGGTTGGTTTGATTCGAAGGAGAGCAGACGGCTTCGTTCTCGAGAATCAAAGATCGATTCGAAGACACAGAAAATCAGAGCCAAAGTAAAAAAGTGAAAAATGAACAGGACCCCGGTATATATAGGGGATCATGCGACGATTCGCATCCCGGTCAAGTGCAACCGGCCATCGCGGGTCTAACCCATCGGTTCGAACAGTGCCTTCGATTCGAGCGCTGGAGGTTTCCATCGAGTCGAAGGTGATAATTTGAATCCATCGATTCGGACTCCAATATGCATTCGTTCCCAGTCAACTTCGAATCCATTCCTCCGAGTCCATCGCATCGATTCGAGGTACAGTGTCAAGAGAGCATCCGACACCACCAGTTCGAGGAATTCATCGAACCACATCGATGCGAAGCGCATCAATACAAACGATCGCTTCGTGTCCATCGATTGTCATCGATACGAATCAGGGTTCACCATTGCATCGAGTCGACCGATGCCTTCGAATCCATTACCTGCGAGTTAAATCGATTCGAAGCTCATGTACGACTCCATCCACTACATATCAATGTGGGCAAATGCTTCATATCCACTGACTTAAAAATTCGCCAGTACGATGTCGGTCTGCGACCTTCAATATTGGTTCAGGAGAGGATCAATACGAAGGAACTTCCTAAAAACAACGTACGGACATTGTTACAACTCAAATTTCACATTGGTCTAGGGAGAGCATCGATACGAAATACTGTACAAGGAAGCTAACAGCCAATCACTACTGTACGACAGTCAGCCATAGCAGAACAGAATACGGCTCTCAACGAAACACATAATAGTTGGTCAACGTGAAACTGCGGCTTTTCAAAGCACGTCATGTTTAAACAAGACATACTTTGGGGGGCAAATGTTATCCCGCCTTTTGGCAAGGCCAAGATAGCAAGAAACTGACTGGAGAATACAGATCATACATCCTCGATATCGAGTAGCCATTGGACGTCCGCAGATATCGATGAATTTTACCCGAGTCCGGATCGGGCTGCAATTGATAAGGCACGTCAAGCAAGGCCAGGAAGAACAACGTTCCAAATTTCAAGTCGATCCAAGTTCGTACGTTCAAGATATCATCGATGCAAGCTATGGGAGATGGCTTTGAGTTCGAATCCGTAGGCAAGAATATGCGTTCGAATCCGTCAACCTTCCCCTGCTTCGAATCCATGAAACCCCTCTACTTCGTATCCATCTGATCGACTCCATCTACTTCGTGTCCACCGGTGAGCACTATGATCAAATCCATCGGCTCGACTCCACATGGTTCATAACCATCGACAAGCATTCGTTCGAATCTGTCCAGGAAAGCCACTTCGAATCCATGAAGACGAATCACTTCGTACCCATCCAAGTGACCTTTTCTTCGAATCCATCAGGGGGGAATTACTTCGAATCCATCCGATTAAGACGGCGTCGTATCGATCAATTACGATGTACCCCGATCGATACGAACGAGCATCTCTTTGAATCCACTCCCTCGAATCCACTACGTCAAGGCGGCTAGAAGCATGGAGTCGACCCAGTCAACTCGGAGTGAAAAGTGGATCGATGTGAGAAGCGCGCGCCACGTCAACACCATCACTCGCCAAGCCATCGATTCGACCCTATCGATTCGAAGGGATCGATTCGAAGCAAGCATGTCAACCAGAAATACGATCTTGAATCGATCATAACTCAAGTTCTACAAGTCCAAATGCCATGAAATTTTCACAGAAGCTTAAGCGTATAATGAAGAATGTCCACACCAAATTTCAGCTCGATTGGATGATTTCTTGATCGATTCGAATGGACTTCGAATCGATCCCAAAGTGGGCGCGGATTTCCTGAAAGTGGGCATGTGGGCCCCCTCACGTACCAGAACTGGTCTCCCCGAATTTTAGGTGAAATATCAGCCTCCTACACCTATAAATAGAGCCCCTGGTCATTCAAAAAAGGGGTCGGATAATTCTAAGAGCTAAAGAGCACCCAGACTCTGCCAGATTTACTTCAAATCACCACCGCTGCTTTAGTTTCAGACTTAGCTTAGAAAATCAGTTGTATTACATTGTAAGAAATTGTAATCTTCAAGTATCGAGCAATAAAATCATCAAACTTCATAGTGGACGTAGGCGAAACGCCGAACCACTCTAAATCGCTGTCTTCTGTGCAATTTACTTTCTGTTATTTGGTGTTTTTGTTAGATAATCCTCAGTTTTAATTTTCTTTCTTCACTTTTATCTCTTCAAAAACTTCCGAAGAGTGTTGTGCCCATTTTTGGTACAAACAACATATATATGTATGTATGTATGTATGTATGTATGTATATAAGCATAAAACATACCTTGTTTTCCAATTTAATGCGAGCTTATTTATTTTAAAAGCAACCAAAGTGAGTTAGCACTGCAAACTAATCCAAATAGTCATCTTGTGTACCTATTCTCAACTATAGTTAAAACATTAGTCTCGTTTATGAAATTGGATAAGCATGCATTCATGTAACATAAGAGGAATATTGCGTTCTTGTTTAGGCAGCTTTTCGACAAAGCTTTAATGGTCAAAAACACAAAATCATGTAATGGTTTCAAGAGTTGAGTTGTAACATAACTCATTATCTTTCCCAAAAGCTTTTCAGATTGTGAAAACATAAAGTAAAACATAAGTTATTGGGTATAAAATCCAAAACAGTTTAATACGCATGCCCACTTTATAAAATCATGGTTTTTGCCCAGCAAAGAACCAAATTTTGAAAAAATTTCAATACAAAACTTGTTCCTTATCGTCTTAACTTCTGGGGAGTATAAGATATATTCGAAAACTGAAAGTGCAAAGTAGCTCTAATATGGCTAACTTATATAAACGTGCATGTAATTATAATCAAGCTAAACAATGGTAAAGTAAGATAAAAATAAAAACGATCATACAAGAGTTTTTATATTGGCTCGGAACTCCCATCCTACATCTAGTCCCAAAACTCCTCTACGGATTTCCACCATTCGAATGCCTTCACTTAGCCCGGAGGAGGCGTTACAAGAGATTACTAACTTGACAATGTTATGTTCTATCAATATGGATTTTGACTTCTGTTACAATCTTCCTATAATACCTTTGATGATTCAACGATGCATGTACATTGTGATTGAGGAAGTGCATGGAATGATCTTTGAGCAAATGATATTTTGTTTGAGAGCAAACATATATTAGAAAGTTTAGGATTCAAGATAGCAAGATAATTATCAACTTCTAGTCTTAGGCTCTACATATAGTAATCAATAGTTGTTTCAGAAGAGTTATATACTTTTAGAGAGTCACTCCTCATTGAAGAAGAAGCGTTGAACGGTTGTAACTGAAGTGTTAGTTCAGAAAATATAGCTGTTATCATTCATTCAGTCGACTAGGAATGATCACAAGTCAATTGAATATAAGTATAAAATATTGCAGAGAAGGTGATTGAATTTAGAAGACACATATATATGTATATTTAGTTGGCTAACTTAAGTCCACCGAATTCAAATTCAGTCGACTACCCTCAATCGATTAAATTTGTATCCACTCAACTAAACCTTTGTAAATTGGTTTTTAATATATGAAACCGTGTAAAATTTCATTTGTAAATACTTTTGGTTTTTGTATGGGAGACCTAATGTATCAATGCTATGTTTATATGCATATGAATCATCTAGGAGATTTTACAAATATTTTCTAAGGACAAAAACATACATTTTACTTGTAGATAATTTTTTCTTGTTCCTTCTACTTTTTGTCTCTTTGAATCGTTGCTGCTTTCAAAATCGTGCATAAGAGTTACTATAAGAGATATTTATGTAGTTTTCATCATTAAACAATCATACAAACTAAGTTCTAACATTCTCCACTTTTTTTAGGATGACAACTATATGTATACCATATATGTATGTATAACCTTTCCCTTAATGAATGCTCCTCCATTCACCATACTTTCTCCCTCTTTGTGATCAACAAAAAGAGTAAAGGTACAAGGAAAACAAAAAATATATATATGTCAAATTTGTTGTAGTTCCATTATCCACAAATGCTCATTATCTTGTGATATGTACTAAACGTTTGCTATTCGAAATTCATCTCATCCTTTTGTCATTCTTGGGTACCTGCAAAAAATAATTTCTATATTTTGGTACCCACCTCCTACGTTAGGGTTTAAAGGGTTAGGTCGAAGGTAACTATACCCCAAGGGGGTTTGGTGGAACCTTTGAAAGTAAAATTTTCATTATTAATTACTTTATTAAAATAATTATCAATGTATTTTCTCTGTTTCTCCAATTAACGTGAACCCAAATACTTAAATAATTTCTATTCATATTTAATTGTTTTGTACTTTTAGGAATAATAGAATCATTATAACTTACAAAAGTACTTGAATTTCTGTAAAACGTGAGTTTAGATTTTACACGATATCTAGTGCTAGCATTAACATTTTTACTATCTATGCAAGCGTATCTAGTACTATTTCTACACTTAATTTTATTATATTGTAAGCCACTTTTATTATTAAAAGGTCTAGAATTTGATAAAATTGATTTAAGTCATTTGGGCCTTTATTGAAATTTGTGACTTTTTCGTTAATTTTATCAAATTTTACTTCATAGTTTCCAATATCTTTTTCATATAAATTTCAATTTTATTTCACAAATTTTAATTTCTTTAATTAATTTTAAATTCTCATTCTTTAAAGCATAATTCTCTTTTACTAGCGTCAAAAATATAGAATTTGAATTACTAAAAAGAATTCAAAATCATTTTTTAAATCGCTAAATTTCATTGAAAAATTTTCATTTTCCATTTCTAAGGAATTATTTAATTTTTCAAGGTGATCTAGCTTAGAAATTGAATTTTCCAAAGAATATTTTATTGAGCTATTCTCATTTTCTAAAATATGTTTTTCATTTTTCAACTTATTATTCTAGCTTATATTTATTTAATTTTCCAAACTTTCTTTATGCTTCTTTTTAAGACTTTTAAACTTTCTAAATAAAACATCACAAAATCAATATAATTGATTATATGTAGTTAGTATATTGATGCCTGGTGTGGTGATGCATTCTGCCTCGGTATCGCCTGCACTCATGGTTGTAGCAATGTAACATGCATAACGGTCTTTATTACTTGTAGTTCTTTGACTAGATCTTCTTCTAGCCATTGCTCTAGGATGTTGTTATGATTAGTAAAACACTAGGGTCTAATACCAAATGAAAGTGCAAAGGATCTCTAATATGGCTAACTTATATAAATTTGTATATAATTATAATCGAGCTAAACAATAGTAAAGTAAGGTAAGGTAAAAATAAAAACTATCACACTAGAGTTTTTATACTGGTCCAGATCTCCAATCCAACGTCTAGTCCCGAAGCTCCCCTTCGGATTTCCATTAATCAAATACCCTCATTTAGCTTAGAGAAATAGGAGTTATAAGAGGTTGCTGAATTGATAATGTTGAGTTCTATCAACACAGATTTTTACTTCTACTACAATCTTCCTATAATATCCTTTGATGGTTCAATAGTGCACGTAATGTAATTAAGGAAGATCAAGGAATGATCTTTGAGTAAATGATCAATATTTTATTTGTGAGCAAATAAATGTAAGAAAGTTTAGAGTTCAAGATAGCAAGATAATTATCAACTTCTAGTCTTAGGCTCTATTTATAGTAATCAATAGTTGTTTCAGAAGAGTTGTATACTTTCAGAGAGTCACTCCTCTTTGAAGAAGAAGCATTGAACATTCATGACTCTTTGTAATGACTCAAAATTTCGAACAATTCGTATTTAAATATCTAAATTATTTAAATATCTGAATCTTGAATTAAATATTATTAAAATGATTTAGTAAGCTTTTTTACCCCCTTTGTAAATCATAAGTAATGATGGTAAACTTGTTTTGGAAAAATGTTTACAAAAGTAAATACTTTGAAAAAATATTGATAATGTGACAGAAAAACGTTTATCAATAAACAGCTTTCTAACCATGAGAATTTGGTCAATTTTTTCAATTACACTTATTTGCTTTGGAAATCAACAAATAAAATATATTTTTTACCCTTTATGGAAATAAACTTTTTCGATGATGCCATGCATGATGCAATGGAAGATTTTTAGGAAATGCGCTTTTATGGTAACTATTAAGTGTTAAGTGTTATAAAGGAGATGTGATGGGAGGTAAGCCTTACATGACATGAATGGGAGGTAAGAACAAGGTTATGCTACACCATTTGAAGCCTATATAAGGAGGGACACACTCTTGTTAAATAATCACTAATTCACAAAGCATGAAATGAAGTATGAGAATTAAAAATGGTGGAAGCGCTTAAGCACTAATCCACTAATTCTTCTCTAACATTTCCACGTCTTAACCAAATCATCTCCAACCTCTTTTAAACTTTTTTATAGGGCTAAAACATCGTGGAAATCATGATTAACAAGTAAAAAGTGAGAGAAGGTGAGAAGAAGAGGGGGATCTTGGAGGGGGCAGTGAGAAATTGGAGGAGGAGGAGAGGTGTGGCCTTGGTTTAAAAGTGCTAAAGGTTGGATCTTTAGGCTTTTGGTGATGGTGGGAGATGGTTCTTTGTTCTTATGGATCTAGGTGAGTTATCTCAATATCTTATAGGTATATATTGTGTGGACGTATGTTGTGTGCAAAATATAAAGTTAAAGTGACAATAAATAAGTAAAGTTGTAACTTTGGACCTCTCTTGCTTCTGAAAGCAAATGATAATTTTATATTGTATAACATCACTTTTGTAACCCTTTTAAACATGTGGTATTTGATGTTTAAATGGTTGTTTAACTTGTGTGTTAAATTGAAGTAAGTATGAAAGTGTTTGAAGCGAGAATGTCATATAAGTGCACTTCTGAATCCCTTGTTTTTGAGAATTTGAATAAACAAATGGAAAGATATTCTTAGGGATTTCTTTCATGGTATTTAAGTACCCTGAGGGTCGTACTTATGTAAAAAATATAAGTCTTAAATCATTGGTTAAAGTGGTTAAAACTCGCGGCAAATATCATACTTTTCAATGTTGTTTTTAACAAAGACTTTTAACTGCATTTCTAAATGCTGTAGTAAGTTGCTTATGGTTTTTAGTGTTTAAAAATGATATTTAAATTTTTTATTTTTATATAATCTTTTTCTATATGTTTTCAAATATTTTTTGAAGTATATTAAAGTTGATTTGAAGTTTAATATATTTTTAACAATTATATATGTATTTTCAAAGTAAAAAGGTTTTATAATATAAAATATGTTTTTGATCAAATTATAAATTAGTTATTTTCATGTAATACTTTACATAGATATTTAAAACCTATTTACAAGTATTTTTAAATTATATATAAGTTTGGAAAAAGGTAATTGACTAGGCTTAACACTGAAAGCCGACGAGTTAGACTTCTCTATTTGTGAGAGTCAAGATTAATGTCGAGAAGGAATGGAGCAATAGAGCTCTAACCTACCGAGCTACCCTCTTGAACAAGGAATAATTAAGTTGGAATGTGGAAACATGTTAATCTTGTTATTTACTTGTTTAAAAGGTAATTAACTTTGCTTAATTCTAAATGCCAACAAAGTAGGCTTATCTATTTACAAGAGTTAAGATTGATATCGAGAGGGACTGAGCAATAGAGCTCTAACTACCAGGCTTTCCTTTTGAACGAGGAATAGTTAAGTCAAGAATGTCGAAATTGGGTTAATCATGTTGTTTGTTACTTGTTTATGGAAATCATTAATACTATACCTCACATTAAAAGCCGAAGAGTATGCTTGTCTATCTGTGAGATTCAAGAATGAAATGTCTAGGCAAGCCTTTCATTCAAACAGTGCTCTAACTTACCTAGCTTCACTCGTGAACGAGGAATAGTTAAGTTGAAATGTTGGAAACAAGCTAAATATATGAACATTGATTTATATAACCAATTGTTTTAACTGGAT
Organism: Allium fistulosum; assembly: GCA_030737815.1. Classification (NCBI taxonomy): domain Eukaryota; kingdom Viridiplantae; phylum Streptophyta; class Magnoliopsida; order Asparagales; family Amaryllidaceae; genus Allium; species Allium fistulosum. The sequence goes on from CM060904.1 coordinate 727,074,634, forward strand.
AATTGATTAGTCGACTATTGAACTTAACCAAATATTATCTTGGACCTTTAAAGGAATGTTTTAAAGATGATATAAGTATGGAAATGGTTTTTTGTTTGTTGTGAATGATTTTATAACATTCGTCTTTAAACCTTTTTTATTATACTTATGAATGTAAATAAATCTTTAAAAGAATGTTTTAAAGATAAGCATAAGAGAAATGGTTTTGGGTTTGTAGTAATGTTCGAGTAACATTAATCTTAAACCTTTTGAATGGATTTGTGAAAGTACTTAGGTCCTTAAAGTGGATATTTTGAAGGAAATATAAGTAAGGAATCTTTTGGAAAAAGATAGAAAAGCAACGGTTTAAAATAAGAAATCTTATTAATGATTTGTGAATATACTTTTACCATTTGAGATATGTACATGAATACTTTTTAAAGTATGAAAGAGTACGAATGAGTAATAGAAATTCATAAATGAAGTTTAATTAGATAAAAGAAGTCTTACAAATAAAGGAGGTTTTAATTAATAAAAGATTAATTAAACAAAAAAGGGATTAGAAGTCGTTTACGTGACTTAATCGTGATTTGTATGACTTGATCATGCTTTGTTTGTTTACTCGTTTATGAAAAACATTTAGTCGTATACTTACCATTAAAAGCCAATGATGTAGGCTTGTCTATTTATGGGAATTAATACTGATGTTAATGTAGGGATATAAGGAATAGAGCTCTAACCTTCCAGATTTACTCGTAATGGAGGGATAGCGAGAGATGAAAATATCGAAAATGTGATAAGTATATGAGACTTGGTTTCCATATGCAATCTTCCTCATTATTATTAAATGACCAAATTCATTGATTTAGTCTTGAAGATACCTGGATCGGTAAGTGTTTTACTTATCAAAAACCACTTTAAGACCGAGATACGTGTTCTATCTCTTGGAAATGGATCCGTTCGAGATGTTGGAACCCATGTGTGGTTTCGAGATCTGTTCGAGATATGGGAATCCATTTGGGTATTCATGTTCTGTTCGAGCGATGAAGACTCGTGTGAAAGATGTTGAATGTTACCTCGACATCGAAATGACTAAAAACAGAGTAGGCCTCATAGCTTGGGTTTTAACCCATGACATGATATATCAACCCCATATATAGAGATACTTATCGATTGTTGGTCGGCGGAAGTTGATGATATGTGGGATCATGTGTTTGGGTGTGGACCAGCTATGTTTACCTAAATGTATATTTTATCTAGAGAAGATGAGCTAGATGTTTCACCAACCGTAGTATTCTTATTTCTGCTGGATTACTATTGTATGTATCCGCATTTTGTAAGGACGAGTTGTATAACTGTCCAGGCTGATGATAGTACTTAGGTTTTGTAACTCTGAAATTTCTGTATCAGTGTAACCCTTTATACTATTCTTTTGATATTATATATTATCATTCTGCTTGTACGATTCTAATATTGTGTTCTCTTCTTCCTTATTCTATTTCATTTTCTTTTTATGTCGCCTTAACTTTTTGTCCTTCCGACACTTGGATGCTTGGCACACGAATACCATGGATATATTAGTGTCGACATTTGAGGTCAAAAGGGCGAGTCGTTATAACTGGTACCAATGCTGAAGGTTAAGCAAGAACTTGGCTTTGGTGGGGCATGACTCATTAAGAGATAGGGTAACGGAATGTCCTAGCATGAGCTGAGTGTATTACACATATGAGAGCATATTTATAATTGTTATAAACGTATACCTTAAAGGTAATTACAACTGTGAAAATTAAAGATCTTATATATGCTAATTTATATAAGTGTGAGTTGTTAAAGTAAATTTTAATTAATATAGGAGATAATGATGTTCGTTCATTACCCCTCATTAATTTATTTAGTCATGCTCAGCCAGTTTATGGGCATTGACTTTCAACCATTGATTGTTGATTTATGCTCAACCAGTTTACAAGCAGATTTACCTTTTTGTTGCATGGGTTGAGTAGATAATATTTGTAGATGCATTGAAATGAACACCTTGTGAATTTAGTTTCACGGTTTGACTATAAGGCGTTTGGTGATAATGTTGGATTAAAAGTTAACTTTAGTAAAATATGTTTATTTTAATCTAAGAAAGATAAGATATTTTGTAAAATAAATATTTGTGAAAAGATTTTATATAAGAAGGTTAATTTATATAAGTATGGTTTATAAAACTTGATTTATAAACTAAAAAGATTTAACTGATAATTTGATAACTTAAATCCCAATATCTTTGAAAATGTTTTTCAAAATTTTGAAAAAAGTAGTAGTAGTATTATATGAAAGTAATGGTTTGAGAAGTTGAGATCATGATGCTTAGTAATAATTTATGAAGTATTTAATACCGTTTTGAAATGATTTTGGTTAAGTCCAAAAGGCGTGAATTGGATGTACTGAACTCACTCCCGTCGCTTGAAAAATAATTCTGGTGGTGCCTTCAACATCATGACGTTCATTTTCGGGTTTCCAAGTGGGGGATGCTATAGAGTAGTTTTAGTAAAATGATTTCTATTTTGATTCTAGAAGTGTGATTTGTTGTACAAAAGACACACACACACACATTATTATTTCAAAATGATTTGAAATAAAAACCCGATGTTTAGTTCTAAAGTTTTTCTCTGAAAAGAAGTTTGAAATGGACTTTTTATGAAGGAAAGTCTTACATGTATACTACGTAGAGTTCCCGAGTGGTAGTGGCATAGCCCTAAATAAATGTTAGAACATTTTATGTTTTCCCTTTCTGGTTAAAAAGGGTGTCTAATAAATTATTGAAATTTGTTGAGATATTTTAGGACATATGTAGCCTATGCATTAGGATTATATGGTATGTGTATCATGTATAATATGTTGTTTGGTAGATTTCATTTGTTAAAATGAAACGGAATATTTTCAACAATTTTGGACAGCTGGAAACTTCTGAATCATGATAAAACTTGAAATTAAGTGTTTTGTGAAGATATAAAAGTTGAGTTTATATAACACTTAAATTGAGAAGTTAGCAAGTTAAAAAAAAGTTTTAAATTTGTTAAACATGCTTGTTAATTAAGATTGAATTTGATGGTCTGTATATAATCTTATGATGTCATGAATTATTATACTAGCATGAACTTAAGTTATAACCGTATATAAACTTGAAGTTATGTTTTATGAAATGTTTCATAAATGATTTTAGTATAGAATGGTATACTATTTGGATAAAAGAAAGTGATAAAAGATATTGGTATAGCTAAGAAACTAATAGGATAAGTACGTAAGTTGTATGTAGATCCATGATACTTCCAGTATCTTGGAATGCTTCCAGGGAATATAAGAAACTACACATATGGATACCAGGTTCCTAACATGATACTTTAGCAATTCTCCCCAAATTGGTTACTATTGATACAATTCTTTCATTACAATCTAAAAAATCCATATTTCGATAAGCAATCCATACCCAGAATATTGTCAAATCCTTTAAGGTCCAAGACATACAGATCCCAAGAAAAGTGATAAGAAAGGTAGGAAATTGGCATATTCTTACAAATCATACTCAAATGGGTTACCCTGCCTATGGTGTTAGACACACACATAGGGGTTTCTATAATACTCGGAATAATATGAAATTTATCTAGGAATTTTAAAGAGATAATACTATGAGGAGCACCAGTATCAAATAATGCTAGAACAAAAATACAATAAATCAGTAAGGTACCTTCAAGGATGCTCTTCCCCTTTACATCCGTTGAAGTCGATGGTTTATTCTTAATAGCGTACACCTTGGGCTGCTGCACCTTCTTCATGAGTGGGAAATCTTTTACCATATGGCCAGGCTAATGTCAATCAAAACAAAGAGTTTTCTAGACCATTTGAGAGATGGGTCCATTTTGCTACCTTTGGAGCTTCACGATTTAGACAGTACCTGGCAATATGTCCTTTCTGCTTGCAAATATAATAACCACTATCCTTAGGTTTGCCTTCTCGACCTTCTTCCTATTTCCCTTTTCCTTGCTTCTTCCAATTAGGATTAAGCTTCCTCTTGTTAGAACCATTTCCACTGGTATTTCCGTGAGGTGCTACTGGAGTAGGCTTCTTTTTTCCAAGGTCTTATACTTAGAGCTATATGAACTAAATCCACAAAAGTACTCTAAACATAAGCAGTCATTCTCTCATGGTACTCTTCCCTCATACCCAAAACAAACATCTCATTTTTCTTTAATGGGGAGTTAATCAATTTCGATCCAAAACAAGATAACTCATTTAACTTTGTCTCACATTCTGCTATAGACAGACCCCCTTGCTTCAAGTCCATGAATTTCATGTACATTTTGGTCCTTCTTGCTGTTGGCAAGAATTTGTCCTCAAAAACTTCTTTAAATCGGGCCCACGAGAACTCTTCTTCTAGAACATTTGCAGTAAGGAAGTCCCACCAAGCTGCTGCTCCCTCTTGCAGTTGCCATGCTGCTAAGAACCTTTTCTGTTCATCTGATAAATTGAGACCCTTAAAAATCTTTTCGCAAGATCGCAACCAAGCTTACGCTTCCATGATATACTTAGTCCTTTTAAATAGTTTCCCTCTTAAATTGGTGTAATCCTTGCATAAGGTTACGAAATTCACTATTGGCTGCTCTAGTGCTGCCTCTTTGGTAATCCGAACTCCTTCCGGATTTGGGGTTCGACCATTTGTACTCATAGGGCTACCCTCTCCCCTACCTCGTCTACCTCTATTACTCATGTCTTACTACCTAGACACAGTAAGATAATTCTTTGAATACTTAGACTAGATAATCTTGAAAGAAGGGTACTAATCAAACCTAACAAGTTGATATATCTATCAGATATATATATATATAGGTATATAAAAAAATTACAAATACGCACTCTCGAAGTTGACCCTAACCCAAAGATCTAGATGTCCATTTAAACTAAGCTTTGATACCAAAATTGTAACGAACCACCTTTGTTACTCCGAAAGACGAGTCATTAAGGGTAGAAGAAAAGGAAAGATAAGAAGAAACTATATGATCACAAAATATCACCATGAATCAGAACAACATATAATAGATAACATAGATATTACATAGTCATTTCCATAATAATAATACATTAGAGTTATTACATAAAAACCTTAAACTGGACAATTATAACTACCTGGCCATACAAAATACATGGATCATACATAGATACACAGTAGAAATAGAAATAATTAGCCAAGGTGATGCTAACGGCTCCAACTCCTCCAAAATGCTTCCGTGTGAAACCTGGATCACTTGGCTACTCATACAAATTTGAGTACCTAAGAGTTTTAGGAAAAGAAAATAAAACTCTGGGTCAGACATGGGTCTGGTGTGAGTTAACTCGATACAACTTAATTTTTTATAAAACACTTTTTAAATTAAAGGTATCTTGCAATACCATGCCGCACATAAACACGGACGAGTTTTTACCTTACGATAACCAGAACACTTTATATACAAATCCAGTGATATTATGATAATGTTTAGGTTTTTCAAGTAAAATAGAATATAGCTGAAATGCTTGCATCTCACGTTTCTACATATTTGGGTACAACTAAATCCGTACGACACTTATTAGAGAATGGATTCCATACAATGATCGGGCTACTGGGGTACTGCCCATCACGGTGCACCTCTAGATAAAATAACACCAAAGACCTCGCTGGAACCCCTGCCAACACAAGGCCGGCCTACCCCATGTTGGATAGTACCAAATATGATCACCCCTCGGTTGGGATCAGCAACCATACCGAAGCATACATGACTTAATAGTAGAGACTCTAGATTGGAGTGACCTTACCTAATAGGAGCGACCCACTTAGCCTTGCTGCATCTCCCATGTTTTAGTTATTCCTGGTTGATGAGGCCTAAGGCTATGTTTACCTTTACTATAGTACTGCCACTTGGAGCGCTAACATTGCTTTCTAGATGATGATGCAATGTCAGCACTCATCCATACAAGTCGTTTAGGAATGAACAAACCGATGGCATTACATGCACTGCACCCACTTTGGAATCACCCTTAAGGTTACTAGCAAATAGTCCTTGAACTTCAAGGTCTTCATCTTGGACCTTGCCTTCACTATTTCCAATTCGAACACTTACACTGGTTCGAAGTGGTTTTCGGATAACAACTGCTATCTGATCCCGATCTCTCCAAACCAACGTTTGATAATTTTAAAGGGTCAAGTTGTTTATAGTAGACCATTCCACTTTTAGGGTGTAAGATTTACATATGAACATACATTCCATATGCTTAGATTATCATGGCCCGCTTATCGAAATTAACCCCCTTATATTCATCAGGTTCCAGAAGTGTAGTATTTGTGATAAGTATAAGTCGACTTACTTCTAATAAAACATTTCAATGTTTTATTACAACTACTTTAATTCATTTGGCAACTTAGTAGCATGGATAAGGGATCCTTTAGTTTAAAACAATTTACTAAAAACATAAAAGTTGGTTAATAATAAATAACCGATAGAGTTTGAAAGGAACTTCAAATTAAATAAACCTCAATTAAATTATAAGTTTAAAACTTAATTAAATTTTAATTAATCTCAATTAAATAATAAATTACCTAATTTATCTTAGTTTGGTCTTAGTTTATCTAACTAATAATTAAACCTTGAATAAACTTGGTTAAGTCAAAATTAAACCTTAACTAAATAAAAATTAACTAAAAATAAAATTTTAATTAACTTCAATTAAATAACATTCATTTATAATTGAACTCTAATTTAGTAATAATTAAGTAGATAATTACCCCTTTTATTTAATAATAATTAAATAAATAGTTTACCTTGATTAACAATAATTAACTTTAATTAATATATTTAAAATTGATTAAATAAAATTAATTAATTTTTATCATCCATAACCATATATTAAAGTTACCTTTGTTAAAAATAATTAACTTAGTTAATAAATTCTTAAACTCCGATTACTTAACCTAATTACTTAATTAAATAATAATTACCCTAATTAACAAATTAAGTAAATAATTATAAAATAAAAAAGGCTTAACCCTTTTGCTTACTTCTTAATTTGAAATGAATTTTCAAAAACAATCCAAAAGAAAACACTTTTAAACTTGAAATCGTGAAATTTTCCGAACTGCATCCATAGCGACTATTGCTATGAGCGCAGTTCGCTAGAATTGATTTCTAGGTAAAAACCTCACTTTGACTCTAGCTACTACATATTTGAAAAGAAAATGGAAGATTTTGAAAACTTAAACAAAATGTGAAAACTTGGAAATAAACATGTACTAAATCCAAAAACTAGAAAACAAGCTTTTGTTTTCAAATCGGATCTCAAGTCCTTCGCAACTTTTCAAGGTGCTAACTTCACAACATTTACATCACATATACTTGGTTTTTGTCCATAACACACTACCATCATATCATAACCAACCATTCACATATCCATATCCAAACATATCATTTAACATCCAAATCACAAATCTATGCTCAGTCACAAACTATAACCATATGTCATCAAAACAACATGGTATTTGAACACAAAAAACACTATATTTTCACAACATATAGTTCATCAAAATCAAGTTATTTTATTTTCCAAAAATAATAGTTTTACTCATCGAAACTTTACTAACTCAAGACGAACTTTTGCTAAAACTTGAATATGAGCTAGAACTTGGTCTTAACTTGCAAATATGGAGTCGTTGAGTGGTTGAACACTAAGATTGAGCTCGGCCTAATGGAGTTTAAGCTCGGCCATGTGGAGTTTGGGATCAACCATGTAGGCTAGTGGAGGCTGGTGCTTGTATTTTGGAAGAGGAGGTGTTGTAATATGTATAGAAGTGTTTTTAAGTAGAAAAGAATCAGTTTCTCTCAATTTAGAAAATACGAAGAGAAGCCATAGATGTATTCTCAAGCTCTTAGGAAATTTTTAAAGTGGAGATATTTAAAAATGAGCCCTGAATATTTAAAAATATGAGAGGTAAGAGGTATTTATAGGCTTAGGAAAATATTTAAAAATATATAAGTGCTTGAATTAAATATGTATACATGCATGCATCTCCATTCTCCCCTCCACCATTTCCATCCTCGCCATGTACTCTCCCCCTTCTCATGCAACTATTCATGCCATGATCTCATATCCTTTGTGTTGAAAAAAATAATATTTTTATATGATAACACACACACACACTTTTTTATTAATAAAATCTCCTTTTATCTTATATGTTTATATATTTAAGTGAGCAAATATGTAAATGCAAATATATATATATATATATACATATATATATATATATATATGTTCATCATGTTAAAATAGTTTGTAATGTGTATTATATGTGTTCACAATAGTGCTATGACATTTTAAATAACTTTTAACCAATGAAAAATCAAGATTTCGGGAAATAATTTTCGGTCACATATAATATTTTTTTCCAAACTATATATGTTGGTAAACAATATTTAAAATAGTTTTATTTGTTAATAAAAATTCATTTATTTATTATTTAAAAATATAATTGAATATTCATTTAAATAGCGATTAGATTCTGGATCGTTACAGATCACCCCTTGGTTGTGATCAACAACCATAAATGAGCCCTGAAGCATACATAGATATCGAATCTAGATAAGAAATGATCATACCCTAATGGGAGCGACCCATATAGCCTTACGGCCTACCATGTTTTAGCCATTACCGGGATGTGAGGTTTGTGAGGTAACGATTTACCTGTTTAATAGTTTACAAATCTCTCTTCCCGTTTAACGAGTTCTTTCAATCAATTTCGAAAATAATTTATAAATCTCTCTTAAACCATTTATAAACTATTTATTTGCTTTAGAACCATTTATAAAGCTATTTATAAATTTCAAAACAGTTTACAACTCTTCCTGTTTTCGGAAACTTCTTCGCAAATTCCTTTAAAACGCTTCCAAATCCCTTTATACGAGTTCTTTTATAAAAACTTTCATAGAATCTCTTAAAACCTTTATAACTCCTTTATAAAACCATTTAAAATCCTTTATAAAAAATCTTTTATAAAAATCCTTTTATAAAATCCTTTATAAAAATCTTTACAAAACCTTTACAAGATTCAAAAATCTTTTACAAAAATCTTTTATCTATTAAAGTTATTATAAAAGTCTATGTTTGTTATCTTAAATCAAAACTATATTTATTATATTAAATTAAATTTAAAACATATGCAACGACCCATAATTTTCGATAATTAAAATAGTTAATTTAATAAAAAAATTGTGATTTAATATTGGGAGAAATAAAAATTTGTGATATACTAATGAAATAATAATTAAAATGAAATGTAATAATGTTAATTTAAGTTAATTATTAACAATTTGAATGAAAGTCCAATCAATTGAAATGAATAACTATTAAGTGAATATAGGAAAACAAATGTAAATATTGAATTAATTAATGAAATAATATATAATTAATGGTAATTGAATAAAATCAGTGTTATGTAAGTAATTATAACATTTGGTTGTAAATAATAAACTTACTAATGTGACTAAAAGTTAATGGTGATAAACTTACAAATTTTATTAAATGTAGAAATGGTGAAAATTGTTATTTGTGACCAATTTAATTAATCAATTGCAATTAAATGTAATTAAATGTTACATTTATGTGAGTGAAGACAATAACTGAAAATTGTGAATGTAATAAAAGGAATAGAAATGTTAATTTTATTCATAATGTAATAATTGATTTAATAAAAGAGTGAAGTCAAGATAAATAAATTAATTTGGGATTTTAAATTATAATTAATGTGTGAAATTAACAAAATTCAATGTAATTGAAATATAATAGCTAATGCAAATAAAAGATGGAATTGTAGCATATTAGTGAAGTAGAATATAAACAAATGTTAACTAAATTATTAGAGTAATAATTGATTGAATATAAAGATTGAAATCAAATTAAAACAATTTATTAGAATTTAATTTTTATTAATTGGATTTAATTACAGTTGAAATTGAACACTGTAATTAGTGGAATTTTAAACACTGAATTTAGTGGAAATTTAAACACTAAATTTGATATGTAAATTTGCTTTAAGTTATTATAAATGTCCATGCAATCAAAAATGATAAAATTTGGTTAGTTAATTAATTTGAATATAAAAAGTGATTAATTAATTTAATATTAATTTATTTAATTAACATGAAAATAGCCATTTTGGCCACTGACTCGGATTTCGACCAAACCAGTTTCATCGGATCCATAACAGTGAATTATTGTAGGATTTCAAGTTTCGTAGCGATTGGACTTGTCGTTTGATCGTACGGACTCGAAACGCCTAGAAATAAATTTAGTTGAAATCAATTTGAAATAAGCTGATTTTATGCTAACTTCTTCATACAATGGAATTAGGACTTGAAACTTATTCCATTGAGTTTAAAAATATTAAAAACATCTATTTTGATATATGGGATTACCCATTTTCGTTTCGGGAACGAAACGGGCTTTTCGGGTCGTTTATCGTTCAAACTCCAAATCGATCTAGCCCATTCATTTCTATTTCTGATATGCAAATAAATAGCCTGTTATAAACCCTAACTATTTCTTATTCCATTTGTTTGTACGTACAATTCTATCTGCCTATTCCTTTCTTCCAATGGCAGAAACAAATGTCTAATTACAAACCCTACAATCTTATTTCAAATTCAATTGCAAATCAAAATCAAATCAGAAAATTTGAACTCCTCAAATTATAGCGGATTATATATCAATTTGAAGCTCTCGATGAGCGCAAGTCAAATCTACAGCTTATTTTTCGATTTGGGTTTTTGTGTGGCCAGAACTGGGCGAATTAGTCTTAGCCGTTCATCGGGTCTCGATCAACCTGGTCTGATCGTCGATTCATTGGTACAGTGTTGTGGAGCGGGTCGAGGGGAGTTCATCCATGTGGTTCGTTTGGAGATTAGATGGCTAGATCAATGGCATAAATTCATTTAGGGTTCGGTGGTAGAGGTGGCGGCTGGGTATCATTCATCTTCGATCGGTGAATGCGACTGTGTCGCGTGGGGCCGCAGTTGCCTCGGGGTGGAGAGCGTGGCCGGCTTTGGCGTGCGTTGGCGATGTTGTAGGAGGTTGTTCCTTCGTGAGCTGGGTTGGAAGCTTCAGGCATTAGGGCACGGGATGCTTTCTGGAACGATGAACGCGGCTATGCACGTGGCAGTATCGAGTGGTGGGTGCATTTTTATTTTATTTTATTTTATAAATCTTAATTTAATTCGTATGATCTTCTAATCACCATAACTTTTGCATACGAACTCGGATTTGGACGCGGTTTGTTCCGCTGGGATCGTGCCAAAATTTTGGACATTATGGAAGTTGTTTGGACGAATTCTGAGACTGTTTGAATTTTGGGCCTAAATTGGACTTTAATTCGATTTAAAATCGAAGGTGAGTGTTTTAACTCACTCACAACTTCTAAAATTTCTAGTGTTAGTTAAATTAAATTTATGATGTGATTAGAAATTTATTGATTGCTATTTGAGATGTTAAATTGTCATTCTAGTTAAATTTGACTTTTATTACAATTAATTATCGTTTAATTTAATATTGAATTTTAAATTGTCAATTTAATACCTGTATTGATTATCAATTATCTATTGATGTTTGCTGATTGATTTGGATGATGATTGTGATGTATGTTTGATTGTTGATATTGGATGACTGGATGTTGACTTTTATATTGTTATAATATTGCAAGTCCCTATGGGTTGAAATGATACATACCCGAACGATCTATAGATGAGGGAAAAATCTTTATGGGTCAAAATGATAGACTCGAGCGATTTTATGGATTTTTAATAAATTTGGGATTGTGGTTTGAAATGATGTATAACCGTAAACTTTTAAATTGCGGATTGAAATGATAAATATCCGTATCACTTGACCCTAGGGTAGAAAATTATATACGGACACCGGATTGGTTAAATTAAATGAATTTGAACCTTTGGAATTTTGAATTCAGTTAACTGGCATTTTGAAATAGAAATTGATTTATATAAACTGAATTATTTTTGATAATCCTAGTATCAATGCTGAAATTGGAATTTGATTTGACAAATTGTTCAAAGGATTTAAAATTGGAATTCCAAAGTTGAGGTGTCAAATATAAATGAATTTATTTGAATTGAGTTATTGAAATGTTTTAATACAACTTTGAAATATATTTAAACTAATTTAAACTATTTTAATAAAATTAACTATTTTAACCAATTTAAAACTATTTTAATTTATATTAATCTATTACAATCTATTTAATCCAATTTAACCTATTTCAAACTAATTAAATTTATCTAATCTATTTTAAATCTATTTAATATAAATTAAATATATTTAATCTATTTTAAACCTATTTAAATCATTTTAAATCAAATTGAATCAATTTAAAACCATTTTTACTATTTAAAGTATTTTAAATCTATTTTAAACTATTTTTAAAAAATTAAAACTATTTATGACTAGCTAAACTATTTTCTAAAATTCCAGGCTGTGTAAAGTTAAAGTATTAATATTTAAATCCTTGATGATGATACAAACTAAGTTGGAAATTGAAATTGATACCTTTTGTGAAATGACATATTTGAGGGAATAAGATCGTTTGAAATGAAGGATTAATTAATATAACTTATCGATAATTTCAAAGTGAATATGATTTGAAAGTGACTATGATTTTAAAAGTGAATATAGTTTGGAAGTGAATATGATTTCGAAAGAGATATGATTTGAAATCGAATATGATATTTTGATATAAATTGTGAATTGACTTTTGAAATTTAAAGAACCATCCGTTGTGAAATAAGCGTTTGGTTGTTAAAGAGACCGGGATCGGATATTGTCATACTCTCTGCCAATGTCAAAAACCACTTTAACAACTGTGTATGTGGTGGAGATTCCAAAAATGAAGTAGGATGGTTTGGCGAACGATTTTTGTAAAGGTATGACGTGACCCTGACTCCCGTGAGTCAGCTTAGATGTGACTAAAACATGAGCCATGTCGAGCCAAGTGAGGTCATTCCTCCTATCGGGCACACTTCTTCGATACTATATTCTGACTTTGTGATTGATTTGGTGTCCACCCTTGATTTTGATTTGGGAGTGTGTCCGAGGTGGGCGGTAGTAGCTGTTATGCGTTACCACCAGTCTGGATCCGCAATTGGTCTATCTACCCTGGCATTGCCTCGAGTGCCGTGTTCACATGCCCTAGAGCGCCTTCTACGAGTTTGTTTTGTACCATACCTATGGAGTGCCCTCTGGGTAAAACTCCAGTTTACGGAGGAGCGTACGGTACTGTATAGACTATGAGAATATATAAAATGTGTTAAGGGGGATATGAGTAACGCCTTAACGCTATTTTAATACTTTTACTTTACTATAGACATATTATAATAGTGTATTGTACTACATAGTAGATAGTTTAACGGATCCTTAGGAGATGTGAATCCCGAACATCTCTTAAGTTATTGCACTCACGTTAGACACTAGATAGGAGATGTCAAACCCTATAAACATCTTTGACACCGTCGCACTCATATTTACCGTTGATTTAACTTACATAAGATCTTTTAATTCCGACTCGAGTTTTTTGTCTTTTCAATTCGCCCAGGTCAGCCGGAGCATTTCAGGGTTGAAGACCTTATTTCTTGAGGACAAAAACAAAGATTTGTACTATTATTATTTATGATATGTATTCCACTGCATAATGTTGTTCCGCTACATCTATTTATTTATTCTTGTTTATGTAACTCTGATATTTGTGTTGTAAAGAATAATCAAATGTATTTATAAAATAGCTTCATGAACTGTTATTTGATTATTATATTTTGTCATTCCGCTACAAGATTCTGTATTTTCTTTATTTCTTCCTCTTTTTCTTATTTACCCCATAACAATATGCCATTTTGAATGGTTTAAGTTTGACATGTGTGTCTGCTTAAAATGTCCAAAAAGGCAGGTCGTTACGACATATATATTAAAACTATATTAAATATTTTATTAAATTAAATTTTATCCTATTTAAAATATATTTAAAACCAAATAAAATTATAAGTTAAAGTCTTAAATTTATATTTAAAACCATATATTAACTTATAATTTGAAGCTTAAAACATATAAAATAAATTATTTTCCAAATATAAATTTTTAAATAAAATCATTAAATTAAATTTATAAATCAAATTTATAAATCAAACATACTTTACCATTTAGAAAATAATTTAAAACCAACCAAAGGTGTCCGTATATAATTTTCTACCCTATGGTCAAGTGACAGGGTATGTATCATTTCAACCCCAAAATAGTTAAATTTCCCGGGTATATATCATTTCAACTTGTATCTCGAATAAAAAATTTCCAAATCAATAAAATCGCTCGAGTTCATCATTTTAACCCATAACGATTTTCCTTAATCTATAAGATCGTTGGGGTATGTATCATTTCAACCCATCGTTCAGGTATGTATCATTTCAATCCAATCATCCAAAATGTCAGCAAATAACATCCATCACAATCAACATCCAAATCAGCCAACAAATCACAACAATTAATTGGTTATCATTATCATGTATTTAACTAACAAATTAAATTCAATATTAATTTAAATAGCAATTTAATTCAAATTAAATTCAATTTCAATTAAAATGTCAGATTATACTACCAAACAAAAACCAATAATATCCTTATCACATCATAAATTTAATTAAACTAACATAAGAAAGTTTAGTATTTGTGAGTGGGTTAAATCACTCACCATTGGTTTCTAGTTGATTAAAATCTAAATAAAGCCCAAAAATCCAATTGTCTCAGAATTCAACCAAACTTATACATGTTATCCGAAATTTCAATATGATCCCAATGGAAGAAACCGCGCCAAAATCCTAGTTCGTATGCAAAAGTTATAATAGTTAGAAAATTGGAATTTAAATTTAAATTTAAATTTAAATTTAAACGAGGGCAATTACGTAAATATCCTTACCTCCTTAAAGCCTAGTCGTGCACGATGAACCCACTATCTCACGTACAGCCGCCACCCTTCATCCATCAACCACCGCCGCTACAGGCATCGCGACCATGATCTGGCACTGCCGCCCCTCTCCCCATGCTCCGCCGCCCCTTTGGGCACCACCATGACGAACGCGCCGCCACCCCTTAGCCTCCGGCCGAACCCAAAACGCGCGGCTTCAAAGCCCATTTTTGGTGATCTCGACGATAATCTCGACAAACTATCCACATGGATCTGCTCCACTCGTCGAGCTGCATGCCTCAGCACCACCCGATCGCCATATCGATGAAGATCCACCGTTAAAACGACAACCCTAGTTTCAACGGCCGAAACTTCTTCGCCAAATTATGGTCAAACTGAGATCCCAATCGAAAAATGAATTGCAGATCTAGATTATGTTCGTCGAGAGCTTTCCAACGATATATAATTAGATAGGTTTTGAGGAGTTCAAATTTTGAAGTTTGATTTGAAATTGAAATTAGGGTTTTGGAATTGGGAATTAGGGTTTTGGAATTGGGAATTTCTGGCATTGAGAAGTACGAATAGATGAGAAGTAGAATTATACATACAGAAATAAAATGAAAGGTCGCTAGGGTTAGAGAAAAAAACTATTTATATAGACAGATTGATAAGAACGAATAGACAGATCGAATTGGGTTGAAATGATAATAACGACCTGAAAAGCCCGTTTCGTTCCCGAAACGAAAATAGGTCATCCAATATATCAAAATATAGGTTTTCGATATTTTTAAACTCAATGGAACTAGTTTCAAACCCTAATTCCATTATATGTAGAAGTTAGCTTTCAAAATCAAAATATATTTATTTAAATTCTTTTAATTGATTTCTACATATTTCGAGCTCGCACGACCAAATGATAAGTCTGATCGCTACTAAACCTGAAATCCTACAACAATTCACTGTTACGGATCCAATGAAACTGGTTTCATCGAAATCCAAGACAATGGCCAAAATGGCTAATTTTTACGTTAATTAAATAAATTATTATTAAAATGATTTAATCGCTTTTTAAATTAAAATTTAAAAGTCAACAATTTTATCATTCTTGGTTACATAGAAATTTATAATCTTTTTAAATTACATTTGCCATGTTGATTCCACAATTTAAATATTACATTAAATTCAACGTTCAATTACAACTGTAATAAAATCCCAGTTAATTATATTTTAATTTCAATAAATTCTTTAAATTTGATTCTCACTCTTATTATCGAATCAACTATTACCTTATGAATATAATTAACATTAGTTTACATTTTATTACATTCACATTCAACGGTTATCATCTTAACTCATATTAACGACAATAATTAATTATTTTAAATTCACATTGATTTCCAAATTATTTTAACGGATTAAATATTAAAATAATAATTAAAACAATTATTACACATTAAAATAGTTGTCAATAACATTCAACAACATTATTAAATCATATTCTAATTATTTTTCTCATTAATTAATCATAAATTTTAATTTCTCACAATATTAAATTTAAAAATCTTATTTAATTTAATAGTTTTAATTATAAAAAATACGGGCCGTTACACTTACTTCATATTGCCAAAATGGCACTTAGAAAATTTAGCCTTCAAGTCGTGCTTCCTTAATATTTCTAATACAGTCTCTAAGTGGTTCTTATGATCCTCCTCGGTCTTTGAATAAATAAAAATACCATCTGTTAAGACCAACACAAATTTATTGAGTATATCTCTAAAAACTCGATCCATGATGACTACAAAATGAGCGGGTGCGTTGTTTAGCCCATAAGGCATAACCAACCACTTAAAGACACCATCTGGTCCTCTTAAAGCTATCTACGGTATATCATATTCAGACATCCTTAGTTGAAGAAATCCTGTGTCTAAATCCATATGCGAGAATATCTTAGCATCCTTCAGTTGTTTGAACATATCTTGCAAGTTGGTTAAGGAATACCTGTTCTTATACATTTACTTGTTCAATTCGTGGCAGTCTACACAAAAACTTGGCAAACTACCTGACTTTGCAACGAAACCCACGGCTGCTCCCTAATCCGAGTGACATGGCTTAATCATACGATTACTCAATAATTCCTTTATCTGACTCATTAATTCCCTTCTTTCCCTTGGAACCATCTTATGCTTAGGCTACATAGAAGGTTTCCATCTAGGGGTCAAGTTTATACTAAACTTAATCTCATGATGTGGAGGTAAGCTATTAACTTCTTCAAAGATTTCCGGAATCTCTAACAACCAATAGCGATTCCAACTTTTCCCAGGGCGACTTTAGTGCATAAAGGAAAGTATCCATTAACTTATTTGGCTCACAACACAGTAATATGCTCCCCTCACTTTTTTGTACCATAATAGTCCTTTTATCATAGTCAAGTAGTACTTTATACTTTGATAACCAACCTATACCAATCAAAACGTCAAAACCCATAAAGTCTAAGACAAACATGTCGCATGGAAAGTGGTAGGTAAGGTATGTAACTCGTACATTTTCACACATCAAGCATAGATAAGTCGTACCACCTATGGGATTGGTCACATATATAGGGGTTTCTACAAATTTTGGGGTAAATCCTAATCTTTCAGCCAATTGTTTAGAAATAAAGCTATAGGAGGCTCTAGTATTAAATAAAACTCGAACCAAAATTCCATTTATCAAATAAAGTCCCTTCTAGAACTCCCTTACCCTCTTCATTCCTAAAGTTGAAGATTCATTCTTAATAGTATAAACCTTTGTTTGTCAAACTTTTTTCACTAGCAGACAATCCCTTTCCATATGTCCAAGTCGATGGCAGTTAAAGTAGAGTATCTTTTTAGCCATTGGAGAAATATGCCATGTTTACTGATTTTGTACTCTGGAGTTCTTACATAACTTCGAATTGTGGCCCTTCTACTTACAATTATTGCACCTATGATCCTTGAACTTGTTCCCTTGATCTCCTCCTGGCTTTCCTTTAAAGTTCTTCTTCCCATGTTGATTGAACTTCCTTTTATTCGGGTTGATGTTGTCACCATTTGGGGCTTCTAACATCTTCTTCTTCTCGAGGTCTTCATAACGTAGAGACATGTCAACAAGGTCTACGGAAGATCCCTTTAGGTGAGCAGTCATTTTATCTTGAAACTACTCCATTGTCCCCTTCACGAACATCTCATTCTTCTTGAGGGGTGTACTGATGAGTTTCGGTTCAAAATGTGATAACTCGTTGAACTTGGTTCCATATTCCATTACAGACCCATCTCCTTGCTTAAGTTCCAAGAAACTCCTATAAAAACGGGTCCTCTCTGCAGAAGGCATGAACTGACCTTCAAACACTTCCTTAAATCTGATCCAAGAAAATTTTCTTTTGAATCACTAGCTGTGACGGAATCCCACCATGTCGCCGCTCCATCTTATAACTGTCACGCTTCTACTCATTAGAAACAACCATTCCTTTGAAAACTTTACTGCAAAACCGAAGCCAAACTTGGACTTCAATAACGGATTTCGTACCCTTAAATGTCTTTCCACCCAAATAAGAAAAATCTTTGCATACGGATGCAGAATTGACATGAGGCTGCACAGCTGCTAATTTTTCTAGTGAACCTATATTTCTAGCAGTTAGGGCTCGACCCTCTGTGATCGAAGTACTGCCATTTCCCCTTCCTTGTCTTCTTTTAGTGCTCATATCTTACCACTTAACCATAATAAAATACCCTCAGAATACACTTCCAGGTAGGACTTATTAGGAATGGTATCATCTATAAATGATTTCATTCCCCCAACTAACCACCACACTCAACCAACAATACACATTTTGGAAATTTTCTTTATATAAGAAATATAACCCTAGGTAAAATTATTTCATTTAACAAATTTAAAACTATATTGTGTCTATTTGTCTTATTTAAGTGTTTAGGAACCCTATCAATGACGCTGATCAGGTGTGTCGAGCAGAATTCATAATCCACTCAATAGAAAAACCCACATAATATAAAACATTTTATAGCACTAATGAGTACATGCTTATATATATACCCTCAAACTCATTCTAGGATATTACTAATCCTATCTCTAATGAGTTTACCCCCACCAAGGCCTAGGTGTTCGCTCAATATAAGCTACGATACCAACTGTAACGTCCCGCCTTTTCGAACCACAGAAGTCGACACTAATACATCCACGGTATTCACATGTCGTAAGTGCCAGAAAGACAGATATCGTTGGGGAAAGAAGAAAAGAAGAAGGAAGACAAGAACAAACTAAACAACACATAATCTCACAACGCAACGGAACAATACATATATTAGTCAACATAAAAATTTTCATCATCATTTCAAAATGATACATCAGATTCATAATAGTACAACTTCTACCTTGGGATAGTTATAAATGCCTATCCCAACTTAACTGATACAAAATACACATAACACGGTGGAAACAATATAAATAACTAGTTATCGATGAAGCCACCTGCTCCAAGCTCCTCCAAAAATGCATCTATGGAAACATTAATTACTTGGATGCTCATAAAAATTTGAGCACCCAAGAGTTTTAAGAAAAGAAGATAAAACTTCGACTCATACATGGGTCTTATGTGAGTAAAGCATAAGTTTAACTTCATAAAAACCTTCAAACCAAAGGTATCTTGTAAGACCACACCATGCATAAAACCGGACGGGCTTTTACCTTACAATAACCAAAACATTTCTATATATAAAATCCTTTGATATTATCATAATGTCTAGGTTTAAATTATACCTAAGTAGCTACGATGTGTGTACATGACACCAGTAATAGATATACAATCAATAACCAAAGGCGCTTATTGGAGAATGGATTTCCATCAATAGCAAGACAAATAACTACCTTCCGAAGTAGTATACCTCTAGAAAAAAAATATATTATGAGATCGAAAACCTTTTGACCTTGGCATGACAAGGCCGGCCTACCTCTGACTAGATAGTACCGAATATAATTACCCCTTGATTGTGATCAACAACCATAAATGGGCCCCGTAGCATACATAGGTATCGAATCTAGATAAGGAATGATCATATCCTAATAGGAGCGACCCACATAGCATTGCAGCCTAACCTGTTTTAGCCATTACCGAGGTATGAGGTTTGTGAGTTAATGATTTACCTTTTTAATAGTAGACCATCTTGGAATGCTAACACTGCCCTCCAAGTAGAGAGGCAATGCCAGCATTCATCCATACAAGTTTGTTGTGGGATCGAACAAACATTCAATTTACTATCTTCCATTTTGGAATAACCCTCAGGAAGAATAATATAGCTCCATAGCATACTTCATCATGAACCCTATTAGTTTGGAGTGGTTCGAATTGATCCAAAAACTGATGTCTCCAAACTAAATGGTAATTTTCGACTAACTCAATTCCGGTTTTTTGGAAGTATAAACGACAAATATTTGATTCCTCACCGGGGAACTCGAATATACACAACATACATCCTGAGTTAAAACAGGTCAATATTTGATAGTCAGTTATTTAACTATCAAATATACAAACAACAATTATTCGAAGATTTAATTATCCATAGAAATCACTAAGCTCAAAATAAACCTTTCATTTATTTTAATCTCTTTCCAAAATATTTATCATAATGTTCATATACTTATCTCACTAGCATAAGTATATTCACAAAACATTTATGAAAGATTTCTTATTTCAAAGTCATATTAAAAGGATCAACAAAAGTTATTTAAAAAGAACGGAGATAGGGATAAACCCAAAAACTATTCCTTCGGTGTTAAGCATGGAACAAATGTCCACACCACCAAAATTAAGAGTCAATTTAGGGAAATCAAATCTCAATTTCTTTTATATATTTCTTCGATAAATTCTTTTAATAAAACTCTTTTATTTATGAAAATCTCCTTTACTTAAATTCCAAACCTAGTAATAAAAATCTTTATAAAACTCCAAGTTAATTTACAAAAATCTTTTATAAATATCAAAACCATTTATATAATTCTTATTAAATCCCCAAAATCATTTATAAAACTTTCTTATAAATATTCCTTATTTGAAACAAAACTTCTTTAATAAATCTCATTTAATAAAGTTCCTTTGCTAAACAAATGATTATTTAGAACACCTTTAAATAACGAGCTACTATTTAAAAACATCCTTCATTAATTATCTTTAAACCATATAAACAAAACAATCATTTTAAACAATCATTTTAAAAAGTATTCAATTCTTCAAAAACACCATTAATAAAATCATTACTTAATTATCCTTTAAATATCATATTTAAAATGATAATAAACATTAAACCCTTTTTCAAAAAGGATAAAATGAAATATTTGACTTCACAAAATCTAATAGAGGCTTAATGACCACAATGGTTCATTTAATTGAGTTTAACCTATCGAAGTTATAACATGGGTATTTACATAATAAGTAGATAGGAAAATAGGGATCAACCAATAATAGTCAATCACATAAAGAAAAATATCCAAGTTACCAAAATAGCAGAACTGGGTTTTATTTTTGCTTAAATAGATGTCATTATAATCAACTTAGGAATTATGGCATTAGTGTGATTTATTCTACCAAACAAATGTCCATTAATAACTTAATTAGCAGAATGATATTTTATTTTGCTGAACAGATGTCATGGGGTTTTATATTCATTAGAGGTTACTTAAGGGAAATTGACAAAGGAATCCCTTGATTTGAAATACTTTCGCAAAAGAAAACTACTTTTAAAACAAAACTGGTATTTAGAAATAAACGATTTAAAGTTTAAAACCTTTATTCAATAATTAAATAACATTTAACTCCTTAATTAATAGTGATTAAACCTTTAATTATTAATTAAACAATAATTAACTTTTAAATAAATGATTAAATAATAATTATCCTTTAAATAAATAATTCAATAATAGTTAATCATTTAATAAATAATTAAATCTTAAATCAATCTTAATTAATAATTAAATAATATATTTAACCTTTATTGAATAATAATTTAAAACTTAATCGAGTCTTAATTAAATCTTAATTTAGTTTAGCCTAATTAGAAATTAATTAATAATTAAACCCTATGATAATTAATTAATTAGTAAATATTAAATAAATAATTAAATAATAATTAATTCTCAATTAATAATTAAATAATTAACTTTTAATTAGTTAATAAATTGTAGTTAACTTAATTAACACTTAAGTACTGATTATCTTTATTAACAAATGATTAAGTGCTAATTACCTTATTTAATTAATTAATAAAATAATAAATAAATAAATAATAGTTACTTTTTACTACTTATTATAAGTTTTGCAACACTTTCCAAAATGATAATAAATTTAAGTTTGCAAAAGAGTTCGTTTTACGAACTGCGTTTATAGCGGCTATTGCAATACGACTTGAAATTTCAAATCTTTATTTGGTTTTCTAAATCTTTAAAACTTTAACTTTTGGAACTTCGTCACTTTGTAAAACATAAACGCTTGCTTTGGAAAACTAACAAGATTTAAAATTTGAAAACATTTTAAAAATTTTAAAACCAAAGATTTCGGTTTTACACAAGGGATAACATGTCACTTTAAACTAGAAATGTTCTAACTTTCTTAGCATACTATCACGTATTCATGTATACAACATACAAGACCACATCACAACCCTATAGCAACATGTAAACATCATAACCATATGACAAATAATCATAAACAACATTAGAAATTTGCAAATTAACTTGACCATTTACTTCCATATTCCAAACTATTTATTATCACAACCAAGCACAATTACATACGTACAATCCAACATCACTTTCATCCATACTAACTTCATTTTTACAACTCAAGTCAAGCATGCAAATATATTTTTTGAAAACTTAATTAAAATTAAAATCTTTACTCACCAAACACCACCGAAATAACTAGAACTAAACTATAACTTGTATGTGACCTAGACCTTTGCCAAACTTTGGAAAAATGGATCGTTTGAAGGCTTATGAGTGAAAAATGGTTCGGCCTAAAAGAGTTTAATTCTCTACCAAGGGGGTATGAGGTGGATGTGGACTTGCTTTGTGGAGGAGAAGTTTTTAAATGAGGAAAGAAGTGATTAAACAAGGTTTTTGAGTTTTTAAGTGAAGAAAGCTAATGTTTTTAAACTTTGAAAATTCAGAAGGAAGCCATTAAAGTGTCATGAGAACTTGGAGAAGTTTTTAGAAAGTAGAAAATGAAATTATAAAATGAGGAGAATTGTAGGAATTTGTATATATACAACATGGAATACTAAACTACTAAAATAGCCCTAAGGTACATAACCTCCATTAGTTTGATGCCACATCACCATCCATGTCTCCTCACTTCATTTCCCACATGATTGGTTCCCCACCCCTCCATTTTCATGAGCAAACATGATTTATTTACCTAATGTACTTATGTTGACAAGGAGATGACATATTAAGACAATTTCCTTTTCCATTTTTAAAAGCTTACATAATTAGTCATATCACAACTATTATATTTATTAAGTTAATATATATATATATATATATGTATGTATGTATGTATGTATGTATGTATGTATAAGTAAATAAATAACAAATTCTAACTCATTTATAAATGTGTGTGTATGTTACATAAATGTGCACAATGTTTTCTGACAACCTTTAGATACCGAATATTCGAAAATTTGAAAATTCGAAAAACGAATTTCGATCACATTTTCAATTTTTCTTTGAACTAAATATTTTTCTAAACAAATTTAGAAAACTATTTCACCATCATTAATATTTAAAAGAGTTTTATTTTAGTTATAAAACCTATTATTTGAATATTTAACATTAATTAAATATTCGCAAATCAAAGAGCCGAATTCCGGGTCGTTACAACACTGGTCCGAACAAAGATTTTTCACTAGATTCTGAACAATGGACACTTGATATGAATTCTTGATATTATCCCAAAGTTTTCTATCATAGTATACGGCTATGTAAGGAGAACAAAGGTTTATAATCAAGGAACCTAATCGGAATCTGCACTAGTGAGGTCAAGCGATTTATACTAGTTGGGAAGTGAAATTTATGTGATTGAGCATGTGATCAAAATTGATATGGCATACGGATCGGAATTGATATTTGCATACTATGTTTTTTTGGCTTATGGAGAGTTTAGGTGATAACTCTTCAATTTGTTATGAGGTAGCATGAATCATTGACTAAGTAATTACTTGAGTTGTTGAGCGTACAGTACGCTTTGTAGGTCGTTTACCATCCTTGTGCGATGAGATGATTTGAACTTGAACAAACCGTGAATTTTATTTTCTAAGTGGTTTTAATGATGTTAAGTATTGCTATGTGATTGTTTCTTTGGTTGCTCATGTTGGAATTTGAGGATAAAATATTCTATGTGGCGGAGAATGTAGCGACATGGAATTTCGGACACTTCGTATTTAAATATCTGAATTATTTAAATATTTGAACCTTGAATTAAATGTTATTAAAATGATTTAATAAGCTTTTTAACCCCCTTTGTAAATCAAAAGTAATGATGGTAAATTTGTTTCGGAAAAATATTTACAAAAATAAATACTTTGAAAAAATATCGATAAGGTGATCGAAAATCGTTTTATCGATAAAGAGCTTTCTAACCGTCAGAAGTTGTTCAGATTTTTTTTACATATGCTTATTTTCTTAGGAAATCAATAAAATAAATAAAACCTTTTTACCATTTATGGAAATAAACTTTTTGGATGATGTCATGCATGATGCAATGGAAGGTTTTAAGGAAATGAGCCTTTGTGGTAACTCTTAAGTATTAAGTGTTATAAAGGAGATGCGATGGGAGATAAGCCTTACATGACATGAAAGGGGGGTGAGAACAAGCTTATACCACTCCATTTGAAGCCTAAATAAGGAGGGGCATACCCTTGTTAAATAATCACTAATTCACAAAGCTTGAAATGAAGTATGAGAATTAAAAATGGTGGAAGTGCTTAAGCACTAATCCAGTAATTCTTCTATAACTTTTTCATGTCTTAACCAAATCATCTTCAATCTCTTTTAGACTTTGGCTATAGGACTATAACATCATGAGAAGCATGATTAGCAAGTAACGGGAGAAGGTGAGAGGAAGATGGGGATCTTGGAGGGGCCCGTGAGAAATGGAAGGAGGAGGAGAGGTGAGGCCTTGGTTTGAAAGTGCTAAAGGTTGGATCTTTTGGCTTTTGGTGATGGTGGGAGTTGGTTCTTTGTTCTTATGGCATTGTGCTTTGGTTTGGCATGGATGTAAGTGAGTTATCTCACTATCTTATGGGTATGTATTTTGTGTGTGTGTGTGTGTATGTATGTATGTATATGTATATATGTTGTGTGCAAATTAAAAGGCTAAAGCGACATTAACTAAGTAAAGTTATAAACTTCGGACCTCTCTTGCTTTTGAAAGTAAATGATAACTTTATACTGTATAACATCACTTCTATTATCCTCTTAAACATGTGGCATGGCCTTGACTTGATTTTTAATTTGTTATTTAACTTGTATGTCAAATTGAAGTAAGTTTAAAAGTGTTTGAAGCGAGAATAGTCGTATAAGTGCACTTCCAAATCCCTTATTTTAAGAAATTTTAATAAATAAATGGGAAGATATTCTTACGGGTTTCTTTCCACGGTATTTAAGTAACCTAAGGGTAGTACTTACTGTAAAAAATTTAAGTCTTAAATTATTTGTGAAAGTAGTTAAAACTAATCACAAATATCGCGCTTTTCAATGTTTTTTTTAACAAAGACTTTTAACAGCATTCATAAATGCTATAGTAAGTTGCTTATGGTTTTAAGTGTGTAAAAATGATATTTAAATTTTATATTTTTCTCTAATCTTTTTATAGATGTTTTCAAACATGTTTTGAAGTGTATTAAAGCTGATTTGAAGTTTAAACATAATTTTAATAATTATATATGTATTTTCAAATTAAAGAGGTTTTATAATATAAAACACGGTTTTAATCAAATTATAAATTAGTTATTTTCAAGTAATATTTTACGTAGATATTTAAAAACTATTTACAAGTGTTTTTAAAATATATATAAGTTTGGAAAAAGGTAATTTACTCGGCTTTAAACTAAAAGCCGACGAGGTAGACTACTCTATTTATAAGAGTCAAGATTGATGTCAAGTAGGGACGAGCATAGTGCTCTAACTTACCGGGCTTCCCTATTGAATAAGGAATAGTTAAATTGGAAAGTTGGACACGTGTTAATCTTGTTGTTTACTTATTTAAAAGGTAATTAACTTTGCTTAATGCTAAAAGCCGACGAAGTAGGCTTATCTATTTGTGAGAGTTAAGATTTGCACCGAGTAGGGAAGGAGAAATAGAGCTCTTACCTACCGAGCTTTCCTCTTGAACGAGGAACAGTTAAGTCGGGAATGTCAGAAATGGATTAATTGCGTTGTTTGTTACTTGTTTATGGAAATCATTAATACTATATTAACACTAAAAGCCGACGAGTATGCTTGTCTATTTGTGAGATTCAAGAATGAAGTGTCTAGGCAGGGCTTTGATGCAACGAGTGCTCTAACATACCTAGCTTCACTCTTGAATGGAAATAGTTGAGTTGAAATGTCGAAAATGAGTTAAGTATAAGAACATTGATTTGTATAAGCAATTGTTTTAACTGGATAATCAATTAGTCGACTATCGAACTTAAGCAAATATTACCTTGGATCTTTAAAAGAATGTTTTAAAGATGATATAAGTATGGAAATGGTTTTGGGTTTGTTGTGGCAATGTTTTAATAATATTCTTCTTTAACCCTTTTTTATTATACTTATGAATGTAAATTAATCTTTAAAAGAATGTTTTAAGATAAGCATAAGTGAAATTATTTTGGGTTTGTAGTGACAATGTTTAAGTAACATTTTGGGTTTGGGAACTTGTACTGTAACGACCCAGGATTTCATTACTTTAATTATGGATATTTAAATATATTTTTATAATTAATGGATTTTATAATTCAAATTAAAACTCTTTTAAATAATAACTAATGATGTTGAAATAGATTTTAAATTTTGTTTACAAAAATAATCAGTTCAAAACAAAATAAAAATGTGATCGAAAATCATTTTTCGAATTTTTGACTTTTAGGTGTTGAAAAGTTGTCAGAAAACGTTATGCACATTTGTGTAACATATATACATATTTACATACAAGTTAGAACACATTTTAGGATTTTCATATATATATATATATATTTATACTTTAATTTATTAAAGTGTGAAATGACATTTTATGAAAATTAAATAAGTTAAAAAGTAAAAAGGAAAAATTATCATAACATGTCATGTCTTTAAAAACATAAGTACCATTGTAAATAAATATACGTTGGCTTTGAAATGAAAGGGAGGGGGATAAGAAAATGTGTAGGAGCGATTTCACCCTAGAGGGGGGTGAATAGGGTGATACTATCAATTATAAAAATTTATTGCGGAAGTTTATATAAAATAATTTCAACACAGATCAAAGAATAATAGCAGCACATATAATAGCAGAATAATAAATGCAGAAATAGAACACACAGATTTACCCAGCTTCGGCAAAAACCTGCCTACGTGCTGCCTCCAAGGTTTCTACTAGAAATTAAGTAGTCAAACGCTTACACACGTAAACTCGCGACACCCGCTATCGACTAATCTTAACTCTACGCTCAAAACCCTGCCACAACTCAGCCACTAAGTTGTGAATTCTCCAACTACGCCACGTAGTTTGTCCCCTAGTCACACGACTAGAAATTACAAATGTTTGAAAGAGAAAATGCAAATTTAATTTAAAAAACAGAAACCCTAATTAACTAAAGCCTTGTATAATTAAAAGCCAAATAAAAACAAGGCCGGCCCAAATAAAAAATGAATCCCTTTTTATTTTCCTTTATTCGGCCGGTTCCTTTTCTTGTATGTGATAATGGCTCTCATCTTCGTTCCTCTTTTCCTTTGCTCGAAAATTAGGGCTTTTGTAAACTAGAAGCTGCCGACATCAAATTGATCGAATAAGTGATTTCCCTTTCCTTGCTTTGTCGATCGACTGTCTCTTTAAGTTGCTCACGGCTGCTTCTATTTGATTGAGTTCAATTCGAAAATCTGGTATGTAATTTATGCTTTTCTGCATTACTTGTTAGCTTGCTTGAACTCAATCAGATTCGAGTTGTTGATTTGATTTTTGGTATCTGTTTTGCTCGAACTCGAATGATCTTTTAAGCCGATGATGATTGGGTTTAAATAGGAATCAAATTTTTATATTCTCGTTCGTTCTGATAATTTGCTTGGCCGTATGATTTTGATTGTATGTTGGTGATTAAACTTGACTTGTTCAATTCATATCTTTTGTTTACTTGCTTGTCACGGCTTTGGTTTCGACTTCCTTGGCCACCACGGTGTTGAATTGATTTTGCTGGCATTTTTGGTTCCGTGAATTCTGATGACTTCGGCATTTGTTCGTAGTTGAAAATATTTGCTATCGGCATTTAAACTTGACATTGTTTATTCATGTTAACATCTGGCTTTGTATGAACTTGCCTGCTTGTTTACGTCATTTATGGTGATAAT
This sequence comes from Allium fistulosum, assembly GCA_030737815.1. Lineage (NCBI taxonomy): Eukaryota > Viridiplantae > Streptophyta > Magnoliopsida > Asparagales > Amaryllidaceae > Allium > Allium fistulosum. The sequence continues at coordinate 727,103,237 of CM060904.1, forward strand.
ATATTTTGTTTTCTGCTTTGACTTGGTTTTTGACATCACCTGACTTCGGTCAACTAATACTGTGATAATATTTGAATTTGTGTTGACTTGATACTCTGCTGTCACCACCACTGCTAGTTTGAAATCTCCTCTGTCTTTGTTTGAAACTGCCTCACAGTTTTGATTTTGGCCTTTGTGACTTTTTGATGACTTCGGCCACTTTGATTTTGTTAAAATGCTGGTGATTATTATTGACTGTTATACTCACTTGTATATAATGGCATTGTTCCAGTTTTTTTTGCCTTCTCTCTTGTATCTGGTCTCGACCATTTGATTCATGTATATACATATATACATTGAGTTCTGATTTCAATGTGTATGATGTTTCACTGGCATGTGTTCCACTTCACTTATATGTTCACGCATGTATTCTGGTTGCATATGAACATGTATACATGTAATATTGCTTGCATCTATAGAGTTGCGGTCAGGTCATTTTCTCTTGTATACATGTACTTGTTTGTCTGGTTGTCATTGTGTACATGTTCATGTATTTATTGTGTCGTGTCAGCTCTGTATATATGTATGGTTGTAGTTGAGCTTGTACTGTCCACTGTTGCATTGACTTTGTACATGTCGTGCTTGTATTTGCAGTGCACCACTTCTTATGTGCATGTTGCATATTCACTTGAGTTTGGTTAAGTTGTTGTAGTCGAGTTGCTTCATCATACTACTGTGTTTTCATTGGTTGTGTTCATTGTGTAGCCTGGTCCACATGTATATGATGCATGTTGGCTGTGTAGTCTGCAATGCTTGGAGATTCATGTACATTTGGGTTTCACTGTGTTTGCTCTATTGTTGCTTTGCACTTGTAGTCTCTACTTCCATACTGCTTTGTTGACTTCAGATTGATTTCATTGGTGTGTTGAGTTGTATGCATGTCTTGTGCACTTTGTTGTTTGAATCTAGCCATTCTGGGATCAAGTGTATATTCGAATTTTTTTTGTTGAGGTTGTGTTGTATGTATCTTGACCCATCGTTTTGGTTGCACCTGTGTTGAATCCAGCTTACAGCTCGGGTTTGACCTTGTGTTCGTGTCGTGACTTTATTTATTTCACTTTAGTTGAACCCGACTTTTGACTTGGGTTTGACCTTCTGCTCACCTGTCCCTGTAGATTTATCAAGTGTATATCGGTATGCATGGCCTTGTGCAATGTACAGTGATACACTGTGCATGTCACAAGTTGTTCGTGTATGATGAATTCAAAATTAAATGATGACGAACAACCCAAATAACTGAGGCAAATAATATTTTCAAAATTACATTTTATTTTACACTACAAAAATATTTTATTTTCAATTTTACTGTGTCAGTGTGTATTTTTGCAGATAACTCAGATGCTGGATTCAATCTGGATGGAGTTGAAGATAAATATGAGTAAACGAGCGATATGTAGTAAGGACAGTTATGTAAATTGAAATGTATTGTAATTGCAAATTTGTACTATTCAAAATTGTAATAAATATTTGTTTGAATAAAATATCTGTTTGAATTTAAATTCTGTGTTATTTATTTTATTCAGCAAATATTTATTTAATTACGTGAAAAATAAAATAGTACATTAACAAATACATTTAAATGAATATATATATATATAAATATATGTATGTATGTTTATTATCATCAAACAAAAATCATATACTCGCATATTCAACAAAATGATGTGGCAAAAATCTAGTGGAGGGTATGCACTCTTAGGCTATTTTAGTAATTTAACTTTTGCACTAGTATATAAACTCATTTCCTACCATTTTCCTCATTTTCTAAATTCATTTATACTTTCTAAATTCTCTTCCAAGCTTTCACATACACTTTAATGACTTCCTAAATATTCCTAAAATCCAAAAAATTTAGTACATCCACTTTTAAACTTCTAAATTCATGTTTAAAGCTTTCTTTCCTCGTTTCAACACCTCTCCTCCACAAAACAAACACATAACCACTCTTAACCACCTTAGACCAACCCTATATACCCCTAAGCCAAACCCTTTTGTCCACTTGAACCCTCCAAAAATCTCATTTTTCCAAATTAAAGCGAAGACTTAGCTCATATACAATATCTAGAGGAAGTTGCCTTGATTTAGTCAACTTTTGATGAGTAAAGTTCTCACCTTTTTACTAAGATTGTAAAACATATACCATTGCTAAATTTGTTTGGGTGAAAATAATTGTTGGTTTGTATGAATGTATAAGTGCTTGAATTATAGTGATGTTTGGTTATGATTTATATGTGCTTATGTGACATGATTTGAAATTAGACTTGAAATGAAGTATAATGTTTATATTAGTTAGAAAGTTGAGATCTTGGCTCATGTTAGTGGTTGTGATGTGAATATGAATGTTATGGTTTGAATACATGATGTATGCTAAGAAAGTTAGTACTTTTGCTCGTTTAAGCGACATGTAATCCCTTGTGTAAAAGCTTTGAACTTGGGTTTTAAATTTAAAAATATATTTAAGTTAAACTTGTTCGGTTTTGAAAACATGCCTTTATGATTTACAAATTGGTAAAGTTTCCAAGAGTTAAAGTTTAAAAGATTTAGAAAAACCCAACTTCACGTTTTGAAATTACAAGTCGTATAGCGATAGTCGCTATGGAAGTAGTTCGTAAAAGGAACTAGTTTTTCAAATCTATAAGTGTTTTACTTAAGTATATTTTATAAAAGTCTTTTCTAACTCATGCTAAGTAATTAAAAATGTATTTATTATTTAATTAATTACTTATTTAATAAATGATTATTTAATCAATTGATTAAGGTAATTAGTACTTAATCATTAATTAACAAAGGTAATTAGTACCTAACTGTGTTAATTAATTAAGTTAATTATAATTACTTAACTAATTAAAATTTAATTATTATTTAATTATTATTTAATTATTAATTAGGGATTTATTTATTATTTAATTATTTATTTAAGATTAATTAATAATTACTTATTTATTTAAAAGAGGGTTTGATTATTAATTAATTACCGATTAAGTTAAATTTAATTAAGATTTTAATTAAGATTTAATTATTATTTAATAAAGGTTTAATTTATTATTTAATTAATAAATAGGGGTTTTAAATTTCTTTGTTTATAAAATATCGGTTTTGTTTAAAACTATTTTTCTTTTTCGAAAATGTTTTAAATCAAGGGATTTCTTTGTCGATTACCCTTAAGTAACCTCAGACAAATATGAAACGAAAGTTAATGTGGTGACACATTTACGGGAAGTAATCATCCCATACTTAGCACTAAAAGCCGATGAGTAAGTTGATCCTCTATCTATGAGATCTAGAGTTTATTTCTAGGCGAGGGATAAAGTAAGGTCGAAATATCGGAAACGTGATAGATATGGGAGGGTTAACTCCTACCAATATGTCATGTTTAAATTAAGTATATGGTTATCCATATGCAAACTCTTTATAATTACCCTAAGTAGCGGATTGTCCACTATTTACAACTTGACCTATTTTAACTCAGGAAGTATGTTATGTATATTAGAGTTCCTCGGTGAGAACTCGTATATTGGTTACATACTTCCAAAAGAACCGGAATTGAGTTAGCCGGAAATTATAGCTTAGTATGGAGACCCCGGTTTCGGATAAGTATAATTTATCTGTACCACTCCAAATAATAACGCTCGTGATGTATTGTTAGGAAGTATGCTATGGAGATGTACTATTCTTCCTGAGGGTGATTCCAAAATGGAAGATAGTAAATGTTGAATGTTTGTTCAATCCCAGAACTACTTGTATGGATGAATGCTAGCATTCAATTGGTTGCCTGGAGGGTAGTGTTAGCATTCCAAGATGGTCTGCTTAAAGGAAAGGTAATCGTAACCTCAAGCCTCACATCCGGGAATTACTAAAATCAAGGGATATGCTTCAAGGCTATGTGGTTAGCTACCATTAGGGTATGGTCATCACCTAATCAAGATTGATAATATTGATTATGTATGCTCATGGCCTATTTAGGTTGTTGATCCCCACCAGGGTGATGACATATTCGGCGCTATCCAGCAAGGGGTAGGGCCGGTCTTGACTCGTAGGAAGTCCATGTAAGGCTCTTAGTGTATTTTATCTAGAGTTGTCATTATTAGAATCCATTTTCCAATATGTGCCTTTGCGGACTTAGTTGTGCCCAACTACTGAAATGTGAGATGGAAGCATTTCAGCTATATTAAAATTTTATTTTAAAATTAGACATTATGATAGTATCAAATGATTTTACATAGAAATATTTTGGTTATCGTAAGGAAAAAACCTGTACATGTTTATGTGCGACGGGGTCTTACGAGATACTTTTGGTTTGAAGGTTTTTTTATTAAGTTAAAAACTTATGCTCTATTCACACCAGACCCATGTCTGACCCGGTGTTTTATTTTCTTTCCCTAAAACTCTTGGGTACTCAAATTTGTTGAGTAGCCAAGTGATCCAGGTTTCTTACGGATGCATTTTGGAGGAGCTTAGAGCAGGTGGCTTCACCGATAGCTAGCTATTATCTTATTCCGCTTTGTATGTATGTATTTTGTATCGGTTATGTTGGAATAGACAGTCATAACTGTCCCAGTTTGGAATTTGTACTGTATGACTCTAATGTAATATTATTTTGGTGATGACTCTATATGATCTTATGTTGATTATTGTATATTATTCCGTTGTGTTGTGAGATTTTGTGTTGTTTATTTTCTTCTTATCTTTCTTTTCTTTACTCCAACGACTCGTCTTTCGAAGTAAGAAAGGCGGATTTTGTTACACTTGGTATTAGAGCTTAGGTTGAGCGAACACCTAGGGTTTGGGTTAGGGTCAACTTCGAGAGCGTGTATTTGTAAATTTTATTCGTATACAGATATATCCTTGTTAGTTAAATCATCTTTGATAGGTTTGATTAGTACTCTTCCTTAAAGATTTATCTCGCCTATGAATCTTAAAGACATCTTACTTTATTCAAGTAGTAAGAATGAGTTCGAGAAGGGGACGAGGAAGAGGAAATCATAGCACAACAACCACAAATGGAAGAATCCCGAATGTTGGAAAGGGTGGAATAGTTGTTGAGGTCGTAGTTCTAGTACAGCCTCGAGTAAACTTTGCAACTTTGTGCAAGGACTTCACAAATCTAGGAGGAAAATCTTTCAAGGGTACCGAATCTATCATCGAAGTAAAAGCTTGGCTACGTTCATGTGAGAAGATTTTCAAAGGTTTAGACATTTCTGAAGATCGAAAACGGTTCTTGGCATCATGGCAATTGCAAGAGGGTGCAGCTACATGGTGGGATTCTATCAGCGCAAATGTTCCAGAAGATGAGTTCTCATGGGATAGATTATGTTACCTGGTATCCTGACCCGGCTATATTGGACTGATTGTGAAAGACAGATTCAATTGTTGTCAAGAAGGATGACCACGGAGCAATGCTTATAGGACCCGGAAGTAGAGTTTAGATGGTTTTAAAAAGCTAGGATTGAACGGAGTTGGTAGATAGACGATGCAGGATGCTAGAAATATGGAAAATATCTTGGATAGGCAAGGGATCGGCTTAGCTAGATAGTACCCTAGGGATTGGTATAGTCAGTTGGATGAAGGGTCAACATGGATGAAGTAATGGAGGGATCGGCATAGGTGATGGCACATGGGTCGGCATAGATGGTTATCAGAGGGATCGGCATAGCCTAATGGAATAGGGATCGGTGTAATATTATAGAATATGAGGGATCGGCATAGCATTATGGAAGAGGTTGGATCGACATAGCCTTGAGGAACAAGAGGGATCGGCATGGCCTTGTAGAACAAGATGGATCAGCATAGTAGAATAGGAGGGATCGGCGCTATATAATGGAATTCAAGGGATAAGCATGAACGAGTATGCATGGCATGTAAAAGGGATTGGCAGAGTTTTGTATGTAAAAGGGATTGACATAGTTTGGTTGATAATAGGGATCGGCTCAATGGAGCCAAATAGAAGGGATCGGCATGATTAACTTCAAAATGGATCTGAACCAAAGATCAAAGAGAAGCATGAGCTCCCCTTGTCAAATCGACATGATATTTGAAATACCAACATTTCTAAGCATGAAGAAGTCACCATAGGGATCGCTGCCCCAAAATCAATCAATAGAGGGATCGGTACCGATCCCTCTTCATAGGAATTTGGGCCTAATGACCCCTATGGTGGGCCCATATGGATAAGAAGGTCATGTAGCCAAAGTTTCAGAGAGATTAGTTGTTGCCTTCACCTATAAATACTGGCCTAAGGGGTCATTCTGAGGATCTTTACGCTGTTGGTTACATAGTTCTTTATTGTAATCAACTTTTTCCCTTACTTCTTGCTGTTTGCTGCTGTAATCAAATTGATGGTAAATCAATAAAGATAATATTCAAAGTGGACGTAGGCAAACGATGTCGAACCACTATAAATCCTGGTGTTCTTGATTATTGTTTTGATTTGCTTATTAATTTACTCTATTCCTCTGTTTTAATTTAATTTTCTTCATTTACTTCTCTACATAAACCTGTTCCTGGGTGTTTGTGACCAATTTGGTTGCAAACATTTTGGTGCTTTCATTGAGAACTCTGATTCTCGGCTTGTTAGGATCCCCTTTGCTGCTAATGGATTGAATAAATCCCCCAAATGAGATCCCTAGCTATCTTCAAAGAACCTACTTACACTACTCGGGTTTGCAAAAATCTAAACAAGGAGATTGACAATGGTGAGACATACCAGATCCACTTCTCAATGTTGATGGGAATGAGACTACTAGTATTCAACAAGGAGGCCCAAGCAACCAGCCTGTAAATTTAAACGTTGATCAAGTTGAAGTTCAAAACCCAGCTGATTCTATAACCTAGGCTGAATTTCATAATCTGATGAGGGAGTTGATGGAAAGCCGTGGACAGCAAATTGTGCAGATTCAGACCAATATTAGCCTGATGAACCAGATAACTCTGCAACAGCATGGGAACGCTAGAAGGGGTCCCACTCTTTACTCAGCATCGGAAAGTTCAAGCTCGTCGGATGAACACCAGAGGCTTAGGCGTCGCAGGCTTAAAGGAGATCGTACGGAAACATTGGAGCGTCGCTTGGCAAACCAATATGGTCTACCAAGATGGATCGGTGCCGATACCTCCCTAGGGATTGGTACCGATTCCTCCTCTAGAGGAGGGATTCCCCCACTACACTTGGGAAATCGCATAAGAGCTATTCTCGGAAGCTTGGATGCTGGAGTTCGATTGAATGCTGACCATGTACCTCACCAGAACGACGATGAGATGGATGTCCAAGGTGCACACTAAGAGGATGGTGGACCAAGAAGGCATGAAACGGCCCGTAGACATCTGCCAGACCATTCACGTGAGGTGGAGCGCGACCACCGCTTGGCACCACCCATCCAGACACCGGATTTATCGGCAATGGTCAAACAGTTGGTTAGAGAGACCAAGGTCTGACCCATGATGACTGGGGAATTACGAGAAGCCATACCCCATTTACTGACAATGTTTTTCATGTCGAATACTCAAGAAGGTTCAATACGCCATCGATGCCAGCCTATGAGGGAAAAACCGACCCCAGGTAGCATATTATGAGATACGAGTGGCTGATGGATTCAGCAAGAAGCAATGATGCCACCAAATGCAGATGCTTTCCCATTGCCCTTTTCGGGATAGCAACCATGTGGTTCACGAGACTACCTCCACGGTTAATTTCTAGATTTGATGATTTGGCAACCAAGTTTGTGGAGCAATTCCGAATGCACGCAGTTCATCCTAAAGACATGATGTCCCTTTCCAGTGTGATCCAGGCCCCAAGGGAATCATTGAAAGTTACTTGGAGAGATTTCATACCGCTGCCATGAAGGTCAGTAATCCAAATAATCTGCTATACTCATGGCTGTGACGAGAGGAATTGATTCATAATCTAAGTTTGGCGACTGGCTGGTTGGAAAACCGCCTGCCACATTGGAGCGCTTCTATTCAAAGGCAGCTCAGTTCTTGAGGAAAGATGAGGCCAGGTCCTCTAGGAAAAGAACATTGTTGGACTGAGTGGGGAAGCAGTGCAGAGTAATATTGCAATAAAACAGTTCGATGACAGTTTTGGGAAAGTTCAGGTGAATGTTCAGAATAAGCCGAATCAACAGAAGAAAGATGGAGACAGGAATCGAGAGCGGAATAGAGATTTTGGGAGACTAAAGCCTAGGATTCCAATGTAGGAAAATTACATGCTGCTAAACACGTTCCTGGAGAACATTTATCCGTCCACTTGCAATACTATGCAGTATGGGAAGCCGCAACCAAAAGAGTCATCGGAGAGACAAAAGCATACTAGGAAGTATTGTCGGTTTCACGAATGTTATGGGCACAATACGAATGAATGTCGACACCTCTAGGATGTTATAGAAAAACTGATTCGGGAAAAGAAGTTGCAACAGTTTGTGAAAACTCCATAGGATGGCGTATAGGGGACATCCAACCCCAATCGAGGACAAGCTTCGCATAGGGCTGAGGAGCCTGCATGGATCGGTGGAAGACTAGTGATTAATACAATAGTTGGAGGACCGCACCCTGCGGATAGGAGTTGACAAGAAATGGAGTGTTATGCTAGTGCGATAAGGCATGTAGAGTTTGAATGGTGTTCAAATATGGAAGGTGGAACGCCAGCAAAACAGCAACGTACCATGGCGGATGATATTGTGCTTAGAAGCAAGGATGCAGACAAAGTAGAGGCTCCAACAATTGATCCGATGGTCATTTCATTTATGATCGGTCCTGCGTTGGTAAGAAGGATTTTGATTGATTGTGGAAGTTCGGTGAATATAATTTTCAGGAAGGCATATGATCAGATGAGAATGGAGGCCAAAAATTTAAAATCATCTAAAGCACGGATACATGGTTTAAAAAGCATTGCGACTGAAGTTGTTGGTTATATGGAGTTGTCATTGAATTGGGAGAAGGTGAACGTAAGAGAGTGCAGATCCTACTATTTATTGTTTTGGATGTTGACTCGCCGTACAACGTTTTTCTGAGCCGACCAACCCTAGCTGAATTTCGGGCAGATCTTGCCCCATGGTGTTTAACTTTAAAATTTCGACAGACATTGGTGTAGGAGTGGTTCATGGTGATCAAGCGACTGGACATGCCTATTATTCAGCTGAGTTGAGGGAAGCTCGACGTAAGGAAAAACGAAAGGGTGTGAACAAGATTGTCCACATCCAAACCATCGAAGATTGACAATTGGCGCCTGAGCCTTAGCTCGGGTGCCACAGTCGGTTCTATAGAGATATAGATCCAAGAGATGATGAAGAGGAGTCCAAAGAGACCAAGGCTGCATCGGTTGAGCCGACGATCGATATCACGATCAACCACGACGACCCATCATGAGTCCTGAAGATTGGGTCATAGCTCAACACCCCCGATGATGAAAGAACTTGTTGGTTTTCTCCGATCGAATCTAGATCTGTTCGCTTGGACTCACTCTGACATGTGCGGAATCTCGCCTGCCATTACGAGCCATGTATTGAATATCGATCCAAAGTATGTTCTAGTGAAGCAAAAAAGACGAGGCATCGATCCGAAGAGATTTGCCGCTCTTAAAGAGTAGGTGGATATACTAAAAGTTAAAGGGTTTTTCCACAGCGCCCTCTACACCGATTAGGTTAAAAATCCCGTGCTTGTGAGGAAGGTGAATGCCATCATTCGATGTTCGCTATTCATCCAGGAGGAACGAAAATGCATCAAAATATGAAGAGAGGTCTCTTTTGGGAAGGCATGAAGAGGGATGTTGGCTTATGGATGAAACAGTGTTTAAACTGTCAGCCGGTGAAAGACGAGCATCAGAAGCCAAGTGGGTTGCTTCAGCCATTGGATATTCCAATATGGAAGTGAGATTCTATTTCTATGGATTTCATAGACGGGTTGCCGAGATCTAATACAGGGAATGAAAGTATATGGATCATAGTGGACAGATTGACCAAGAGTGCCCATTTAATTCCAGTTAAGTCAAATGGGATGGCACCTGTGTTGGCTAAGTTATTTATGAAGAATGTAGTTGGACTTCATGGAATTCCTAGTAGTATTGTTAGTGATAGAGATTCTTTATTCACTAGCGAATTTTGGAAGAGTCTACAGGAAAGTTTAGGAACCAAGCACAAGATGAGTACCGCTTACCATCCACAGACCGATGGGCAAACAGAAAGAGTTAACAAGATCTTGGAAGACTTGTTAAGAGCTTGTGTATTAGTCTTCGGGGGATCATGGGAAGACCACCTACTCCTAGTAGAGTTCTCATATAACAACAGTTATCATACTACTATTGGGATGGCGTCGTTTGAAGCTTTGTATGGAAGGCTATGCAAATATCCCGTATGTTGGTTAGAGACCGAAGACAGATTGGTCCTTGGTCCTGATTTGGTAAAAGAAACGGCAGAAAAGATTGAGCTGATAAGGGCGAGAATGAAGGAAGCTCATCTAGGCAGAAAAGCTATGTAGATAGAAGACGGAAAGATTTAGAGTTCTCTATTGGAGATCATGTTTTCGTCAAAGTATCGTCGATGAAAGGTATTATCAGGTTCGGGAAGACAAGGAAGTTAGCACCGAGGTTCGTAGGACTATTTCCTATTTTAGAGAGGATCGGGAAACTCGCATATAGAGTAGAGTTATCTAGTAGTCTGGCAGGAGTCCACGATCTTTTTCACATATCTCATCTAAGGAAGTGTGTTAGGGATCCAGACACTATTATAGCACCGACCATGTTAGAGGATTTAGTAGTGGAACTAGACATGACTATAGTTAGGAAGCCTGTCCGGATAATCGCGAGAGATGAGAAGAAGTTGAGGAACAAGACAGTCAGGTTAGTGAAGGTCCAGTGCAGTGACGATGGTAAGGATTGTACTTGGGAGACTGAGAGCAGGATTAGAGACGCTTATCCTGATTTATTTGGTGGTATGTTTTACCTTTGATTGTTTTGATGTGTACCTTATCGTAATTTCGAGGACGAAATTCTTTAAGGAGGAGAGATTGTAACACCCCACATTTTTAGCGACATTATTTAGGAATCTAATTAGTTAATTAGATTTAATAATGCGGGATCGATTAATGGATTGAGATTTAGGAATTAAAGTAAGGGGTAGCCGTGCCATGTTAATGAGTAAACAATGAATTAAAGAATTAAGGTGTTAGGAAATATGGGAGGGAAAAATAGGAAAATGATTAAACTTATACCCTAAACCTTTAGGAAACCAAAACACACTCATTTCATATTTTCTCAAGCAAAAACATTTTAAGGCCGGCCACCATAAACAAGAGGAAGAAGATAAAAACTAGGATTCAAGAGAAGAATTAAATCAACTTAATCAAGATCAAATCTCAAATCCTTAATCTCAAGCTAAGGTGAATAATTACTACATCTCATTTTCTTATGGTTTTCGGTTTTAAGGATAATCCGAAGTGTTTTTACATGATAATGCCATGTTTTGAATGATTAAATATTTATATATGCTTGTTGATGATTTATGAATGTTCATATTGATTTTTATGATATGTTTGATATGAAAACCCTATTAAATGATATCCAATTGCCTTGCGAATTTAAATGTAGATCAGAAATAATATTTTAGAGGTGGATTTCAATTTTCATAATTTTCTAAAGTAATGTGGATTTTATATTAATTTTCTAGTGAAGAAAATGATTTATTGGGTATAAATTATTTGCGGCTAAATAATTAATTATTTGGGTTTGAAATTTATATATGTTAGAAAACATATTAAATAGGATTTTCTGGAATTTTTATAGAATTTTCCTATGTGTTTTAATGAATATATAAAATTATTTAAGGTATGGGAGTTAAATGTTTTATATAATTTATTAAGGAGAAGGGGTATTTTGTAAAATAAAATTATTGTTTATTTGTGAAAATATTGGCAACACTTTTTGAAAAAGATATTTAGCAACCAATGAAAATTTGACAAATAATAGCAGGTTAGTTGAAAAGTTTTCTCTTTTAAGTTAAAAACAAAAATAACATGTTTTTAGCATGTTCCCTTACTTTCGGCACCAGGGGTTCTGATTAGGACGTTTCGCCACCATGCTTTCGAAACTAATGCGCATGGTATCAAGTTACTTGGTATATAGCGTATTGAATAGAGACGGAAGGTACGTAGTCGAAACTCTGGGTTCCGAAGGGCTTGGAGTATGCCTTGTTTTAAAATGGAAGTAGTGCTTGCTTTGCCTTCGAAAGGATAGCTTTCAACTCGGTTGGCTTTCGACTAAGTCAAGTGTTTTTAAACAAAAGGTTTCGAATGGGTTGCGCTCTTTGATTTTAAGTAATGCTTTCGAAGGGGTCGAAACCCCTAGCTGCCGCCTTTCTACCTTTCGGAGTCAATGGTTTCAAAAGGTATACTTTAGCCTTTAAAATTAGCCACTTCTCCAATGCTTTCGAAGGGATGGTTTTGACACCATCACTTCTTTACTTAGGAATACTTTAAAAGGTTGGCTTTCGACTTAGATGATTTTATAGACCCTTTTTATTATGTTGAAGAGTAACCCAATGGTTTCGAAAGAGATGATTTAAATGGTTTCGAAAGGTGTTTTTTCCCAATGTTTTAAATTGAACCCAAGTGCTTTCGAAAGGTTTGAGTTTCTAAAGGTTTGATGCTTTTGAAAGGTTTTAAAAATGGTTTCGAAGGGGTGGTTCCCCAAGGGGTTCATAGGATTCGAAGGGTAATGTTTTCTGATGGTTCCGAAAGAGTTGAAATGGAAGGTTTTTCCAAGGTTTCTAAAGGCAATGTTTTGCAGTGTTTAATGATATGATGTCTAAGGTTTTAAAGCTTTCGAAAGGAAGGTTTTCAAACGTTTTGAAAGGATTTTGAGAATGGTTTTGAAAGGAAGGTTTTGGCCTTTCGGCCTAGATAAATGAAGGGTTTTACTTGGTTTTGAAAGAGGTGCTTTCAATGGTTTTAAAGGAGGTACTTTCAAGGGAATTGAATGGGGTACTTTCAAGTATTTAAATGTTTTCATCCACAAAGGTTTGAGTAAAGTGTGTGTGTGTGTGTATAACATGGCAAGGTGATTTTGAGTAAAGCATAGAGATTATATATTTTCCTTGTGTGAGTTTGATTTAAAGGTTTAAATCATTTTGAAAAGGTTTTCACGGAAAATTTTGGGAAGGTATCCCTAAGTAAAATGACTCGGATATTAGAATACCAGATGGGACTGGTATAGGGTCGCGCTCTATACATTAGCTATTGGCCCTAGCAAATTTAGTCCAAAATTCCAGTGTGTAGGGCTTCTTCACAGGTAAGACTACAATTATGATTACACACAAAAGGGAATATATGTTTGTTTGCATATAGGTTATTGGTGAGCCCACAAAACCATTAGGATCAGGTGACCCTGGGAGATGTTAAGTTAGGGACAGACCATCCAGAAAAGAAGTATTTAATTGATAGTTAAGGACAGACCATCCAGAAGTGGAGTGTCTAACAGATGTTAGATAAAATTTTGCTTATATTGTCTGGTAGGCCCGAGTCAGCCAAAGGTTAATAATCAGCCAAACAAAACTAAAGTGTTTGAATATATAGTTCTTTTATTACCTGATATGTATGTTTACATAATGATGCTTTACAGTATTTAACCAGTTTTGGTTGCAGGAAAAGATTTGCAGAAGATATGTTTTAAAAGAATGTTAGTGAGGGGAAACCCGTTCCGCTAAGTGGCATGGTCTCACTTAACATTAATAACCGGGATGTATAGTATTATTCACACCAGGCTTTATGTCTGACTCGAAGTTTATGTTTTTTCCCTTAAACTCCCTAGTGCTCAAAATTGATTTGAGTAGGCTGAAGTTTGAGGATTTTCAGGTTTTGGTAGGATGACGAATAAGCTACTGAAGGTGAGCATGAGGCTGTCGGATAGCTATTTAGCAGTTGATGTTCTTTGTTTTGTTGTTATTTCCACTGTGTATTAAGTTAGTTATGACTCTGATCAACCAAGTGGGCATCTTCATATGTCGCTCTTGGCGTATTTTGTAATAATTATATTTGATCTTTGCCTGGGAAATATTTTGGGATTGTGTAATTTGAATGTGGAACATGTGTTTTGAAATGTAATGGAAAATTTTGTTTTGAAACCTGTGACTTGTTTCATATTCAAGTGCTTCTGATACTAGAGATACCATTAACATAGCCGTATTTAGTCGCCGGAAGTTAATACTATAGACGACTGCAGCACTGTAGTGCTTACCTTTCGGCCTCTAGATAGGGGATGTTACAGAAAACGTGGAATATCAAATTGAATCAGAGACAAGCGTTAAAGGGTTGTTGAATCGAAGATGTAGGAAGGGCGAGTTTGGGGGATTGATTGAAGTCGTGTTTGGATTTAAGGTCTAAGGATGAGGAGCTTTCATTCATCGAGGAAGTTTTGTAACAGCTTGGGTTAGGCAAGAAGGTTTTATGCGAAGACAAATAAAATGGAGAAGTAAGAAAGGAAGAAGGGAAGGAGAGGGCTCGTATTTATATGGAATGGTGGGGGTTCGGCCACAAGAAGTTGAGCAAGTCAATAGTGAAGAGGGTTCGGCATTGGAACATGTCGATCCCTATTTGCGTAGCCTTAGTAATGGATCGACATGTCGAATGTTGATCCCTATACATAAAAAAATGATTAATGATGAATGATCGTGAAGGCTTGGTTACAAAAGTAAGCATACAAATTATTATAGAAATTGGTAACGACCCGTGAGCGTTCGAACACGTCCGGGAGCCAACAGCAGAAACATGTATATGAATATGCACGGGAATGGTTTAAAAGTTCAACCTTTTGAATACAACAGAAATTGCAATCAAACCTGAAACTTTCAAGTTCGAGACTTGATTAGATAATAAAAGGTTTATAAGTCCCTCATGACCGGATTTGTATACGTTGACAGAATACGACATCGAACTTATATTATTGAAAGTTGACTAAGCGTCTTAACAGCCAATGGAGAATTCAATGCCTTAGAAAAGGATTCAAAAAAATAATAGCAATTAGTCAGGAAGCTAATGGACTTCTTTCTGGCAATTCAGACTTGTTTTGATTCAAAGCACGTCATGTTATTCACAAGGCGTACTTTTGGGGGCAAGTGTTACCTGGTATCCTGACCCGGCTATATTGGACTGATTGCGCAAGAAAGATTCGACCGTTGTCAAGAAGGATGACCACGGAGCAATGGTTATAGGACTCGGAAGTAGAGTTTAAATGGTTATATGAAGCCAGGATTGAACGGAGTTGGTAGATAGATGATGCAGGGTGCTAGAAATATGGAAAATAGCTTGGATAGGCAAGGGATCGGCTTAGCTAGATAGTACACTAGGGATCGGCATAGTCAGTTGGATGAAGGGTCAACATGGATGAAGTAATGGAGCAATTAGCATAGGTGATGGCACATGGGTCGACATATATGGTTATCAAAGGATCTGCATAGTATAATGGAACAAGAGGGATCGGCATAGCCTAGTGGAACAAGAGGGATCGGAAGAGTATTATGGAATAAGAGGGATTGGCATAGCATTATGGAAGAGGATGGATCGGCATAGCCTTGAGGAACAAAAGGGATCTGCATGGCCTTGTAGAACAAAATGGATCGGCATAGTATAATAGGATGGATCAGCACTATATAATGGAATTCAAGGGATAAGCATGAATGAGTATGCATGGCATGTAAAAGGGATTGGCAGAGTTTGGTATGTAAAAGGGATCGGCAGAGTTTGGTTGATAATAGGGATCGACTCACTGGACCATATAGAAGGGATCGGCATGATCCACTTAGAAGGGATTGACAGGAATAACTTCAAAATGGATCTGAACCAAAGATCAAACAGAAGCATGAGCTCCCCTTGTCAAATCAACATGATATTTGAAATACCAACATGTCTAAGCATGAAGAAGCCACCATAGGGATCGCTGCCTCAAAATCAACCAATGGAGGGATCAGTACCGATCCATCTTCATAGGAATTTAGGCCTAGCGACCCCTATAGTGGGCCCATATGAATAAGAAGGTCCTATAGCCGAAGTTTCAGAGAGATTGGTGGTCACCTTCACCTATAAATACTGGCCTAGGGGGTCATTCTGAATATCTTTACGCTGTTGGTTACATAGTTCTTTGTTGTAATCAAATTTTTTCCTTACCTTTTGCTGTTTGCTGCTGTAATCAAATTGATAGTGAATAAATAAAGAGAATATTCAAAGTGGACGTAGGCATACGACGCCAAACCACTATAAATCGAGGTGTTCTTGATTATTGTTTTTATTTGCTTATTAGTTTACTCTATTCCTCTTTTTTAATTTAATTTTCTTCATTTACTTTTCTACATAAACCTATTCTTGGGTGTTTGTGACCAATTTGGTTGCAAACAGATTCAAAGAAGTATTCGAAGACCAATTCATGCCAGCTGCGGGAAAACTTGATTATATAGAAGTTTCATGGATCTCAAGCCGGGGGACCTGTCGGTGGCTGAATATGAGATGAAGCTTAATGAGTTATCTCGTTTCGGTCCTGGACTTATTGATACCCCGCTAAAGAGGAATGAGATGTTCATATTGGGTATGAGTGAAGAGTTTCATGAAAAATGACCGCTCATATAAAGGAATTATTTGTGGATCTAATAGACATGGCCCTGAGATATGAAGTGCTTTTGAAGAAGAAGCCATCAGTAGCAGCAGCACCTAGTAGCGGTACCATTAATCCAAATAAAAGGAAGTTTAACCCAAAATGGAAAAGGAAGCAGGGTAAGGTGAAGCTAGTAGGAGGAGATCAGGGAAACAGATATAAATATGTTGTTTGTTTCGATTATAATAAAAAGGGGCATATTTCAACACACTGTCAACAGGCGAAGGCTATCTCTCCAATGGTCCAGAAGACGCTTTGCTAAAATTGCCACCAGCCTAGATACATGGTTAAGGACTGCCCACTATTGAAAAAGTGTCAGCAGATTAAGGTCTACGCTATTAAGGATGAGCCCTTAACCTCTGAAGATGTTAAAGGGAAAGGAGTCTTAGAAGGTACTTTACTTATTAATAGCATTTTTGTTAGAGCTTTGTTTGATACCGGAGCTTCTCATAGCTTTATCTCTAAAGAATTGGTAGATAGATTAGAACTTACCTCGGAATTTGCAGAAACCCCTATCTGTGTGTCTAATCCCGTTGGTGGTATGGCCCGTCTATGTTTAATTTGTAAGTATGTACAAATTCCCTACCTTACCCATCGTTTCCCTTGGAACATATTTGTTTGTGCTTGATTTTAAAGGTTTTTATGTTTTGCTTGGAATGGATTGGCTAGCTAAGTATAATGCTATCCTTGACTGCGTTAATCGGAGTATAGTGTTGAAAGCCAAGACCAGAAGGGTACGGGAAAGAATGTCGTGTGAGGTCCCAAATAATCGTATGATTAGTTTTCTTTATTTCTTAGAATCATCCCAAGAAGGGCTAGAATTTATTAGTAGTTAAATATTTCTCGGATATTTTTGAGCCGATTAGCAGTTTGCCTCCCCATCGAGAAATTGAATTTCGTATTAATTTAGTTCCCTATGTGAAACTTGTTATTCAACCCTTATGTAGAATGGCCCCAAGAGAGAAGCATGAGCTAATAAGTCAAACCGATGATTTGTTAAGAAGAGGGCTGATTAGACCGCGTCGTTCGAGTTGGGGATCAGTAGTAGTTTTGTGGCTAAGTCTGATGGTTCTTTTAAGATTTTGGGTGGACTATAGAGAGTTGAATAAGTAGACCATTCGGAATAAGTATCCGTTACCCTGAATAGATGATATGTTTGACCAACTTAATGGGGCTAGAGTATTTTACCAATTGGACCTCGCTACAGGTTTCAATCAGTTAAGAGTAGCATAGGATAGTATACCCTTAACTGCTTTTAGAGGGCCAAACCTTTTCTACGAAAGGTTGGTTATGCCTTTTGGGCTAACGAATGCACCTGCATTTTTCGTTGATCTTATGAATCGAGTTTTTAGGGATGTTCTAAAAAAGTTCGTGTTGGTTTTCATTGATGACATCCTTATTTATTCCAAGACTGAAGAAGAGCATAGGCTTCATTTGGAACTATTGTTAGAAACGTTAAGGAAAAACGCTTTAAAGGCTAAGTTTTATAAGTGCCACTTTTGGCAGTCAGAAGTGAGATACTTAGGTCATGTTGTATCGGGAGATGGCATTTGAGTTGACCCGGGTAAGGTAGCTGCTGTGCAAGACTTCAAAAGACCCCAATCCCACGAAAGTGAGAAGCTTTTTAGGGATGGCGGGTTATTATAGGAAGTTCATAAAGGAATACTCTAAGATCGCCTCTCATCTAACCAAGATGACGAAAATGGATGTTAAATTTGAGTGGACTCCAAAGTGTGAAGAAGCATTCTTGAGTTAAAAGAAAGGTTGACCAGTGCCCCGGTTTTAGCTATTATAGATGGAGGAGAGGGGTTGACTATTTATACCGATGCTAGTAGAGTTGGGTTGGGTGCAGTGTTAATGCAGCATGAGAATGTCATAGCCTATGCAAGTAGACAGTTAAAGCCTCACGAGAAGAATTATGCAACGCATGACTTGGAACTGTTAGCCGCAGTACTTGTGTTGAAGATGTGGAGGAACTACTTATTGGGTAAGAATCCTTCTATTCCTCTTTAGTTTATTACTAATCTTTAAGGATCCTTGTTGTTATTTCCTTCTTTAAGTAGGTGAAAAGTTCGAGCTCTTCACGGATCACAAGTCCTTGAAGTACCTTTTCACTCAGAAGGACCTGAACTTGAGGCAGCAGCGATGGCTAGAATTCCTGGCGGCATACGACTTGGATATTCTCTATACGCCAGGGAAAGTAAATGTGGTGGCAGACGCTCTAAGTAGGAATACAGTTTTAGCCCTCTTGGAAGTCATTCCGACTCTCTTCGAAAGAATTGCGAGCAAACAAAGGGAAAATAAACTTCTATTGGAATTTATTCAAGGCATTGAGAAGGGCCAAAGTTCTAGTTTTGAGATTGATATCCATGGTACTTTAAGGATGAATAGAAGATTATGCGTTCCTTATATAGATGGTCTTAGACAAGAAGTTTTAAAGGAATGCCATGGGTCTAAGTTAAGTATCCACCCTAGAGTTAATAAGATGTACAAGGATATGAAGCGATTGTTTTGGTGGCCCAGGATGAAGAAAGATATTTCAATCTATGTCAGCCGATGTCCAATATGTCAGTGGATAAAAGGCAATCACCAAAAGATGGCTGGTTTACTTCAACCCTTGGAAATCCCGAATTGGAAATGGGAAATGATATCAATAGATTTTATCGATGGTTTACCCAGAACTAGAAAAGGAAATGAAGGTGTGTGGGTCATTGTAGATCGGCTAACGAAGAGTGCTCAATTTATTTCAGTAAAGCCGACAAGAACTGCAGCTTCTTTGGCAGAAATTTATATAAAGGAGATAGTAAGATTGCATGGAGTCCTAGTAAGTATAGTAAGTGATCGAGACCCTATCTTTACTGGTCAGTTTTGGGAGGCGTTGCAAGTAGCTTTAGGAATAAAGCTAAACTTGAGCACAACATATCACCCCCAAACAGATGGACAAACAGAGAGAGTAAATCGGATTCTAGAAGATCTTTTGAGGGGATGTATTCTAGATTTTGGAGGATCATGGGAAGATCATCTTCATTTAGTGGAATTCTCCTACAATAATAGCTATCAATCGAGCATTGGCATGGCACCCTACGAAGCTCTCTATGGACGTCCTTGTAAGTCGTCGGCATGTTCGGTTGAGACTGGAGATCGGCTAGTACTTGGGCTGGACATGATTCAAGAAGCTACTCAAAAGGTTGCGGCGATAAAGATAGGATGAAGGAAGCCTAGGATCGCAAAAAGAGTTATGTCGATAAAAGGAGAAGAGATTTGGAATTTGAAGTCGGTGACTCTGTATTTGTAAAGATCGCCCCAATCAAAGGAGTTGTCCGATTTGGAAGGGTTGGAAGCTGGCACCCATATATATTGGACCTTTTGAGATTATTGAAAGGATTGGACCGCTCGCCTGTAAGGTTGAATTACCAGAAAGGTTATCGAGGGTCCATAATGTTTTCCACCTATCTCATTTGAGAAAGTATATTCATGACCCATCATTTATTGTGGAATCGTCGGTTCAAGAGGATTTTGAGGTAGAACCGAACTTGATGGTGGTTAGGCATCCAGTTCATATTATAGGTCAGGATGAAAAGAGTTTGCACAATAAGGTGGTGAAGTTAGTAAATATTCGGTAGAGTGAGGATCCCCAAGATTGTACTTAGGAGACGGTGGATCAGATGAGGGAATCTTATCCAGAATTGATGTTAGGATAGTCATTGTTTGTATGTATATGTATGCATTATTGTGCCATGGATGCATAGTGTATGTCCTTTGTATGGACCTTTTGAGTTATTATGAGTTATCTCTTTGTTTGCTAATTTCGGGACGAAATTCTTTTAAGGGGAGGGGGAGAGTGTAACGACCCAGGATTTAATTGCTTTAATTAAGGATATTGAAATATATTTTTATAATTAATTATTGGATTTTATAATTCAAATTAAAACTCTTTTAAATAATAAGTAATGATGTTGAAATAGTTTTTAAATTTTGTTTACAAAAATAATTAGTTCAAAACAAAATAGAAAATGTGACCGAAAATCATTTTTCGAATTTTCGACTTTTAGGTGTCGAAAAGTTGTCGGAAAATGTTGTGCACATTTGTGTAACATATATACACATTTATATACAAGTTAGAATACATTTTAGGATATACATATATATCTTTATACTTTAATTTATTAAAGTGTGAAATGACATTTTATGAAAATTAAATAAGTTTAAAACGTAAAAAGGAAAAATTGTCATAACATGTCAAGTCTTTAAAAACATAAGTACCATTGTAAATAAATGTATGTTGGCTTTAAAATGAAAGGGAGGGGGGTAAGAAAATGATGTGGCAAAAATCTAGTGGAGAGTATGTACTCTTAGGCTATTTTAGTAATTTAACTTTTTCACTAGTATATAAACTCATTTCCTACCATTTTCCTCATTTTCTAAATTCATTTCTACTTTCTAAATTCTCTTCCAAGCTTTCACATACACTTTAATGACTTCCTAAATATACCTAAAATCCTAAAAATTTAGTACATTCACTTTTAAACTTCTAAATTCATGTTTAAAGCTTTCTTTCCTCGTTTCAACACCTCTCCTCCACAAAACAAGCACATACCCACCCTTAACCACCTTAGGTCGACCCTATATACCCCTAAGCCGAACCCTTTTGTCCACTTGAACCCTTTAAAAATCTCATTTTTCCAAATTAAAGCGAAGACTTAGCTCATATACAATATCTAGAGGAAGTTGCCTTGATTTAGTCAACTTTTGATAAGTAAAGTTCTCACCTTTTTACTAAGATTGTAAAACATATACCATTGCTAAATTTGTTTGGGTGAAAATAATTGTTGGTTTGTATGAATGTATGAGTGCATGAATTATAGTGATGTTTGGTTATGATTTATATGTGCTTATGTGACATGATTTGAAATTAGACTTGAAATGAAGTCTAATGTTTATATTAGTTAGAAAGTTGAGATCTTGGCTCATGTTAGTGGTTGTGACGTGAATATGAATGTTATGGTTTGAATACATGATGTATGCTAAGAAAGTTAGCACCTTTGCTCGTTTAAGCAACATGTAATCCCTTGTGTAAAAGCTTTGAACTTGGGTTTTAAATTTAAAAATATATTTAAGTTAAACTTGTTTGGTTTCGAAAACATGCCTTTATGATTTACAAAGTGGTAAAGTTTCCAAGAGTTAAAGTTTAAAAGATTTAGAAAAACCCAACTTCACGTTTTGAAATTACAGGTCGTATAACAATAGTCGCTATAGAAGTAGTTCGTAAAACGAACTAGTTTTTCAAATCTATAAGTGTTTTACTTAAGTATATTTTATAAAAGTCTTTTCTAACTAATGCTAAGTAATTAAAAAGGTATTTATTATTTAATTAATTATTTAATAAATGATTATTTAATCAGTTGATTAAGGTAATTAGTACTTAATCATTAATTAACAAAGGTAATTAGTACCTAACTGTGTTAATTAAGTAAGTTAACTATAATTACTTAACTAATTAAAATTTAAGTAAAATTTAATTATTAATTAGGGATTTATTTATTATGTAATTATTTATTTAAGATTAATTAATAATTATTTATTTATTTAAAAGATGGTTTGATTAATTAATTATCTACCAATTAAGTTAAATTTAATTAAGATTTAATTTATTATTTAATTAATAAATAGGGGTTTTAAATCGCTTTGTTTATAAAATATCGCTTTTGTTTAAAACTATTTTTCTTTTTCGAAAATGTTTTAAATCAAGGGATTTCTTTGTCGATTACCCTTAAGTAACCTCAGACAAATATGAAACCAAAGTTAATGTGGTGACACATTTATGGGAAGTAAGTCATCCCATACTTAGCACTAAAAGCTGATGAGTAGGCTAAAAGCAGACGAAGTAGGCTTATCTATTTGTGAGAATTAAGATTTGCACCGAGTAGGGAAGGAGAAATAGAGCTCTTACCTACCGAACTTTCCTCTTGAACGAGGAACTGTTAAGTCGGGAATGTCAGAAATGGGTTAATCGTGTTGTTTGTTACTTGTTTATGGAAATCATTAATACTATACTTAACACTAAAAACCGACGAGTATGCTTGTCTATTTGTGAGATTCAAGAATGAAGTGTCTAGGCAGGGCTTTGATGCAACGAGTGCTCTAACATACCTAGCTTCACTCTTGAATGGAAATGGTTAAGTTGAAATGTCAAAAATGAGTTAAGTATACGAACATTGATTTGTATAAGCAATTATTTTAATTGGATAATCATTAGTCGACTATCGAACTTAACCAAATATTACCTTGGATCTTTAAAAGAATGTTTTAAAGATGATATAAGTATGGAAATGGTTTTGGGTTTTTTGTGGCAATGTTTTAATAATATTCGTCTTTAACCCTTTTTTATTATACTTATGAATGTAAATAAATCTTTAAAAGAATGTTTTAAGATAAGCAAAGTGAAATGATTTTGGGTTTGTAGTGATAATGTTTAAGTAACATTAGTCTTAAACCTTTTGAATGAATTTGTGAAAGTACTTTGGTCCTTCAAATGGATATATTAAAGGAAATTATAAGTAAGGAATCTTTTGGAAAATATAGAAAAGGCAATGGTTTAAAATAAAAAATCTTGTTAATGATTTGTTAATATACTTATACAATTTAAGATAAGTATATGAATACTTTTTGAAGTATTGAATAAATACGAATGAATAATAGAAATTCATAAATGAAGTTTTATTAGATAAAAGAAATTTTACTGATAAAGAAGGTTTTAATTGATAAAAGATTAATTAAATAAAAAGAGGATTAGAAGTCGCTTATGTGAATTAGTCATGCTTTATATGACTTGATCTTGCTTTGTATGTTTACTTGTTTATGGAAAACATTTAGTCGTATACTTACCATTAAAAGCCGATGATGTTGGCTTATCTATCTGTGGGAATTAAGAATGATGTTTGTGTTGGGATATGAGCAATAGAGCTCCAACCTACCGGCTTCACTCTTGATAGAGGGATAGTGAGAGATGAAAATATCGAAAACGTAATAAGTATACAAGACCTAGTTTCCATATGCGATCGTCCTCATTATTATTAAATGACCAAATTTGTTTATTTAGTCTTAAAGGGATTGGCATCGGTAAGTGTTTTACTTATCGAAAAACACTTCAAGACTGAGATACATGTTTTATCTCTTGGAAGTGGATATATTCGAGATACTGGAATCCATATATAGTTTTGAGATATGTTCGAGATGTGGGAAACCATTTGGGGATTCTTGTTCTATTCAAGTGATGAAGACTCGTGTGAAAGATGCCAAACGTAACCTCAACATCGGTAATGACTAAAAAAAGAGTAGGCCTCATAGCCTGGGGTTTAACTAACCTGGAATAGGATATATCAACTTCATATCTAGAGATACTTATCGATTGTTGGCTGCCAGGAGTTGATGATTTGTAGCATCACGTGTGGACCAGCTATGTTTACCTAAAAGTATATTTTATCTACATAAGACAAGTTGGATGTTTCACCTACCATAGTATTCTTATTTCCACTGCATTACTATTGTATGTATCAGCATTTTTGGAGGAGAGGTTGTATAACTGTCCAGGCTTATGAGAGTACCTAGGTTTTGTAACTCCGAAATTTATGTATCAGAGTAACCCTTTGTATTGTTCTTTTGATACTATATATTATCATTTTGCTATTGAGATTCTGATGTTGTGTTCTGTTCTTTCTTGTTCTTTTTATTTTTATTTCACCCTAATAATTCGTCCTTTTGGCATTTGGATGCTTGGCACACGAATACCGTGGATGTATTAGTATCGACATTTGGGGTCGAGAGAGCGGGTCGTTACACTGTCGAAGTGTTGTTTAAGAAAATATAGTTGTTACTGCTCATTCAGTTGATTGGGAATGGTGACAAGTCGACTGAATTTAAGTATAAAATATTATAGAAAAGTCAACTGAATTTAGAAGACGCATATGTATATTTGGTTGACTGGCTTAAGTTAATTCAAATTCAATCGACTGCCCTTAGTCGATTAAATTTGTACCCGTCGACTAAACCTTTGTAAATTTGTTTTTATATATGAAACCTTGTAAAAGTTTATTTATAAATACTTTTGGTTTTTGTATTGGAAATCGAGTGTACCAATGCTATGTGTATATGCATATGAATCATCTAGGAGATTTTACAAACATTTTCTAAGGACAAAAGCATACTTTTCACTTGTAGACAATTATTTTTTGTTATTCTACTTCTTATCTTTTCAAATCATTACTGCTTTCAAATTCCTTCATAAGAAAAGCCATAAGAGATATTTTTTAGAAGCTCTCTTATTGGATTTTAATGACAACAACAATACAATCATATAGTAGAATCTCTAAACTAACTTAAGGTACATGCTGATCAAGTATTAAGCACAATGGAAGTCACAAAGGCATCAAGGACTTGATAAGATGAAATGGAATATCAACAAAGAGCTTAACATGAAGACAAACCATTGTCAGGGTCATGTATCTTGTATTTGTGTCTTAGATAAACATGTTCAATCTCCCATGAGTGATAAGAGCTAATATATTTACATTTAAAAGCTTTTATTCACGTTTTTAACAAGTTTTAAAATTATCAGTAACATAGACGTCTGAGAATATATAACAAATGTCTAAGGTCATGCTTTTTTAAACTAAAACTTCTCTAGTCTGTTTTCCTCAAAAGTCAGATGCCTGGGTCAGAAGTCAGACGTCTTAAGAAATGCATTTTTTGAACTATTTACTTTCTAGTGAAAAGTTTTATAAAATCCAAACGTTTGACTTATTTGTTCAGACATCTGAATGTGTCATAACAACTATTTTAAAAAATACACTACTCTTCTTCTCACCGGTTGCAACTCTTCTTTCAGTGATTTTCTTTGATAAGTTGCAACTTGAAAGCGAATCATTGATACTTATAAATACATGGCTATGGCCAGAAGTTTATTATTTTATTCTTGTTTTATACTTCTCTCTTTCTTTAAAATCTAGTGCTTTCAAAGTTGCAAACATGCTTTCAATATCACCAACAACTATTCAATAATCTTTGTGATCTACTTCCTTAAACTCACATACATTTGCTCATTCAACTCAAAGAGGAGTTTAAAAGAAGCTTTGTACTAGAGGTCTAAATGCATGTTTATAGAACATAAGATTGTTAAGTCAGCAAACTTCTATATTTCCTATTACTCCAGGCTAAGTGAGGATGTTTTGGTTAGTGGAAAACCCAAAGAGGAGCTTCGGGATTGGATCCTGGTGTGATTGCTTTTTATTTTACTTTGCTATTTCCTTTATTATATAGCTTGATATTGCATATACACGTATATACATAAGCTAGCCATATTACTATAGATCCCTATGTACTTTCATTTGGTATTAGAGCAGAAACATTCATTAACCGTAATAAAGTTTTTGAAAATTTAAAAACATGGCAAGCACTTTTCTAGAAGTTCAACTAACTGCACATCCTCCACTTTTCACCAAGTCTAGCTAAGTATGAAGCACCTTCTAGTGAAATGAGTATTTGGGCAGATGCTAAAAAATCCATGGCAACCAATAATGCAAAAGCCGTGAATGTTTTGTTTTGTTCACTTGACAAAAATAAATTTTCTAGAGTAATGTTTTGTAAAACTGCATATGTTATTTGGTGTATACTTCAAATCACACATGAAGGGAAAAACAAAGTTAAATAAACTAAAATTTCTATTCTACAAAATCAATTTTCGTCATTCAAAATGAAAACTAATAAAACTATTGTAGATATGTTTGCAAGATTTCAAGCCATATAATATGATCTCAAGGCACGAGGAATTACATTTATTGATTTTTTATCTTATTACACGTATTTTAAATTCTTTAACAATTGAGTGGGAAATAAAAGTTCTAGCAATAGAAGAAGTCAAGTGATCTCTCCCAACTCAAAGTTGAAGAATTAACTGGAAATCTGATGTCATATGAAGCTAATCTGTAGGCAACAAAAGAAGAAATTAATGATAAGAAGAGTATAACATTTCAAGCCAACAATGAAGACTCTGACTTAGATGAACATAAGATTGTGTTCATCGCCAAACACTACAGAAAATTTAAAAAATTCATGAATGCATACAATTGTGGAAACTCAACTTCAACCAAGAGATTCGAATGTGATAAATTCGGGCATATAAAGAAGATTTTCCACAGCTAAATAAGGAAAAGAAGAAAAACAAATTCGAGAAATTCAAGAAGAAGAAAATGATTTTCAAGTTACATGGGATGACTCTGATTCGTCTTCTTCAGAGAGTGAAAGTGATAGTGACACGAAGCAAGCAATCCTTTATGACCACTAACGAGGTAAATTCTAAACTTTCTTATAAAGTTAGTATTGAACTTGATGATAAACTAAGAAATTTGAAGAAATTATATAAAGAAAGGATATGCAAATTGAAGAGAGTTGAGTTAGAAATTGGTATTCTAAGAGAAGAAAAATGCATCTTAGTAAAAGAATTTGAAAATTCGCAAAAGTCTTGTGAAAGTTTAAAATTCTCGAATTTCAGCTTTAATTGACTAAATTAAGGCAAGTAAAATTGAGAATGATAAACTTAGTAAAGATATTTGTGAATTAAAATTTAATTTAGATTTTTCAAAAACTGAAGTTTTAGAATTAAAACAAAAATCAGAGAAAATTATAAATAATGTCTCGAAATTTAACCAAGAAAAACAAAGCTTGGAAAATTTGATTAGAATTTCAAAATCATCTAGTAAAAATATGGATAAGCTATAAGAAATCAAAATAAACAAAAAACTAGTAATAAGAAATATAGCAATTTGTACATAAAATTTAGTGCTAAAACAAGTATTTCAAATTCTAAAAATATAAAAAATTTGATTCCTAAAAAAATAACAAATAAATTCAACAAAAACGTATAGATAACATCCTAAAAGATGTTTACCGTAGTTCTAACTATGTTTAAAAAGGTCCCAAACCCTTATGGGTATGGTTACCTTCTTCTACTAACACATAGGACCCTATCGTAGGACGTGGGTAGCGATAATTCTTTTGCAGGTACTCAAAAACAAAAAATAGAAATGGATACTCGATAGTGGATACTCCAAGCATATGATGGGCAACGCGAATATGCTAACTAAAATAACACACACAGATGGAGGAACCATGACATTCGGAGACAACTCACAAGGATTCGTAGTTGAAATTGGAGACATCATTAATGTCGGTATATCTAACTCTCCTTTAACTACAATTATGTTACTGGTAGAAAATTTAAAACATAACCTTAGGTATAAGCCAATTATGTGATAAAGGTTTTTAAATCGATTTTTAAAAAGATAAATGTAATATTTCTGACCAAAATAAAATTTTAATTTTTGAAAGTATAAGAAAACGAAATATTTATGTTTTCAATACGAATATTAGGAATATTGATGATATGTCTTGTTGCAAATTATAATGGTCTATGGCTCTGGCACAAACAATTTTTTCATATTAATTTTAAATATTTTAATAAACTTGCTAAAAATGAATTAGTAAAAGCTTTACCAAAAATAAATTCTAACGTTAATAATTTGTGTGATGTGTGTCAATATAGAAAATTAAAGAAAAATTCTTTTAAATCTAAAAAGGAAATATCAACAAAACAACCACTAAACTACTATATTTTGATTTATTTGGTCCTACTCAAGTAAGATCGATAAATCATAATAAATACGTTTTTGTAATTGTTGATGATATATTTACTTGGACTTGATGTTTGAAGCACAAAAGTGGTACTTTTGAAATGTTTAAAATATTTGTTAAGAGAATTCAAAATTTAAGAGATTTATAAATTAAAAGTATTAGAAGTGATCAATGAGGAGAATCTGAAAATGGATATTTAAAGATTTTTGTAACAAGAAGGGCATTAGTCCTAATTTTTCTTTTCCATGAACATCGCAACAAAATGGTGTAGTTGAAAGGAAGAACCATATCTTACAAGAATGTGCATGAACATTGCTAAGTAGTAGTAACTTACCAATGAATTTTTAGGCCGAAGCCGTTGCTACTGCTTACTATGTCTTAAACGTGTCTTTTTAAGGCCATTAACTAAAAACACTTCTTATGAATTGTTTTATAAAAAAAACCAAAAGTCCAATATTTTTGAATTTTTTGTTCAAAATGCTTCATATTAAATACTAAAGATCATTAGGCAAATTTGATCGGAAAGTCGATAGAGGAATTTTTATTGGATATTTGGAACGAAGCAAAGCCAAAAGAATATTTAATAAATGAACTAATACAACTGAAGAAAGTTTACACGTTTCTTTAGACAAAGAATTAAAAAACAAAAATGAAAATAATGAGGAAATTTGTTTAGAAATAAACCAAACTCATAGTCCATAAAATAATATCAATAATGGAAACAAAAATGAAAATTTAGACATTAATAATAACAATATTATCTTAAGATCCCCCCGAGAATTTCAAGATACCATCCTATAGATAATCTAATCGGAGATGTAAACAGTAGAGTCACAACTAGAAGTCAGTTAAATCAAATGGGTCATGTAGCTTTTATCTCAAATATAAAACCTAAAAACTATATGGAAACCGCCAAAGATCATTTTTGGATATAAGCCATGCAAGAAGAACTTAATCAATTTAAAAAAAATAATGTTTGGGAACTTGTACTGTAACGACCCAGGATTTAATTACTTTAATTATGGATATTTAAATATATTTTTATAATTAATGGATTTTATAATTTAAATTAAAACTTTTTTAAATAATAACTAATGATGTTGAAATAGTTTTTAAATTTTGTTTACAAAAATAATCAGTTCAAAACAAAATAAAAATGTGATCGAAAATCATTTTTCGAACTTTTGACTTTTAGGTGTCGAAAAGTTGTCAGAAAATGTTGTGCACATTTGTGTAACATATATACACATTTATATATAAGTTAGAACACATTTTAGGATTTACATATATATTTATAGTTTAATTTATTAAAGTGTGAAATGACATTTTATGAAAATTAAATAAGTTATAAAGTAAAAAGGAAAAACTGTCATAACATGTCATGTCTTTAAAAACATAAGTACCACTGTAAACAAATATACGTTGGCTTTGAAATGAAAGGGAGGGGGACAAGAAAATTATGTGGCAAAAATCTAGTGGAGGGTATGCACTCTTAGGCTATTTTAGTAATTTAACTTTTGCACTAGTATATAAACTCATCTACCATTTACCTCATTTTATAAATTCATTTCTACTTTCTTGGCTCATGTTAGTAGTTTTCATGTAAATATGAATGTTATGGTTTGAATACATGATGTATGCTAAGAAAGTTAGCACCTTTGCTCGTTTAAGCGACATGTAATCCCTTGTGTAAAAGCTTTGAACTTGGGTTTTAAATTTAAAAATATATTTAAGTTAAACTTGTTTGGTTTTGAAAACAAGCCTTTATGATTCACAAAGTGGTAAAGTTTCCAAGAGTTAAAGTTTAAAAGATTTAGAAAAACCCAACTTCACGTTTTGAAATTACAGGTCGTCTAGCGATAGTCGCTATGGAAGTAGTTCGTAAAACGAACTAGCTAGTTTTTCAAATCTATAAGTTTTTTACTTAAGTATATTTTATAAAATTATTTTCTAACTCATGCTAAGTAATTACAAAGCTATTTATTATTTAATTAATTATTTACTTAAATGATTATTTAATCAATTGATTAAGGTAATTAGTAATTAATCATTAATTATCAAAGCTAATTAGTACCTAAGTGTTAATTAAGAAAGTTAATTATAATTTGTTAACTAATTAAAAGTTAATTATTATTTAATTATTAATTAGGGATTTATATATTATTTAATTATTTATTTAAGATTAATTAATAATTATTTATTTATTTAAAAGAGGGATTGATTATTAATTA
Organism: Allium fistulosum; assembly: GCA_030737815.1. Lineage (NCBI taxonomy): Eukaryota > Viridiplantae > Streptophyta > Magnoliopsida > Asparagales > Amaryllidaceae > Allium > Allium fistulosum. Next base: position 727,133,813 of record CM060904.1, read on the forward strand.
ATTACCGATTAAGTTAAATTTAATTAAGATTTTAAAATTTTAATTAAGATTTAAATATTATTTAATAAAGGTTTAATTTATTATTTAATCAATAAATAGGGGTTCTAAATCGCTTTTTTCTAAAATATCGGTTTTGTTTAAAACTATTTTTCTTTTTCGAAAATGTTTTAAATCAAGGAATTACTTTGTCGATTAGCCTTAAGTAATCTCAGACAAATATGAAACCAAAATTAATGTGGTGACACATTTATGGGAAGTAAGTCATCCTATACTTAGCACTAAAAGCCGATGAGTAGGCTAATCCTCTATTTGTGAGATCTAGAGTTTATTTCTAGGCGAGGGATAAAGTAAGGTCGAAATATCGAAAACGTGATAGATATGGGAGGGTTAATTCCTATCAATATGTCATGTTTAAATTAATTATATGGTTATCTATATGCAAACTCTGTATAATTATCCTAAGTAGCGGATTATACACTATTTATAACTTGACCCGTTTTAACTCAAGAAGTATGTTGTGTATATTAGATTCCTCGGTGAGGACTCGAATACTTGTTACATACTTCCAAAAGAACCGGAATTGAGTTAGCCAAAAATTATCGCTTAGTTTGGAGACCCTGGTTTTGGATAAGTATAATTTATCTGTACCACTATAAATATTAACGCTCGCAATGTATTATTAAGAAGTATGCTATGGATATGTATTATTCTTCCTGAGGGTGATTCCAGAATGGAAGATAGTAAATGTTGAATGTTTGTTCGATCCCAGAACAACTTGTATGGATGAATGCTAGCATTGCGTTGGTTTCCTGGAGGGCAGTGTTAGCATTCCAAGATGGTCTGCTTAAAGGAAAGGTAATCATAACCTCAAGCCTCACACCCGAGAATGACTAAAATCAAGGGATATGCTTCAAGGCTATGTGGTTCGCTACCATTTGGGTATGGTTATCACCTAATCTAGATCCATATTATAGATTATGTATGCTCATGGCCTATTTAGGTTATTGATCCAAACTAGGGTGATGATATATTCGGTGCTATCCAGCAAGGGGTAGGGCCGGACTTTAAATTCTCTTTTGGTCGCTGGAAAATAATTTCGGTGATGACTGCAGCATCATCGATGTCTATTTTCGAGTTTCCAAAGAGAAATTTAATGCTTTTATCACTTTGAAATATTTCAAACATTTTTAAATCCCAAATTCCACCAGATTTCAATTCAATTTCAAAAATATTCCTGAAATAATATCACCATTATTTTTCCCAAACCTTTAAACTATTTTTAAATCCAAAGGAATTTAAATCTTTCCCAAAACTTCAAATTCAAAATCTATTCAACTTTATATCCAAACATTACTCTGGAATTCTATCACATTTTATTCCAAGTTATAAGTCACTTTTACCATTTACATTTACAAATTTCATTTGTTTATGAATTAATCTCTTTTGATTATAAATCATATTCATAATTCACATTTGTATATAAAGTTTATATAAATTTCATTTATAGTCTATATTTCAAATTCTAAGTATATTCAAATCGAATTCATTCAATAACTATTTCTCAACTTAGGTTATAAGTTTTCAATTTCTACTCAATAATGAGACTAATTCATTATGGTCATCTTCTAACAAATACGCGCTCATATCTATTAATAATGTAATGCTCGGGTCAGACCGAGTATTACAGATTTCAGGTAAGGATGTTCTGGAGCTCAAGAGGCGAGCTGGATGGCAGGAACGTATGGAGTATATTCCGCTGTGATATTATAGTTGTCTGAGACATGTTAAATTTAACTGTCTAGTACATTTGTGAATGTTGTAACTCTGATGTGTTAAATTGTAATTAACAAATACAGTTTTCTTTGTATAACTAATATTATTATTTGTTATTATATTTAATCCGCTGCGAATGTGAGATGTTGTGTTCTCTGTTATTCTTTCTTCTTTCTGTTTCTTTCTTCTATCTCTTTCTTTTTCTTCTAACTATCTGGAATTTTCGGGTTCGAAAATCCCGGGTCGTTACAGCGATTAAGCAAGATTTGATAATTAATTCTTAAAGTAATTAATTTAATTTAAGATAAATTAAATTAATTATAATATAGGGTTAATAATTGTTGCTTATAGCTGATTGTTAATATTCCAACCACCAGCCATCGCCTCTGGTGGTCAGAGGCGATGGCTGGTGGTTGACTTGCAGGAAGTCCATGTGAGGCTCTCGGTGTATTTTATCTAGAGTTGCACTTCGGTAGGTGGTATCCCGGTGCCTTGTCATTGTTTGAATCCATTTTCCAATACGTGCCTTTGTGGACTTAGTTGTGCCCAACTATTAAAATGTGAGATGGAAGCATTTCAGCTATATTAAATATTTATTTTAAAATTACACATTATGATAGTATCAAATGATTTTATATAGAAATATTTTGGTTATCGTAAGGCAAAAACCCATCCATATTTATGTGCGACGTGGTCTTACGAGATACTTTTGGTTTGAAGGTTTTTTTTATAAATTCAAAAACTTATGCTTTATTCACATCAGACCCATGTCTGACCCGGGGTTTTATTTTGTTTCCCTAAAACTCTTGGGTACTCAAATTTGTATGAGTGGCCAAGTGATCCAGGTTTCTTACTGATGCATTTTGGAGGAGCTTAGAGTGGGTGGCTTCACCGATAGCTAGCTATTATCTTATTCCATTGTGTATGTATATATGTACTTTGTATCGGTTATGTTGGGATAGACAGTTATAACTATCCCAGTTTGGAATTTGTACTGTATGAATCTGATGTAATACTATTTTGGTGATGACTCTTTATGATCTTATATTGATTATTGTATATTATCTTGTTGCGATGTAAGATTCTGTGTTGTTTAGTTTCTTCTTATCTTTCTTTTCTTTACTCCAACGACTCGTCTTTCGAAGTAAGAAAGGCCAATTGTTACATGTACCAAGACCGGATACTCAATTTGTTATTGGAAAAAATGGATATTTAAAAATAAAGTTCGATGAAAATGGTAATATAATTCGTAATAAAGCAAGGTTAGTTGCTTAGGGGTATAATCAAGGAGAATGAATTGACTACGAAGAAACATTTGCACCTACAGCTCGATTATAAGTAATATGAATATTACTTACGTTTGCATGTCATCGCAATTTTAAATTATATGGATGTTAAAAGTGCTTTCTTAAATGGTTTTATTAAAGAAAATGTTTACGTTGAATAACCACTATAATTTTTCATGAAAAATTTCCTAACCATGTTTTCAAACATAAAATGACCCTTTATGGTCTTAAACAAACATCCCATTCTTGGAACGATAGACTCGAAAGTCATTTGTTAAGTCTGGTTTTCAAATTGGTAAAGTTGACACTATGTTATTTATCAAAAAGGAAAATGATGATGCAACGATCTGCCTTTCCAATCCTCAAAAGTTGACAACATTCTTAATTCTTTGTTTAACTATTTTATGTTAAAGATGGACTTGACAAACAAAATAAAATTGACAATACGTTAAACTATAATTTGGTTAACAATAAAACCGGTCAAGTTGGGATATTATTACATCTTAAACCTTGACTCGACAACATTCTTAATTCTCGAGATGGTAGAAGTTTCCTTACCTCGAAGCTTAATGTCAAGTGTAAAACTTCATAAATTTCGTATAAACAACAAAGTGTTATAAACCAAACTCCTTTTCCAATTTACCGAAACCATTTACTATAACAAAAATGTTATAGTCCATAATATCCTTGCTCTTCTTGAAATATATTTATTATAACAATAGTGTTATAATCCATGCTTTCTTCCTCTTTAAAAGAAATATTTTTAAAAACTCTTTAAAACATAGTTTGAAACTTGTATGTAAGACATCCCTTTAAAGATGGTCACTTTTAAACAAGAACTAGACTTTTGAAAATAAAGGAGTTTTCTTTATAAAATTTAAACCTCTTACTTAAATAACTCAAAATAAATTCTTAGAAATATATTTAAACCTCAAGCTACCTTTAAAATACCTCTATGTATATTAGAAAGCACCTAACCAAAGGGTTGGAGATACTTTCCAAAATATTTTCAAAAACTAAATTACAAAGAGATAACTTCTGTTAAAAGGTTATAAAAGTTCGAGATCATCAAAATTCCATTCTCGAAATTAACTTAGAAAACCGGGTGTTTCTAAAAAGAAATTGAAAACCATAAGAAATAACTTTTCAAAAATATTGAAAAAGGACTTAGCAACTACTCTAGCATATAATCAAGTGATACAAATACTTCTTTCTCAAAAAGAATTATGAAAAGGAGGAGGAGAAAGAAGTGAAAATTTTTGTTTCTTTAAATGTAAAGTAAAAAATGTGATACGTATGCACTTGTATATGTAGACTTTAGAATGGTAAGCATAGTCCTATTCTTACCTGCCCTTACCCTCACTACCCTACACCCCTCTATGTGCCAACTTGTACTCCTTCCACATGAAGGAAAAAAAACTGAGACAAAAGTCTCCTCTTTAATGACTTTTCTAATCATCTTATAGAAGTTGCTAACCTCTTTATTAATATACTAACTATATTTTAGTGCTAATCACTTTATCATATGTTAAATGTATGTACAACAAATATATGTGTGCATGCAACAACGTTTCAACAACTTCCGTTCGATAAAAAGTATACGAAAAACGAACTTCGGTCACATTTTCAATTTTTCATCGAACTATTTATTTTTGTAATAAATATTCAAAATGAGTTTACCATCATTTTACTAAATAATAAAAATTTGTTATTTAAGCTTTTAAAATCAATTATTGAATATTTAAAATTAATTAAATAATCATAATCAAAGCGATAAAATATTAGGTTGTTATAGATGATATTTTAATTGTTCAAATTTTGTTGATGATATAATATTTGGATCTATGAATGAAAATATGTGTAATGATTTTGCAGCCATTATGAAAAGTGTGTTTGAAATATCTCATATAGGAGAATTAAATTTCTTTTCGGGTATACAAATTAAACAATTAGAAAATGGAATTTTTATTTGTCAACAAAAATATTGTAGATAATTATTAAAACGTTTTGGAATAGATAACACTTCAAGTAAACTAACTCCAATGATTACTAGCTTACATTTAGACAAAGATGAAAATGGTAAGGATTTGATCAAAAACTATATAGAAGTATGATAGTCTCCTTACTTTATCTAACCGCTAGTAGATTCGACATCAGGATGAGTGTTTGTTTGTGTGCTCGATTTCGAGCATAACCCAAGGAATCACAACATCGAGCCGTGAAACGAATTTTGCGATATTTAACCAACACCAAAGATTACAGACTCTTTTATCCAAAAGGTAGCTCTTTTGACCTTGTTTTATATAGTGATGCCGATCCAAAGTTATAGAGTCATACGACCTCACATGAATTAAAAATAATATTTAACGATCCTTCAATACGTAAAATACATATCTTTACACTCTATAACTTTGGGAAATGTGCAAGACAGATCAAAAGAGTACGAGTGACACTTGTCACTTTATTAGTCAATCTTTGGTCTCGTGGTTTAGTAAGAAACAAAATTGTGTTTCATTATCGACATGTGAGGCTAAGTATATCTCAGCCGCTTTAACTTGTGCTCAAGTTATGTATATGCAACAAACACTTCGCGATTTTAGGAAAAACTTTACAAAATGTCCTATATATTGTGAAAATACAAGTGCAAATAATCTCTCTAAAAATCCTATCAATCATTCTAGAACAAAGCATATTGATATACACCATCATTTTTAAGAGATAACGCAGAAAAAGAAGTTATTTTCCTAGAGTTTGCTAATACCAAAAATCAAATAGCAAATATTTACTAAACTATTATGCCAAACAACTTTTCTAAAATTATGTAGAGAATTAAGAATTTTCTTATTAAATGAGTTATTTAAATAAATATTTTTTAAATTATAAAAATAAAATTATGTATATGTAACTTATATGGATTAACTGGTATCAATATACCGTCTAAAAATAGTTATTGGATCTTTTTTTAACCTATTTCTTTCTGGCTAAATAAACCTTTTACCTAAAAATAGCTATTTGTAAAGTGAATTTAAGGTGATAAACTATTTCGTCTACAATTATTTTACCTATTTATAGTAATGATTTTGGTATTTAAACATCTCAATATTTAAATATTGCCTCTGTAAAATAAGAAATTCCACTAAAACGACAATGTCAAACTCTGAGATAATTCCTTATCTTATATTAAGATTACTTCTACTCCTTTAGAGAAACTAGTTTTTCTCCTAAAGAAAAGACAATCAATTACATTCAAAGATCTTGAGAGATCTTTCTCTGTTCGGATGGGTAAGATGAAATGATCGATGGAAAAAATTGTTTCATCGCTCTCGAAGATGATGAGAAGGGTTATAGGACGATCAAGCTCCACTTCAATATCCTCTCCTTCAAAACATCCACCTCCTCCACATGTCTGTGCTTCATGTTCTCGAGCATCCGAGCATAGTGCTAAATCATGTCATCGAGACAAAGGGAAAACGATCGAACAAGAACATAATGATGAAGAAGGCGACAAATCCAAATCATTTCATTGATTCGATATATAAATAAATGAATCACAATTTGTTCCTTTTGAAGGCCAGTCTATAGTGGAAGGAATAGAAAAATCAAGTGATGAGCATCAATGGGTCGGGGAATGGCAATACAATCCTTCATATTATTATAAATACTACGAGAACTATGGGGGCTTATCTTATAATGGATATTGAGTAAGTCAATGGGTATTCTATTTTTAGTTTCTTTTATTTTCCATAAACTAGTGGTATGTATTGTGTTTGTATTTTGTTTTGCATGACCTCTGTTTTTGTTTGGATGTTGGTTTGTGCTATGAATCGTTAGTTTGTAATATGACTTGTTGGTTTGTGTTATGTTATGCTTGGATATTGGTTTGTGTTATGCTATATTTAACATGTTATACTTATGTTACGTATAGAATGTCAATACTATTTTTTATCTTTTTTTTGATAATGACAAAGGGGAGAAACGTATCTGCATATTGATAGGGGGAGACATTATATTTAGGGGGAGTTATTCATAGTATTTTAAATAAAATAATAGTGTACAAGATTGTACAGTTGTCGTCATCAAAAAGAAGGAGAATGTTAGAACCTCTCTTATTGGATTTTAATGACAATAACTATATAATCATATTGTAGAATCTCTAAACTAACTTATGGGTACATGATGATAAAGCATTGAGCATAATGAGAGTCACAAAGTCATCAAGGACTTGATAGGATGAAATGGAATATCAACAAAGAGCTCAACATGAAGACAAACCATTGTAAGGGTCATATATCTTGTATCAGCATCTTTGATAAACAAGTACAATCTCCCATGAGTGATATGAGCTAATATATCTAAATATCAAAATGTTTTTATTCACTTAAACAAGGTTTTTAATAAGTTTTAAAATTCTCGGTAACTCAAACGTCTAAGAACATATAACAGACGTTTGAGGTCATGCTTTTTCAAATTAAAACTTCTCTAGTTTTTTTTCTTCAAAAGTCAAATGTATGGGGTCAGAAGTAAAACGTCTGAAGATATGCATTATTGAACTATTTATTTTCTGGAGAGAAGTTTTTAAAATCCAGATGTCTGAACAATTCGTTCAGGTGTCTAAATGTGTTATAACAGCTATTTTTTGAAAAGACACTTCTCTTCTCTCTCACCAGTTGCAACTAATCTTTCAATGGTTTTCTCTGATAAGTTGCAACTCTAGAAGGAGACTTTTTGACACCTATAAACACATGGCTATGGCTAGAGTTTTATTATCTAATTCTTGTTTTATACTTCTCTCTTTCCCTAAAGTCCAGTGCTTTCAAAGTTGCTAACTTGCTTTCAATATCACCAACAACTATTCAATAATCTTGGTGATCTACTTCCTTAAACTCACATACATTCGCTCATTCAACTCAAAGAGTAGATTATAGGAAGCTTTGTACTACAAGTCGAAATCCATGTTGATAGAACATAAGATTTTCAAGTAAGAAAACTTATGTATAGCATATTCCTTCAGGCTAAGTGAGGGTGTTTGGTTAGTGGAAAATCCAAAGGGTAGCTTGTGGACTGGACGTATGACGGGAGGTTCAAACGAGTATAAAAATCCTGGTGTGATTGCTTTTTATTTTACTTTACTATTTCCTTTATGTGGAAATTAGCCACAAGGGCCTCTTTAGCAAGTGGAATTAGTTTCTAGGACACGCAACTGAAATAATTACTTTCAAGGACAAAACACAAAATAATTAGTTTTTAGGACCTAAAAACCTATGAAATTATGTCCTTGAAAGCAATTGGACTGATGACTTTGTCCTTGAAAGTAATTATTTTGCTGACTTTGGCCTTGAAAGTAATTTCTTTGAATGTGTATCCTAGAAACTAATTAGACTTCAAAGTTTGTCCTTCTGGTGAAATGCCCTTCCTTTATTATATAGCTTGATATTGCATATGCATGTATGTACATAAGCTAGCCATATTAATATGCATCCCTATGCATTTTCAATATTTATATAGTTATCATCAATAAAACAATCATACAAACAGGGTTCTAACAAAAATTAAAAAGCCTTTAAAAGTTATGATTAAAACAAAACTATGGTTTAACTCAGGAATTATTACACTATAATCAGAAGTTTTTATTCCACTTCAAAAAGATTTTGGCACTTAAAAATATAAAAAGTTTGAAATAGCGACAAATATGCAAGTTGTTATTTATGAAAATATCTTTCTAACAAAAGAAGTTTCACAAATGCCTGATCAAAAAGTAAAAAATTATCAATATTTTAGAATAGTACATTTCAAATGCTTAAATAATGTCCATATTTTTACTTTTACTTCAAATCAATATTTCATTTTGAAAACCTCATAAATTAAAAGACATCCTATACCAAAGTTATTTATCTTCAAACCAACTGTCTAGAATGTTAAAAATCCCCAAAATCTGATTTTTGGCTTAAAATTTATGCTTTTTTATTGTAAAAATTGAAAATAATTTTTTTTCAGTTTTGAATTAAAATTTTCCATAACTCTTCTTATTTACTCTTTTATATCTTAATTTAAATTTAGAATCATATTCTCAAATCTTCCTAAATTCTTCATATCAAACCAGTTTGTATTTTTCAACTTTCATATTGCTTTCATGTACAATAACAAAACTTTATTTTTTTAAGCATGGATATTTTAAAACAATTCATTTCTAATTCTCCTCTTTAGAATCTAAAAATTATCCTCTTTTATACTTTCTATTTTAGTTTTCCAGCATTTTGAATAAATTTATACTCTTTTCACATTTTCCAAATCATTTTCTTTGAAAATTTACTCAATTTTTTTTCAAAACTCATTTACTCATTGTTTTATTCAAAATAATCTTTAAATTTTTATTACTACTTCAACTATAAAATATTTCTTTCTTAATTGATAACCACATTTTCAAAAATAAATGTCTCTCCAAACATTCATTACAAATATAATTTTCAAATAGATTCGTCATTTTAATAATACCTAGAATTCAAACCATTTCCTTATTTATTGATTTTCGTTGAAAATAAGGATGGTAAAAATTTTATACTAAATATACAATTTATAAACAAATGCATTTTTAAAACCACCCTTTCAATTCAAACGTATACTTATCTCTGTCTTCCAACATTGGAAAAACACAAGAGTTTTCAAAATCTTATTTTAAGTTTATACTCATACATCAAACTATATCAATGCATTTTAATACATAAGCCATTCATTATTAACATCACATGGCTATATGCTATGCAATAGACATATGCAACTAAGCAACCAAACACAAAAAAATTAACATCCAACTTTACACCTATCAAACTCAACATATATATAAGATATGGAACAAATCATTCAATACTTACTCAAAATTCCATATACACTAAATCTTTATGACTTCTTGGTCAAAATAGACATCATCATTATAAAAATCGCTTTATAAAATAAAGGATAATTTCTGATATAAATGTTCTCTTCTCTAAATAATATACTTTTTTTATATCAATAATATCGGCTGTACACATTTTAAAATATTTTTATGTCAAATCACCATGTATAAGTATTTAGGAATCCCTATCGACAACGCTGATAAGACATATCAACCCAAAATTGCTAAACGGACATGTCAACACAACAAATTCTCAAATCATATTACTTGAAAATAAATTTCAACATTAATTTTCATTATAAATAGATCCCATCAATTAATTTATTCTTGGAGATATCCTCAAATTCTTATATAATCATCTACTAATATAAAATAAGTATTAATTTTCTAAATAATTATTATCTCCAAAAATTATATTCTCTCTTTAGAATATTCTTATACGTATATATATATAAGTCTTCACCTTCTTTTCAAAACTCATAATTTCCTTTAAAATATATTTAAAAATATATTTCTAAACTCATCAAAAAATAACCAAAATCTTTTCCTTATAATTTCAATTTATTTATTTATAAAGTCATATACAACATTATTCGTCAAATCACCAAATAAACCATGTATCAAACCAAGCAAGCATCCATATCATCCACTTGAAATTCATTTTAACACATCATACACACACCCCAAAATATCCATATCATGTGTATGATTATTATTTTATTTTCAAAGAAAAATAACTTTGTTTTTCTTTAGAAATCTTTATAACAAATATGTGTATACTGTGTTTATTCTACCCTAATGATTGACCAGTCCGATCATTCAACAACTCGCACACTACATGTAAGAGTCGAATAAAAATGGGTATAACATACTATGTCTCACTTATATAAGGTCAATATATGTATATGTATATGTATATGTATATATGTATGTATGTATATATGTATACATGTAAGTATATATATATACATATATATATATATATATCTTATTATTTTAACCTATGCTCTGTTACCAACTTGTGCTGCCCTAAATCCGATGACTAAATTATCAGAGGGAGTTTGTTACCCGATAGCTCGGATCAAAGGGAACGGAAGAAGCGATCTCTCGTATACGCTGCTTTGGATCAACATGGACATGTTATAATACTTGATCATATCTAAAACAATACGTATCTCGTCTAGAGAGAAAGCAATATATATGAGTTATTAGGACAGAATAATACAGTATTAGAGACACATAGAGGAATAAACTCAATTTAATCAGAATTGGAATCGAATAATAAATAATGAACGAATATTATATCATACTCAAAATTTGATATATGATACAATATCTCATACATTTACATTTTATATAAAACACAAGGCTAAACAACATAATACATCATGCCATCACGTCCCATGACATAGCCAGTACAAGAAATATAAATATGTATCATTGTCATTGGGTCTATCTTCATGTTGTAGCCTAAAAGCACAAGTATAACATTAAACCAGTATTACAACTTCAGTCTGACCCGAGTTTTTAAGTACATAACAAATTTCGAGCCAGGCTAGAAATATAGTTGTGAGTATAATGATATTCTAAATAGTAAATGTGTAATGTTAGGTTTAAAAATGACATTTTCAAACACATATGTCATTTACACCATACCAAATCCTTCCCATAATTATTTTTCACAGTTCAGTGATAATGCACATGTCATAGTTTTATTTATTGTGATTCACAGCTACAACTCTAATCAACTGGGATATCACATTCTATCCATATTATACGAGTTAATTTTTGTTGTATAAATACAAATCATCATTTCGAATCGTTCATCTTATGATATCGACATTTTCTACTTTTATTTTTGAGAGTCCTATTTAATACTCTCTTGTGTGAGTTCCCAACAGGAAAACACGTTGATAATCCCTTCTGGATTCCTCCTTTACCAGTTCCCTTAGTTGCACCTTCCCCTCTACCTTCTAAAGGCGTGATAATCTTAGTTGTGCCATCACTTTAAGTCTGCATCATGTGGCACTACCACCACCTGTTTATACTACACCTCAAAAATCTTCAATTTCATCATATGTTAGTGTAGTATATCATTTGGACACAGTGACGCTGGATAGGCTCATCATGATTCAGGTTGCCTTCCTCAAATCAATCTACTAGAATGGGTACTAGCATCTTGTAGTCATAACTATATACTATTCTCATCAAATGTTAATTTATTACTATTAAAAAAATTTGACTTATCTAACGTCAATTATTCCCAAATGACGCTATATCTCATTTTCATCAAATAAATGTTGTGTATGTGCATTTCAACACATCATGTTATAATGCATTAAAGTTGTGCAATTTATACACGACAATTCATATTTTCACATCAGCATAATCTTGTAATATAATTAAACATGGATATTCTTACCATGGGTGAGGCATACATCATGTATACTTGTATTTAAAAAATCAAATAAGTATTTAAAAGCACCCATAGTCATTTAAAACACACATTTCATCCAAATAGTACTTGGCAATACCACAATGTACCTGGTACATTGTACACATTATCCATAACCAAGAATTATGCAACTCAATCAGTGCCAAATTAAACCAGCTTTTAATCACTTAGCATAACATGAGCATACTTGCGTGACATTGGTGAAATACAAACATGTGGAAATTAGCCACAAGGGCTTCTTTAGCAAGTGCAATTAGTTTCTAGGACACGCAATTGAAATAATTACTTTTAAGGACAAAATGCAAAATAATTAGTTTCTAAGGCCTAAAAACCTATGAAATTATGTCCTTTAAAGTAACTGGACTGCTAACTTTGTCCTTAAAAGTAATTATTCTGCTGACTTCGGCCTTGAAATTAATTTCTGTAGATATATGTCCTAGAAACTAATTGGACTGCAAAGTTTGTCCTTCTTGTGAAATGCCCCTACAAACATTCTATCACTTTCACCAAAATCAAACAAACCTTCCACTCACATAAATATTTATTTATATTTCACATTTCATGATATATACTCACATTTTCAAAATAAATATATTTGATATTCTTTTTCTAAAATCATATCATAGCCCTTTAATAAATCAAGTATTTATAATACCATTTGGTATGCATATCAAAACCACATACTTCAATTCATATGCAAAATGTGAATTCAAAATCATTTATAACCTAATTACTCACATTCCCCTATAAACCTCCCAATATCATTTTTTAATCGAGTCCATAAAATTATTTTCATATAAAAGCCTTTATGCTATATATATATAATATAATATATATATGTATGTATGTATATATAACGAACTAAAGTCATTTTCAAAAATTAGATATAATGATTAACATTATATAAAGATGAGTTGAACCTTATTTATAAAATCATATATAAATGAATTTAAAATCATTTAAAAAAAATTCCAAAATATTCTTTAATTTCAATTTAAGGACTTTTATCAAATTCATTCCAGTCCCACCTTTAAATCCCTATATATACTCAAAACTTCCTTTACTTGTTATTTCAAATACAACCTGAAATAATATTCAATTTATTTCAAAATAAATTCAAATAAAATAATCCATTTATTATACTCATGATTTAAGAATATATATATATATATATATCCTTGATTTTCATTTTCAAAATCATACTTTTGCAATTATACTTAACCAAGCATTAACTAAGGTAACGATCATCACATATCATAGCAAGGCAAAGAAAAATAAGGTCATTTTCATCCAAAAATTTGCATACTATTCATTTTATCTTCATTCTAATATAAATTAAATACAATATGCCCTTAAGCATCTCAACTCCCTTTGAAAAATATTTATAAGTCCTTTGCAATATATTTCAGGTCGGAACCATGCAAAATATCCTTTAAGTTATTTGAAAAAGAATCTCTTTTCTTTTAAACATCAATTAAACCGGTTTTCTTTTGCAAAATTTCAATTATTTTGAACGATATTCAAAATAAATAAAGGATTTAAATCCTTTTTTTAAACAATTTTAAAATAGGTTTTCGAAGTAATTAAATCGCCAAAACAGACTTCAGAATTTAAAAACAAAGAATTACAATAAATGCACTCAATAAGCTCCTGCTTGGAGCTTACTGCTTCAAGCAGTCCCTAATAGGTGAACCGATCAGAGATGATCGTTCGATCGGTCATAAAGTGCTTGTAGCATTAAGCTCTAGGGTGAAGCCTGGTGGATCGTCGATCTATGACGAACTTTGATTGCTTTGGACTTGCTTTGGACTTGCTTTTAGATGCTCTACTAACTGAACAACAAAAACTTGGTATTACTTCATACAATATAAGCACCAAAATTTCAATTTTGCAAAGTGGTTTCTATCACTTACATAATAATCATGAAGTGAAAATCATTTTATAAACAAATGAATTCATTATAGATGTAATAGTGTAATTATACCAATAAATAATTAATTAATTACCTAGTGGATTAAAGTATCCATCTAAACTTCAATAATAGAAACACAACTAAGATAACATAAAATGTTGGGAGGATTAAAGCAATAGGTATATAGAGAGTCATCAACTTTGTATTGATGATTCTAAAATATAACTAGAGTTTTGAATACTTGCATTAGCAATGTTCAATTTTTTACCTAAAAACATTATCATAGGTGGCATTAGCAGTTAATTTCATGTCAAGTTAAGTTAGGATTACATCTGATGCCTCAGATGCATCATGGATGAGGCCCACGTAAATTATTCGTTGGGAAGAAATGTTGAAAAATCAATGGTTGGCATCAAACATGTCAAACACCAACGGCTTATTACTATCACCCACCCTATAAATCACCTTCCTCTACTCTATTGCCCGCCATCTCCATTTCATCACCTTCTTCACTCCATCCCCACTTTGCATAACCACAAAAAAATCAGTGGATGAATCATAAAATGAAGGTGAATATTCAGATTCTGATGCTCAAGAACTGATTGATACACAAGCTATTATGAGACTTAGAGCATTATAGAAAGCTCTAACTAACTAGATCAAATTTCCGAATATAGAATATAATTCACTAGGTTAATGATATATCATGTAGCCATGTAGAACGTTATCAATGAAACTTTCAAATGGAAAGACTTTGTTTTATGACATTATGTGAGTGGTTGGAAGGTTACAGTTTGAAGCCAACATCTAATATCTTTACTACTAATAAAGAGAATTCATTGAATAGATTTACTTGGTGTCTTTTTGAAATTCCAAATATACCCTTTTACATCTCATAGAGAAATAGTATTCAAATATGGGAATATAGCCTGTTAATTTCTAAGTAAAACTGTCAGTCCCCATGGAGAACTACAGTGTGCGTTCACAAGACGAAGTATCCGAGTGTACCATATTGTCCGTAATTTAGGTGGGAGTTCATCGGTCGAAGTTTTGTCGGATTCCAAGTTAGCATGAAGAAGTTATTATAGTCTGAACAAAAAAAATAGCGACTTCTGCACTAGGCGGTGTTCAAATATTGGGATGTGATAGCCTGTTATTTTCTAAGTACAACTGTTAGTCCCCATGGAGAACTACAATGTACGTTCACAAAATGAAGTATCCGAGTGTTTCATATTGTCCGTAATTTAGGTGGGAGTTAATCGGTCGAAGTCTCGCCGGATTCCAAGTTAGTATGAAGAAACTATTGCAGTCTGAACAAAAAAAATAGCGGCTTCTGCACTAGGCGGAGTTCAAATGTGGGGATGTGGTATCCAGTAATTTTCCAAGTACAACTGTCAGTGTCCATGGAGAACTATAGTGTGCGTTCACAAGATGAAGTATCCGAGTGTTCCATATTGTCCGTAATTTAGGTGGGAGTTAATTGGTTGAAGTCTCATCGGATTCTGAATTAGTATGAAGAAGTTATTGCAGTTTGAACAAAAAAATAGCGGCTTCTACACTAGGCGGAGTTCAAATATGGGGATGTGGTAGCCTGTTATTTTCTAAGTACAACTATCAGTCCCCATGGAGAACTATAGTGTGCGTTCAAAAGATGAAGTATCCGAGTGTTCCATATTGTCCGTAATTTAGGTGGGAGTTAATCTGTCGAAGTCTCGCCGGATTCCGAGTTAGTATGAAGAAAATATAGCAGTCTGAACAAAAAAAATAATGGCTTCTGCACTAGGCGGAGTTCAAATACGGGGATGTGGTAGCCTGTTATTTTATAAGTACAACTGTCAGTCCCCATGGAGAACTATAGTGTGTGTTCACAAGATGAAGTATCCGAATGTACCATATTGTCCGTAATTTAGGTGGGAGTTCATCGGTCGAAGTTTTGTCAGATTCCAAGTTAATATGAAGAAGTTATTACAGTCTGAACAAAAAAAATAGCGGCTTCTGCACTAGGCGGTGTTCAAATATTAGGATGTGATAGCCTGTTATTTTCTAAGTACGACCGTCAGTCCCCATGGAGAACTACAATGTACGTTCACAAAATGAAGTATCCGAGTGTTTCATATTGTCCGTAATTTAGGTGGGAGTTAATCGGTCGAAGTCTCGTCGGATTCCGAGTTAGTATGAAGAACATATTACAGTCTGAACAAAAAAATAGCGGCTTCTACACTAGGCGGAGTTCAAATGTGGGGATGTGGTATCCTGTTATTTTCTAAGTACAACTGTCAGTGCCCATGGAGAACTACAGTGTGCGTTCACAGGATGAAGTATCCGAGTGTTCCATATTGTCCGTAATTTAGTTGGAGTTAATTGGTCGAAGTCTCACCGGATTCTGAATTAGTATGAAGAAGTTATTGCAGTTTGGACAAAAAAAATAGCGGCTTCTACACTAGGCGGAGTTCAAATATGGAGATGTGGTAGCCTGTTATTTTCTAAGTACAACTCTCAGTCCTCATGGAGAACTACAATGTGCGTTCAGAAGATGAAGTATCCGAGTGTTCCATATTGTCCGTAATTTAGGTGGGAGTTAATCTGTCGAAGTCTCGCCGGATTCCGAGTTAGTATAAAGAAAATATAGCAGTCTGAACAAAAAAAATAGCGGCTTCTGCACTAGGCGGAGTTCAAATACGGGGATGTGGTAGCCTGTTATTTTCTAAGTACAACTGTCAGTCCCCATGGAGAACTACAGTGTGCGTTCACAAGATGAAGTATCCGAGTGTACCATATTGTCCGTAATTTAGGTGGGAGTTCATCGGTCGAAGTTTTGTCAGATTCCAAGTTAGCATGAAAAAGTTATTGCAGTCTGAACAAAAAAAATAGCGGCTTCTACACTAGGCGGTGTTCAAATATTGGGATGTGATAGCCTGTTATTTTCTAAGTACAACTGTCAGTCCCCATGGAGAACAACAATGTACGTTCACAAAATGAAGTATCCGAGTGTTTCATATTGTCCGTAATTTAGGTGGGAGTTAATCGGTCGAAGTCTCGCTGGATTCCGAGTTAGTATGAAGAAAATATTGCAGTCTGAACGAAAAAAATAGCGACTTCTACACTAGGCGGAGTTCAAATGTGGGGATGTGGTATCCTGTTATTTTCGAAGTACAACTGTCAGTGCCCACGGAGAACTACAGTGTGCGTTCACAAGATGAAGTATCCGAGTGTTCCATATTGTCCGTAATTTAGGTGGGAGTTAATTGGTCGAAGTCTCACCGGATTCTGAATTAGTATGAAGAAGTTATTGCAGTTTGAACAAAAAAAATAGCGGCTTCTACACTAGGCGGAGTTCAAATATGGAGATATGGTAGCCTGTTATTTTCTAAGTACAACTCTCAGTCCCCATGGAGAACTACAGTGTGCGTTCAGAAGATGAAGTATCCGAGTGTTCCATATTGTCCGTAATTTAGGTGGGAGTTAATCTTTCGAAGTCTCGTCGGATTTCGAGTTAGTATGAAGAAAATATAGCAGTCTGAACAAAAAAAATAGCGGCTTCTGCACTAGGCGGAGTTCAAATACGGGGATGTGTTAGCCTGTTATTTTCTAAGTACAACTGTCAGTCCCCATGGAGAACTACAGTGTGCGTTCACAAGATGAAGTATCCGAGTGTACCATATTGTCCGTAATTTAGGTGGGAGTTCATCGGTCGAAGTTTTGTCAAATTCCAAGTTAGCATGAAGAAGTTATTACAGTCTGAACAAAAAAAAATAGCGGCTACTACACTAGGCGGTGTTCAAATATTGGGATGTGATAGCCTGTTATTTTTTAAGTACAACTGTCAGTCTCCATGGAGAACTACAATGTACGTTCACAAAATGAAGTATCCGAGTATTTCATATTGTCCGTAATTTAGGTGGGAGTTAATCGGTCGAAGTCTCGTCGGATTCCGAGTTAGTATGAAGAACATATTGCAGTCTGAACAAAAAAAATAGCGACTTCTACACTAGGCGGAGTTCAAATGTGGGGATGTGGTATCCTGTTATTTTCTAAGTACAACTGTCAGTGCCCATGGAGAACTACAGTGTACGTTCATAGGATGAAGTATCTGAGTGTTCCATATTGTCCGTAATTTAGATGGGAGTTAACTGGTCGAAGTCTCACCGAATTCTGAATTAGCATGAAGAAGTTATTGCAGTTTGGACAAAAAAATTAGCGGCTTCTACACTAGGCGGAGTTCAAATATGGAGATGTGGTAGCCTGTTATTTTCTAAGTACAACTCTCAGTCCTCATGGAGAACTACAGTGTGCGTTCAGAAGATGAAGTATCCGAGTGTTCCATATTGTCCGTAATTTAGGTGTGAGTTAATCTGTCGAAGTCTCGCCGGATTCCGAGTTAGTATGAAGAAAATATAGCAGTCTAAACAAAAAAAATAGCGGCTTCTACACTAGACGGAGTTCAAATACGGGGATGTGGTAGCCTGTTATTTTCTAAGTACAACTGTCAGTCCCCATGGAGAACTATAGTGTGCGTTCACAAGATGAAGTATCCGAGTGTACCATATTGTCCGTAATTTAGGTGGGGGTTCATCGATCGAAGTTTTGTCGGATTCCAATTTTGCATGAAGAAGTTATTGCAGTCTAAACAAAAAAAATAACGGCTTCTGCACTAGGCGGTGTTCAAATATTGGGATGTGATAGCCTGTTATTTTCTAAGTACAACTGTAAGTCCCCATGGAGAACTACATTGTACGTTCACAAAATGAAGTATCCGAGTGTTTCATATTGTCCGTAATTTAGGTGGGAGTTAATCGGTCGAAGTCTCGCCGGATTCCGAGTTAGTATGAAGAAAATATTGCAGTCTGAACAAAAAAAATAGCGGCTTCTACACTAGGCATAGTTCAAATGTGGGGATGTGGTATCCTGTTATTTTCGAAGTACAACTGTCAGTGCCCATGGAGAACTATAGTGTGCGTTCACAAGATGAAGTATCTGAGTGTTCCATATTGTCCGTAATTTAGGTGGGAGTTAATTGGTCGAAGTCTCACCGGATTCTGAATTAGTATGAAGAAGTTATTGCAGTTTGAACAAAAAAAATAGCGGCTTCTACACTAGGCGGAGTTCAAATATGGAGATATGGTAGCCTGTTATTTTCTAAGTACAACTCTCAGTCCCCATGGAGAACTACAGTGTGCGTTCAGAAGATGAAGTATCTGAGTGTTCCATATTGTCCGTAATTTAGGTGGGAGTTAATCTGTCGAAGTCTCATCGGATTCCGAGTTAGTATGAAGAAAATATAGCAGTCTGAACAAAAAAAAATAGTGGCTTCTGCACTAGGCGCAGTTCAAATACGGGGATGTGGTAGCCTGTTATTTTCTAAGTACAACTGTCAGTCCCCATGGAGAACTACAGTGTGCGTTCACAAGATGAAGTATCCGAGTGTGCCATATTGTCCGTAATTTAGGTGGGAGTTCATCGGTCGAAGTTTTGTCAAATTCCAAGTTAGCATGAAGAAGTTATTACAGTCTGAACAAAAAAAATAGCGGCTTCTGCACTAGGCGGTGTTCAAATATTGGGATCTGATAGCCTTTTATTTCCTAAGTACAACTGTCAGTCCCCATGGAGAACTACAATGTACATTCACAAAATGAAGTATCCGAGTGTTTCATATTGTCCTTAATTTAGGTGGGAGTTAATCGGTCGAAGTCTCGCCGGATTCCGAGTTAGTATGAAGAAAATATTGCAGTCTGAACAAAAAAAATAGCGGCTTCTACACTATGCTGAGTTCAAATGTGGAGATGTGGTATCCTGTTATTTTCTAAGTACAACTGTCAGTGCCCATGAAGAACTACAATGTGCGTTCACAAGATGAAGTATCCGAGTGTTTCATATTGTCCATAATTTAGGTGGGAGTTAATTGGTTGAAGTCTCACCGGATTCTGAATTAGTATGAAGAAGTTATTGCAGTTTGAACAAAAAAAATAGCGGCTTCTACACTAGGCGGAGTTCAAATATGGAGATGTGGTAGCCTGTTATTTTCTAAGTGCAACTCTCAGTCCCCATGGAGAACTACAGTGTGCGTTCGAAAGATGAAGTATCCGAGTGTTCCATATTGTCCGTAATTTAGGTGGGAGTTAATCTGTCGAAGTCTCGCCGGATTCCGAGTTAGTATGAAGAAAATATAGCAGCCTGAACAAAAAAATAGCGGCTTCTGCACTAGGCGGAGTTCAAATACGGGGATGTGGTAGCCTGTTATTTTCTAAGTACAACTGTCAGTCCCCATGGAGAACTACAGTGTGCGTTCACATGATGAAGTATCCGAGTGTTCCATATTGTCCGTAATTTAGGTGGGAGTTAACCGGTCGAAGTCTCGCGGATTCCAAATTAGTATGACGAAGTTATTGCAGTCTGAACAAAAAAATAGTGGCTTCTGCACTAGGCAGAGTTCAAATATGGGGATGTGGTAGCCTGTTATTTTCTAAGTACAACTGTCAGTCCCCATGGAGAACTACAGTGTGCGTTCATAAGATGAAGTATACGAGTGTTCCATATTGTCCGTAATTTAGGTGGGAGTTAATTGGCGAAGTCTCGCCGGGTTCCGAATTAGTATGAAGAAGTTATTGCAAACTTAACAAAAAAAATAGCGGCTTCTACACTAGGCGGAGTTCAAATATGGGGATGTGGTAGCATGTTATTTTCTAAGTAAACTATCAGTCCCCATGAAGAACTACAGTGTGTGTTCACAAGATGAAGTATCCGAGTGTACCATATTGTTCGTAATTTAGGTGGGAGTTAATCGGTCGAAGTTTTGCCTGATTCCAAGTTAGTATGAAGAAGTTATTGCAATCTGAACAAAAAAAAAGCAGTTTATTCCTAGGCAGAGTTCAAATATGAGGATGTAGCCTGTTAGTTTCTAAGTACAATTATTAGTCACCAAGGAAAACTACAATGAGCGTTGAAATGGGGATTTAGCCTGTTATTTTCTAAGTACAACTGCCAGTCACCATGGAGAACTACAGTATGCGTTCACAAGATGAAGTATCCAACCATACTGTATTGTCCGTAATTTAGGTGGGGGTTCATCGGTCATAGTATCGTTTGATTCTGAGTTAGTATGAAGAAGTTATTGCAGTGTGAACAAAAAAAATAGCGGCTTCTACACTAGGCGGAGTTGAAATATGGGAATGTGGTAGCCTGTTATTTTCTAAGTACAACTGTCAGTCCCCATGGAGAACTACAGTGTGCGTTCATAAGATGAAGTATCCGAGTGTTCCATATTGTCCGTAATTTAGGTTGAAGTTAATATGTCGAAGTCTCGCCGAATTCCGAGTTAGTATGAAGAAAATATAGCAGTCTGAATAAAAAAATAGCGGCTTCTGCACTATGCGGAGTTCAAATAAGAGAATATTGTGCCATGTTATTTTCTAAGTAAACTGTCAGTCCCCTTGGAGAACTGCAGTGTGCATTCACAAGATGAAGTATTTGAGTCTACCATATTGTCTGTAATTTAGGTAGGAGTTCATCGGTCGAAGTTTTGCCTGATTTCGATTTAGTATGAAGAAGTTATTGTAGTCTGAACAAAAAAAATAGCGGTTTCTGCCTAGACGGCGTTCAAATGTGGGAATGCTACTATCAAATCTACTTCCACGGATATAAATAAAAATGCATGCAAATTGTGGTTAGATGCAGACCCACTTGGACATGCATATGTACTCGTATGCATTATGGAAATGGTAATCATCTTTTAGTATACAATTGTTTTGACTATTCATACATGACATGTTGTTGAAAGATTTCAACGATCAAATAACACAGTTTGCTTATTTTCATGAAGTTTTGAAATTTTTTAAATTATTGTCTAAAAATATTATTAAGCTTATAGACCCTCAATTTGATACAGTCCCAAAACAACTTAAGACATCACACTGATATTACCCATTCTTTGAAAATTATACTGGGACTATTGCTGATATACTTGTATTTGCACATGTGCCTACTTCAAAAATGCGATTGTAGGTCGGATGTAAATGCATTGCTATGTACAATATTATGGATATGTGCATGTGTGGTATTTACGGGCAATGTGGAAAGGAACTTCATACAGTGCTAAAGTTTTTCATTCAGTTTTAAATAGTAAAAATTTGAATTGTTCTCATCGACCACTAGGAATATATCATTTAGTTAACTCAAGGTATCCACTAATGGATGTGAACTTACCTCCTTACTGCAATGTTAGATGTCATATTCTAGAATTTAATAAAACGCATAACTAACCAAAGACCGAAAATGAAATTTTCAACATATACTAATATACCGTTGTTCTTAATGCATAATCAATAGCTTGTCTACTTGGTTGGCTTATCCATACCAGTGCACGACACGTACCATATACACATGCACGTGTCGTAGAAAGGTGATAGAATATGAAAATTTGAACAGTATTTTCTTTTCGAAATTGGATACTTCAGTGGCGCAGTACATATGTCTAGTGGTTCTAATCACAGCAGGCATAACTCGAATCTGCGACCTGCGCGTCCAACCACTGAGAAAGTGTTGCTGGACAGAAACGGTATTTATGTAACTTTGATGATAATAAATACCGATACGATCAATTTTCTTTATCTATATGGTAGAAATGTATAGCTGTATTGAAACCATTTCACGACTCCATAGTTGAAATCGGATGTTTTAGTTAAAATCGACGACAATAACCCGTTTTTCGTTTTCTTTTCATCAATGTGTTTACAGAATGTGGGGAATGGAGAAACTAGCGTACAGAGACGGAAAGACCGGAATCAGACGCGATTGAAAATACGCCATTCAACCACGAAACGCGTACTCAGTCGGTGTCCACTTATCAGAAGATTTCATAGGCAACACCTCTCACAAAACAGAAGGGAAGATCATGTACTATCACTACCATGGCACAATCGCCAATCGTAAAGAACCATGCAGAGAGTTCATCAACTCTACTCAGTTTTTGTCAGAGAAAACTCCTTATGTCAGAGACGAAACCATGAGAAGGCTCGCGAATTCAGTCAAGGTTTTTGAGCTGAAGAGCATCGGCACAAGGTTGATGCGAACAAGGCAATAATGTACGTACGTTACTTTATCATCATCATCATCTTCTTCTTATTCTTCCTTTTTTTTAATGAAGTTATTGAAATTAAGGTCTGTATTCTTCCTTCCTTTGCAGTAGACAATGATAGGAGTTATAGAAATATTCATGTGGATGTTAATACAAGACAAGAAGATTCTTCTATTCATTTCTTATATATAAACAAAAAAACGTGAAGACTTTGTTCCTCTGTTGTTCCAAAATATTACACTACAATTTGATTTATTTTGTGTTAAAATATGGGTAGAATTTGATTACAGAACAGATTGGTGGCCCAAAGAGTGATGGCTAGAAATGAAAGATCAAAATTTTTAAGGGACCACATTGCAAAAATAAATAAATAATAGGGAGGAAACATGTCGAAAACAGAGTTGTGGTATGAGTTGGTTTTCGTGTCTTTTTATTCATGTAGCAATAATTGGTAGGTAGAGTTACTAGTCGGTGATCTGCGTCGGTGGCCTTGAACAACTAATTTTATTTGTATAAAACATGGTTGTACTTGTAACTGTGCTCTGGTACAGGTTTTAAAGGTGTATGATATAATATTGTTTTTTTTATCATGGAGTAATTTAATGCAGATATGGGGTAATTTAATGTTGATTTATCTGAATTTTTTGCAAGTATTTAATTGTCACTTTATGAGAATCAAAGACTAGAATAATAATAATAAATGATGCAAGTATTTAATTGCACGACGAACAACCATCGACCAATACAACCATCGACCAATGTCATTTTCTTTGACCATCAACTATCGAACTACTATTGTTTGGTGATTGATCGCCGTGAAAAATTGTGTTGATCGGCAATTGTTCGTCGTGCAAAAAAGAATCGAAAATGATGTATTTTGATAGCCCCTTAAAAAATTTGGTATTAGAAAGAAAATATTGTAAAAATTTATGGTACTTTTTAGCAATAATGTTAGCAAGAGGAAAATGAGATGTCATTAGCAACACATTATATCAATTTTGTTTTTCAAATTTTCAATTTAGTTTATTCTTTGTCTACAATTTTTCTTTTTAAAAACCTCATATTTCAATCTATTGCATGATTTCAATCTGTTTCAAAATCTCAAATCTAAAAAATATCATGGTTTCCACCTTTCTCAAAGGTAAATATAATATAATAGTTTAGGTCTTTCAATTTTTTGATTTTTCCCACATGTAAACAATTTTTTTTCAATGTTTAGTCACTTTTAGTTTCTAAGTGACTATATTTATGAAATTTTTTATTTTGTATTGGATTAAGGTTGCTTTCTAGTTTAACTTAATCCCATATTTTCAAAATATAACTTCGTTAAATCATGTTGTATTGATCGTATTGGCATTATCAAAATATTCTTTTGACAATCTAAAATCATCTTCAAGCAAACGGAATTAACAAAGATGCGTCGTTAAGGAGTCAATTTCATTGGGAAGCCTAATACAGTAAAATGAGACACAGGGTACTATTCACACAGAATTAATAGTGGGTACCATTTATACACAATTATTAGTTTACTACAAATTTATATCATTCTTTAATTGTTTTGGTGCAAACTGAATTAATCACGGGATCTAAATAAAAATAATACACTAGCAGCAAATGTGAGAAACCCTAAGTGGTGAAACTATCAATTCACCTATGTGTTTAGACATATATATAATTTAGTTAATTTGGAATCTTGATAACATGTTATAAGACTTAAAAATTTGACTTTCATAACGTATTTTTTCACACTGCATTACTCATCAATATTGGACTTTAGAAAGATGAAGAAGTGAGTGAAGAACTATTGTGTAATCAAATATAGAACATAACAATTATGGAACCATGAGAAAACAAGAGAAAAAACGATTGGGTATGGAATACCATCTATCGGTACCAATCGTTAAGCCTTGGTTGGTATCGATCGATTTGGTTCATGGATTTTGGTCTATAAATGATTGAGATAGTTCTAGAGTTAAAGGAAGCACATTTCTGCAAAGCCAAAAGAATCTATCAACAAGCTGATTGGAAGAATATTACTAAGCCTGAGTGATCGGTACTGATTGATGGACATAGATTGGTACTGAGCGATCAGAACTCAACCATTCTGATTGAGTCTACCTTGGCCTATTCTTCAACCTAGATTTGTGGATCTCGATCTAATCTTTCACTGCTGAATATTTGGGTATATTTTGGATAATCTTGAGAGTCTAGGAGCCTTAATTGCATCTATAAATACCGGCCTTACATCGTTGGAATGAGGATGAATTCTATTTTTTTACTAAGGGGAGACTCCACTAGATTTCTAAATCAGAACTATCTTAGGTTTTGAATTTAATAATTGTAATCACTTTGGAAACTAGTGGAAAACAACAATAATAATATATTAAAGTGGACGTAAGTATAGTGAAGCGCTATGAATCTTACGTTCTCCTTTTACTTGCTTTCCCGTTGCAATTTTTTGTCATATTCTAATCTGAAATCTAAATAGGTTGAACTTTACTCAAATGAATTAAATGTCATAATCCACATACAAACCAAAATTAGCAATCACATCCAAGATTGTTGGTTCTTCATGAGCTCTAGATCAATTTTTTAGTTAACATTTTTTGTTGTTTTAACTTAGAACATATAGAACTCAGGCAAGATATCTCTATATACTTAGATTTGATTAACGTCCTCCAGGAGATCATAGCAATGGGCCCAAAGATCCCTTGCTATTTTGTTGTCACAATACAACCATATAGGTTGCATACATGGATAGCTAAGATCTTGTAGAAGTCTTATCCATAATGCCTCACAGACCGCTAATGCCATTCCTCTGTATTCTGCTTCGGCACTAGAGCATGCAGACATACTGTTTTTTACTTCTCCATGTAACAAGTTTACCTTCAACAAAGGTAAAGTATCCTAAAGTAGATTTTCGGTTATCTATTGAAACTGCCCAATCATCATATGTATATACTTCAGTGCTCAAAAAATTTCTAGTTCTTAAGAACAGAATTTCCTTTCCTGGAGTAAAACTTTAAATACCTCAAGCTATGAATTACCGCATGCATGTGTTGCTCTTTAGGATTAATGCATAAATTGACTAACAACGCTTAGAGCATAGGCCAGATCAGGTCATGTGTGAGCCAGTTACATCAACCTTCTGACAAGTCTTTGATATCTCCTTTTGTCAACATGTACTTGATCATCTTTAATACCCAATTTTTATTCCTTCTTCTAGTGCAGTATCTATTGGTTGACATGCTGACATACCAGTTTCCTGTAACAAGTCTGAGACATATTTCTTTGAGATAAGAAGATTCCTTTACCAGAGCGAGACACTTCTATCCCAAGAAAATATTTTAACGGGCCTAAGCCTTTCATTTCATATTCTCTGGACAAGTACTCATGTAGGGCATTTCTTTCTTCTGGATCATTTCCCGTGACAATCATATCATCTACATAATCAATGAGTGTGATAACCTTTCCTTGTTTTTTCTTTAGGAATAAAGTATGATCGGAGTTGCTTTGTGTGTAACCAACTACTTTCATAGCAATGGTGAATCTTCCAAACCATGCTCTTGGGGGTTGTTTAATCCATATAGCGATTTATGCTATTTACATACCTTTAGATCCTATTTCTCTTCTATCTTATAGCCTGGTGGGAGTTTCATGTAGACTTCTTCAGACAATTTTCCATGTAAAAAGGCAGTATTCATGTCAAATTGTTGTAACGGCCAATCCAAGTTGGTAGCTGAAGAAAGCAAAGCTCGCACCATATTTATTTTGGCTACAGGTGCAAAAGTCTGATTGTAATCAATCCCATAAGTTTATTTATACCCTTTGGCTACAAGTCTTGCCTTAAAGCTTTCTATTGTGCCATTAGCTTTATATTTCACGGTCTAAATCCAGGGGCATTCGATAGTGTTTTCCCCCAAGGGGATTCACAAGTTCCCAAGTTTTTTTTTTAAGTACTTCATTTCTTCATCCAATTCATCTTTCCACCTACGGTTGGTTAAGACTTGCTACACATTGTTTGGAATAGATGCAGTAGATAATTGATTTATCAGTGCTTTATTTGATAGGGTAACATCTTTGGACATGGTGCATGGACATTCTCAACAAGTGGTTGGTGTGGTACACTAAGCGCATGAGTGGTTTACTCTAGCTCTAGTTAGGGTACGGATGTGCCGGTGCTGTGATTTCTTAGTATTAGAATTTGTATCAAAGAATGAAATAGAAAGCTTTATTATTTGATTGTAATTGTACAGAGAGAGTTTTTGTACAAACTGATGATAATGAGATTGAATGATAATAGTTACAATAGTCTTTACATTATATAACAGACTTGAAGGGCTTTGGGCTGCAGAACAGGCCCACATCTCATTTGGCAGATAAAATATATACAATCTGCTCTCTTTTATATGAATGGATACGATATTTCAGATCCATATTCTCTTATTACCCCTCAAACCCTACGGCGACTAGGGTTTGCAGCGATTCTTGTCTGAAACTTCTTAAGCCATAAAATCGAGAGATGAAGGAGATAGATCTGGAATTTAGCTGGAGTACTGGTCAATTGTCGTCAGAAGATGGCAATTGATTAGGGATTCAGCAGAGATTTAACATGAGTTCGAAAATTATGGCTTTCAAAGAGTAAAAGTTGATGACTTTGAGGTTCTTTAGTTCTCTCGACAGCAGAAGAGCTATAAGCAGCTTTAGTGTTGATTTGAAGCTTGCTTGTGGAATTCAACATGGCGGTTCATATGCTTCTGGTGTGTGAATCGTCATCAGTGTTGCTAACTTTCAGTCTTTCTCTGAATCGATTAAAGTTGTTCTTTGAGAGGGGCTTTGTCAGGATATCAGCTGTTTGGTAAGTGGAAGGTACGTGATTTACGTGTAGTTTTCCTTTTGCAACTTGTTCACGAACAAAGTAGATGTCTAGTTCTACATGTTTCGTTCTTGAGTGTAGAACTGGATTGGCAGTTAGATGCACGGCACTCTGATTATCACACCAAATAGTTGTCTTGTTATCAGTTTTGACATGTAACTCCCCAAGTAGAGATTCAATCCACATGACCTCTGCTGTAGCATTTGCGACACTTCTAAATTCTGCTTCAGTACTTGACCTTGATACGGTAGATTGTTTTTTAGAGCACCATGACACAGGATTATTACCCAAGTATATACAGTACCCAGTTGTAGATTTTCTGTCATCTGGATCATTAGCCCAGTCGGAGTCTGCATATCCATTGATGCTAATTGACTTACTTGCCTCTAATATTAACCTATAGTTGAGAGTTCCTTTGAGGTATCTTAGTATCCTCTTAACTGCTTTCCAGTGGATGTCTGTTGGATTTTGCATAAACTGACTTGCTTTATTCACACTATATGCAATGTCTGGCCTGGTAATAGTTGCGTATTGAAGTGCTCCAACAACACTTCTGTATTATCTGTCATTAAGTAATGCTTCTCCTTTGTATTTAGACAAATGTAAGTTGCTGACCATGGGTGTTGAAATGGGATTGGCTTCATGCATCTTTGCTTTATGTAGAATCTCTGTTATGTATTTCTTTTGACTGAGGTGGACTTTTGCATTTGTAGATCTCCTGACCTCTATCCCCAGAAAATAAGTTAAATTGCCGAGATCCTTGATGCTAAATTCCTGATTGAGATGTTGTATTAAATTGTTGATTTCCTGCTCATTGTTACCTGTAATAATAAAGTCATCAACGTATATTAGTACAAATATTGTTATGTCTTTGTTGATTTTTGTAAATAGTGAACTGTCTGACTTGGTTAAATGATAACCAAGTCTGATCATTGTTTCCTTTATTTTTTCAAACCACACTCTTGGTGCTTGCTTCAAACCATAAATTGCTTTGTGTAGTTTGCACACATGATTTTCCTTTCCACTCTGTTTGAAGCCTTGGGGCTGTTCCATGTACACCTGTTCCTGTAAAATACCATTTAAAAAGGCATTATTTACATCAAGTTGTCTGATGGTCCAATTTCTATGTAAGACTATAGCAATAACAATTCTTATAGTAGTTAGCTTCACAACAGGTGAGAATGTTTCTGTGAAATCAAAACCACTCTGTTGTGAGTAGTCCTTAGCCACTAATCTTGCCTTATACTTAGAAATTGTACCATCAGCATTCTTCTTTAATTTATAGGTCCATTTACACCCAATGATATTTTTATCCTTTGGTTTGAGAACAAGATCCCATGTCTTGTTCTTCATTAATGCATGATATTCTTCATCCATAGCATTTTTCCAGTTTTCATCTTGTATGGCTTGATCATATGTAGTTGGCTCCTCTGTATTTAAGACAGTATGATAAGTTTTTGGTTTAAAGATGCCACTCTTAGATCTGGTTATCATATGATGACTTGCTCTGTCAGTGATTTGCTGTTGGATGACTCTTTCATCTTCAGACTGCATGTTTGACTCTGTATTTTGCCTGTTGTTTTGAGTCTGATGTGAAGTCAGTGGTTCAGTAGCTCTTTGTTGTGAGTCTTGCTCAGGTATATTTGTTGAACTTGTCTGATCATTTGCTGCATCACTTTCAATGTTGAAGTCTGTTCTTTGAGAATCTGAGCAGACTGCTTCATGATTGATTGTTTCTTGAGTTGACTTAGCTGAACCCTGAATTATCTCAACAGATGGAATAGATACAGATGGTATAGATTCTCTTGCATTATACACTTTACTATTTACTTTAATGTTTGCCTCTCTAAAGGGAAATACAGTTTCATTGAATACTACATGTCTAGAAATAAATATTCTTCCACTATTGTCTAGACATTTATATCCCTTTTTATTGCTAGCATAACCTATGAAAGTACATGGGGATGATCTGAAATCTAGTTTATGTTTATTATAAGGTCTAATGTATGGAAAGCATAGACACCCAAATACTTTAAGACTATGATAGTCTGGACTAGTGTTAGTTAATATCTCTATTGGACTTTTTAGCTTTAGAACTTTTGAGGGCAGTTTGTTGATTAAATAGACTGCTGTAGCAAATGCATCTGGCCAAAATTTCTTTGGCATAGATGCCTGTGCTAGGAGAGTGAGACCAGTTTCAACGATCTGCCTGTGTCTCCTCTCCACTAGTCCATTTTGCTCTGAAGTGTATGGGCAGGTTGTTCTATGATTGATTCCCCTTTTTTAAAAATACTCCTTTAATGGCAGATATTCAGTACCACCATCTATTTGCATGATTTTGATTCTGCAGTTAGTTTGATTTTCAGCTTGTGCTATAAACTGCATAACTGCATTGTGAGTTTCACTCTTAGATTTCAAAAAGTATATCCATACATACCTAGAAAAAGTATCCACAAAAGATACATAATACTTATATCCATAATCAGCATGAATTGGGGCAGGTCCCCATAAGTCAGTTGTAACTAATTCAAGAGGCTTACTATACTGAGTTTTACTGAAAAAGGTAATTTATGACTCTTACCCATTTGACAATAAGTACAAATATATGTTAATGATATATCATTGAAAGAAATGTTGTTTTTATTCATTACATGCTTGACAATATTGACATTTGGATGCCCAAGTTTACAGTGCCATTTGTCAAACATTTCATTCATTTCTTGCAGTTTGAATTTAGAGTTATTACACCACTTTCTCTTAATGACAGAGTTTCTTGAGTTATCCACTTTGAACTTGTACAGTCCTTTACACTGTTTACCCTGCGAAAGTACTTCCTTAGTTAGAATGTCCCTAACTAAGCAGTTATGTGGATAGAACTCAAAATATACTCTGTTATCTTTCGCAAATTGCGACACACTAAGTAAGTTTTTCTTAATATGTTGGACTCGTAATAGATTATTCAAGTATAATTGTTTTCTTCCCATGATATAAGACTTACCTGTGTGTGTAATTGCAATAGACTTGCCATTACCCATGTGAATAGAATTCATACCTCTGTATTCCTTGCTTCCAAGATTTAAGTTGCTCAAGTTATTTGTGATGTGATTAGTTGCACCTGAGTCAGGATACCAATCTTCATCTTGAGTGTGATCTGATCTTGTATTTTCAGTTTGAGAACTCTTCACCTCTGATTGGTTGGTTGATTCAGGCTGTAGATGTACCATATTTGCACTGTAGTTTGTATTTCTTTGTGCATTTTGTCCCTGTCTAGGCACATAATTGAGATTTAGCCTGAAATAGCATTTTGCAGCTGTATGGCCAACTTTCTCACAGATTTGGCACTTTGGCTTGTTGTTATTATTATTATTCCATCTGCCTCTTCCCCTTGATCTGTTAGAAGGACCACCTCTTTGAGTATATTGTTCTCCTCTGTCGTTGTTTTGACTTTTGCCTTTGTGACTAGATGCAAAGTTGACAGATAGATCATTTTCTTGAGGTTTATTGATGTCAATTCTTGCCTCATGAGATAGTAAAACAGAATGTACATCTTCAATAGATGGCAGATTTCTCTGAGAAGTTAGAACTGCTACCACTGCTTCATATTCATCACTGAGTCCATTGAGTATTGTCATGATTTGTTCTGAATCAGATACCTTTAGATTAGCAGCCTCTAATGCATCGCAAATTCCCTTAATCTTGAACAGGTATTCTCTCATGCTAAGACTTTCCTTTTTCATGTTGTGAAGTTGCCTTTTATAGAACAGTACCTTTGCTGCTGACTGAGAATTAAACACTCTTTCAATTGTAGACCATATCTCATATGCTGTTTTGCAGCCTAGTACATGAGTAAGGAGATTTGTATTTATAGATGACAAAAGCCAAGAACATATTAATCTGTCTTGTCTATAATGATTAACATAATCTTCATTACTGATCATTTTGTTTTGTTGATCAGCAATAAACATTGGTGGGACAGATATGGTTTCTTGAATGTATTCTTCAAGGCCATATCCCTGAAGAGTTGTTTCAACCTGTAATCTCCACAGAAGATAGTTATCTTCACTGAGTCGAACTGTTACAAGTTGACTTTGAGGGCTGACAGTGGTTTTAACCAGTTTCTCAACATTTGATGCAGTGTGTTGCAATTCACTGCCATTGGTAGGAGCTGACGAATTTGATTCATCCCCCATGATGATTCTTGAGTTCTTTTCAGAACAAGTGTAGATCAACAAGAAACAAGAAACAGTGAATCCTTAAAGGAAGAGTGCAGAATCAAGATTCTTACCAAAGTTTCTCTCAGGTTAGATGCAACCAGAAAGAGAGATTCAAGTGATGATGATTAGTCTGATGATCTCTCTTATCTCAGGATGGAACTTTCCTTAATTCCGATTGCTTGTTGATTTGGCTTCTTGATTCTGTTTTCTTTTCTGAATTTTGATTTTCTGTTTCTTTGACTCTGATTCCTCCTTGTGCAGCCAGAATCTTGTAAAAGACTGGCAAGGCAGATGTGATAATCAGGGTCACCCTCTCAAATGATGAATCTTAATCTGATGAGAGGTGAATATGAATCTTTCCTCTGTTATTGGATCTTTCAATGCTGTTAGGCACTCTGCTCTGATACCATATTAGAATTTGTATCAAAGAATGAAATAGAAAGCTTTATTATTTGATTGTAATTGTACAGAGAGAGTTTTTGTACAAACTGGTGATAATGAGATTGAATGATAATAGTTACAATAGTCTTTACATCATATAACAGACTTGAAGGGCTTTGGGCTACAGAACAGGCCCACATCTCATTTGGCAGATAAAATACAATCTGCTCTCTTTTATATGAATGGATACGATATTTCAGATCCATATTCTCTTACTTAGTGATTATCACCACTTTGCTCACGGGATATCCCACTTATTTCCAATTCACATGTTGTTTCACTCTCAAGTTCCACTTGAGAGGCATTATCACTTAGTTCCAAGTTTATATCACTTTTCACTAATTGACTCTCATTAGAACTTGAGTTAGGAAAATCATAATTCAGAGTATGAATTTCCGCATGACACTCCCCCTAAACTTCAAACTCAGGTGAGAGGTATATCAATGTTCATGAAATACCATATCCATTGTGACATACATCTGTTGTATGGGTGGATGATAGCATCGATATCCCTTCTGGTGAGTTCCATAGCCAACAAAGACACAACGTAACGCACGAGGGGATAACTTGGGTCGTTGATGTCCTGGAATGTGAAATAAGCAATACATCCAAACACTCATGGCGGAAAATTTGGTATTGTTGGTAAAACAATAGCTTCAGTGAGAGTTTGGAGTGGTGTTCGAATATTTATGGAGCTAGATGGTACATGGTTGATTAGATACACAACAGTTGTAAGGGCTTCTCCTCAGTAGGATAACAGCATGCATGCTTTTATCAACAAAGCTTGCATAACCTTAAGAAAATGGCGATTCTTTCGTTCAGCTACTCCATTTTGTTGTGGTGTATTAGGACAAGTGGTTTGATGAACAAGTCCATGATTGTCCAAATACTTTTGAAATACTGAACTATGATATTCCCCTCCATTGTCACTACGGAGACTTAGATTTGAGCATGATACTGGTTTTGAATACGTTAATGGAAAAACTGAAACAATAAGCTCACTTCAGCTGTAGTTTCATCAAATAAACCTAAGTCATTCATGTGCAATCATTAATAAAAGTAACAAACCAACGAGATCCTCCTAAAGTGGGAATTTTAGAAGGTCCTCGAACATCAGAATGAATAATCATAAAGAACACTGGACTTCTATTTAAAGTTAACGAAAAAGAAGAAAATTGACTTTTTGCCAGTTCACACACTTCATAACAAAATATAGAAACATCAAGTTGAGTAAATAAGCTTAACAACAAAAATTTTAAATAACCAAAAGAAGCATGACCGAAGCATCGGTGGTGTAACTAGATTTCCGTTCTCCTTTTTTCCTTCTCGGGATCTTTTACTGCTAAGGCTTGATGTAATTTGGCCGAATGGATTGTCTCCAAGTTTAAATGATACAACTTTCCATGCTTAATACCACAACCAATCATCTTTTTTGTCTGTATATCCTTAAACACACAATGGTTAGGCCAAAAAAATAAGACAAGATAAAGCAGCAGTTATTTGCAAAATCGACAACAAGTTATAATTTAATGATGGAACAACCATTGAATCTAAATGTAGATTATTTGAAAATGTCATGGACCCTTTCCTGGTTATAGGGATGGTGTCACCTTCGGCATTGTAAGTTTTTCACTTTCAGCTATATGCATTTCCATCAATTGTGACCAGACATCATAATTTGATTCAGTGAGAAGAATACCGACATTAAACGCACATTCGGACGAAATAATCACAAGGGTTGATTGCTTCTCATTTATTTTCCTCTTTTTTTTTCCTCCCTCTCTCTTCACAGATCGAACCCTAGCTCTGATACCATATTAAAAATAGGAGAGTCCTTGTTATTCATTTTTTTATTCATTACTTTTTGAATTGTACAAATGCTCTTATTTATGGCTTTTACATAATGCTTGGTAAAGGAAACAAATCACATAATTATAATTAAAAATCTCTGTATAATCATATGCCTGATCAGTTGGCCAATTTTGATGATTTGGTCAACTATTGCACATCCTAAAATCATGACATAATCTTCAACAAAGAACCCATCCTTCCTTCGTTAAACAATCTTTTTTAGTGTCTCTTCAAACGCATATTTCGTTTAACACAAGAATGCATCTATAGTCTCATATAGATCCATTAATGTATGAATTTTTTTTTAAATACATGGTCATCTCCAACATAATTCCCACATCATCATCTTTACAAAACTAAGCATGAAAATTGCTCATTGAATAAGAATATAACATGATATTTTATGAAACTTGTAACAAATATTTCGTATTTTACGACAGTACGCTTCTACCACATTTGATCAAACATGTACAGACAAAACAAGAATGTAAAATGGATAAACTTTCAAGAACTAAATCAATACAACACAAAAATACATTACAACTCCAAGAAACCACTAAAATAAACAAATACGACAAAACTGTAGTAAGAAGATAAACTAACGGTGGAGAAATTGGTGATGAAAAAAGAGCAAATGGGTCCATTCTGAATTCTTCTATGAAGAGCAAGCCAAAATAAATGCATTTGTTCATCTAATATCAGATGTAATGATTAAATTAAATTAAGTAAAGAACATCACATAGAACTTTTAAACTAATTAAAGTAACAACGACGAACAGTACAAAAAAATTATTGCTTCTTTCTTTGAATCGGTTATTATGATTTTCTGATCCTGAAATGGCGATTTCGCCTAAGCACGAAGTCTCACTTAAGACAATGCACAATTTTTAAAGAAGTTGATACAATTTAATTTGTGGTGAGAGAGAAAAATATGGCGATGGGGTGAAATGTGAATGGAACAGCTAAGTGCGGATGGATGGACATTGTGAATAGTTGGGAATGTATGATTGTAAAATTATTCCACCTTGAAGTTAAAAGTCAAATTTTCGCCAACCATCAAGTCTACCTGATAATATAAACTATATTTAAAAATGAGCTAGGTTCAATAACCTCTTTTATTTAGCAGCATTTTATAGCCTCAATATTAGCCATGACTTTTTGTTTAAATGTTTATTGTTGATAGAGTTGGAATATGTCCTGGGACAATTATGTAATTTGTTTCATACATCTAACTTGTTGACCAATCTTGTTCGAAAAAAATGTATTTTCTTTCTATTATATACTTGATGTAATGTGGTTATATTAATTAATCAATTAATTAAAAGTATATTTAATAGGAAATCCATAAACGGTATGTTTTGTGATATTAGTTACAAAATGTTGTAACCGTGAGTAATTTATCACAATGAAACAAATATACCATTTTAAATGTTTCTAGTCAAGATGCACCAAGACTGTATATCGATGTATCCATTGAGATTATAGTACATAATGCTCTCCAAATGTTGGACAGTGTATTACTCGTCACCAAGGGGTTACATACTGACAGTTATTGAATAACTATGAAATGACTCACTCAATAGTTTTCTATTAGTTAATAAAAATAAGGTCGAGCAAAGAATATTGATGTGACTAATTTACACAGTTCTCTCGATTTAAGAATATTGTTGATCTTCAATGTGGAAGCTCTACTTGATTATAGTTAAATCGTGGCACGACGTCTATCGAACGATTATAGTTGGATCGAGTGGAAGCATTGGAAGTGAAACACTATTCAAGAGAGGATCTGTCTCCTCAGTTATATGAGATTGGTATCACAGTCAACAGAAGTCAACTCAAAGTCAAAGTCTCTCGCCAGAGCATATTGGTTAATAATAATTGTTATTATTGATCAAGGACTTTGTATTTGGACTATAAAGTTGAATGTGGATGGTATTAGAATTTCGACCATTACCGAATTCCATAAATCCAAAGTGATGTAGTTTTGACGAAGAGAATTAGTGTATATAATTCTCACTATTAGGTCCAGCTTATAATAAGTAAAATTGAATTTTACCATAAGATATGTAAGTGATAAATTCAATCAAAGTGTCGCACCACCTGCTAAGGAAGTGTGAACGTTAATATTCGAATAGTCCAATATTAATCGCTGATTGAATTTACATCTTTGAGTCACACAACCGTAATGATGAATTCTCTGAAAAACCATATGATTTAATTAATTTACTAAATGCTAAAAATTGATTAAATTAATTAATATTTGAGAAATATTAGTTATTATTTATTTGATGTTTGGAAGCTTTTTATAATTATTTTAATGCATTTATAAAAGTTATATTTGTGTGCTTTGATGTACGATATCGATGTAATTTAAAGATAATTGCATGAAATAATTTATGGAAATTTTAGGTCATTTGATGATATGATTTATGGAAATTTTATGTCATTCGATGACATGATTTGTGGAAATTTTATGTCATTTGATGACATACGTGTAAAGAAAGGATTGGAGAGAGAAACAATTAAGGAAATTAATTAGGGAAATTTTAATTAAAGAATGGAAAAAGTTTTATTCTTTCAAATAAAATATATTCTTTAATTCACTCTCTACGTATAATTCATTCTTTCTCATTAATTCTTTTTCTTTCTCTAGTCCTAGCTTTTCAGGGCAAAAAATAAAAAAAATCAAATTTCCAAAATCTTTCAAATCCAAATAAAAACATTAAATAGAATAAAACAAAAATGGTTCATCCATCTCTTATAAGGATAGGATGGAGATCTTGAAGTTCAAAGGAGATATCATCGTTCAAGGTGTGATTTGTAGGCAACATCCTAAGGGGGATTCATTTTCAATGTGTATTTCAAGGCTTTGGGTAATAAGATCCTTGGAAAATCCAAAGGCCGATTTCTAAATCTGGGAGTTTTGATTCATCATTCAAAGTGTGATTTATTGGCAACATCTAAAGGTAATCTTTAATTTAATTCACCTATATATTCATATGATTAATATAATTAGATATTCTATGATTCACTTCATGTTATAATTTTCATCTTACAATGTGAAAATTAAATATGTCTTATGCTTAGTTTGATTAAATCATATTTATTGTATTATTTTTTATTTAGATCTATGTTTGTTCATCAATTCCTTTTAATACATGTTTATGATAAATTGACATGTTTTGATTCTCATATTACTTCTAATAAATTATCTTCATTCTCTTTATTGTTTAGATCTGTAAATTCTAATCACAAATTTACACATGTCTGCCTTATTCAAATCTCTTTTAATATTTTAAAAACTTATGAAATTGAAAACTGAAATTGGATAAGATTTTATGTGTACAACGATATAAAATTCACTTATTCAATTGCTAATGAATTACATATATGTTAAGTTGTCTACCATTCCTTGAAATTGATCTTATTCATATGTTAAATTCGTGTGTACAATTGTTTCAATATTTATTTCTTTAAAAGGGAAAACTTTGATTTAAAATTATTGAATGGACTTTAGTGCAAATTATAGTTCTTTGTTTTTTTCTATATTTAATGTTTCATGTAAAATTTAAAATATTGTTTCATTCCTAAATTAAAAGTTTAATGAAAATTGTTAACTTTAAAACCAAAAACCTTTTATAAAAAAGTATATATATAAAATATCATATGCTACAATGCTTACAAATTATGTTGTTCAGATCTAAATTATTGAATTGTTATTATCATATATATATATATATATATATATATAATATAAATGTTTAGTTTAATTCAAACTTGAACAAAGATTATGAGCAATAATGTAACATTTTTGTTTTTAAACCTTTCTTAATTGAAATCATATCTATTAATGTTAATATTGGACTTCAAATTATTTAAAACAAATGATAGTTTTCAATTTATATGTATGTATGTATGTATAATTATTATGAATGTATGCATATATTTCATTAATAAAATTTAGATAACATAGGCGTGTGTAAATTTGATTGCTAAGTAGTAAATGTTATTTAATATATTAATTGTTACAATTAAATAGGGTAAGAAATGAATGGTTTTCTTTCTTTTATATTCTACCATATCGTCTCTCTATTAATTGAATAGGGTAAGAGAGGGAAAGAAATAAAATGTTTTCCTTCTTTCATATTCTATCATATTTCTCTTTATTAATTGAATAGAGTAAGAGAGAGAAACAAATAGTCCATTTCTCTTTATTCATTTGTACATATTTCATTTATACATTAGTTGTATACTGCACTTACACTTCACATAAATTAATGTATTCGATACATTCATTGTAATACCTATAGGTTGAAATTAAATTTAAAATTCTTTTTTTCCAATTAAAATAAAATATTGATTTTATTCAAAAGAAATTTGGAAAAGTTCTTACGTATATTCAGACTTCATTGACCCAATAAAAAATACAAAATGGTAAAACTTTTGAAATTCACACATTTCTTCCACTGCGGGCTGGTCCAATTCCAATAGTTCTTTCTCTCTCTTATCACACGAACCAAATATTTAAATATTAACGTGTGGCTAATATCAATGTTTAGAAATAATGCTAAATAAATGATGCTATTGGTCCTAGCACTTTAAGAATTAGGCGTAATTATGAAACCAAACAAAAGCTTTGTACACACACCTTCTCTAAGAAATTTGTATCTATGTATCATTGTTAAGGGAATAAATTTATTTAAGGGAACATTTGACATACATTCTTAATAGGTTTGAAAATACACAAAACATCCATCTGTTTTAATTATAAGTTTCTCATCCTTATTTTTAAACGCGACAAAAAGATTTTCCTAAATACCCTTATGTCTTCTCCGAACAAAACTCAAAACCCTTCAAATTCTTTTCATCGATTAACATCTTAAAAAAGAAAACCCTAATCGCCTGAATTATAAATCGAAATTAGTTGCTACTTCAAAAATAGATGTCCGAATCGAGTCCAGAACTGAAGAAAGTTGAGATTCAGAAAATGAAAACAACACAAATCAGAAAATCGAAGGATGTCTATAAAAAATTTCGTCATTTCGATTTTTATTCTATTTTAATAACTAAATTTGATAAAATTTGCAGATATTTGTTAGAAAGGCTAAAAAACATTCACATACAAACAATATTATGCCTAATTTAATGCATCGAAATAGTTACATGAAAATTTAAACATATTTTCCCAAATTAATATACAATATTCTGAATTAATATAGAATTTTCTGCAAATTGTTTACAGTAGTAGAAGTTTTATATAACTCCACTCTTCTATGCAATTATATGCAATAATTGCAGCCATATATGCGACAATATTTAGTATTTGCAAACAAATCTGCAATTATTGCAAATCAGCATTGTGGTACAATTTTTGCAGTCAAATCTCCAAATATTGAAAATAAATGCATAAAACACTGCAAAAATATTATTGACAATTACAGTGAAGCATCTAATTATACAAATAAAAATGTAAAAAAACTTCAGCAAATATTTTCTCATCTATATGCAGATATGTTGATTATTTCTAGTTTTTTTTTTTGAGTTCATGGGAAACCTTAAGATCATGGTATTCATTGATACTCACTTAAGTAAACCACGCCGTGTGTCTACCCCGCTTTTATTTAGTCATCGCACACGGATGCTTAACGTTGAAACTCCCACTGATGGTTTGGCGCTGGGATTCGAACCTGCCCGGACGCAGTCCTTTGGTTCCCATCTCCCAACCCCCAAACCAATCGAGCTACGAACGGCGGATGATTATTTCTAGTTATATGTAATTTTATTCAAAAGTTGCAGACATATATGCAATTATTATTATGAATAGTTGCATACATCTTTGCAATTACTATTAACAATTGCATTTTTAAATGTATTTCACTTATAAAGTTATGAATTGCACCATTTTTAAGTGCATGTCTGATATGCATCTTAAAATTACAGTAGTTATATGCAAATTTTAACAGCATATGAAATGTGCAATTAAAACATACAATTAAATGATGCAAATTTTAAGTGCATTTCACTTACGTAGTTAAAAGTCATAAAATTTTTATCATACTTGCAGACATATATGCAATTATTATGAATATAGTTGCATACATGTTTGCAATTATTTATGGATAACTGCATTTTTAACTGCATTTCACTTATGCAGTTATAGATTGCACCATTTTTAACCACATATCTGTTATGCAGTGAAAAATAGCACCTGTTAAATGCAATTTTTAACTACATATAACATATGCAGTTAAAACATACACTTGAATTATGCAAATTTTGAAGTGCATTTCACTTATGCGGTTAAAAATTCATAAGATTCTTATTATACTTGCATACATATCTAATATAAAGTTATGAATTGTATTATTTTTAACTGCATATATCATATGCAGTTAAAAATTGCAGCTGTTAAATGTGTTTTTTAACTGCATATATACTTGATATGCAGTTAATAAATACAGCTGTTAAATGCAAATTTTAATTGCATTTTACATATGCAGTTAAAACTAAAAAGATTAACTGCATTTTACAAATGCAAATTTTAATTGCATTTTTGATGCAGCGCATCCCATAAATCGCGAACGACATACCATGAATCGCGGCGAAACCCTAGGTTGCTCCAGCCTTATGTCGCTTCGCCTTGAGTCGCCTCCAGTAGGTCACGAACGACATCGCCTTGAGTCGCCTCCAGTAGGTCGCAAACGACATCGCCTTGAGTCGCCTCCAGTAGGTCGCGAACGAAGGTCACAAATGAGCATGTTTCTGATGTTGCAAGCCCTAGGTCGCTCCTGCCCTAAGTTGCGAGCAGAGCAGATTTTCCAGTAGGTCGTGAAGCCTAAGTCGCTTCTTCCTTAGGTCGCGTACGAATTCCAGTAGGTCGTGAAGTCTTATGTCGCTGTTTCTTAAGTCGCTCCTGGATGCTGCATTTCTTATGTCGCTCAGAATGATTGCTATGTCGTTTCTTCCAGTTAGGTCGCGAACTCCTTATGTCGCTCCAGTTAGGTCGCGAACTCCTTATGTCGCTGATTGCTATGCCGAAGATACTTAAGTCGTTTTTCTTAGGTCGTATATTGTTAAGTCATGTTATGTTGTAACCCGTTTGTTTGTTAAGTCGTTTGTACTGTTTATGATGTATTTTTCTTAAGTCGTGTGAAGTGTTGTAACGTGTGTTGAGTTGTAATTTCCTATAAATAGGGGTGTGTTGTCAATTGTAAAAGGAGTTGAATATTGAATAAAAATTGGTTTATGCTTTGTGCCACCATTAAAATTGGAAGTTAAGTGTTATCTCCTTTCTCCATCTTCGGATATTCGAGTGCGCTCGAATCAACGAACTTGAAGCCGATTCACGGAATCTCATGCACGAGATCAACGTCGAAGAATCGTAGATCTTCTAACACGGTATCGTGCGCGATCAACGTGTTGAAGATAGCTAGAATCCGGTATCTCGAGAGATCAACGGATTTGGGCACTTGGGTATCTTCAATTCATCGATACATTTTGTTTCATCGATTCATTTTCCGCGAATTCATCAATTCGTGAGTTGTTTGATCCTATAGGCTGCGTCATTTGGTATCAGAGCTTGGAGACGAACTTTTCCAAGTTCGTTGGGTGTGAAGTTTCAAGATTTGAAGTTTGTGTTTGGATTTATTGAAGATTTGACAATGCCTCCAAGAAGAGTTAATCGTCATCAGAATGTTGCAGATGTGTATCGAAGAGAAGATGCTGAACAAATGGAGCAACGAATTAGTGATAAATTCAATGAGAAGTTTGATGAGGGAATTGGTAGATTGGAAAGGCTCATGATGGATATGAATCAAACTCGACAAAGAGCATCACCAGGTTCAAATCAAGGTGGACATAGAATTTCGCCGTCAAATTCCGAGAGGAGAAGAATGTCACCACCATCGGATCGGGAAAGAAGAGAACCGTCAGTTTCGGGAGAAAGAGACGTGCGTGGTTGCAGAAATGTTGATGGTCAGAATCGGCATCGACATACGTCAGATTTGGAGGAATCCAGTGATAGTGGTAGTAGCTCTTGCCGAAACCGTGGCCAAGGGCGAAATCGAAATAGAGATTCCGAAGATGATCGTCGATGGGAGTCGGGGATGAAAACAGAGATTCCAGAATTCAAAGGGGGAATGCTAGCGGAAGAGTTTCTGGATTGGTTATCAAATGTTGAAGAAATTTTTGACTTCAAGGAAGTACCCGAGCATCGTAGAGTTAAGTTGGTTGCTACACGATTGAGGGGAAGAGCTATAGCATGGTGGTAACAAACTAAACTTACACGGGAAAGAATGGGAAAGTCGAAGATTGTTTCATGGGAAAAGATGAAGAAGTTGATGAAGGCTACTTTCTTGCCTTATAATTATCAGTCTCTTATGTATCAGCGCTTACAGAATTCGAGACAAGGGACAAAGTCGGTAAATGATTATGCAGATGAGTTTTATCAACTGATTGCTAGAAGCGAAATCATGGAAACGGAGGAACAGTTGACATCCAGATTTGTTGGAGGATTGAGAATGCAAATTCAGGATATGGTAAATATGTTTGATCCGAGATCCGTTGCTGAAGCACACCAGAAGGCTCTAGCTTGAGAGAAGCAAGGTAGAAGAGGAGGTGGTGCGTTTACAAGTTCGAGCAATCAGGTGAAGGAGGCTAGTAGCAATACTAATGTTTCCAAGGCTGTTAGTAAACCGGTTGTCAATGAAGCTGCTAAGACCAAGATCAACAACAATTTCAAGTATTATAACTGTCAGGAGTTTGGTCATAAGAGCAATGAATGCCCGA
This sequence comes from Allium fistulosum, assembly GCA_030737815.1. NCBI lineage: Eukaryota > Viridiplantae > Streptophyta > Magnoliopsida > Asparagales > Amaryllidaceae > Allium > Allium fistulosum. The sequence goes on from CM060904.1 coordinate 727,177,370, forward strand.
AACCTAAGAAGAGAGCGATGGTTGCTGAGGTTGAGGATGAGGAAGCAGAAGTAGAATGTTCCAATTCACCACAGGTTGAGGAGGAAGAAGAATTATTGACGGGAGACGAGGGATATTCTTTAATGATGAGGAGATCTTGCTTGACGCCAAAGCAGGAAGAGGAGACTAGTTGGTTGAGGAGTAATATTTTTCAGTCGACATGCACTATTTTGGGAAAAGTTTGTAAGTTTGTTATCGATGCAGGGAGTTGTGATAACATCATCTCTACAGAAGCCGTAAAGAAGTTGGCGTTAAAGACAGAGAAGCATCCCAAACCCTACAAATTGGCTTGGCTGAGGAAAGGTGGGGAAGTGAAGGTTGGTCGAAGAGCTTGTGTAACTTTTTCCATCGGAAAGAAGTATAAGGATGAAATTTGGTGTGACGTGGTGGATATGGATGTATGTCATTTCTTGTTGGGAAGACCGTGGCAGTTCGATAGAGCCGTGCAACACGATGGTAGGACTAACTGCTATAGTTTCATGTTCGATGACACTAGAATCACTTTAGTTCCTAAAAGGCGACAACAAAGTGAAAGCAAGTTGGAGGAAATCGAGGAACTAAAGACTCTGTTATCTTTGAAGGAATTTGTCAAAGAAGTAGAGGATAGCTATGAAGTATTTCTGTTGATTGGACGTGAAAGTAGTGAAGCGGTTGAAATTCCTGAGGAAGTTAAGCCAGTGTTGAAGGAATTTGAAGATGTGTTTCCTGAAGAATTACCAAAAGAGTTACCACCGTTGAGAGACATACAACACCAGATTGATCTTGTTCCGGGAGCTGTGTTACCACATAGACCACATTATAGAATGAGTCCAAAGGAGCACGAAGATTTGAGAAGGCAGGTGGAAGAGTTACTTGAATAAGGGCGCGTACAAGAAAGTTTAAGTCCTTGTGCAGTACCAGCCTTGTTAGTGCCAAAGAAGGATGGAACTTGGAGAATGTGTACAGATAGTCGAGCACTAAACAAGATTACGGTGAGGTACAGATTCTCGATGCCAAGATTGGACGACTTGTTAGATCAGTTGAGTGGAGCTGCTATCTTTTCAAAGATTGATCTGAAGAGTGTGTATCATCAGATTCGAGTTCGACCAGGTGATGAATGGAAGACAGCCTTCAAGACACGGGAGGGGTTGTATGAATGGCTGATCATGCCATTTGGTCTTTCGAATGCACCTAGTACTTTTATGCGAGTGATGAATCAGATCTTTCGACCGTTTATTGGAAAATTCATGGTGGTATACTTTGATGATATACTGATATACAGTGGAAGCACAGAAGAGCATCTACAACACTTGCGGGAAGTGTTGATGATACTTCGTCAGGAGCAATTTTACGCGGCAACAAAGAAGTTCATGTTCATGACACACAGTGTTTTGTTCTTGGGGTATATATTATCCAAGGAAGGTATCCAGGTGGATCAAAGTAAAGTTGAAGCAATCAAGGATTGGCCACAATCCAGGACTGTAACTGAAGTGAGAAGTTTCCATGGTTTAGCATCATTCTACCGAAGGTTTATTCCACATTTCAGTAGCGTGATGGCACCATGTACGAAAGGAAAGCAGTTTGTGTGGACTGAAGAGGCTGATTCTGCTTTCCAACAGATCAAGACACTCTTGACTACAACACAAATTCTTAGATACCCGGACTTTCAGTTGCTCTTTGAGCTAGATACCGATGCATCTAAAGTTGGAATCGGTGGAGTGTTAAGCCAAAAGGGTCGTCCAATTTCTTATTTTAGCGAGAAACTTTCTGGAGCCAAGACAAGATACAGTACCTATGACTTGGAGTTCTATTCTATTGTCCAAGCTATAAAGCATTGGAGACACTATTTGTTTCATAAAGAGTTTGTGTTGTATACTGACCATGAAGCATTGAAACATTTGCAGGGACATGATAAGATTGCAGTCAGGCATGCTTCATGGATCACATACTTGCAACGATTTACATTTGTTGTAAAGCATAAGTCGGGAGTTACAAATCGTGTGGCAGACGCATTGAGTAGAAGAAATCATTTGTTGACTATGATGAGAGTTGAAGTGACGGGGTTTGATGTATTTCCAGATTTGTTTGTTGAGGATCCTTACTTTTCCAAGATTGTAGATGAAGTCAAGAAAGGGAGGATGGATGAGTATGTGTTGGTAGAAGGTTTTCTATTTAAGGGAAATCGGTTGTGTATACCAGAGTGCAGTTTGCGAATGAAGATTGTGAATGAATTGCATGAAGAAGGTCATGTGGGAAGAGATCGTACCTTGCAGTTGATTTCTCAATCATATTTTTGGCCTTCCATGAGGAAAGAAGTTGAAAGATTTGTGCAGAGATGTCACATATGTAAAGTTTCCAAAGGGACAGCTACGAATGCAGGATTGTATATGCCATTACCCGTGCCTACTAGACCATGGGTTGATGTTAGCATGGATTTCGTTTTGGGTTTGCCAAGAACTCAACGAGGGAATGATTCTATATATGTTGTGGTGGATAGATTTTCGAAGATGGCACATTTCATAGCTTGTAAGAAGACCGCCGATGCAGTCCGTGTTGCTCAATTGTTCTTTAAAGAGGTTTATCGATTATATGGGCTACTTGAGTCTATTGTTTCTGACTGGGATACTCGATTTCTAAGTCATTTTTGGTTGAGTCTGTGGAAGATGGTTGGGACTAAGCTGAATTTTAGTAGCGCCTATCATCCACAAACGGATGGGCAAACGGAAGTGGTGAACATATCTTTGGGAAACTTGTTGAGATGTCTTGTGAAGGATAATTTGAAGAGCTGGGATGTGAAATTGTGTCAAGCAGAATTCGCACATAATCATGCCGTTAATCGAAGTACTGGATTCAGTCCATTTCAAGTGGTATATTCAGCAATTTCGAAGGGACCGTTGGATTTGTCGACAATTCCACTTCAGAAAGGGATTGTTAAACGAGCTTGTGATTTCGTGAATGAGTTGCAGGAGTGTCACAGGATTGTTCATGAACGATTGCTTAAGTCAAATGAGAAGTATAAGCAATTGGCAGATAAGAAGCGAAGGAGTGTGGACTTCAAAGAGGGTGATTTTGTTTACGCAATATTGACGAAAGATCGTTTTCCAGTTGGAACTTACAACAAGTTGAAAGCTCGAAAGATTGGTCCAGTAGAAATCTTGAAGAAGATCAATGATAATGCGTATCAGTTAAGGTTGTCGGAAAATGTTCATACTTCTAATGTTTTCAATGTCAAACACTTAATTCCGTATTATGGGGAGAAACTTGTCGAAGAAGAGGAGAGCGTGAATTCGGGGTCGAATTCTTTCCAACAAGGGGAGGAGGATGCAGCGCATCCCATAAATCGCGAACGACATACCATGAATCGCGGTGAAACCCTAGGTTGCTCCAGCCTTATGTCGCTTCGCCTTGAGTCGCCTCCAGTAGGTCGCGAACGACATCGCCTTGAGTCACCTCCAGTAGGTCGCGAACGACATCGCCTTGAGTCGCCTCCAGTAGGTCGCAAACGAAGGTCGCAAATGAGCAAGTTTCTGATGTCGCAAGCCCTAGGTCGCTCCAGCCCTAAGTCGCGAGCAGAGCAGATTTTCCAGTAGGTCGCGAAGCCTAAGTCGCTTCTTCCTTAGGTCGCGTACGAATTCCAGTAGTTCGCGAAGTCTTATGTCGTTGTTTCTTAAGTCGCTCCTGGATGCCGCATTTCTTATGTCGCTCAGAATTGCTTATGTCGCTCAGAATGATTGCTATGTCGTTTCTTCCAGTTAGGTCGCGAACTCCTTATGTCGCTCCAGTTAGGTCGCGAACTCCTTATGTCGCTGATTGCTATGCCGAAGATACTTAAGTCGTTTTTCTTAGGTCATATATTGTTAAGTCGTGTTATGTTGTAACCCGTTTGTTTGTTAAGTCCTTTGTACTGTTTATGATGTATTTTTCTTAAGTCGTGTGAAGTGTTGTAACGTGTGTTGAGTTGTAATTTCCTATAAATAGGGGTGTGTTGTCATTTGTAAAAGGAGTTGAATATTGAATAAAAATTGGTTTGTGCTTTGTGCCATCATTAAAATTGGAAGTTGAGTGTTATCTCCTTTCTCCATCTTCGGATATTCGAGTGCGCTCGAATCAACGAACTTGAAGCTGATTCACGGAATCTCGTACGCGAGATCAACGTCGAAGAATCGTAGATCTTCTAACACGGTATCGTGCGCGATCAACGTGTTGAAGATAGCTAGAATCCGGTATCTCGAGAGATCAACGGATTTGGGCACTTGGGTATCTTCAATTCATCGATTCATTTTGTTTCATCGATTCATTTTCCGCGAATTCATCAATTCGTGAGTTGTTTGATCCTGTAGGCTGCGTCAATTTTACATATGCAGTTATCAACACACATAAAATTCTACAATAATTCTCGATAACTGCTGAAAAATACACATTTATTTAGATAACTAAATACTTTGATAAATACAGCCATAAATGCAATTACTTACAATAATTGCAGCAGAGTCTGTAGTTATTTTACTTAACTACATACAACTCTGCATTTACATACAAGATTAAAAATAAAATTTCTTTGAACAAAAAACATCATATTATTTGAATTACTTAATATAACTTATACTTGCTATGCATAATTATACAAAAAACATTGCTAAATTATCAAAAAATGGCAAAAAACAATAATACAAAGTCGATTGAAAATTAAATCAAGCGTTTACCTACAAGATGATGAAGCTATAATGAATCGCAAAAAAAAATCGAACAGTGGATCGAATTAAATCTGATTTCCCTACGAAGATTTCAAATCTTGATCGCCAATACAATCACACGAGAATAGTCGATATGAAATAAACGGTAATTAGGAAAATAAAATTTTGTAAAAAAAAAATAGAGACCGGATTAACAAGTTTAAACGTAGGGAGTTTTGGACTATTAAATTTTATTTTAGGGACGTGGGCCTAATTTTCACATTTTAATAACCGGTGCGGATTTCACATTCAACTTTAAAAAATCAATTTTAGTTACTATATTAAATTTATTGAAGCTTCATTAAAGGATTACTTTTCACATCAAAATCAAAATTGATTATATAATGTGTACTATGCAGAAATTGTAAATGTGAAGGTAAAATCAAAATTTTCAATTCGGATATTAAACAAATATATGATTATCCTAAATCATTCGGTGTGTATGTAGTGAAATTGAAATATAAAAAATAGAGAAATCAAACATATTACATATTTGTAGATCGAAGTTGTGTTCCAAATGATCTGATAGGAAAACTGAGATTGTAAATATCACTGTTTGTGGAAATAAGCGTCACGTAAGTTAAATTTTTAGTTTAAACAACATTTGAAATCAAAGAAAATATTTCATTACAGTACATGGCTTGTTATAATATGATACAAATATGCTAGCAATGCAATAGTACTAGTAGCAACAGAAAGAAGCATTAATTAGCTCATTTACGTATGAACATAAAATCATCACACAAGTGACCCAGTCACCCACCGATACGAAAGCTGTCAGTATGTTATAAACTCATTTCTACTATGATGTATCATGTATTTTTACTTTACACCGCACAAAATAAATAGATTATCCCACATTTAGGTGAAAGTGAATTTGATATAACAAATAATAAAGGGTCATCATAGAGTGTACTGTGCAAAAAATTGTAAATATAGAAGTGAAATCAAAATTTAATAATGGGTACACAATTCACATTCTACTTTAAAAAACTAAGGACCTGTTTGGTTTGAAAACGGAATTTTGAGTTTTGCTTTTTCATATGTATTCAAAAGGATATAGGATAGGAGGATGGAGTGGGAAGGAGTGGAGGGTGTGGGAGGACATGGACGACGTAGGAAGGGGATAGAAGGAAAACGGTGGGAAACAAAAAAAAATCGTTTCCAATTTTACATGTTAAAACCATTTTCCGGATTGATCGTTTTTAAAAATTCAATGTGTTTTATCGTACAAAAATCCAAAATTGAAAATTACAGTCCAAACGGACCCTAAGGCTCTGTTTGTTTTCATTTTTAGTTTTTAAACCTTGTTTTCGGTTTTTCATCTTGAGTGTTTTCAATATTTTGAAAAATGTATTTTAATTTTTTTAATGTTTTTAATAACCGGTACAAAATGTCTAGAAGTGAACTTCACAATGTCTCTAATGAATGAGTTGCCATCATACTGTACAATTTATTTACATCACCGTTGGGAACTAAAATTTGAGTAATATTGTTTGTGTAAATGTTGAGTCTACCGCTTGTGTTATCCAATTATAGATTGACAGAACTGATTGCACATTAATATCCAAGCAAATAACATTCCATGTACCATCATTAGTAACATAAGTTGCTTAATGTAGAAGCAAATTCAGCATGTCATAGTCACTGATTGCATCGGATGACATAATATGAATCTGATTTGGATTTCGCACAAGCACACCATGTGTTAAAATATTTCAAATTTTATTTTCTTCTTCCCAGATTTACTTCACACGGCTACATGTACAAAAAACAAATTAGGATAGGCTTTACAGATACAAAAACATGTGTTTAGAACCTCTCTAATCTTATAAATACAACTACTATTTTCATCTGAAACTGAATATGTGTAAATGTTAAAACAACATATTTAACAAAGCATTTTGGAGAAATTACTTGGTCGATAGAAAAAAGATACATATAGTATAGCCAAGTTCACATTACAATTAAAAATCAATTGTATTTTTCTAATCTATGTCCAGATAACAACATAGTTACAGCAATTAAAGTACCTGCATTGGCTTTTGGCTATTCAAGCAATGTCAGCCCATTTAAATGCTCTTTTTCTTGATGGGGATGCACTGAACGCTCCTGCTTCTACTGCACCAAATCTTACCTGAGAGCAGTACATATGTTACAAAAAGTATCAAATGATATAAGATTTATACATTGCTTAATATAAGGTCTAATTACTAAAGTGCAAGGGACTTAACTTAGGATAGGCTTTACAGATACCAAAAATAAATTGTCCACCGAGGTCATAGCTAATTCAATATGAATCAGCTAACACTAATTATTAGGATGTTACAACTTTTGGCAGGGATGAACTTAAAAGGTAATTTTTTAAAACTTGATGCCCTATTTCTAACAATGGGGTAGGAGAAATGCCTGCATTTTGTTGAAGGAAACAAAACAGACATTTTCTAAAAGGAAATGCATTGATTAGAAATATAAAATAGAAGACATAAATTACACTTAACTCTGTCCATTCCATAGGATCAATGCCCATACAAAGCGAATTAAAAGAAATAAATTAAACAAAACAATGTTATATTGAACTAACAAATTATTTCAACCTGACTTGTAGGCTCTATATTGATAAAATAATCTCATCCAGGAACTGACAGAAAACAGAATGTATGCGGCTCTCTGCATTACAAGGCAAATACTAGTCAAGGCAAATACGGGTCGCTGCTATCAACCGAAAGCCCAAAAGCCCATTTATACTTCGAATTGTATTTAAGAACAGAATACAGTGAAATTGTTATGTAATCTCATTTTTACTCTGCAATAAAGAATTTCTTCTAGCATTCTTATTAACTTCTTCTTCAAGATCTTAATCTTCGATTTATTTCAAATTCTAACTTGGTATCAGAGGCATATCAAGGCAAAACTGTATCAAAATTCTTGCGAAAGAAGAAGATATTAATCTCCATCAGAGAAATCTCATCATTTGGAGATTAATTACCCATCAGAGACATCATCATCATTTGGGTACATAAGACTTGTCTCCAAAGACTAGTGCCTCGCCTAGAAAGCTCTGGCTGCACTCAGTCTTTCTCATTGATCAAATCAAAAATCAGTCAAGATCTCAAGAAACTCATCAAAACAGAAAGAAGGCAAGTGCCAAACCACTGACTTATCAGATTAAAAATCATCATCTAAACCCAGTTGCAACATACCTGGATTCTGCAGAAACAAGTTCTTGATCACTCTGTCTGATTTCAAGTTGTTCGAGTATTTCTTGATTCAAGAAGTTTCTTCATGGCTGATGACAACTCAGAAACCTCTACTAATGCATCTAATCCACCACAGCAAGTCACTGCTGCAGCAGAGAATCTCTTGAAAGCCACAATCAGTCCTCAGATTCAACTCATCACTGCACAACTTGAAGAAGAAAATTATCTTCTTTGGAAAATTCAAGTTGAGACTGCTGCAAGAGGGTATGGGCTGGAAGGATTCATTCTTGGCACCACTGTTGTTCCTCCCAAGTTCATCACTGATTCAGAAAACAAGACAGTAAGCAATGAAGAATATGTAAAGTATCAAAGGCAAGATAGTCTTATAAGTTCTTGGTTACTTTCATCAATAAATGTTAAACTACTGCCTCAAGTAATTGGATGTAGAACTGCTAATGAAATCTGGTTGACAGTGGAAAGAATTTTTAACACTTAATCTGCAGCTAGAGTAATGCACTACAAAAGGCAATTACAGAATGTCAGAAAAGAGAATCAAACAATGAGAGACTATTTGGGAAAAGTCAAGAACATATGTGATATGCTTGAAGCTGTTGGACACAAAGTTTCAAATACAGAGCAAGTGTTAACTATTTTAACTGGCTTAAGTGATGAATATGAATCTGTAGCTGCAGTAATATCTTCTCAAGAAACTCTACCATCTCTTGAGTATGTCAGTTCCATCCTCCTTGCACATGAAGGAAGATTGGAGTTCAAGAAGCCAATAGACAGTGATATGTCCATCAACTTTGCCTCAAATAATAATAAGAACAGAAATCAAAATTACAACAATCAACAATATCAAAGGGGAAACATTGGTGTAAGAGGCAGAGGCAGGGGAAGATGGAGTAACAACAACAACAGACCAAAGTGTCAGATCTATGAGAAGATTGGTCACACTGCACCAAAATGCTATTTCAATTTAATGCCAATTACGTACCAGGTCAAAACTCAAACAGTCAAAGGAATGGTAATCACAGTGCAAACATAGCACAAGTTCAGCAAGAATCTAATAAACAGAGTAATGGCATGAATCAACATCAAGATGAAACAGCAAGATCAGAACATATACAAGATGAAGCATGGTATCCAGATTCAGGTGCAACCAACCACTTGACAAATAATCTTGATAACTTAAATCTCGGCAACAAGGAGTATAGAGGTAAACAGTTAATATTTATGGGAGATGATAAGCCTATTGGGATCACTCATATTGGTAATGCCTATGTTAAAGGTAAAAGGCAATTATACCTCAATAATCTGTTAAGAGTACCAAGAATTAAGAAAAATCTTATGAGTGTTTCTCAATTTGCACATGATAATAATGTGTATTTTGAATTCTACCCCAAATACTGTTTAGTTAAAGACATACTAACTGGTGAAAAACTCTTGCATGGTGATGTAGTGAATGGACTATACAAGTTCACTGCGACTAACTGCAGAAACATTGTTGAGAAAGTAAAGCATAGCAATAACTATGAAATATCACCTGTTGAAAACAATAAAAGTGTATTTGATCAGTGGCACTATAAATTGGGACATCCCAATGCAAATGTTGTAAAGAAGGTTTTGAAAGAGATTAAAGTTTCCTTTAATGATCCTACTTTGCCATATGTTTGTACTTATTGTCAAATGGGCAAAGGTCATAAATTACCCTTTACTGATTCTACTACTGAATACAAAATGCCACTAGAATTAGTTACAACTGATCTTTGGGGTCCTGCACCCATTAATTCTGATTATGGCTATAGATATTACATATCCTTTGTTGATGCATTTACTAGATATACATGGATATATTTTTTGAAAACTAAAGCAGAAACTTATAATGTTGTTATACACTTTATTACTCAAGCTGAAAGGCAAACTTGTCATAAAGTTAAAATTGTTCAAAGTGATAGTGGTAGTGAATATAAGTCACTTAACAAGTTTTTCTAAACAAAGGTATAATACACAGAATCACATGTCCATATACCTCTGAACAAAATGGTCTGGTCGAGAGAAAACACAGACACATAGTAGAAACAGGGATAACCTTACTTGCTCAAGCTTCTCTACCCCTGAAATTCTGGCCAGACTCATTTAGTACTTCAGTGTATCTGATCAACAGACTTCCAACTAAAGTACTAAATGGAGTAAGTCCAGTTGAAAAACTCATGGGAATCAAACCCAATTATGATGATCTTAGAACTTTTGGATGTCTGTGTTTTCCCTATCTAAGACCATATAATAGATATAAATTAGATTTTAGATCACATCCTTGCACATTTCTGGGTTATGCAACCAAGCAAAAAGGTTACAAATGCTTGGACAACTCAGGAAAAATATTTATTAGTAGACATGTAGTATTCAATGAAAAGGTATTTCCTTTTACTTCAACAAATATAAAAAACTACTCAGAAGATATATAATCCAAGAACATCTATTTCAAATATACCTGTATATTCTGAGGCATGGAATCACAAGGAAGCAGGTGTTTCTGAACCACAACACACTGTGTTTCCTGAACCAGGTCATGGAATAGAAGAACAGCCTAACATACCTGCTCAATCACCTGTTACATCAACAAATCAAAGTGAAAGAATGAGTACTGACACATTACAAGAGCAATCCCTGGACAACACTGATGAGAATGATAATTCAATATCAGCTGATACTGAATTACCAATCAGGACAGGTCATCACATGATCACTAGATCCAAAAGAGGGATATTCAAGCCAAAAATATTTACAGCAACAACAAATATTGAAGAACCAGAGTCATTTGAACAAGCATACAGAGATGAAAACTGGAGAACAGCAATGAATGAAGAGTACCAAGTTCTAATGAAGAATAAAACATGGAATCTAGTGTTTCCTCCAACAAATAAAAACATAATAGGATGCAAATGGACCTATAAACTGAAGAAAAATCCAGATGGAATAGTGTCCAAGTACAAGGCAAGATTAGTTGCCAAAGGATATACACAACAGTATGGATTTGACTTCGGTGAGACATTATCACCTGTAGTAAAACCAACAACCATCAGAGTTGTGCTCACAATTGCCTTAAGCAAAAATTGGGAGATAAGGCAACTGGATGTTAACAATGCATTCTTGAATGGCATTCTTCAAGAAGAAATTTACATGGAACAGCCACAGGGGTACAGACAAAATGATCATCAAGTTTGCAAGTTAAACAAGGCCATATATGGCCTGAAACAAGCGCCAAGAGTATGGTTTGATAGACTAAAGGCCATATTAACTACTCTAGGCTATCAGTCCACCAAATCTGATAACTCTTTATTCGTCAAAAGCTATAATAATCATATTACTTATATTCTAATATATGTGGATGATATGATCATAATAGGTGATGACAGTGCAGAAATCACAAACATCATACAATATCTTAATAAGCAATTTTCCATCAAGGATCTTGGCAATCTCAACTACTTTCTGGGGATTGAACTCAACAGAAAGTCAAAGACAGAGATATTGCTAAGTCAAAAGAACTACATTAAAGAAATACTTATCAAATCAAAGATGCATGAGGCAAAATCACAACCAACTCCTATGATTAGCAATCAGCAACTGTCCAAAAACAGGGGAGAATCCATATTAAATATAAAACAATATAGGAGTATTGTAGGAGCACTACAATACACCACTATTACTAGACCAGATATATCATTCAGTGTTAACAAAGTGTCTCAATTTATGCAGGAACCACATGACGAGCATTGGAAGGCAGTAAAGAGAATCCTAAGATATCTTAAAGGAACAACTGACTTTGGACTAACGTTAAAAGCATACAGTAATTTGAACATCGTAGCATATGCATATGCGGATTGGGCTACAGACATCGATGATCGAAAATCTATAACAAGATACTGCATCTACATTGGTGACAATCCAGTGTCATGGTGCTCGAAGAAACATACCACTGTATCAAGATCGAGCACAGAAGCAGAATATAGAAGTGTTGCGAGTGCTACTGCAGAAATAATTTGGCTACAATCTCTACTAAAAGAATTACAAATCAACACAACAATCAAACCAACATTATGGTGTGACAATCAAAGCACAGTGTACATGGCAGCTAACCCAATATTGCACGCATGAACAAAACACATCGAAATCCATCTGTATTTTGTTCGTGAACAAGTACATAGAGGAAAGTTGCAAATCAATCACATACCTTCGACTTACCAACTTGCAGATATACTTACCAAGGCCTTATTAGCAAGAAGCTTTCTAAAGTTTCGAGACAAACTAAAAGTAGAGAGCAAGGTAGTTCTCACAGAGACAAACTTCGACAAAGGGAAGAAAGCTCCAACCAAGTCATCACAAACAGAAGTAACTTCAGCAAGCAAGTTGTCTCAGAACGACACTAGAACCAAATCTAAAAAGGAAGATCTTAAGTCGAATTCTGAAGGAACATCGATAGTTACTGGGAATTCTCAGTTAGAGGAGAGGACTAACAGTGAAGAATTGATCGATGTGGAAGATAGAGGAAAATCCTGGTCGCTCTCTCAAGCGCCGCCATGGAAATGAGATGCAGAAGTAACCCTAAACCTAATATTGGTTTGAGGGGGGGGAAACAGAATGTATGGGGCTCTCTGCATTACAAGGCAAATACTAGTCAAGGCAAATACGGGTCGCTGCTATCAACCGAAAGCCCAAAAGCCCATTTATACTTCGAATTGTATTTAAGAACAGAATACAGTGAAATTGTTATGTAATCTCATTTTTACTCTGCAATAAAGAATTTCTTCTAGCATTCTTATTAGCTTCTTCTTCAAGATCTTAATCTTCGATTTATTTCAAATTCTAACTACAGATTGATGTCTTTTTCTTCATCAAGCTTTGCAACCAGTTCAGCAATCTCAATGGTTGAAAGGTAGTCATCTAAATCTGCACTTTTTTCAATGATAGCCGACTTGCGTTTTAACTTGTTATAACAATGATTTTCATATGATTAATTTGGTTTCCAAATAATTGATGTAAATAGGACAGTTTCATCCTATGATACTCAGTAGGTTATCAGATTAACTTCTATATGAAAATTCATGAATGCATTCGAATAAAGTTTATTAAAGAATCATCAAAAGAAAGTAGCATTATGTAATTTGGTTTCCATTTCTTTCTAAGCCCGTTACTACCTATAATGCTCCTTTTAGACCCATTACTGTTAGAAAAGTGAAACTATTGTCAACGATATTAAGAATGTCCATGTATCAAAGGAGAAGCATTAGCCTGTAGATCATGAGGATTGAAATCATCAGTCACTGATAAATAAAAGTGAAAACAAAAAAATAAATCTTAATCTTATTGGTCGACTTATCAATTCTAGGAACATCAACTTTGTAAATCATTTTGGTAACCAAACTATATCAAGAAACAAACTACCATACTAACATACAAGAAATCAATGATAATATTATAGCTATTTGTTGAATGCATACCTTGCACGAAAAATCACACCAATTATTCTATCATTTGTATAATATGCAGTTACAAACCTTATAAAAGCCATCTAAATTGAAAAATGATGACAAATTGAGTGGCAATGTAGATTGCAACATAGAGTTAAGAAGAGGCACCCGTGCTAAATTCAACATCTAGCAAAAAGTTTATAAATTAAGCATCAAGAGATGAAGTTATGTCTAGATCTACATGAAAATGTACTCTTTATGTAACAATACCTTTCTAATGACTCTCATTCTTTATCTCTCATTGAAATTGGTGCACAATTAAAACAACTCTTTCAACATGACCAGCTTGTCAAGTTTTAATCTTTATTATTACGCCGGCATTATATATTAGAATGTGTAAAAGCAAATGTTCGAAAACTACATTAGGCAAGCAATTATTGATGGTTAATATTAAAATAAAATAAAATTATAATCAGTCATTTTACTAAGGTACATGAGGGTTTATATTTGTTGTTTAAAATTTTGCATTTTAGAATTTGAATGATTATTTTTTATTTCAATTTGAAAACACCAACAACGATTTTTTTTATGTGGGTACAGTTAACTAAAAAGAATGTGAAAGAAAACCTGATTTCTCTATTCCAAATCACTATTGACCAAGCAATGATAATCCAAATCTTCAAAGCATTTCTGTAGACACTAAATAGGTTCGTTGATGTATACAAGAAAATAAACACAAAAACAGATCATTTGTATTATTTTCTTTAACTACTTACCATAGGCCAACATACTTTTCTTTTGCCTTCTGATTAGGCAACTTGTCCCCACTGTTCAAATATGGACGAGCATGTTGGAGTTGCATAAAGTCAAACTCTAAGTTAGTTTGTTAGTTAGTACGTACAGTATGCTTTGTTTGAATAAGTCTTTAGTTTGATTAAGTCTGTCCTATTTTGTAGCTAGTTCTATTATGGCAGTAGAATATGATCTCCTGTTTTAAAACTGTAGTGTGTTTTTTTCGTGTGGTTGTAAGTTTTAAGTTATTTTGTTTAATACAAGAGCAGTTTTTCTTCCTTCGGTTCTTCTGTCTTAATTATTTTCCTACATTCTGGTATCGGAGCCTGTTATCCAAAGTTCCTCTTGTTTCCAGATTGCTTAATAGCATAGCAAGAATGAGCGGATCAATTCAACCCCAACTTCCAAAGTTTAATGGAAAGAATTTTGATCAATGGTGTATCCAAATGAAAGCTTTTTTTGGCTTTCAGGAACTGATCAAGATTGTCAAGCATGGTATATTGAGCATGTGGATAAAGCTGCAACTGCGACACTTACTCAAGTCCAGAAGGACAGTTTGAGAGAGAATAGGAAAAAGGACAAGAAGGCATGGTTTTTCCTCTTCCAGGCAGTAGATGAGGGCAACAGCTAAGAAGGCGTGGGGTATGTTGCAGAAATCTTACAAAGGTGATGCCAAGGTGAAGAGCATAAGGTCGCAAACTCTACGAGGTGAATTTGAATCTCTATCAATGAACGCTTCTGAACGAATTTCTGATTATTTTTCTCGGGTTCAATCCATTGTGAATCAATTAAGGGTGAATGACGAAAAAATGGGGGACATTCGTGTTATTGAGAAGATTTTTAGAACCTTAGCAGGTCGGTTTGACTATGTCATTGCTGCGATTGAAGAAGGAAGAGACCTTTCAACCATGACAATAGAAGAGTTGTTAGGTTCATTGTGTTCTCATGAACATAGAATGGATCAAAGGAACACAGGTTCTATTGAGCAAGCTCTTAAAAGCAAAACGCATGTGATTGAGAAAGTTGGTTCGAGCAGTGCAAAAACATCGAATTTCAAGAAGAATGCTAACCATTCTGGCTGGAAACATCAAGCTTCAGGTAAAGGAAACCAATCTGATGAGAAGACGTTAAATCAAAGGTATGATAAGTCTAAGATTCAATGTTGGCATTGTAAAAAGTATGGGAATTTTAAATCACAGTGTAAAGCTAAACACTCTTCCAGAAATTTTGAACAAGCTAACTATGCTCATAATGAGGCCTAGGTAGAAGAAACCTTATTATTAGCTTGTAGTATATCAAAAGATGATCATCTCAACAAGTGGTATTTGGAAACCGGATGTAGCAATCATATGTGTGGGAAGAGGGAACTATTTTCACACTTGGATGAAACTGTGCGAGGAGATGTGAATTTTGGAAACAAAGCGAAGGTTCCAATCATGGGAAAAGGTAACATTCTCATTCGATTGAAGGATGGTTCTAAAGAACACTTTTCTAATGTGTATTATGTTCGTAGTTTGCACTGGAATTTGTTGAGTATGGGACAGCTATCAGAAAAAAGTCTTAAGATCATCATTGACAATGGTGTATGCAAAATTAAGAACAATAATGGTGATCATATTGCTGTGATTAAAATGTCAAGAAATCGCATGTTTCCCTTGCCTTTATGGACTGAAACTATTTGTTCCTTTAGTGCTATTATGAAGGACACAAATTGGTTGTTGCATCTCCGTTTCGGACATCTAAATTTTGATGGGCTGCATTTATTGGCCAAGAATGATATGATTACCGGGCTGCCATTAATTGGGAAGTCGGATCAGGCATGTGAAGGATGCATTCTTGGCAAGCAACATCAAGACTCATTTTCGGTGGGAAAAGCACGACGAGCAACACCATAGCTTGAGCTTGTGCATTCAGACATATGTGGCCCGATGGAAATTGAGTCCCAATGAGGTATCGATATTTCATAAGATTTATTGATGATTACAGTAGAAAGATATGGGTTTATTTTCTAAAGCATAAATCTGAAGTGTTTGATGTGTTCAAAGACTTTAAGGCTTACGCAGAAAAACAAAACGGGTATAGCTTGAAGAATTTACGAACTGACAGAGGGGGTGAGTATATGTCAAATGCATTCAATGAGTTCTGCAGGAAAAATGGTGTAAAGCATCAACTTACTGCCTCTTGTTCGCCGCAGCAAAATGGTATTTCTAAGAGGAAGAACATGACCATTGTTGAAATGGCACGTAGCATGTTAAAAGGTAAACATTTACCTAAGTTTTTCTGGGCTGAGGCTGTATGTTGTGTACCTTTTGAATAGGTGCCCCACCAAAAGCGTTCTTAATATGACACCAGAGGAGGCTTGGAGTGGGTTTAAACCAAATGTTGCACAACTCCGAGTTTTCAGATGTGTTGCATATGCTCATGTACCAGTTGAAAGACGAAAGAAGGATAAAGGCGAAAAGTGTATCTTTGTTGGTTACAACGATCGAACTAAGGAGTATAAGTTGTTTAATATGAAAACAAATGCACTTATTATTAGCATGGATGTTGAATTTCTTAAAGATGAAGAGTGGAACTGGGCTGTTGAAAAGTCTAAAGAGATCAGTATTGACTTGATTGAGGATTCAAATGTTTGGGAAAAAGGGTCTGTATTACCTCCACAGCAGCATATCAGTCTAGCATCCACTAATAGAAAAAGGCTTAAAACCGGCGGCATGGGGCGACGGCTTCCGACGGCAATTTTCCGACGGTTTCCGACGGGCCGTCGGCGGCCGTCGGAAGCCGTCGGAAATTTGCGATTATACGCTTCAGCCGAGAGCCATCTTCCTCCTCCTCTTCATACGAAAATCCACCCAAAAAACCCCCAAATTCAACCTCCAAACTTCCAATCCCTAATTTCTAGCTTCCGGATCTTCCAAGGCTCCCTAATCAACCTCCGTTACTCTTAATCTCAGGTATAATCTCTTATTTTTGTGAAAAATTCAGTTTTTACCCTAATTCTAGATTTGCATAAATTGATAAATTAGGACGAATTAGTGATTGCAATTGTTTCCAATAGCGTAATAACAGTTTATAGCATCACATGGTATACCGATTTCATCTTTTATCGTGAAATTGTGAAAAATACGTATAATTTGTCGTTGTTCGTGTATATGTAAATTGTTGTGTATGCCTTGACTCGACGATTGTATACGTTATTTGGAATAAGATAAATTGATTGAATGAATTAGGAGTATTATATTGTGTGCGTATTTACTTATGAAACAAAAAAAATGCATTACTCTAAATTATATTGTGTGTATTGAAAAATGACAAAAATGTTAAAACAGCCTTAAGTTGATGTAATACGTTGAATAAATGTGTTAAATTAATATATATTTTTGTAAATGTGAACATTGAGTAAAACTGTATTTTTTTGTAAAATGCGCGCATGTAACTGACAAATGTCCCTTAGAGAGTTTTTGGCCCCGTCTGACGAGTGTTGTACATGATCGTTGTATAAATAGTCGTTCTTTTTGAAAAACGACCATTTATATTCATTTGGTACAATGTTTGTCGGATTTGTCCTTGTATTGGACAAGTTATGAACACAGTAAGCATTTATATTTTGTATACTACTTCGTCTCAAACGGTTCATAAAATTTCGGCCTAACTTTTCTTTTTTGTTTCCTGCGTACACGCATTTGTGTACAATGTAGGGAACAAAAGGGAAATGCTGCCGAAATTTTGTTGAATCGTTTGAGACGAAGTAATATACGAAATGTAAATGCTTACTGTGTTTGTAATGGGAAGTAGGATGCCTGACCAATGAAGAAAAAAAATTATATATATTTTTAAATCGTTACGTTAAAAAATAAAATGTGCCCTATTTGAAAATATTTTTAAATTTGTGACGCTGTTCTTTAAATTCAAAATATTATACGACCATGAAAATAATCTTTTTCAAATTTGTATTCTTCAAAATAAATATTAAATTTTGAACTTCTCATTTTGTCAAATAGGAAAAATGATTGATTATTTTGTTGATCGGAGGAGATGGATGTACCAAAGAAAAGGACTGAGGGGCTCAATAAAAGAAGATTTTTATAATGGTATAAACGTGTTTGTTGAATTCGCTTTAAGTAATAACGGAAACGATCCAGAAATTCGTTGTCCGTGTAGTAGGTGTAGACATTTGAAGTATTTGTTACCAGATGTTGTGAAAGTTCATTTGTGCAAACACGGTTTCGCACCCGAATATTATGTTTGGGATCGGCATGGAGAAGTTGTAGCAAATACTTTTGTAGAGTCTGAAAGTGTCGTTAACGAAATAGTTTCAACGACCCGTATAGAAAATATGATCGAAGATGCAGCACGATCAATGTTTCCTATGGTTGAAGTTGACGACGATGATGGAAATGTTGAAGAACCAAATATTGAAGCTAAAAAATTTTATGATTTAGTAGATGCAACTAAGAAACCTATTTGGGATGGTTGTAAAAGCGGCACTCAGCTGTCAGTAATCGTAGAATACATTGCGATGAAGTCAAAATACAACATCACTGAAGCTGGGTTTACGGCTGTTGTACAAGCTGCAAAAAGGCATATGCCGCCCGATAATCACATGTGTGAAAATCACTACGAAGTTAAAAAACTTATGTCAGCTTTTGGTTTACCGTATCAGAAAATAGATACATGTTTAAAAGGATGCATGTTGTTTTGGAAAGAAGACGTAAACCTTAGAAATTGTAAAGTTTGTAACTAGGAGAGATACAAACCAAGAAAAAAGAAGGGGAAGGAAGTTCCATACAAGCATATGCACTACTTACCCATAACTCCAAGACTTCAAAGATTATATGCATCTTCTGTAACTATGTTGAATTCTTGATGTATTATGAAATTGATGTAACTATATGAAACCAAATCCGTTTACTATTTTTTGCATGTTTTATGTTATTTCCATTTGTCATTTATTTAGCAATTTTTATTGAAAATGTAATGAACTCTGCTTATCGTTGGAATAGTACACCCATTATGAATCAGGTATAACACACTTCCATTTCTATTTCCATTTCAGTTATTAATTAAGCAATTTATACCGTTGATGTCATTTTCATATGAAATATATTAATTATCATGTTTTTATTCTCTTATATAATGATGTGTATATGTCACAGGTTTATCAATATGTCATGTAGAGGTAGGAGCTCTTCCCGATCGTCAGGAGGCGATGGCATTGGCCCATCGCAAGAGCCACAGCGTGCAGTTGTATCGTTAGTCCCTAGAGTAGATGGGTAATTAAATTTTATTCAGCATCTTATTTTTTTCTATGATATAAGTACGTACTTATCTATATCGTACTTAAAACAGGGGGTTCGATCTACTTCCTTCTAAGGTTGTGTTGGACGTCTCTAGAGCTTCTTATCGTAGTAGGATGAGTGCCTGCTGGCCGAAGTGGGATAACATCCCTCCTCACATCATAGAGTGCATATGGCAGGATGTCCTAGTATGCATATTTTTCTGTTTTCCATTTTTAATTCGTTTTTGTCGTTTTTTTACTGTTTATATCGTTTAAAGTGTAATCTTTTTTTTAACACAGGCTGAGATAGACATCCAGACAGATGATATGATGCTGGCACGAGCATACTGGATGAAGAAGATGCGCAAGAACTACAGGGATACGATATCTGAGATTAAGAAATCTGGTAAGAAACCACGGTGGATGGGAGAGAGCATGTGGCAAGCTTGGTTGAGATACTGGGAGACGGACGAGGCGAAGGCAAGTATACTAATTTTTTTTGAATTATTAATTTGACGTGATAAAAAATTAACGTATAAAATTTTGAATGTACAGGCAGAGTCGGATAGAAACTCTGCAAATAGAAATAAGAATCCCATCACTCATCGCGGAGGATCGAAGTCGTTTCAGCAGTATCGGCAGGAGTTGGTAAATTTACTGAATAATAAATGTAAATAGTTTATATTATATGATTTTAAATGTATAATAATTGTATGTAATAATCAACTTCAGGAAGCCGAGTCACATGGTCCTGTCAGCTATATGGACGTGTTCACCCGTACGCATGCTGTCGAGCATGTTAATCCAGACGGGACTGTTTCATACACATGGCAGGACGATAAATCCAGCAAAAGCCATGTAAGCATATTTTATTTTATTCAGTATTAGTAATTGTTTTAATTGTTAAACTATGATGACATAAGATATGATATTATTAATTTGTTAATGCAGGAGAAGTTTATGGAGCAGCGGCAGAAACTCCTTGCTGACACGGGTCGAGATCAGCTGACGACCAATGAGGAAGACGTTATATTTGAGTCCGTTATGGATCCAGCAGAGCATGGTCGACGATACGGATTTGGCAATTTAGCGGTAAATAATTTACTTTTTCTTAAAATATGATATTTTCACTTTTTCAAAACAATAAACTTGGATTTTATTTATTTTTCAATTATTGCAGTCCAGTAGTCAGAGTAGGGGACGACGGGGTAGACATCAGAGCGATCTTGCAGATATAGAAGAATTGCGTACTAGAGTTGCCCAGTTGGAGGAGCAGAACCGCCAACAGGCCATGCACACCGCACAATTGTTAGAGTACATGCAGCAGCAGCAGCAGGGTGGTGGTCACTTTCCTTCCTCGGCTGGCTCTGGATCTGCAGGAGATTAATTCATTACTTGCTTTCTTGTTCGTTCAGGTATGTTTTGTTTTAACTTAGAATGATTTGATAGACGGCGTAGGTAATTGTTGATTTATGTATAATTATGTTTGACACATTTGGTTCTATGGTAGTATGAGAACATGTATGAGAATATTGATGAATTTGTGTATTAACAACATGGTAGAACAGTTATTGTTAGGATTATGTTAATGTTGGAATGGTTATTTATATTTTGATGTAATTTTATTTATTTGTGTGTTTATTAAATATTTTGTGGTTTGGGTTTGAATATTTGGTTGGACTATTGTATATTGGATTGTGCAGTATTGATATTCTAATGTTTGGAAGAGAAATGTGGTTGGAAGGCTAAATCTGAAGCAAATGAAAAAAAAACAGCAGATTTCCGACGGCTACCGACAGCTTATTGGTCAAAATTCCCGACGGTTATCGACGGATAACGACGGCCTGTTTCAGACGATTTCCGACGGATTCCGACACCTGTTGGAATCCGTCGGAAACCGTCTGGATCCGTCGGGAATGTATACGGCAGCCTCCGTCGGAAGCCGTCGGAAATACTGCTTCCCGACAACGCCATTTCCGACGGCAATTTCCGACGGCGGCCGATGGGTTCCGACGGCCGCCGACGGCTTTTGGCCGTCGGAAAACGTGTTTCCCCTTGTAGTGATCGCACCTCAATGAAGCAACTCGACGTTCGATGCGTAATCATGTTATGCCAACACGTTTACAAGATTATGTTGTCACCAATGACAACGATGTCTCCGATAGTGAATTGGCTAATTTTGCATTGTTTGCAGATTGTGATCCTCTCACATTTCAAGAAGCAGTTAAAGATGATGGATGGCTTCATGCAATGGATGATGAAATTCGTTCAATCGAGAAGAATGACACATGGGAACTAACTTCACTTCCCGTAGGAAAAAAATCCATTGGTTTGAAATGGGTGTATAAGACCAAGTATAAACATGATGGTCAGGTGGACCGGTTGAAAGCCCGATTGGTCGTAAAGGGATACAAACAAAAGTCTGGTATTGATTATTATGAAGTATTCGCACCAGTAGTTAGACTCGATACTATTCGGATGGTGATTGCTTTAGTTGCGCAAAAGAAATGGAAAATTAATCAAATGGATGTCAAGTCGGCATTTCTGAATGGCATACTTGAAGAGGAAGTTTTTGTTGATCAACCAGCTGGCTATGTAAGGAAGGGCGAGGAGGGTAAGGTCCTGAAGTTGAAGAAGGCATTATATGGGTTAAAATAGGCACCGCGAGCCTGGTATACTCGTATAGACACTTATTTTACAGAAAATGGTTTTTTGAAGTGTCCTTATGAACCGACCTTGTATGTCAAAACTGATTCAGATGGAGGCGTGCTTCTTGTGTGCCTATACATAGATGATCTTATATTCACTGGCAATGATCCAATAAATTTTGCTAAATTTAAAGAGGCCATGAAGAGTCATTTTGAGATGATTGACATGGGATCAATGGAGTATTTTCTTGGTCTAGAAGTTATGCAAGCAGAGGATGGAATTTTTGTGTCATAAAGAAAATACGCAGTTGACACCTTAAAGCATTTCAAGATGGAAGGTTGTAGTCCAATCAGAACACCAGCTGAAGCAAGGCTGAAGTTAGAGAAGCTTGAAAGTGGGGAATTCGTTTCTGCTACTAATTATCGAAGTCTAGTGGGTAGCGTACGCTACTTGACCTCAACTAGACCTGATATTGCATTCGGTGTAGGTTTTATTAGCCGGTTCATGTAAGACCCGAAGCAAAATCATCTATGTGCTGCTAAGCGGATTCTGCGCTACGTCAAAGGTACTCTTAGTTATGGTATGTTCTTCACATGTTTAGAAAATTGTGATCTTGTTGGGTATGTCAATAGTGATTGGGCAGGTGATGTTGAAGATAGAAAAAGTATTTCTGGCTATGTGTTTAACTTAGGTTCAGCTTCTGTTTCTTGGTCCTCGAAGCAGCAGCAGGTCGTGGCACTTTCAATTGCGGAGGCAGAATACATGGCTGCAGCATCAAGTGCAAGTCAAGCTGTGTGGTTACGACGAATCTGTGAAGAGTTAGGTCTGAAACAAACACTACCGACTAAGATTTTTTTATGATAACAAATCCGCCATTGCACTTACTAAGAATCTAGTGTTTCATGGAAGAAGCAAACACATCGACATCAAATATCATTACATTCGTGATCTTGTAAATCAAGGTGAAATCAGAATGGAGTTTTGCAGATCAGACGATCAGATTGCTGATATTCTTACAAAAGCATTAAAGGTTGAAGCCTTCGAGAAATTAAGAAAGATGATGGGAGTTTGCAACTATGAGAGTTTGTGTTTAAGGGGGGATGTTGGAGTTGCATAAACTCAAACTCTAAGTTAGATTGTTAGTTAGTACGTACAGTTTGCTTTGTTTGAATAAGTCTTTAGTTTGATTAAGTCTGTCCTATTTTGTAGCTAGTTCAATTATGGCAGTAGAATAGGATCTCCTATTTTAAAGGTGTAGTGTGTTTTTTTTGTGTGTGGTTGTCAGTTTTAAGTTATTTTCAATACAAGAGCAGTTTTTCTTCCTTTGGTTCTTCTGTCTTAATTATTTTCCTACAGAGCAATGGTTATAACATGTGTTTCAATATCAAACTTCACTTACCACAAAAACAAAATATATCACAACGTGCAGTGTATGAAGAAAATCAGAACTGTTGCCCAAAAAACAAGCATATGGCGTTTTATACTATCTATAAGGGTAACAAATAGAGAGAAACCATGTTGAATGATTTTATTTATAAAAGCAGTAGAAAATCATTACTACGGAAAAACATACAGTTATATATCAAATTTAAAAAGGTACATAAAGTTTCTGAAGAAGTAGTAAAAATAAAAAAAATAAAAAAAATAAACCTAATTAAAATCAAGAAAGAGAACTAATTCTGGCAATTCTTCCATGCATTGGTTGTCTACTTGATGCCAACAAATTTTGGTTCCCTCACATTTCCTTTTTCCTTCGCTTATCATGGGTCTTGTTGCATAACGGCCCAAAATGAGCTGCAGCTTCGTCATCCTCTTGTTAATTGCTATTTTCATATAAATATGTTTATTTTGTACCCTTATAATTAGAATAGTTGTTGATAAAGCAAAACACACATTAAAATATTTTTACAGCCGTGTAACAAACTATCATAATTAAAGGCATTTTTGGATTCATAGAAATCATTTGCGAACGACAAGCACATGATGAATTAAATCAACGATGAGAATAACTATAAAATAATGAGTATGTTAGATGGTCATAAGAGTCGTACTCTAATAAACAAAATCCTCTTCTTCATTCCTTTCTAGAGTGTGGTGCTACTAAGGTAGCATTAAAACTTCCATTGTTATTGTGATTCGAAGCTTGATTGATCTAAAGAATTATATGAATTAACACAGGAAACGGGACACAATGGTTTTAAAACGAAAATGTCTTATTCAAAGTCAAACTTACAGTTTTCTTTCCATTTTAATCCGAGGCAGATGGCGTTGTCCCACTGTTAGTGGTTGAATTGTTATCAGCAGTTGTACTCCGGAGGGATAGTCTGAAACATAACGTGTGATTCAATCATATGTTTTAATAACACCGTTATATTTTAAGCTAAATTTCTACAGTTACATAAATTATTCAAGGAATTAGTGTTTGTAAAATCAATTAACATTCAAACTCTGCCGCCTGAAACAATGATCATACATATCTACCTACAATGTTATGCTTCAGTTTCAACTAAAAAATCAACCATATAGAAGACCTTACATTTTCTATAAAATCATTTTATTAGTAATGCCACAAAGTTATACTTGGCCTGCAACTTATCCAGCACATCATTAAGCTAGGATGCGGTTATAATCAGTAACATGAAATTGAGGTTTACATCAAAACATGTGCAACTACAGATTCGACATACTACTACTGCCAACATGAACATGTGCAAACTTACTATGCTAACTTCATGTACATATTGATTGCTTAAGTAATCTCTGCTTATCAAAATGGACTCATACATAACTTTAAAATGTTGCTTAATCATGCCTACATCTTTCTTGCACTTTCTATAAAAGGTACTAAAGATTCACTACACAATAGTATGGATAAATTGAGAAAAATCATACAAGAAAGGACTTTATATGCATCTTTCCATTGATCTATGTGAGCGAATAGCTAAAAGCCTAAATAAAGGAGAAACTCCTAAATCTTCAAACGAAGGTTAAAATTTAATATATGTTTCCATCCAAGATTAAATTGGATATGAAATTTTTGCTATGATAAGAAACCTATATTACTAAATTACCGTGTAAAGCATGAAGCCACTGATGGTTTGGATTTGACATCGTAGAAATAAGTAATAGGTAAATGATACAACATGAATTTTAAGTTTACACAAGAACAGATTAGTTTTCACATCAACTCTAAAAGAAAAAAAAGCAACGGTCTTATTTTCCATGGCTTCCTGAATTTTCTCTTGTCTGCGACTCTCCTCTTCTATCTCCACGCTTTAATTACTCTGTCCTAGGTCGTGCGTGCTCTCCTATTTTGAGTGCGATCGTCCCTCTCTATCGCTGTGGTACCTAGGGTTTGTATGGATTTGGGGCTTTTTTACTTTCGTGGCGATTTCGTGGGTGTTTGTCCCTCCTTTGCTGATGTAGCGGATGCTATGTTGGAGGTTGTGGCCCCGCCGTTGTCAGTTTGCTTTACTGGCCCTGAATCTGTTGAGATCTGCGTTTTTTCCCATTTTTCGGCTGCGGTGTTGACTCGGTTCCGGTTTCTTGTCGTGGGTGGGCGGTTCATGGAGTTATTACCTTGTTTCTCGTATTCCGTCTGTGGCCCGTCCACTTTTGCTTCGTTGTCCTCCGCTGCTGATGAGTGTTTGCTTCCTTCCGCCTCCCCTTGCTTACCGGAGGCCTTCGGCGGTCGGGAATTCATCACCCGATTTGTTCCGAGCCTTCATTTTGGGGCAGAGGTGGGAGACTTGGATTTGTCTACTATTGGGACGTGCTTTGGCTCGCTGGAGTTTGGTCTTGGTTCCGAATCTTCTGGATCTCCTTCGACTGTAGAGCGAGGTTGTTTCACTCCTCGTCTATCTGTTCTCGGGGCAGAGTTTTCGGCGAGTTTGCTTGAGGTAGATTGTGTTTTTGGTTCGTTTGGCTGTTCCGGTATTGCTGGTGGCAGTGGGGAATTGGATTTGATCACTGTTCCTCGGCCTTCGGCCTTTAGTTTGGTAGCTGGGATCTCTCCTGGTGAGTTGACGTCAGGTTGCTCGCTTGTCCCCTCGGACGCAGCGCCTTTGGCGACTCCGTTGTCAGTAGTTGCCCCTGCACCGCAGAGAGCTTTGTCCTCAGTTTGGCAAGTTGGTGGCTCCTTGGGTAGGCAGGTTTGCTTTACTGTTTTTTCTGATTACTATTACGTTGTGTTTGATGGTTTTTTGTTATTTGTTGGGTTGTTGGCTTTTGAGGCCAACTCTTTTCGGCTGAGCTATGTCACACGCCTTTGTGTGATCACTGTCAGCACTCATGACAGGGTTTCATCACCTTTTGCTGATTCTCTGTCTGGCCCCTTAAGTTTTCCCCTGGTTTCTTTGCAGCTTTCCCACTGCATTATCGGTTCCGTTCGATCTTTTATTCGAGCTTGGTTCGACCATTTGGAATCCGCTTGTTGGATTCCTTTTCGTTGCCAAATCGATTTCCTTTTTGTGTCGTCTTTGGCTTGTTCTGTTTTTTATGGGTCTTCCTAGGTAGCATCCTATTGGGACTGCCAATGGATGGCTAAGGCCTGGTGCGGTCGGCGGGGGCGTTCTCCTACATCTGGACGTATAGCGATCGCATATGAACGTTATACGGGCAGTTTGGATTCTTGCCAGCCACTCTCGGTCTGCGCGGGCGATCGAGGCACCTGGGCTGAGCCGAGACTCCTACCCTATACGCGGGGCTGTCTGATTAGTGACAGTCCGGCAGTGGTAGGAATCCAACAGCAATTTGGGAAGCAATCTGGTTGCTCTCCTACACTATTTTGTCGTCCGTCTGCTACTGCTTCTCTCGTTCTCTTGTCTGTCTCCTACTCCTCTGCATTCTCTAAATCGGCGGTTGATTCAGCTATTGTCTCCTACATCAGTCCGTCGATTCTCTAAGTCTGGCTCGACTGGCATTCCAGATTGCGAGTGGATCGCATCCCATCTTGCTTGCGTTTTCCTTCTATCTTTCCAGGCCGGGATGACCTCTCGACCCCTAGTTGCTCTTCGGAGTGCTCTCTTTCTTCTACTTCGTGCCCTATTTCCATCTCTATTCCTCTGATGAGCAAGGCTGAGATTGCGCTCCTTAATGAGCGGCTGGATTGTTTGGCTAGGAACTCCTCTCCTTCATCCTTTATGGACAGCTCACCTTCGCCTTCTCCGATCGGGTCTGGGGGAGTGGTAATGGTTGAGTCGACCGACCCTCCTCCGCGATCGTCTCGTCGTAGGCCGCGGAGAGCCATTTCCACTCCTCGCACCATTCGCACACGCTCTATAGCGGCGTCCGAGCAGATCGCCCGATCGGCTCGGTTTTCTCTGTATCTGGTCTGAGACTGGGGTGTTTATCGACCCGGTCTCCTCGCTATTGGCCGATTTTTTTCTCATGGCGAATTTTCTCTTCTGGAATATTCGTGGTGTTGGCAACGACGCGTCTTTGGCTAGGCTAAAACGCATTGTTAAGAAGCATTCTATTGGGTTGGTTGCGCTCCTGGAGCCCATGATTGAGCCGGCGAACCTTCCCCGAATCATTCTATCCCTAGGATTCGGTGGTGGCTCGGCGAATGTCTCGGGCAAGATTTGGATTTTATGGTCCAAATCGTTTGAGGTTCATCCCCTTTTCGACTCCTCTCAGCTCCTTTCTGTGGTCTGTTCGTCCTCCTTTTTTGCTCCCTCTTTTATCTTTTCGGCAGTCTACGCCAAATGTGATCGCTTGGGTAGGTTGGCTCTGTGGTCTGATATCCTAGCTCTCGATTCTTTTGGCCTCTCTACTTCTGTGGTTGGCGGAGATTTCAATATCGTCGCTAACCAAGAGGAAAAAAGGGGTGGGGCGGCCATTAACCGAGGGGCGATGGCTGATTTCAATTCGTTCATCGTCTCCTCTAGCCTTTCGGAAATCCCCTTCGTGGGATCGGCTTTCACCTGGTCCAACAACCAAGAAGGTCCGAATCGTATTCTTTCTAGACTGGATCGGGTTTTCGGATCGGAGGAATGGTTTCGGCTTCCATTCTCCTTCGCTATCTCTCATCTCCATCGGTCTTTCTCGGACCATGCTCCTATGATTGTTCGGTGCTCTCCACTATCGATCTCGGGACCCTCTTCTTTTAGGTTCCAGAGCATGTGGAGGTCCCACCACTCTTTCCTTCAAGTGGTTTCTAGCTCTTGGAGCTCTCCTGTTTCTGCTTCTCCCTGTTCGGCTTTTGGGCGCAAGCTGTCGCGTCTCAAGGCGTGCCTTAAGGTGTGGAACGTTGAAGTTTTCAGGAACATTTTCGACCGCGTTCGTTTAGCCGAAGAGGCGCTTATCGTAGCCGAATCTTTATTTGACGAACATCCGTCCGCTGCCAACAAGGAAGCGTGGGCCCTAGCCCAAGTTTCTTTCTTCTCGGAACTTCGTGTCGAGAATGACTACCTCCGTCAAAAGGCGAGGGTCAAGTGGGCTATCCACGGTGATGCGAACTCCAAATTCTTCCACTCTTCTATTCGCAAGAAGAATAGTCTTTTATCGATCCGTGAAATTTTGCGTCCTGATCTCACAATGGCCTCTGCGCCCGAGGAAGTCAAAGATATCATTCTTTCCCACTTCCAATCCTTTCTGGGCTCCCCGTCAGTCTCAGTTACTGACCCGGCCCTTTTAGCTTTCATTCCTCCGTTGATTCTCCCCTCGGAGAGCGCCGAGCTCACGGACATCCCGTCCCCTGAGGAGATTCGTGCTTGTGCTTTTGCTTTGAGCAAGGACAGTGCCAGTGGTCCTGACGGATTTAATGGTGTTTTTTATAGGTCTACTTGGTCTATTATCCAGGCTGATTTTTGTCTTGCTGTTCAATCCTTCTTCTCGAGAGGGAATCTTCCCGCTGGTTGGACCTCCACCAACCTGATTCTCATTCCGAAGAGCGACAACCCTCGGTCTTGTTCGGATTTTCGTCCGATTAGCCTCTGCAACTTTTCAAACAAGGTTATTCAAAAATTCTGGCCACTCGTCTGGCGCCTTTCCTTGAACGTATCATCTCCTCCTCTCAAGCAGGTTTTGTCAAAGGTCGTCTTATCTCTGATAACGTCCTCCTCGCCCAGGAACTGATATCTCAAATTGACCGGAAAGTCAGGGGTTCTAATGTCGTTTTTAAACTAGACATGGCTAAGGCCTACGATCGCATGTCTTGGTTTTTCGTCATCAAGATCCTTCGGACGTTCGGGTTTCCGGAGGCATTGATTGACATGGTGTGGAGGCTTATCTCCAACGCTTGGTTCTCTGTCCTCATTAATGGCTCAGCCCATGGGTACTTCAAAGCTGGGAGGGATTTGCGTCAGGGTGATCCGCTCTCGCCTTCTTTGTTTGTGATTGCGGCTGAGGCTTTTGTTCGCGGTCTTCAATCCTTAACCATTTATGGTCAAATCCAACGTTTCGGTATCCCGAGGGGTTGTCCCCTAATTTCTTCTTTATCCTTCGCTGATGACATTGTCATTTTCTCTAATGGCAGCCGTTCCTCCGTTAGGCGGCTCCTTAGTTTTATCCATCAATACGAGAGATCTTCTGGTCAGCTCGTTAACCCCTCCAAATGTTGCTTCGTTCATTCGAAGGACTTGTCTCCTGCTAGCGCTTCTTGGATCGAGTCTACCTCTGGTTTCAAGGAATCTTCCCTTCCGCTTCCTTACCTTGGTATTGTCCTTTATCGGGGCAGGAAGCTAAATGCACTTTTCGATCCCTTGATAGACAAAGTGAGGGGAAAGATATTACGCTGGAACGCGGCTCTTCTATCCCAGGCCGGCAGGCTTGTTCTTATCAAATCTGTTTTGGATTCCATGGGAACTCATATTTTCGCGACTATGACCCCTACTGCCTCTTTCTTCCGGACTTACCGGTCCTTGGCTTCTTCTTTCCTCTGGGGAAACAAGGAAAACGGTCGTCGTCACCATTGGGTGTCGTGGGACGTGGTTTGTCGCCCCAAATCTGAAGGTGGTTTAGGGTTGCGTAACCCTTCCGACCTTTGCAAGGCCTTTGCGTGTAAGTTGTGGCACCGGTTTGGGGTTAACAACTCCCTTTGGGCTTCTTTCCTCCGAGCTAAATACCATAGACTTGCGGGCTCTAATTTCTCCGGCTCTCCATCTTATGCTAGTGAGACCTGGAAGCATATGTAGTCGGTTAAGGCTCTATCTGACGCTCACGGCGGCTTGACAGGCTGGGATGGCGACTCTTTCTCCATTCTGAAAGCCTGGTCTTCTATCAGAATTCCGTCCCCTATCCGTCCTGAATTCTCATTCATTTGGGATGCTCGTATTCCGCCCAAGGTTTCTATGCTGATGTGGCGACTCCTTCACTATGGTTTGCCACTCGACGAAAATATCCAAAAGATCGGTATCCCATTGGTCTCCCGTTGTCTTTGCTGCGGCAACGGGGAAAGGGAATCTTCGAGCCATTTGTTTTTCGGCGGCTTCACTGCCAAAGCTTGCTGGAATTACTTTGGTAACTTGGTTGGGGTTCGGAGTAATGCTAGCATCCCTTCTGATCCTCTATTTTCCTGGTGGGCTGGGAACTCGGGAAAATCCCTACGTGCTATCGTGTTCAGATTAATCCCGTGTCTTATCTGCTGGCACGTCTGGTGCGCTAGGAATAAAGCCATCTTCGACACCGTTCCTATGGATCCGCTTTCCATTATTCATCGCGTGAGGAATGATGTGTTCATGGCCTTTCGGGGAAGACCGTTCAAGGGATCCATGAGCCAGAGGTCCCGGCGGTTAGTAGGACTCCTATCGATCTCCTGCGCTCAATCGGCCGCCAGACTAGGAGTTGGTTGAGTCTTCATTGTAAGGTGGTGCCTTTCACACACCGCCTTATCCCCCTGCCCCCCCTCTTTTTATTTTAATGTGTGTGCTAGCCTTCTGTTCAGGAAGTTGCGGTATTTTCATGGTTTGGCTATCTCTTGTGCTTGCTTGGCGGGTTATTTCTGGATTCTTCTAGGGCTGTTTGAGCGGGTCTTTTTTATTTTCTGCTGATGGATCCCTGTGGTTACTCTCCGTTTGATCTTGTGCTGGTTTTCATTGGTATAGCTTAGACTTGTTTCCACATCGCTGGGCACTGCCCGTGGTTCCGTCGCCATCTTCATCTGTCAGGGGTTTTCTGTTCTGGTATTTCCTTCTGGCCGGTATTAGGCTCCATCTCTAGGAGTTTGTTTGCTCTGGTTTTCCTGTTTTGGTTGTTTTCAGTTCAGTCGATTCAATGGTTTTGCGTGGAGGTCTGGTCTTTACTGTTGGTAAAGACGGGTGGGTGTTTTGCTGGTGGTTTCTCTTTCTATTTTCTTTTTTGTGTAGAGTGGGGTAGTGCTGTCGTTTTGTTTTTGTATTTCTGGTTTTTGCTTCTATAGTTTCAAATTTTGGTCTTTGGATGGTATATGTGTTATTATGCTAGCCCCCTATTCTGTGAGCCACCGGAGAATGGCATTTATTCTCCTTTTTTGTTTATAGACTGCGGTTTTGAAAAAAAAAAAAAGAATTTTAGGGCACTGGTGAAACACTGCGGATTTGGTTATTATTTTGTAGGTATATCATTTGAGCTGATTTTGTACAAAAAAAAAAGTTTACACAAGAAAGTTCCATCATCATAGTTGAGACTCTTCTAGTTTGGTTCTTTAAAAAAGATGACAAATATGAATTTCATGTTTTTGGTTAGATGTGGCTCACATCATGAGTGCATGGGCTGAACAAGTAAGTCTCACATCGCAAGAAATATGACGTATAATGTGATATATATATATATATATATATATGATATTGGTGGCACGTAATATTCAAACTACCTGACTTGTGGAAATTTCCATACCACCATAGAGATCAAATCAAGTATTTAGTTCAAGCCTAAATCCTATCCAATGGGTTTGGACCAAGCTCCCACCTATTATGTTATGAATCAATTACATTTACAAATTTAAAAAGCTCCACATAATACTTGGGAAATTTTATTCATATCCACCATTTCTCTTTCTTTCATTGCCTAATCAAGTCACAAACACATCACATTGCGGTTGAATAAAAAACAACAGTAGGTGTACGATGCCAAAACTGGTCTCTTCTACTTCTCATTATCATGCATCATGAAGATGACCTAATGCATATTTGAAGTAGAAGATTGAGGTAAGATGCCATATTTTAAAAAAAGATATTTCTTCTAAGAGGAATCTTCTACTATATTTGAGATGACATTTATATCGATATCATTACAATGATAAATCTTCTACTCGGTATATAATGCTGCTATTGCAAAGTTTTTCACGGTACAAGATGAATATGACACTACATATACTAAAAATTATCATTGTAGCAGAGGATCAGACTCTTTATCTTAGTAGAAGATTCATCATGTATAAATTTCCATCATTAGAAAATCTGGTCTAGTTACAATATGTTAAACCATTCATTTTATACAACACGAACATGTTTGAAAAGAGTAGTTCTTCCAATATATTTGAGAAAATCAATTTTTTTGGTACAAACGAAAGTGAACGGTGGTTAGAGTATTCAAGATTTATAAGTAATGAACCAGATAGAGAGTGGATAGATGTAACTATAAAAGAATAAAAGAACAAACATGACAATGATGCAGTCGAGCAATGTGTAGATAATCTCAAGAAATCAACTTTTAGTATGGTAAATTTTAATTTTTGTAATTGTTGTACATAGAGTTTTATTTTGTTTTCTTATGTTTAATCTTGATATTTTGTTATCCAGGATAGTGAACTACTATGCTAAAAAGATAAAGAACTAGACTAGGATTGCACTTTTGCAATTCGAACTAATAAGGTATGTAATTTTTTTTAATTATAACGTTACATAAAAGATATAAAATCAATTAATTTTTTATTTATAACTCATATCTTTAATTCATGTGATGAACTTACTGAATGGTGCAAAAATATTGGAAAGTCGTGTGGGGTGGTTGTTGTCATTAAACAATGTGAAAATCTAAAAAATGATCGCAGAGGTCGAATATCATATTGGTGTGAGAGAAGTGGATTTACATTTGGATTAACAAAAAGACACCTACTGACAAACAAGTGAAGGCTAGAAAGACTGAAACAAAGAAATGTATATGTTCTTTCTTATTGAAAGGAGTTAAACTGTCAATGCTTGATCAATGGATAATAGAAGATTTATATGGACTTCATAATCTGGAAAAAAACACCAATTTTGAAGGATATTCATATGTTGAACCATGACTAAAGCAGTAGGTGAAATTTTCTCAATTCGTGTAAGGAGATTTGCAATCTGTGCTTATGTTGAACTTGTACAGAATTTGTTGTTTGATTCAGTAATAGTATGCAATTTTTGAACAAGTTGATAACAAAGTCTATATTCTTTATTAGGAACATCTATTGGGTTAAGTTGTGACATATGGTATTATCTGAGACTATAGAAATGAAGAGATTGAAGACGAATAGTCACCGAGTTGTTCTTGATAGTATTACATCATCTCTTTTAGAATTTTGTTATCCAATATATACTGGCTGAATATCTTGTACCCATCTGAAGCTAAAGTGGAATCCGGTAACATTTGTCTGTTCTAAAAAATTGATGTTTCACATCTATTCTTCTACTTCTTTTTTATTTATTTATTTTATTCTTTTATTCAAGAATTTATTTGTGTATGCATGCGTTATGGTGTATGATTATTGTGTATGCATAATTCAATTGATTTTAGTTGAATGAATATGGTTATTGTGTATGCATGTGTTATGGTGCATGATGCATTTCATAAAGTACAAAAAATGTTCAACACTCAAAATAATATAAAAAATAGTAAATTCATACATATGTGCATAAACTAATAAATTAGTAAATTCATCCACATGTAGATAAAATAACAAATTAGTTATGGATAAACTCAAGTGTGGATCAACTAATAGAAACGTTAGATATTAATAAAATTTCTCATACTTAAATTGCATACTTGAGGGTTGATGCCTGGAAAGGTTCCTAATTTTCACATAAATCACTCAAACAACCATGTAGAAAAAAGGAAGAAGAAATATGGGAAATTTGAATTTTCTTTATAGACCATTGATCGGTTTGCGGTCTTAGATATTGAAGATAATTAATAGAAGCTATAAAATTTAGACCTTAAACTCATTTCATTCATGCAAACTAAACTCTCTCTAAGACATAATTTTCAATAAATTATTGTTTTTTAATGCAGTATAATTAAACTTGGCCCGCAAATTTTTCTAGTACATCATTAAGCAAGGATGCGGATATAATACAGTTAGAGATCCAAGATACTTCTACTGATTAAATGAACATGTACAAATTAACTGTGCCAAATTCATGTACAATTAAAGAACAAAGTATTTGGTTGTAACATAATAATATGTGATACTAAAGGGTAGTAATGTAATTTACATTGTATAGCTGTATAACAGACCAAGTCAAGGCAGTATTGCACATTATATAAACAATGACAACTGCATGTATAATTCATTCAATTCATATAATAAAAATTCTCTCTTTCAATCGGTGTTACTTTGTTTTGTTATCCAAATAATAATCATAAAATACCAAATTCTATTTTGGTATCAGAGCATACTTAGCCTCACGGCAAACACCACGCCAAGTCGGTTCATCAGAGTTAGAATCATCACCTGAACCGAGCAGTGGCTGTGTTTGAATTTTCTCATCCGAATATCAATCATCATTTGAGAAAGGCCAAGATCAAGAAGGATATATGTTCAAGGTATCTGTTCATATCAGTTTCTGTATCATCCTGCATTAGTTCATTCTTTTCCATCTTAAACAAGCACCTCACCACAAGATCCATCAAGATATCATCTGGATCATTGGCTGCACTTGTTTGGAATCTGAATTGTATTATTAGTTAAGTTCTTGTTTCCAAGAATCTTGAAGTTCATCCATGGCAGAAGAGAATAACAACACATGTGGTAATACACCAACTAACTCAAATCGCAATTCATCCACAACATCACCATCTCAGAGAGCAGATCAACAATCAAGAGCATCTGCACATGATTTAATTAAAACAATCATAAGTGCACAAAATCAGTTAATTACAGTACAATTGGATGAAAGTAACTATTTGTTATGGAGAGGATATGGACTGAAGGATTACATTCTTGGCACTAATGTTACACCACCTAAATTTGTGGTAGATAATGAAGGAAAATTAGTCAACAACAAGGAATATATCAATCATCAAAGGCAAAATCATTTATTAAGTTCTTGGCTTTTATTAACAATAACGACTGAACTATTGCCACAAGTTATTGGCTTTAAGACATCTAATGAGATATGGACAACAATTGAACATGTTATTAACTCATAATCAACAGCCAAGATAATGCATTATAAGAGACGGATGCAAAATTTAAGGAAAGATAACTTGTCAATGAGGGATTATCTAGCCAAAATAAAGAATCACTGTGATCTTTTAGAGGCAGCATGTCATAAAATATCTGACACAAAGCAGATATTAACCATTATGAATGGTTTAGACAATGAGTATGAGGAAGTTGTAGCAGTTATAACATCTAAGGAAGTGATTCCATCAGTTCAGTTTGTACATTCTACCATACTTGCTCATGAGGGAAGAATAGAGCAAAAGAAAGCATTTGACTCGGATCTTTCAATCAATTATGTAGCCAACATAAGAAACAGAAGTCAAAAAAGAAACAATAATGGAAAGGAAAATATTGGAATAAGAAATTATCAAAATTATCCAAGAAATCAATCAGGAAGATTCAGAGGAAGAGGGGGTAGATGGAACAACAATAATAAACCAAAGTGTCAAATATGTGAAAAGTTAGGGCACACTACCAACAAGTGTTATTTCAGATTCGACATCAACTAAAATGCATCACAAAACTCAAGCAATCAAAGAAACTATGCTATGAATGCAAATATGGCTAGTATGCAACAAGATGCAAGAAATATATCCGAGGAACAAAAGATACATAACCTGAGTATATCAGAATCTGGAAGGTCGGAGGACATTTGTAATGAATGTTGGTACCCTGACTCAGGTGCTACTCATCATGTTACTAGCAATCTACAGAATCTGAACATTGGCAACAAGGAATACAAAGGTACCCAATCTATTTGCATGGGTAATGGTTCTAGCATTAATATTACACACACTTGTAGTGCACAAATTAGGGGTCAAAGAATATTACATCTTAATAACTTATTGAGAGTCCCTAAGATAAAGAAAAATCTTATTAGTGTGTCACAAATTGCACAAGATAATGGAGTGTATTTTGAATTTTACCCAAAATACTGTTTAGTCAAAGATATTCAAAGTAAAAAAATCCTGTTGCAAGGTAAAACTCATAATGGACTGTATAGATTCAACTTATCAAATCCAAATGACAATTATTCAAACAATTCAAGAAATTGCTGCAACTTAGCTGAATCAGGTTCAACCCAATCTATCAAAAGTATGTTTGACATATGAGATTGTAAGTTAGGTTATCCCAGTATCAAAGTTGTAAAGAAAGTGTTAGATGATAATAAAATAGTAGTTAAAGATATACCTTCCTCTTATGTTTGCAGTTACTGTCAGATCGGAAAGAGTCATAAATTGGCTTTTCTAGAATCACAATCTAATTTTAATAAGCCATTGCAGCTTGTTGCAATAGACTTATGGGACCAGCTCCTATAACCTCAGATTATGGATTCATATATTATATATCTTTTGTAGATTCTTTTTCCAGGTACACTTGGATTTTCTTCCTGAAATCAAAGTCTGAAACACAAAATATGGTCATGCATTTTATTTAACAAGTGGGGAGGCAGACAAGTCAGCAGGTAAAAGTAATACAAATTGATTGGGGTACAGAGTACAAGTCACTTAAGGAATATTTTCAAAGAAAAGGAATTATTCACAGAATGACTTGTCCCTATACATCGGAACAAAATGGATTAGCTGAGAGAAAACATAGACACATAGTAGAAACTGGTCTTACATTATTAGCACACGCTTCACTTCCATTGAAGTTTAGGCCAGATGCATTTGCAACTGCAGTTTATTTAATCAATAGACTAACTACTTAAATAAAATAAGGAAAAACTCCAATGGAAGTTCTATTCAATGAAAGGCCAGATTATTAGAGTTTAAAAACTATTGGATTTTTATGTTTACCTTGTCTAAGGCCTTATAATCACACAAATTGAATTTCAGATCTAAATCATGCACATTTTTAGGCTATGGTGTAAATCAGAAAGGATATAAATGCCTAGATAGTAATTGAAAGCTATTTATATCAATACATGTTGTATTCAATGATCACATATTTCCATTTGCAACACAAAGTATAAAGACTGCATAGAAGTTATACAATCCAAGGATATCATTTCTATCTATACCATTGGACACCAGTAATCAAAGATCAACATATATGGAGGAGAACAAGAGCAATTAAGACACTTAACATACATTATCCATAAGTGAACCAGGTCAAGATGAATATAAACAGCTTCAGCATGCAACTCATACTCCAACAAATACAAGTAATCAACAAGTCAATAGTGATGATAATAATAAAAAACAAAGTACATAACAATCAACAAGCATACATCAGGAGCAAGTATTCAGAGGACATCCAATGATAACAAGTCAAAAAGTGGCATCTTCAAACCAAAACTATACACAACATGCATTCATAGTGATGAACCAGATACATTTGAACAAGTACTCAACAATGAAAACTGGAGAAAGACAATGAATGAGGAATACAATGCATTAGTAAAAAACAAGACATGGAGTCTTTTTTACCACCCGGGCATAAAAGCATAATTGGATGCATGTGGAATTACAAGTTAAAGAAAAATCCAGATGGCACTGTACAGATATTCAAATCCAGATTAGTTGCAAAAGGCTACACTCAACAACATGGCTTTGATTTCAATGAAACTTTTTTACCAGTGATTAAACCAACTAGCATAAGAGTGATCTTACTATAGCATTACATAAAGGATGCGACATCAGACAATTAGATGCAAATAATGCTTTCATAAATGGAGATCTTCAAGAAGAAGTATATATGGAACAACCACCAGGGTTTAATCACATGAAAAGATACAATGGTGTGTAAATTAAATAAAGCCATATATGGTTTGAAATAGGCCCCAAGAGTGTGGTTTGACAGATTAAAGAAAACTCTTATTGGACTAGATTATCAACCTGCAAAGTCAGATACTTCTCTGTTATCAAGCTCAATAAAACTGCCACAACATATATATATATATATATATATATATATATATATTAGTATATATGGATGATCTTATCACTACTGGTGACAATGAAAGAGAAATTAATCATGTCATTCAACATCTAGACAAGAAGTTCTCCATCAAGGACTTAGGAAAACTTAACTACTTTCTGGGAATAGAGGTAAACAGAATATCAGACTCAGAAATGCATTTATGTCAAAGGCAGTATATTAAGGAATTACTCATCAAGGCAACAATGAATGAAGCAAAACCATTACCAACCCCCATGACCAGTAATCTACACTTATCAAAGCACCAAGGTGAGCAATTTTTAATGAAAAAGAGTACAAGAGCATTGTTGGAGCACTACAATATGCTACAATTACTAGGCCAAAGATATCATACAGTATTCATAAGGTATGTTAGTTTATGCATCAGCCATTAGATGAGCATTGGAAGGCAGTAAAATGAATATTAAGGTATCTAAATGGCACATTAAATCATGGTCTAGTACTGAAGTCCAGCAAAAATTTAACTATCACTGGATTTGCTGATGCTGATTGGGCATCAGATCCTGATGATCAAAGTTCAACAACGGGGTATTGCATCTATCTAGGTGAAAATCCAGTGTCATTGTGTTCAAAGAAGCAACCAACTATATCCAGATCAAGTACTGAGTCTGAATACCGAAGTCTAGCTAGTCCAACTGTAGAAGTGATGTGGTTAGAATCACTTCTCAATGAGCTACAAATTCATACAACCAAAAGGCTGTAATTTTGTGTGATAATTTAAATGCTGTATTGTTGTCTGCTAATCCAATTTTACACACAATAACAAAACATATGGAACTTGACTTATACTTCGTACGAGAACAAGTAAACAGTGGAAAAATCAATATAAATCATGTACCTGCATCTTACCAAAGAGGAGATATACTTACGAAAGCATTATCGGCTCAAAATTTATGCCAATTCAGAGATGATTTGAAGATTAGAAGCCTCGACAGCAAATCCAGAGATGATAACTCAAGCTCAAAGTGAAATATATTGATTGCATCAGCGAATTGAGCTATTTACTCAGAAATCAAAGTGAATATCAGCTTCTTTTAAGATAATTTGAGGATTAGAAGTATTTTCAACCAGAGTTTTGTATTAATCTGGAGATGATTTGAAGAATAAAGCTCGGCGGCGCATTTGGGGATAGAGAAGAAAACCCTAGATTACTTTGAGGAAGCAAATTGAAGAACAAAGTATTCCGCTGTAACATAATAATATGTGATGCTAAAGGGTAGTAATGTAATTTACATTGTACAGCTGTGTAATAGACCAGGTCAAGGCAGTATTGCACATTATATAAACAATGACAACCACATGTATAATTCACTCAATTCATATAATAAAAGTTCTCTCTTTCAATCAGTATTACTTTGTTCTGCAGTCCAAATAATAATCATCAAATCTCAAATTCTATTTTGTACATATTGGTTGTTTGAGTAATCTGATGTAGTAAAATAGAATCACACCTAACTTCAAAATGTTGTTCAGAACAAATAGATACGTAGTAAAATTGAACTTCATTTTCAACTCTGATAGAAAAACTTAAACAATAGCAAACAAACAAAACTTGTAGTTCCATTAGCTTACAGTTAGCTTAGAGGTACAACAGTACATTATGATAACATAACGTTACAATTTACAATGGTTATATAATAACATCTACAGATGTTTTTTAACCATCAATACCCAAACACAGGAATAAAAATGGGGTTTGCAGGTAGCTAAAAATTAACTAAAAAATGCTTTGAAAATGTCATGTATCACAGGTAACACATGCGTAATAATATGAAATTTATATCAAACAGTCTTATTTAGGGTCCCGTTGCACGATTTACAATTTGCTGTGTAGGTAGTGATAAAAATCGGCAGTCAATAGGATTAAATTCTATATTACGTAACCAATATTATTGCTACCAAACATGGACTACCTGAACAAATTTGAAATGAACTGGTATTTGAAGACCACCGGAAATTAAACCCAAATTTCCATAGTCGAGGGCTGATGACCATACTCGAGAGGTGAATTTCTGCAAAAGGCTGTGGACTGCTGCAGTTTATAAGTACGTGATCCGGATCTATTGTATGGGTGAATTTTGAAAAATCCCTAAATGCATGTTCTTAATTCAAACCAAGTATGTCATTGATGGGAACTCAAGGTATCCATTTGTAATATCGTCTTCACCTGAAAATCAAACGTTGATATTTTTATTTACATCATAAAGGCAAACCAAAGTAAGTAAAATATGTGTGATCACGATATAACACTTACTTTTAAGTGATAAAACGTCTCTGTGAATCACCTCCACAATGGCAAAGGTGCCCTTGAATCCACACGAGCTCAATGAGCAGAAGGACAAGTTAGGCAACCTAAAATCTTTAGCGATGTCTATTGTAAAGCTCATATCAGAAACTATGCAAGTGGCGTTGGGCACATCTTCTCTTTCTTTTAGTTCCTCCATTAGTCTTCTGAAGTCATGAGTTAAATTATAGCGCAACGCCTGAGTAGCGTTTGAAAGATCTTCACCATTGGCTCGGCTTTCAGAAGCGGATAAACCGTCCGATATTGCTGTGAATTGAAAATCAGGGAGGCCTTGAAGAGAAGAAGGGCCTGAAGATTCAAGAATACGTACGATCGTAGCTGCTTTGAGTATGAACAAAAGTGATGTGGAAGCCTTTGAAATGGAGGAGCTGTGCAAATTTTTGCATGCAATTTATGTGGTCTTGACCTGGGCATGGTATGCACACAGCGTTTTTGTTATTTTTCCTCCATTAAATCCATTTATTTAACAAGAAAAAAAACTACAGGTCCCTGTTTTTGATGTTGTTATAAGAAAAGTCCATGCAGAAATTAATCTGTAAATTCGGTCCCTATTTTTAAAAAATAAAAAACACAATGTGCTTTGCACTTTTCTAATAGAAAATCCAAGGTAGCTTGCATTTTTCTAATTTTGAAATTTTTTTTTAAATTTTTAAAAAGCCCAAGTTCCATCAGAAAAGTGCAAGCTAGTTTGTGCTTTCTGATTTTGAAATTTTTTTGAAATTGTGAAAATTTTGAAATTTTTGAAAAGCGCATGTTAACTTGCGAATTCTATTAGGAAAGCGCAAGCTAGTTTG
This sequence comes from Allium fistulosum, assembly GCA_030737815.1. NCBI lineage: Eukaryota > Viridiplantae > Streptophyta > Magnoliopsida > Asparagales > Amaryllidaceae > Allium > Allium fistulosum. The sequence continues at coordinate 727,218,895 of CM060904.1, forward strand.
CACTTTCTGATTTAGAAAAAATAAAGACATAATTTACATACTCATTGCTACATGTACTTTTCTTGAAATAACATCAGAAATAGAGACCTTCTGTGCAAAACACCTTTATTTAAAGATTTTTCTTTAATTTTCGGTGATGGACGTACGTGGTGTTTTTTATAGATAAGTTGAGGAAGATGTCTCCAAGAAACTTTGTCTGTGTGTTCTTTATTCACTTTAACACTCATCCACTACAAGAATTACTGTTTATAGCAACGGAGGGGGGGGGGGGGGCAACGGCATTTGACCAATGGCTTCCAACGACAAGCTTTTTCTCGGAATTTTTTAATAACAAAAAACACATACCGTTGGAAGCCGTTGGAATATTGCCGTTGGCGGCCGTTGCTCGTCATTGGAAATTCGCGACTTACCTGCAGATCAATCTTCTTTCTCCTCATTCCCATTCCACACGAAAAATAACCCAATTTCCCCAATTTCCCCCCCCCCCCTAAAAAATTTCCAACCTCATTTTATCCCCTTCTACACGTTCTAGCATCCTCATCTTCGTTTGCAAGCTTCACAACCTCCAAAATCAGGTATTATTTGCTAAAACCCTAATTTTGTTAAATTTTTAATTTTAGGTTAAATTGGTAATTTTTGTGTATGTATTATGCTATTGTTTGTGTAGTGTAGTGTATTGGACCTTAATTATTGTTATTAAACTAATTATTGCATGTTTAACTATGATTTGTTAAATTAGGTTTATTATTAAATTAGTTTCAAACTTAATAATTGTTACTAACCTAAGCATGAACCTCACTTGTTATTATATTGGTGATTGAATTGCGTAAAATCGTACGTAGAAAGTGATGATATTGACCTATAAATTGTTCACTTTTGACATGTTATGATACGATATATACGTGATACATTTTGTGCATGAGTGGATGTGATTTGTGATGCGATTATATGTATAACATTGTTTGTTTATTTTATACGTTGCGCACACACATTGGATTTTTTTTTGTTTTAGGAAAAAATCATTATATATGCGTTGATTCAACATATTGTTTATTGATATAAAAGTTTAAATTTTATGAAAATAAAATTTAAACTTTTGTATCGCTAATTTTAAAATTTAAACCCTTAGAGTGTTTTTGGCCCCGTTTGATAAGTATTGTATATGATCGTTGTGTGGATATTCGTTTTTTTAACAGAATGGACATCTGTATTCATCGTATACAGTATTTGTTGGATTTGTCCCTGTATTGGATAAGTTACAAAAACAATAACGTAATTAAATCTCGTAAATCATTTCAGTTTAAACGGTTCGCAAAATTTCGGCAGCGCTTCCCTTTATGTTCCCTGTGTACACGCAATTGTGTACTGTTCAGGGAACTAAAGCGAAGTGCTGTCGAAATTTTGTTGAATCGTTTAAATTGAAATGATTTATGCGATTTAATTACGTTATTGTATTTGTAATGGGAGGTAGGATGACCCATCAACAAAGTGTCAATGATCAATTAATATCAAATTCGCTAATAAAATTGTTTAAATAGAATATAATGTTCATTTTAAAATAAGCTTTAAGTATTATTTTAACAGATATAACAAAAACAAGAAGAATGTTTATAAAATTGTTTTAATAAAAAATGTCAATGCAAATTTATATCGTACTTTTTAATTATATACGTAGGTAAATGGACAATTATTTTACTGATCGGAGCTGGATGTACAAAAAACGAAGGGTCGATACTGAAGGCTCAACAAGTGAACATTTTAATAATGGTGTTAGCGTATTTATGGATACGGGACGAGCTCACTTGACCCCCGATGAGGAGGACGTCATTTTTGAGTCTATCATGGATCCAGTGACCCGCGGCAGACGCTACGGATATGGAAGTCAATCGGTAATTTTAAGTTAAATTTTAAGTTAGTAAATATCCTTATACTAGTGTATTTCATTCATATTTTGAACTATCCTTATACCCACGGCAGACGCTTCCATATCCGTAGTTTGTTTTATGAATTTGTTAGTGAATATATATAGGTTAGTTAATTTGCAATTATTTTAATACTAATTTTTTTAGTGTAGTTGATAATTTAAATTTGTTTACAGGCTCAGACAGCCCAAAGAGAATATCAAAAGGCTTAAGATAAGGAAGAGATTGCGCAGCTACGAGCCGAGCTTGCCGAGATGCGGGAACGCAATTTGCTGCATGAAGCAAGGACGGAGGAGATGAACCGGCGTATGGCGGAGTTCATCGCACAGTATGGACTGCCTCCTTCATCTGGTGGTTCTGGTGCGGAGTGATTTAGGTATGTTTTGTTATTGACATGTATATTTTGGAGTTGGTGAGAATTTGATACATTCTGATGGTTTCTGTGTATATTTGGATTTGATACATTCTGATGTTTTGGTTGTGGATGTTGGTTTGGATTTTTTGATGTTGGTTTGGATTTTTTGATATTGGTTTATGTTGAAATATATGCATGATTTGGTTATATCTATATGTTTGGATATGTTTTGATATAATTGTTATATATATATGCTCGAAATGGAGCTGTTTTGATATAATTGTGGTTGTGTGTGGCTGGAAGCAAGCACTGCTGGTTTTATTTAAAAAAATATACTCAGATTTCCAACGGCTTCCAACGGCGACCAACGGCACACTGGTCATTTACGTCCAACGGCAAATTCCAACGTATTCCAACGGATTTTCAACGGTAGTTTGGTCAACAGGATTTGCCACGTTGGCAAACATGCCGTTGGAAGCCGTTGGTATAACCCCGTTGGTGCCGTTGGAGGCCGTTGAAACGTATACCAACGGAATTTTCAACGGCCTCCAACGGCTTACCGCCGTTGGAATGAGCCGTTTCTCTTGTAGTGATCGCACTTACTATATTATCCTTTGATTTAAAAATTTAATTTAACTTGTCTACAGTACAATTAGGTATTTTAGAATTTTCGATGACTTTATCTTTATGGTGTTATATTTAAATTCCACTAATAAAATACTTAAATAGTCAAAAATAGGTAGCGAGGTACAAAACAAATTAATACGTTACTTTATATGTATAAAGAGTACAAAAATACGTTTTGGCACCAGGACAAAAATGCTTGGCTGCCAGAGAAAAGCAAAACCGAAATCAAGCTTGGCTGACCAGACGATTAATCAACCAATGTCAACTTGGTTCAAACCAAACAAATTTTTTATCAAAACTTTTAATAAGACAAATTTTCAAAAATTAGTTGCATAAAGGCTTGTTTCCAAACTATTTGAAACTATATATAGGTTGGATTCTGCTATATCAGCATCAAGGCATCATGTGTTTTTTTAAAAACCAGTCGGTTTTATTATGTAAACCCCAAGTTTATTTTAATTAATTATTTTTACTAAATGAAAGAAAAAATGACACTCAAAGTTACACGAAAAAAGTAACTTCAAAGCATTTTGATTGATTAACGTAAGCATAAAAAATACATGCAAATAGCTTGGAAATAAATATAGATTTATAACTTACGAGGTAACCTTATATCATCTCACTAAAAATACAGAATTAAAACAATTTGGTATGCAAATCCCATGCATTTAGCATTTAAAAAAAATGTTAGTTGTAATTAATAAACCTGACATTTAGTTTTTTGTGTTTCTTTTCCAATTCTTTTTTCTCGCATTCAAAAAAAGAAAAAAATTCCATTGTAAGTTTTTATTATTTGTATTTAATTTTTTATTTGTGAAATATCGATTTATGTTATTGATTTAAAATATTTGGATTTTACCTAACTAAAACTTAGAAATTATCCTTGATGTAAAGTTGGTTGTCATTTGAAATGAAAAAAAATAAACAAACAATTTTGTCCTTAAAACAAATATCCACTTTTTAAAAAACCAGTCTATGGACGTGAATGTGAATTGTGTCCATACTTTTTTACATACAACGCGTGAACATAAGTGTGATGTGGTGATTTATGGAAAACATGTTAGTTTTGTAGTGGAACTTTATAGGAAAGTACGTACACTTAGGGGTGGGCGTGGATCGGTTTGATGCGGTTTGGAGTCCAAACCGCTTCCGCACCAACCGCACCGCATCAAACGGTTAATCAAAAATACAAACCATTATACTAATCTTTTAAACGGTTCGGTTTCGGTTCGGTTTGAATGTAACACGGTTCGGTTTCGGTCCGGTCTGGTTTGAACCCACATTAAATATGAAATAACTTCCATCAACAATCAATTTACGAAGGCAACCGTGTGAAGCTTTTACACTTAAAGGTTAAAACACACAATGTTACTGAAATGAAAGGTTAGTTCTTAACTGTATGAATATTTCAATTTGACATTTAGATATAAGTGAAATTTTTTTGGTAGATTATCCAAACATCAACATTAATCAATGCATATTCATCAAGGAAAATGACTAGAATAAGATTATAATTAGCATTAATCCAAAAAAAACGAGATGAAAAATATTATACCAAAACTATAACTTCTTCCTTTATGACAACGAATATTATTAATATAACAACATACGCTAAAAATAGAATATACATCGTTAGAATCTAAAATAAGATAGGAGTTGCTTATATTTTTATCATAAGATTACTAGTTAAAATATTCGGTTCGGTCCAATTTAATATGGTTGGTTCAATCGTCCAAACCGCAACCGAACCGTATCGATGCGGGTCGGTCCGGTTTGAGGTATTTGCTTTGGTTAGAAGATTCGGTGCGGGTTTCCGCACTGTTTTTACGGTTCGGTGCGGGCGGTTTCCGTATAGCGGTGCGGTTTATGCCCACCCCTACATACACTAGATTGAGGTGAAACATAGTTAGATCCATACAACAAGTTGGGGTTTTCAAGCATTTGAAAAACACTATTACATCTTACCATAGCGTTTCAGAGAACACTACGGAACGACATGCTATAATAGACCATCAACTTTCAATAGCAAAAATAAAACGCTATGAAAAATCATCGTTCCATAGCATTTAAAAAGGCTATTAAAATGAAAACGCTATAGAAATCGAAACGCTATTAGTACAATTTTCCATAGCATTTGTTTGCTGTCATTTTATATCTAGGAACATGACTTACTCTGTCATTCCATAGGGAGTAGGAAACGCTATTAAAACAAAACGCTATAAGAACACAACGCTATGATATATTTTTCCAAGGCGTTTCTTATGCATATTTATATAGCATTTTTATTTTATGATAGTGGTCCCTTTCTACATCTTTTTTAAAACGACAACTTTTCTAAAAAGCTCTGAAATGCAGTGTTAATTTTATAGGTTTTGTTTAATGCTGTTTTAGTTTTCAGAAGCATTAATTAGTTGCAAAATTTTATAAGTTTACATATTTTCACATATATAATGTCATTCTACATATTTCTTCTTTGCGTATAAATATAATAGATTTTCACATATATTATACCAAACAAAAACAAAACATCTAAATTAAAACACATAATATTTCATACATATTGTTCAAACTACTTTTCCCATGTCTATACTTATCATACATATTACATATGTGCAATAACTGTCTAACAAGGAGATTTCATATTTTATCTGGTAGCAAATAATGCACCATAACAACTCACCTAGCAAAATGATACACCACAGCTATGTGATATTTCTCTCATTCATTTTCAAAACTAGCTATTTGCAAGCTTCGACAATTCCTACATGCCAAAAAATACATAGGTAGATATTAATAGTTTTAACTTGAAATTTAGTTGAATCTATGCATTACGTATATTAACAAGTATAAAAATATAGTCAACACATTTACAGATATAAATACAGTCAATACATTTACAGATAAACTAAATCAATCGGTATGAAATATTAGCAATATTGAATAATCATGACTATAACCTAATGAATCGGTATGTCACGGATTGATTGTATAAAATCTATGCAGCACAATACACACATGTATTGAATAATCGTCCTGCAACATTGGCATAAAATGATAAAATATTAGTAGAATCAACACCAACATATGTGTGTACATCACTTAATACATATCGGTACAGTCAACCAGTATTGTAGCTAACGATTGCACAAGACATGTGATGCAGATTAAGGAGAAAATGAATTTGAACTAGGTAATTAAACTCAAGAGTTTCCTTAAAAATAAATAAATAAGGTTTTATTCATGCTCATATAGAGTAAATATACAGTTTAAATCACAGTCAACTAAGGAACTAAGAAGCCAAGCAAAAAAGGGTAAGAGACTCTCCAATATGATATATAGATATTGTTAAAATAACATTTTTGAATAACTCTAGAACCTTTATATTATCTTTCTTCATGCCAAAGCACTCACATTTTAAAGTTGTGAATTTAATACACTTTTTAATGTGATCCTACATATCATAATGTTATAGTGGCGGTTAAGCCCTTATTATTTGTGAGCTAAGAAACAAAAATTCCCACAGGTTTATTAAATTATATAAGTGTTGTTACAGACTCCCAAAAAAAATCTAGTAAAATATAAGGTAGAAATAAATATCATAGCGTTTCTTCCATCAAGTACAAGCCTAACACCGCTTTCAACGCCGCTCTGTACAAAGCTGCAAATGCGATGCTTTGACTGCAGATGGATTGTACAGGGAAACATTCAAAATGTAAATATATAACACTATTAGCAGCTATGGTGACAACAACCTTAGAGTTTCACCTGCTCACTAATCACTGGACCAAAGTCGGTTCCAGGCTCAATGCCTACATTTTAAGTGATTTGGCTCATTTTATTAGTTCATCCTCCCTAGAGACCAAATATATCCAAATACAAGATATAAAATCACATACTGAATCAAATGTATTCTCAAAACTAGACATACATTACACATTTATTAGAGATACTTGATAAAAATATATCGAGATCCATTCTAACATGAACAAGGAATCTCATATTATTGACAATAGTTTTATATGGCTTGTTATAGTTGATACTTGATGTTATTTCCTTGAGATTAGCCTAACATATATATTAGAATTCTTGAGAGATTGCTAAAATTGATTGTATTATTATTATTGAATAGAATACAAGGTTCAGAAATGAAATGCAATATAAATAAGTACATAAGTGGGCTTAATATCAATACAGCCCAAATTCATTTGGTAATCCAAAATACAGAAATAAAACAATCTGGATCGTTGATGACAATGAGCGGCTGAGATGAGTGGCTGGAGAGAATAAGGATTGTGCTTTGTGTTAGTGAAACTTTGTATACTGTCTAATTCCCCCCCTCAATGTCGGCTAGGGTTCTCTTCTCCTTCGATCCCTAATTCTTCATTAATGTCTTTAATACACAGTTTGCTCTTAAATTCTTCAAAATACTTACGAGACAAGGCTTTCGTAAGTATATCAGTAATTTGACTTGAGGCAGGGAGATGATTGACTTCAAGTCTTTCTTTAGCTATCTGATCTCTGACGAAGTACAGATCGATTTCGATGTGCTTCGTCCTAGCATGTAGCACTGGGTTAGCTGACATAGCTACGGTGTTGGAGTTGTCGCACCAAATAATTGACTTGCTCGAAAGCTTGATTCCCAACTCTTTAATTAGGGTTTCGATCCACATTACTTCGGCAGTTGCTAATGCGACACTTCGATATTCTGATTCTATACTAGATCGTGAAATGGTTGGTTGCTTTTTGGCACACCAAGAGACAGGGTTTCCACCAAAGAAGATGCAGTGTCCGGTAGTAGATCTCCGGTCATCGCAATCTGAGGCCCAATCAGCGTTTGCAAACCCTTGAATAGATAAGTCTTTGCTTACTTTTAACTTGATTCCTTGACTGATAGTTCCTTTGAGATATCTAAGAATTCTCTTTACAGCTTTCCAATGTGTATCTAAGGGCTTCTGCATAAATTGACAAACTTTATTCACAGCGAATGATATATCAGGTCTTGTAACAGTTACATATTGTAAAGCCCCTACGATACTTCTATATTGCTTTGTGTTATCAATTGGTTCTCCTTGATGTTTAGACAAGTGTAAGTTACTAATCATAGGTGTAGGCATTGGCTTTGCTTCATGCATGTTAGCCCTGCTTAATATTTCTGAAATATATTTTTGTTGACATAGAATTAATCCTTTATCAGTATTAATGACTTCTATGCCTAAGAAATAGTGTAACTTGCCTAAGTCTTTTATAGAAAAGGTTTTGTCTAGCATATTAATGACATGTTCTATTTCATTATTGTCATTGCCAGTTATTATAAAGTCATCTACATAAACAAGCATGTAAGTAATGTACCTTTTATTTGCCTTTGTGTAAATAGAATTGTCAGATTTGCATACCTGGTATCCCATAGAGATTAAAGTAGCTTTTAGTTTCTCATACCATACTCTAGGAGCTTGTTTGAGTCCATAGATGGCTTTATGAAGTTTGCATACCAAGTTTTTGTTGGTATCTTGAGTATATCCAGGAGGTTGCTCCATATAGACTTCCTCTTGTAATTCTCCATTTAGGAAAGCATTATTTACATCAAGTTGCCTTATATCCCATTTATAATACAAAGCTAATGTTAAAATAATCCTAATAGTGGTTGGCTTAACTACTGGAGAAAAGGTTTCAGAAAAATCAAAACCATACTGTTGAGAGTATCCCTTGGCTACCAGTCTGGCTTTGTGTTTGACTTTACCAGTTTCTGATAATGTCTTCAATCTGAAGGTCCAACGACACCCTACAATGTTTTTGTTTGCTGGTAGAGGAACAAGACTCCATGTATTATTTTTAATCAGTGGATTGTATTCTTCATTCATGGCATCCTTCCATTTGCTGTCTTTGATAGCTTCATTATAGCTGACTGGTTCCTTTTAATTCATATTGGCTGTATAGATCTTTGGCTTAAATATCCCATGCTTTGACCTGGTAATCATTGGATGTCCTTCTTGTGCAGGTGTAGTGTTGACAGGAAGAGCAATATTGTCTTGATCAACATTTTGATCTTCGGTCCCTTGATTTTCAGTTTCACTATTATAAGAATTCAGGTCATCTCTCTGACCTGGCTCATCAGTGGGCATAGTGTGTTGGAGGTTTGAGCTGGTATTCGTACTTTCCTTGCTATTAGCAGACCTTTCTTTGTCCCATATTGGTATGGGTGGTAAAAATTTCTTGGCACTATAAATCTTTTGGGTGGTCTTTATGTCTGTACTAGTGAAGGGAAATATGCTTTCATTGAATGCAACATGTCTAGATACTATTATCTTCCCTTCACTTGTAAGACATTTGTACCCTTTTTGATTGGTGGCATATCCAAGAAAAGTGGAAGGTACAGATCTAAAACTTAGCTTATGTTTATTATATGATCTAGTACATGGATAACATAGACATCCAAAAGTTTTGAGAAATGAATAATCTGGTTTAGTATTGTATAACTTTTCTAATGGAGTTTTATTTCTTAAAACCTTTGTAGGCATTCTATTTATGAGAAATACTGCTGTTGAAAATGCATCTGGCCAGAACTTTAAGGGTATGGATGCATGTGCAAGCAGTGTTAGACCAGTGTCTACAATATGCCTATGCTTTCTTTCAACTAACCCATTTTGCTCAGATGTATGTGGGCAGGTAATTCTGTGATTAATACCTTTTTCAGAGAAGAATTCTTTGAGTGTTTTGAATTCTGCACCACCATCTGTTTGCAAAATCTTTAGCTTATGGTTGGTTAAATTCTCAGCTTGATTTATGAAATGAATTACTGCATTCTTGACCTCGGACTTGGATTTGAGAAATAGAATCCAAGTGTATCTTGAGAAAGAGTCAACAAAAGAGATGTAGTAATTCATTCCATAATCAGAGTTGATTGGGGCTGGACCCCATAGATCAACAACAACCATTTCTAAGGGTTTATTGTATGTAGTTACAGAATTACTGAATGGTATTTTGTGACTCTTTCCTAATTGACATGCTTCACATACATATGGAGAAGTTATATTTTCATGCTTGATTTTATTGTCTTTCAAAATATTTTTAACAATTGCCACACTGGGATGACCAAGTTTACAGTGCCAAGTATCAAAAATTTTATTACACTCAACTTTCCTGTCAATTTTTGAAAGATTACACCATTTTTCCTCCTGTTTTGAGTCACTACTTTTCCTTGATACAATATTTTGCACTAGATTGAATTTATATAGTCCATTGTGCATGCTACCCTGTAAAAGAATGTCCTTATTTAGTAAATCTCTAACTAGACAGATTTTTGGGTAGAATTCAAAATATACTTGATTGTCTTTAGCAATTTGAGAGACACTTATCAAGTTTTTCTTAATCTGGGGAACCCTAAGAAGATTATTTAGGTGTAATTCTCTTTTACTGCTAAGTTTGGCTTGGCCAGTGTGTGTGATTTTTAAAGAATTACCATTACCAACATAAATAGATTGAGTACCTTTGTATTCTTTGTTTCCAAGATTGAGGTTCTCTAAGTTGCTTGTGACATGGTTAGTTGCTCCTGAGTCTGGGTACCAATCTTCATACAGTGACTCATCACTTTTATTTTCAGAGTTATTTTGATTCTTTGATTGATTGGCTTGGTTTCTTGCTTCAGCTTGAGTATGATTAACATTTGGGTTCTTATTTCTTTGGGTGTTGCTGGACTGTTGAGTTACAACAAAATTCTGATCAAATCTGAAGTAACACTTTGCTGCAATATGACCTGGCCTCTCACATATTTGACATTTTACTCTGTTATTTCCTGACCATCGACCTCTGCCTCTTCCCCTGAAGTTTTGGCCACTTCTTTGACCTGGTTGAGTTCGATCTTGACCCTTTCCTTTGGAGTTTGTTGTATAATTCACTGAGTAGTCTGTATTTGCAGTCTTCTTTTGCTCAATTCTTCCTTCTTGAGCCAAGAGGGTTGAGTAAACATACTGAAGATCAGGTAAAGTTTTCTTTGATGAGATAACTGTAATTACAGACTCATAGTTTTCATCTAAACCATTTAATATGGTTAGTACTTGTTCTGATTCTGACACCTTGTGTCCAGCAGTGGCAAGCTTGTCACAATAACTTTTTGCCTTGGTAAGATATTCTTGCATTGTCATATTTTCTTTTCTTAAGTTCTGAAACTGCTTTCTATAATGCATAATCCTAGCTGCTGTTTGAGAATTGAAAATCTGCTCTATGGCTTCCCATATGTTTCTTGATGTTTCACATCCAACAATTTGAGATAAAATCCCCACACTTACTGATGACATGATCCATGAAGCAAGTAGACTATCTTGCTTTAGATAATTTGAGTAATCTTGATTTGATATCTCTTCACCTTTTTCATTAGAAATAGTTTCAGAAGGAATACTTAACATACCATTAATGTATTTATCCAATCCATAGCCTCTTATTGCTGTTCTTATCTGATACTTCCATAGAAGATAGTTATCTTCATCTAGTTGAACTGCTAAATGACCTTTTGGCTTTATGATTGCCAGGTTCTGGTCAATGTTGTCATTTCTGGCAACTGGTGTGGTGGTTTCTGAATGTTCTTCATCTCCAGCCATGTTCAAAGATCTGCTGTGAGAGGTGTTGTTTATCAAGAAATGGTTTCTTGATGAATTTGACACAGTCGTGTAAGCTGCAGCCTGGTTTCTTCAAACTTCAGGCGAGGCAGATGTAAAGATGATGAAAGACTCTGATATGGACAGAGATGCATAGCTAGCAATAGACCAAGAGAGGTATCTAGAATCAAATGATGAAATAATACTCAATAAAACTGAGAGTAACCGGTTGGTAGATGTAGATCTGCCTTCAAGGATGACTCGATGATGATGATTGAGTAGTTTCTGATGATCAGTCGTTAGACTGTTTTTAATGCTCTGATACCATATTAGAATTCTTGAGAGATTGCTAAAATTGATTGTATTATTATTATTGAATAGAATACAAGGTTCAGAAATGAAATGCAATATAAATAAGTACATAAGTGGGCTTAATATCAATACAGCCCAAATTCATTTGGTAATCCAAAATACAGAAATAAAACAATCTGGATCGTTGATGACAATGAGCGGCTGAGATGAGTGGCTGGAGAGAATAAGGATTGTGCTTTGTGTTAGTGAAACTTTGTATACTGTCTAATTATATAAGCATACTATATAACTGTTAGTATACCCTAGATGGTATCACTACAGTTTATAATGACTTAAAATGCACATTGTACCACCTTAGGTTGTCGATATATAGAATAAAGTAACAGAGCACTAGATACACTTGATACTGTTCTCTTGAGCCTGAAGTTCTGATCAGCCAATAATATATGCATATTACATAATTGTCGGTGGGTCCTAGATGGTATCTCTGCAGCATATAAGGAATTAAGTACTTAAAAACACACAATGTACCGCCTTAGGTTGTCGGTGTACAATATATATATATACAGAATATGCCTATAATTTACCATTATTTTGAGCCACCAACAAAAATAGTTTTACCAAGTGCCATACATCTTTGACCTTCAGCACCAAAACCAACAGCAACCAACGAATTTAATGTTACCACTACACTTGCATCAGGCATGATGATTGCATGGTTTTTCACACCCATGGCTATATTTGACTGGGAACAAAAAATAAAATAAAAAATCAGCACAAACAAGTAGATATGCGCACGATCAAGTAAATATGTGCATGAATTGAAATACTATAATGCATGAGAATGAAGGTTGTAATGCTTATAGTTTCCACCACCACTTGCACCTTTCCATTTTATCCCCGTTAGCATCATGAATCAGATGGATGTTCTTTACGTTTGTATAACCTAGACCATTAGGAAAATTAGGACCCTCCCTTCCACTCTTTTTTTAACAAGGAACTGTCTTTTATTCACATAAAATTCTAACAAGGAACAAAATATGTAGATGGTTCCTTGTTAGAATTGAAAACACGGGTAGAGTAAAAAAATATATTACATGTAGTTCATATACGAAGGTTCGAATTTACCCTACAAATATGAAGGGATGTCCGTGTTGTTTGGCCACTTAGTCCCTTTGGCAATTACCAAAGTTCAATCCTATCAATAATCAAAACATCTGAATTAAAATTCACCAGTTGAGACATTGAGCTCTCGGAATACGAAAGAAATTAGAATGTTTGGTTTTAGGTTGCAAGAATTTAGTGGTCTAGAATAGAGTGACTGATGCATATAGTTAGGATTTTTGATGCAGTCAAGGAAGCGAATTCGACGATGTAAATCGAATCCGTCCAGGATCTCACAGGATTAGCGGAAATAATCGGTGAATCGATGATAAATCGGTGAATTTAAGAATACCCAAATGCCCAAATCTGTTGATCACAAAGATACCGGATTTTAGCAATCTTCGACACGTTGATCGCGCACGATGCCGTGAGAGAAGATCTACAATTCTTCGAACGTTGATCAAGCACACTTGATTCCGTGAATTGGCTTCAACAATCGTTGATTCGAGCGCACTCGAATGCCGAAGATGGAGATAGGAGATAATACTCAACTACCAATTTTAATGGAGGCAAGAAGCACAAACCAAATTTTATTTAAAATTCAACTACCTTACAAATGACAACACATCTCTATTTATAGGGGAAGTACAACTCAACACACATTACAACACTTCACACAACTTAAGAAAAATAAAAACAAATGACTTTCAAAACAAAGCGACTTAAGAAACAAACAATGACTTAACAAACAACTACTAAACAAACGACTTAACAATTTAGGCAGAGCGACTTAACAAACAAAACATCAGCGACCGTAAATTCTTCAGCGACCTAAGGAGGAATGCGACATAAGGAATCAGCGATCTAGGCTTCATTCGCGATCTAAATGGAGCGACCTAAAATCATCAGCGACCAAAAAATCATCAGCGACTTAAGAAACTGGAACGACTTAGGCTTCGATCGCGACCTAAGGAAATCGGCATCCAATCTTCGCGACCTAACTGCTCAGAAGAACTGAAACTTGCTTGCGACTTAAGAAATGGCAGCGACATAACTTCGCGACTTAAAAAGATGAGCGACCCACGACCTACTGGAAGCATCTGCTCGCGACATGAGGCTGTTGGAGCGACTTACGATTAGGTCAGAGAAGGATGGAGCTTCGCGACTTAGGGTTAGGTCGTTCGCGATTTAGGGATTGATGGATCTGCTCGCGACCTATGGAGGAACGACCTAAAGGATTCGCGACTTAGGGAAGCTCGATTCTGGATCTGCGCTGCATCATCCTCCCCTGGTTGAAAAGAATTCATCCCGAATTCACACTTTTTCCTTCTTCGGGACGCTGTCTTCCATTCATTATCTGGTCTGATGCGTCTCAGGTGATAACCACTCTTGAGATTGATCTTGTCTTGACCCTTTGAAGATGTGGCTCGACATAAGGAATGCATGGCATAAAACAGACGTGGCATTAGGCAGGCGGCATAAGGAAGTGATCTGAGGGAGATGACATCATGATGCTTGCGCCAATAGGAAGGTGTGATATAGAACCAAATCGTAACGAAAATGCGAGACGATATAAGGAAGTTTAAAATTGCGGAGCGACTTAGGAAATCACGACTGAAGAAGTGTGATGACTCATGCCCAGATTCTTGTCTTTCCTTATCTCGTTCAGGTGTATCATCATTTAGAATCTTCCCTTGATGTGTTGCATCAATTTCCCCTGATAGAAATGAATTCCCACTCGCCTTTTCTTTGACATGTTTATTTTCATGAAACGGTTCGACGCAGTTGATGTTGACAACGTCAGCAGTGCGGACATGATCAGGCAACTCCAACTAACAATCATTCTCTTCCTCCTGTCTTTTCAACTCTTCCTGTTTTTGCAGATTCACAAGATCATACGATCCCCGCAGTAAAATAGCATCTGGTACTGGTTCAGTTTGATGTTGAATGTCCTGTAGTGATGGTAACTCTTCGGGTAATTCCTCAGGATATTCGACTTCAGACTCATCGAATTCTGATCCAACTTCCTCAAAAACCTCAAGATCTTTACTCGTTCCTTGCATGGTCAACATAAACAATTCATTACTATTTTTCACCTTTTCAACAGACTCTTCCAAAAATACAAGACTAGTTTCTTCAGACAGTTCCTCAGAAATCTCATCTTCAAACTCTTCAAATACTTCAACCTCTTCAGGTCTCTCAAAATCAGAACTTTCTCCGGATTCAATCAACATTGATAATTCATCACTATTTTTCATTTTATTGACGAACTCTTTCAGAGATAATAAACTATCTGATTCGGTCTTCTCTTCCGTTTCACTTTCACTTTGTTCGGGCTTCTCGGAAACTAAGGAATTTACACTTGGCTGGCTCTCATCCATAAGCTCAGGTGTTAAACAAGAATCCTCCATCATCAAGTTATTTCCCTCAACTCCAAACACAAATTCTTCTTTCATACTATCGACATCAATCTTTGGCGGTGAAGAGTAATCAACTTCTACATCCACATACGTTGACGTTGAATAAA
The DNA here is from genome assembly GCA_030737815.1 of Allium fistulosum. Taxonomy (NCBI): domain Eukaryota; kingdom Viridiplantae; phylum Streptophyta; class Magnoliopsida; order Asparagales; family Amaryllidaceae; genus Allium; species Allium fistulosum. Next base: position 727,234,330 of record CM060904.1, read on the forward strand.
ATCCCATCAACAAATTACATTCATCGTTCTCTAACTCGACCTCTTCATCTTCGTTGTCAAACTTTGGTGGTAATTCTTCGAACGATTCCGTAGGACCGACCTCTTCAAACTCTTCTAACATTGGTTTAACCTTCTCAGGAGTTTTAAGCTCTTCACTTGCCTCAAACCTAACCAACGATTCAGCACTACCTTCCGCTTTTTCAACACTTTCGCTGAAAGATAATGGACTAGTCGGTTCCTCTTCCTTTTCTGGCTCGCTTTCAGTAGAATCATCCACATCCTTGTTTTCACATTCTTCTACAACTAAGGCTTTCTTCTTGGGCTCCGTACATTCAATACTTCTATGGCCGGACTCCTGATAATGATAGCGCTTAATTCGGTCATCAACATTTATCTTAGTGATTCTATGTACAACTGGTTCGTTGACTCTCTTAGAAACATTTATACTGCAATTAACACCTTTATTCTGATTGATGGAGTTTGTAACCACACTCTTTCCTCGACTCCCTTGATTTAACTTCTGCAACTGTTGGTTCATACGAGCTTGATAATTGTAGGGTAAGAAATTTGCCTTCATCATCCTTTTCATTTTATCCCACGTGACAACTTTGGATTTCCCCATTCTCTTTCTGGTTGATTTAGTTTGTTGCCACCAATTCATAGCTCTTCCTCCCAATCTTGTAGCAACTAACTTAACTTGACGATCTTCAGGCACGCTGTTGAGTTCAAAAATCTTTTCAACCTTTGATAACCAATCAAAGAATTCCTCTGCTTGGAGACCACCTCGGAATTCTGGAATTTCTGTGTTCCTCCTTGACTCCCGTGTATGACGCTTCTCTTCAACATTCCTATATCAATTTTGCCCTTGACCTGGATACCGAAAGTGAACACTATCACCGTAACTATCTTCTTCAAAATTAGATGAGCTTCGATGTCGATTCTGAACATTGACTCTTCTATGTCCATGCATGTCCTCTCTACTTCTTCTTTCCTCTACTCGAAATCTTTCATAATCACAATATTGCTCATGCTCGTAACCACGATAAGCTCTTCTTTCTTCATTCCGATAATCATGATTGTCTCGAAATCCACGATCTTGATTTATCGACAAAGATGGTTCTCTTCTTTCCCTATCATAATGTGGCGACACTCTCCTTTGATTTCGATTCATGTCAGACATCATTCTCTCCACTCTCTCGAAACCCTTATTGAACCTTTCATCGATACGTTGTTCCATCTGTTCAGGATCTTCACTCACATACAAATCTACAACATTATGATGACGGTTAACATGTCCCGGAGGCATGATCAAACCTTCAGCAGATCCAAACACAAACTTCACTTTGATCCAAAAATTCTCGAATCAAAACTCCTCAACTTGTTTGAAGTCTCATGAACACCCAAATGAACAAACAACTCAATTCGAACTCCAAAAACTTTAAATCTCGAAACTTCACACTTCGCTTCGATTAAAAAAAAATCTCGAATCAAACTTCACCAACTTGTTGGAATCTTCAAAATGAACACTTCAACTAGCGCAACTTTCAATGATGCAGAATCTACGCACAAACTCCTAGCTCACGACTTGAACAAATCTCGCACAAACTTGAACAAGCTCGCTTCTAGCTCTAATACGAAAAGATGTAAACTTCTAGCTCCCAACAAGCTTTTCAAGATTTGTACAACTTTCCCACTTCGATCCAAAACTTTCAGAATCAAAACTTCCAACTGAAACTTGCTCGCGACTTAAGAAATGGCAGTGACATAACTTCGCGACTTAAAAAGATGAGCGACCCACGACCTACTGGAAGCATCTGCTTGCGACATGAGGCTACTGGAGCGACTTACGATTAGGTCAGAGAAGGATGGAGCTTCGTGACTTAGGGTTAGGTCGTTCACGATTTAGGGATTGATGGATCTGCTCGCGACCTATAGAGGAACGACCTAAAGTATTCGCGACTTAGGGAAGCTCGATTCTGGATCTTCGCTGCATCAATTTTGTTAATCTTTTAGGAGGTATTGCAATATAATCAAAAAGTCAAAGCGTGTAAAGTACAAAATATTTCAGAAAAATGGAGTGAGACATTAGCGTTTTATAGTTTATTAGTTTTTATTTATGCACAATGCTCTATAATGTCAATGCATCCATGATGTAACAAATCATTCATCTTGTCGAAGGAAATTTTTACCCCAAATTTTGAGGAAACTACCTGAATATTTACATGGCACCGTAACGGCACACCCTAATGGATAACATTAATATTTGAACAAAGTATTACATATATTAATGGTTCAAACCTAATTTATAAAGTTAAATGAAACATGCTATAGACCACTGGCTTTATGCACATTGAAACATATTTGTCATTTTTGCTACATAAAGTATATGGAAACAAACTTTGGGTTGCATCATTGACTGAACTGTTTATACAGTCGGTGATATTTCATTGACCGAATAAAGATGGACAGTTATATCCATCCAAGTCGAGGAAATATTTTTATCACCGCTAACTTCACAATCATGAAAGGGATGTCAATTATTCATGACATCTAATTTGAAACAAAATTCTTTGATTATAAATGACCAAGAATGCAAGCCTTATCAATAATTTGGTTTTCTTTAAAAAAGGAATAAAAAGGTTTTAACATAAAATATAGTAGATAGAGTTCACACCTGTTTAAGAATGCAGCCTTAACAACCCAGACTTCTTTCTCATTCACTTGCTTCCCAGAAATAAATCTATTATAGACATGTCATGTTTCTTTTGCTGCACCATCTACAAAAATAAATATGAAAGGTCCTCATGTGCTTGCATGATTAAGCAAAGTATGAGTAACCACAGTTGTAGGCAAGCTATCTGGAAAAAAAATTCATGAAATAGGAGATAACAACTTTATCACCTAAATAAAAAAGATCAAACTTAAAATGTATTTATTAAAAATCCTCATCTCATTTTTCAAACAATTAGCGACATTCAGATGAAGTCAAAATCAACACAGCGCATTCCAAACAGTAAATATCTCATTATCATATTTAAAGAAAAACTCATACTTGTAATGAATCATCTAGAAAATAAGCAAATATTAAGCTCTACGAATGATCGAATCAAATAGATTTCAATAAATATAATTATGACATTTTGGTTCAACTTCATGGTAAGACCCTAGCTAGAGTCGAAGAAGATAAAATAGGTATTTGGTCATTTGTCTAATTTACATTATAAAAGCTATCAAAGGGCATTTGGTCATTTGCAAATGAAGAAAACTAGTTTTTCAAAATATTTTTAAATTGTATTTTATTAGGGAACGGACCTTAAAAATAGTAAATGTAATTGTACCCTCAAACTATATGCCTATATGGTCTAATTTAAAGTATATGGGTTTTATTTGAAGGTATTAGTCATTTTTTGTTTTCGTTGTTAAAATCTGAGACTATTATGTAAAACATACAAAAGAAAACAAAATTGCTATTTTATAAACCTATTATGCAAAAGAATGTGGTCACACCTTCATGCTTGCCACGTTCTTTCATGATGAAGCTGCAGTCCGACATATTCTACCTTTAGTTCGGTAGCTCGCTTCATGTTGTCCTGAAGCTTGTTCATTCAGCATTCAAGACAGGTACTTATGCTCTCTGACCATACACAGCTTCATGCTCACTCAGCCTTCCACTTCAACTTCAGCCCTCATGCTTTTATTCCTGTACTTGCTTCTCTGGCATGTTTCACTTTAGTTGTAGTACTCCAACATATGGCTTTCACAGTGCCTTGTTACTTGTTCATGAAGCATACCCTAGTTGCCTGGTCATGCCACACGAGCCTTGGCGGTGTTCTTCTGCCTATTTCTCTAGCTTTTCTTGTCGTTCCACACAGTTGGTTGCCCTGCAATAGCTTCTGCCAAGTAGCATTCAATCGCAGCTTCATTTGCCAGGCTCATCTTTCCCCCACTTTAGCCTGTATCATCTTCGTGCTACTACCTTGCGTGCATGCCCAGTTTTTTTGCCTTCAATGTTCATGCACCTTTAGTCAACTTTTGCTAGTCTTCTTGCAGCAACTATTCTTTTACCTGACATGGGCAGTTCCTCCTTATCGGTTCCTCACATGCTAGCTCCTTCTTGCTTCTGTTTCAAACAACTCGTACGGGCACACGGTCCTCTTCCACATCCGTAGCACATAAATGCAACAGCTTTAGCTTTCTTTTTTGGGTTTTCGCAAAATATAATGTAAATATATTAATTTGTTCATGTGTTCCTCATTAGATGATCACTTAAGTAATGATCTTATATTTTGTTTTCAATCCTACCCAACTTTGTAATGTCTCCCATCAAACTTGTAGGAGGTTTATTATTATTATTATTTTAATAAAATTATGAGTGCTCTCCTTAATTAAAGGATCAATATTTCAAAAAAACTAAAAACAAAAAAGTATGTAGTCAAGAACAAAATGTGTAAGAAAATTTCTTTTTCAAACTAAAACGAAAATCAATAGTATGAAAAAAGAGGTATGATGAAAATACGAATTTAGAAGATTTAAAAACCCACTTTCAATGTAGACTGCCTAAAGATATACCATTTAATATGGAAGTCTAATATCCAATATTATTTTTTAATTAATAAAACTTATATTAATATCATGTGCATCCTATAAAGATAAAGAGAACCAAGTTTTAGCCTCTCCATTCTAGCTTGTAACCTAAGCCTTGCTTTCTCATCCATCAGATCATACTAATAGCTAATTCTCATGTTCTTAAATATAAGTTGAAAAACAACTCTATGATTCAAAAGCAATAATAACACTTCTTATAAAAATCCGTTGTTTCTAGAAAATAATGAAGTGTTCAACTGTTCTGATTATATTTAATACTTAAAACACAAATAAATTCACAATAATATCATTTATTTTAAATAAACTTGAATACTTATAAGAAATTGAATAAGCTGCAATAAAGCCATCACCTAAAAATCCAAATCAAATGAACACCAAAAAACTGCAATAGGATGGCTACCAAAACAAATAAGGATAAGACTAATGTATACAGTAATGAACTTCACTTTGATTATGGAGTGAAATTCTCCGACAAGGACATGATGTCAACTAAACAAGGCACTTATAAAGAAGCCAATTGACTAAAATCAAATTTAAGGATTGTTATGCTTGTTATTATAATTGCCAGTTCTATGCTAACTGATTTTTAGGTATATATGGATATAAGATGAAGTTATATAGATGCAATAAGCTACACGAAGAATTAGTTTCCAACAATCAAATCCATATTTCCTAGTAAACAATCATGAATTAACTTATTAACCTTGGGCCTTGGTGACACTTTGGAAGACTCGAGGAATTGGTTTGATTGTGTTGTTCAAGTTTCAGCTGGACAATAATATAGTTAACTCACTTGGTAAGTAATACATAAGCATGTAGTTTATGCTTCAAGTTTATAGCAGTTTATGCACTAAATTGGAATAAAATCATATCTTTATTTAATGTTGCTGCAATTAAGGTTTGCAAATTCAGTTTCGGTACTAATTTGGTGTTCCAACTTTTGACGGATTTTGTTTTGTATGTTCATTCTTCAACCCATTACATGTGATTAATTTTTTATAAAGTATTGGTGTTGTGTTATTATTTAATAATGCTCAAAATCTCAGAATTATGAATTTATAAAGCTCCAAACCGCTGCTCAAAATACCTTGAAACAGTAATGATCCACCAAACAGCAGTGCAGAGATCAATTTATATATCTCAGTCATCCTCTATTTACTGGTTATCCATTTTGATATCAATTTTGATATCCAAGTAATGATCCACCAAACAGCAATGCAGATATCAATTTTGATACCTTACAACCAGTAAAGAGTAGACCTACTGTAGAGTAGAGTAAATATATACAGTTTATATAATTGTTTCCTTTGCCACATGTAACTCTCTGATTAGCTTTCTATGTAACAGAAGTTTGTTAGCTGAGTTTTTTTTGTATAAATATATGTAACAGTATTTGTGAAAGACAGATCGAAATAATATACTGTTTGCTACTTTCTCTTCTCTTCTTTAAACTTCTTCATGGTATCAGAGCTAGATTAGCTCAGATCTAGGGTTTCACCTACTGTGAAATCATTTGATTTTTGATTATATTTGTCAATTTATTTTTAGCTTTGATTATAGCTAAAAATGCCTAAAATTCATGAGTCTTCGTCTTTTCAATCTGGAAATTCTGTTTTGAATATTAATTCAGCTATTAATTACAATGATCTGTATTTCCTCTCTCACGGTGATAACTCCAATTCTCAACTTGGTCAGATCATCTTCAATGGAGATAATTATCTTAATTGGAGTCGTAGTGTCATGCTTGCACTTGGAGCGAAGAACAAAATCGGATTTGTTGACGGAACATTGAATAGACCTGCTGATGATTCTTCAGATCTCCAGAAGTGGATTCGCAATGACTATATGGTCACTGGATGGATCCTATATTCAATGGAGAAGAAGATTTCTGAGAGCTTCATCTTCAATCCTTCTGCTAGGCATCTCTGGTTGGAAATTCAAGAAAGGTATGGTCATTCAAATGCTCCGCAAATTTATGAGATTCATAAGGATTTGATGTCTGTTAAACAGAATGATGATAGCATTGCTGTTTACTATTGTAATATCAAGCAAATTTGGGATAAATTGCAAATAATAGAGCCTTATCCTGATTGTACTTGTGGAGCATTGACTAAATGTAGTTGTGGCTTGCTTAAAAAAATTCTTGAAGCCGATCAATTAAGGAAACTAATTCAATTTATTTTTGGATTGAACTCATCATATGATCAAGCAAAGATCAATCTTCTTAGTATGGATCCCTTGCCTACTGTGAATAGAGCATATCATCTTCTTCAACAGATTGAAAGGCAAAATTCTCTTAATATCACTGCGCATGTTGAGTTAAGTGCTTTGTATTCATCTAAGAATACTCATAATTCTCAGAATTCACAAATTTCTCACAACTTTAGACAATCTTTTCACAAGAAAGATTTCAAGAAACCTAAGCTTGAGAGGTTCTATGATTATTGTAAGTCAAAAGGTCATGCTAAGGACCATTGTTTTAAGTTGATAGGATATCCTGAATGGTGGAAGGCCAAGGTTCCAAATGATTCTAAGAGATTTGCTGGAAATGTACACGAGACTGAGGGTGCAATAGCTAATTCCCCTTTTGATTCTGATCTTAGTGCAAGCACTTCTACTGATCACCAAATATTGATCCTCAAGTGTTCAATGCTCTTTACAAAGAATTTGTGAAGATGATACAATCAGGTCAAGGAATTTCCCCTGATTCAAATTACAATGCTGCCATAAATTTTGCAGGTATTGTTTCTGATTCTAATGTGAAATCTTCAATTCAGCATGATAATGCAAATATGTGGATTCTCACTACACCATTATAAGCTATTAACAACGGGTAAAAACCGTTGTTAAGTCCAAAAACAACAGGTAAAAACCGTCTTCAACACGGGAGTGGTTGAATTTAGCGACGGGAGAAAACCGTTGCTTTATGTCCAAAAGGCAACGGGTATAAACCGTTGCAAATTGGGACAAAGGCAACGGGTATAAACCGTTTCAAACTGGGCCAAAGACAACGGGTATTAACCGTTGCAAATTGGGCCAAAGGCAACGGGTATAAACCGTTGCTTTATGGATTCGAGTAGTGCAGTCACACCATTTATGAATTCGAGTAGTGCAGTCACACCATTGTCTGAAAAGCCGTATTGGGTCTTCAAGCTATTCAGTTTCAAAATGGCATACAACTTTGTAATCTCTTTTGGACAAGAAGGATACAATGGCTCTGTTGCAGTTTCACTATCAAAAAATGATTTATCCGTAAACTGCTCACCAATATTAGCATTATCATGCAACTGACTTGTAGGTTGAAAATGATGGAATCTATCTGCATCATTGATCAAATCCTCCATCCTAATATGTTCGGACTCATCAGTATTTGTGGCATGACTAACCGGTTGTTGTTTTGGCTTCTCCGGTATTCTTTCCCCGTGAAAACACCACACGGTATATGATTGAACAATACCATATCTAAGCAAATGAAAATGAATGTCATTTAATTTGAATGTATCTTCAATTTTGCACCGCGTGCAAGGGCACGAATACTTTTCCTTATTGCCACCGTTTTCAGCAACAAATTTAATGAAATTTCTCACACCTTCCACATATTCTGTATTTCTTCGATTAGATTGATTCATCCATTGTTTGTCTATACTAAAAGACATACTGAAAGAAAATAACAAGAGCTAATAAGAAATCATGGGTAACAATATCTTATGGCTTTCCACCAAGTTCAACTCTGATATTAACTAAACAGATGTATATTCTTCTGATTTCACTTGAAATTTAACATTAGCATCAAACTGTTTCCAAAAAATTTGCCATTACAACGGCGCCATTTTGTAGCACCAGAGTAATGTCTATGCATTACCCCTCTCCTGATACTTGGCTTGCGCCATTAACAACAATTTTATCCACTTACTAAATATGGTCTCATATTTAGTAAAACAAAATTCATTGCATCAACTTATACCCTAGCAGTCACTATAAGCAGCTATGTCTAACTAGCATGCAGTACAGTACAACATTTAGGCTTTAGTAAATATGAGAATGCACACTACAACACTACTTCTCTTCCATGTTGCAATGTTTGGCTGATGATACACCACACGTACGGGAACGTGTTAGATTATCTCACATTGTACAATTTGTAAAACAAATCATATATAAATGTAAAAAGATCATCCTTTGCATAACCAATTGTTTCTTGGTTCTCTAACACTGTACACTTAAAACATCAAATATGTATTCTAATGGTTTAGATTAGAAGGTGCATCTCTACTTTGGAAAATTGTTAAAGAGTAGTAGATATTGACTATAATCAATCCCCAAAAACTTAATGAAACATCAATCCTAAAAGATGAAGATAATGATGGAACTCAAATGACAGCTTATATGGTAACACTAAACAAACCCATAAGCAAGCATTATAGGGAATAAACTGTTCCTTAACTTGTGTTGCATCCCTTTCTTTATTATTCTAAACTACAAATATAAGCATGTAATCTTTTCCTATTATTCAACCATAGAAACGAATGGATTCACCGTGTACAGACAGCCAGTCGTCGATAATACATATAAAGCACTGAGTAGAAACACACATGCTTGTTTTCCAAATAATTTACTGATTTCTATTAATCATGTGTGGATTACAGATTAATTTGTTATCATTGCATTTGACAATCTTTTAACTAAGTTGTGATAAGTCAATTTTCACAAATTGCAGATAAATATAGTGTTCAGAAATCAAATACATCTTCTCTAGTTTCTTACACTCTGAACAAAAAATAGTCATGTCAGCTGGCAACAACAGTAGAAGGCACAACACTAGCCTGTTGTATGCCTTCTGCTTCAGAAGTGTTGTTGACATTCTTCATTTTAAACTACATCATTTTCTTTGCATTTTGAACACTGGCTTGTAGCAGTTTTGCAAAACTCAAACAATCATATGACTTGTTTATATAATTGCAAACAATAAAAGCTGCAAAGTCAAACTGCATAAAATTGCAAAACTGCAAAACATGACTTGTATCCTGCTTCTAGCGATTTCATTATGAAATCAATTCACGGTTAATCCTAAGATCATCAATCAACCAAAATTAAAAAATTTAAAACATACCAGCAAACTCAAAGAGCAGCCGTGCAGTGCGACCAGTGAACAATCGGCGTTTGTTGATGGTGATAGGCAGAGCCGGCTTGTGCTTGTGCTGGCGCCAATTCTAGGGTTTGTTCTTCTTTTCGTTTTTGTTTTTCGTGCGTTTCTGAATCGCTGAATCGCGATTATTTTCTTTCCGAGTCGCGAATTTTGAAGTAGGGTTTTTTTTCGCGGGGGGTTGCTCTGTCTGAGAGGGCCACTGATTGGCGTTGAATGAAGGAAGAACTGGTGCAGCTGGAAGGAAGATGAGTTCGCAGCTGGACACGATTAGGTGGAAAGATGGGTTCGCGGTTGGATGGAAGATGATTTCACGATTAGATGGAAAGATGAGCGGGTTGAAGCAAATCGAATTGGTGGAATTGGGATTTTTTTTATTTAGGTTTTCTTTTCGTTGAAAGAGGACGAAATGAATATCAAAGGAAAGGAGGGAAGGAAAAGTGACGGGCCAATTCTTTTTGGCTCCCAGCGAATATTTGGCACAAAATTAGCGCCATTATATGCCACAACATTTACGACGGTTACAAACCGTTGCTAATTAGCCACGGTTGAAAACCGTTGCTAGTTGGAACGAAGCGCGCCAAAAATTATGGCGCGAAAGGATGAAATTCACCGCCATCATTTGTCTCCAAAGAAGCTACGGTTAATAACCGTTCCCAATTAGCAACGATAAAAAACCATTGCTAACTGAACCAAGACGGTGATTAACCGTTTCTAAATGGCAACGGTTAATAACCGTTGCCAAATGCGCGGATGGTTAGTTGCAAATCTCAGTATTTGGTGTAGTGTCTTGATACAGGAGCTAGTGATCATATGGCATTTAATATTAACATGTTTGCTAACACACGAATGATTAAACATCCTATTAAAATTGCCTTGCCTGATGGTTCTCTTAAGCATGTTAATATTATTGGAACTGTCATTCTAAATTCTCACATCACTCTTCAGAATGTATTTTTTGTTCCTGATTTCAAACATAACCTTTTATCTGTTGGTCGATTACTTGATCATAATAAATTAGTTGCAAATTTTGAGCAAAATTCTTGCTCTTTTCAGGACCTAGCAACTAATGAGATCAAGGCTGTTGGAATAAGACATGAAGGTCTATATAAATTTCTGAAAGAGGTCCCTTCTTCTGTTTTTGTTGTTCAAAATAAAACTGCTCTTGTTCACCCTGTTGCTTTATCTTCCTCTACAAAAACATCAGTTGATATTTTGCATGCTAGACTAGGGCATGTTTCATTAGGAAAGCTTAAACACGTTCCTTTGTCATTTTTATGCAATAATAATATGGATGTTTTTCATTGTGAAGCATGTGTGTTTGCAAAACATCATAAATTGCCATTTCCTGTATCACATTCACTTGCAAATGCTTGTTTTGATTTAATTCACATTGATCTTTGGGGTCCTTATGCTACTCCATCTATATCTGGTGCTAGATATTTCATAACCATTGTTGATGATCACTCTAGAACAACTTGGACTTATTTAATGCATAATAAAACTCAAGTTCCATAAATTATTTCTTCTTTTTTGGCCTATGTTCGAACACAATTTAACAAGGCTATAAAAGTGGTTAGAAGTGACAATGGGACTGAGATAGTTCAGGAATCTTGTTCTATTTTATTTTCTTCAAAAGGCATAGTTCATCAAAGGAGTATGGTGGGTGTTCCTCAACAAAATGGAAGAGTTGAAAGAAAACATAAGCATTTGGGGGAGACAGCTAGGGCAATCAGACTTCATGCAAACTTACCTATTAAATTTTGGGGGGACTGTTTCTTAGCAGCAACATATTTGATCAATCTAATGCCTAGCTCTGTGCTTTCCTGGAAAACACCTTATGAAATCTTAATGCAGAAAAACCCTGATTACAGCAATCTAAGAGTTTTTGGTTGTCTTTGCTACCCTCTTATTAAAACATCAGATAAGATGGCTGCAAGATCTACCAAATGTATTCTTTTAGGTTACCCTTATGCACAAAAAGGTTACAAGTTATATGATATTGAATCTCATAAAATAATTCTCAGCAGAGATTTTAACTTCAAAGAGAATATATTTCCTTTCAAATTTCCACCTTCAAATATTCCAGATCATATTCCTTTCACTTTAGTTAATCCTGCATTTTACAATGATTCAATTCCTAATTTTGATTCTTCCCTTTCCAATCCCTCTTCTCCTACTACCATAAACACATAATCTTCTCCTTCTCATGATCAATCTATAATTAACACTTCTCTTGACTCTGAAAATGTTATTCAGAATCCTTCTATCTCACACAACAGTTCTTCTTCTTCTTCTTCTATGGAACCTATTATTAGAAAATCATCCAGACCAACACAATTACCAAAGAAATTTAATGATTTTGTGCTGTCAAAAACTCACAAACCCCCTACTGTTTCTTCTGTTTCCTGTTCTCCTATTCACCAGAATTTTTCCTCTTTGAATTTGGATAATCTAGATGATGAATATGTAGCAAGTTTGGCAAATGTATTGTCTGTTGAAGAGCCTAGTTGTTATGCTCAGACTAAGGATAAAAAGGAATGGATAGAAGCAATGAATAAAGAAATTAAGGCTTTAGAAGATAATGAAACTTGGGAAATGACTATTTTACCTGCTGGTAAGACTGTTATTGGTAGTAAATGGGTCTATAAGGCCAAGTTTGACAAAGATGGGAATTTAGAAAGGTGTAAAGCTAGAGTTGTTGCTAGAGGTGATAAGCAAATTAAAGGTAAAGACTTCAAACATACTTTTAGTCCTGTTGCTAAATTCACCACTATGAGACTTCTTATAGCCATAGCTGCTGCAAAGAATTAGGATTTACATCAATTGGACATTAATAATGCTTTCTTGCATGGGTATGTTGATGAGGAGATTTATATGCAACCTCCACCAGGTTATACAAAGGCCAAACATGGGGAAGTATGCAAGTTAAAAAGATCTCTTTATGGTCTTAGACAAGCTGCTAGACAATGGAACAAAGAATTGAGTAAACATCTCATTAATCTTGGCTACAAGCAATCCAAACAAGATTATTCTATGTTTATCAAAGCTGAAGAGAATGGTAATTTCACTGTTGTGGTTGCATATATCGATGACTTGTTGATTACAGGCAATTGCAAGGATGAAATCCAATCTCTTAAGGATTCTCTTCAATCTGTTTTTACTCTAAAAGACTTAGGTCTTTTGAGATATTTTCTTGGAATCGAAGTATCAAGGACAGATTCTGGTATCTTGTTGAATCAACGAAAATACATTTTGGATTTGTTAAAAGATACAAATATGGAAGACTGCAAGCCTGTTCCATACCCTTTGCCTAAAAATTTGAAACTTAGCACTCAAGATACTCCTCTTCTTATGGATCCATAGATTTATAGGAGATTGATTGGAAAACTGCTGTATCTTAACATGACTAGACCAGACATATCATACGCTATTCAACAACTCAGTCAATTTCTAAGTAACCCTGCTCAATCACATTTTTCAGCTGCATTACATGTGATAAAGTATTTGAGAGGGACCATTAATCACGACTTATTTTATCCTGCAAATTCTTCTTTAACATTGTCTTCTTATTGTGATGCTGATTGGGGTACTTGTCCTTTCTCTGCGAAGTCTTTATCTGGTTATGCTATTTTTCTTCATGATTCTTTGATTTCTTGGAAGACCAAGAAACAGAAAACTACTTCTAAAAGCACATGTGAAGCCGAATATAGAAGTATGAGTTATACAACAAGTGAGTTGATTTGGATTGAGGGATTGTTGCAAGATTTATGTGTCAATGTTCCTCTTCCTATTGATCTCTTCTGTGACAATATTGCGGCAAAATATATTGCAGAAAATCCTGTTTTTCAGGAATGCACAAAGCATCTCAAGGTGGATTGTCATTTTGTGAGAGATTATGTTGATTCCAAGTTCATTAACATTCTGCATGTTAGGTCCTCTCTTCAGTTGGCAGATCTTCTAACAAAACCTTTGGGAGCAGATCAACATGGTTATCTTTCTTCCAAGCTTGGTCTGGTTTGTCAAAATAGTCCAGCTTGAGGGGGGGATGTAGAGTAGAGTAAATATATATAGTTTATATAATTGTTTCCTTTGCCACGTGTAACTCTCTGATTAGCTTTCTATGTAACAGAAGTTTGTTAGCTGAGTTTTTTTTGTATAAATATATGTAACAGTATTTGTGAAAGACAGATCGAAATAATATACTGTTTGCTACTTTCTCTTCTCTTCTTTAAACTTCTTCACCTACTGTAAGATAATGGGTTTACAGAAGCTTAGCATATTCAATACATATGATGAAGCTAATATAAATTTTGCATATCCGCTAAAACTAAGAGCAAGCAAAGGAAAAGTTAATTAATTAACATGTTGCATAACTTGTTTTGGAGGTACCATGTGTAAATAAGCGGCAACATAGTTGTCCTTGTTAGTTTCAATAAATTATGCATTTACCATTTAGTATACTGCAGTTAAAGATGCAGCTGCTAACGTATATGAATCCTCGAAATTTGGATTATGATGCATTGATTTCTAGCTGTCTAAATCATTATCAACATATGTGTTAGTTCTGATATCTTATGCAATTAAACACACAGAATATAAACACACGCACACACAAAGACACACACACATATAAACATTTCGTTTTCTTTTCACTCTAAAAAATATATATAAATAAAATAAATATATGGGTAAAACGAGAGTTATATACAGAATTAAGTTAAAGCTATACATGAATTGGCAAGATTGCATATATCATTGGTTTTGATTCATTGCAACATGTTCTTGAAGATTCAAAAAAAGAAATCAATAGCAGTATAAATGTATAACCAAATCAAATTCAGATAACATAACAAACCACTTCTATTCCCAAAGCTCAGTTGGATAAAGATGGAATCTTACTGAAAACTGGATGGGCCATGCATGAATTCCTACTAAAAACTCTTATTTGGATGTTCTAACTGAACTTCTTGACATTTCCATTGTTTCATTTCAAGATATAAAAAAAAATCATGACCAATAAATAATAAATGCCATTATTCATGTGCGTGCGCGCATGCTGGGCAAAAAGAATTCAAAATTTAACTACATGCCCTTTACTAAAAATTGGGTTGATTGCATAACTCTATTCAATATTCAATTCAGATATAGTATCAATTAAAAAACTACTATTTACAAAATCAAGTAGACTACAATACCCAATTCAAATAAATCTAAAGTCAAATTTTGACTTTTTTATACAAAATAAAGGTTGCTGAATTTTTTCAACAAATAGTTCAAAGCAGAATACTTCTTACATTTTCTTTGAGCAATTTCTTCAATTAAGTTATTATAGTCAAATTTTTTGGCATAGTATATCAATTATTCTATAACTATTTGTTTTATTAGTAAACTCTTTATTTTCTATAGACTTTAGCATGCTACATTTATCAATCCAGACACAAATTTTAAATAACAACCAAATATATTACGTAACACCCCTAATTTTGATAACATTATTCAAGAGATTTAATTAGATAAATTAAATAGAATAATGTAAATGTTAAGTGATAAGAGGTTGAGATTTGATCAAATTTAACTAAGTCCGTGCTTAATAAATAAACAAATGGGCTTAAGAATGGTTTTAGGTTAATTAATTACATAAGGGTATATTGGGTATTTGCCGCACAGAACCCTTACCCTTATATATTTTCGTTCCTACCATTGCATTACTCATTCATGTCATTTTGAAAACAAAAACTAAGAAGGGGAGCCGACCATTAACAAGAGGAAAATAATTAAAAGCTAGAGATTCAAATTTAGGGTAAATCAATCTCAATCCAATCTCCTTATCTAGATCAAGGTGAATAATAATTCCATCTCTATTTTGGTTTTGAATCATATGTTTTCAGATTTAAGGGTAAATATGTTTTTATGGTGAATTGGATGATGATATGCTAGAATATTGATTTGTTTAATTTAAACAAGATTGTTTAAATGGGATTTATACACGGTTTAAGGGGAAAACCAATATATGTTGATGTTTAAATGCCATGGAAAATTTTTATGTTTGTATAAAACATTGGGTTTCAATTTTGATAATTTTCCAAGTTATGGAAAGATTGTTAGAAAATTTTAAAGGAAAATATGGTTAATTGGGTTTATAAATTTATTTCGAAAATTATATTAAGAATTTTGGTTTGAAATTTTGATATGTTAGATAACATGATTAAAATGAATTTTTGGGGATTTTTCCAAAGTGATTTGCTATGCAAATTAAATTATTTTAGAAGAGGGACTTCTTTGCAATATTGCTTTTGCTTAATGGAAGGGCTTATTTGATTAACTTAACCATGGTTTAGATCTGAAATTAGCGGCAGTTATTTTAGTAAAGAATTTGAAAAGGTTAAGGCAACTAATCTGGTGTTGACACGTGGTAGGTTAGTTAGAAAAAGATTGGCTTTAAGTAGTATTAAACCAGGTTTACTCAGAAAAGTTGGTTCCGCCTTCTTTAGAAGTATCTTCCGACACAGAACTTTCACCTTCAACCCAGTCGAAACCTACTAAGCTGAAACCAATACATAAGGTATCATAAAGAAGGTATGCAGTGGATTGGAGAAAGGCGGAAGGTAGGGTGTCGAAACATAGTTTCTGAAGGGGTCGAGATCTTTGGTTTATTTTCTAAAGAAAAGCATCTGCCTGTTTACAAAGAGGTTTCGAAGGAATCGAAACAAATGCTTGCGAAAAGGTATTTTAAAACAAGTTTTCAATGTAGAACTGCCGCCTTTTTAAAGAAGTAGCTTCTGAAGGAGTTACTTAGTTTTTGAAATTGAAGCTGTCAGAAGGGGTAGTTTCGACCAAGTAGAAACCTTTCTGTAACTTTAAGCTTTCGATGGTATTGAAGATATCAATGTTGTCGAAAGGTGCTTTGTGTTTTTATAAATATAAGCCACTTCTAATAGCTTTCGAAAGGGGTTAGGGGTTTCGAAACCAACCTTTCGATATTTTACCTAGATGTTGTATGCTTTCGAAAGGATGGTGTTGACTCCATCATGTTTTCCCCATTTTTTTTACATGATAAAGGATGGTTTCGAAAGAGATGCTTTTGCCTATATTCACTTTGATCCAAATAATATTTTACTTATAAACCCAATGCATTCGAAATGGGGACTTTCAATGATTTCGGAAGGGCTACTTCCAATGGTTTAGAAAGGGGTATTTCAATTGATTTTGAAGCTATGCTTCTAAGTAAATACTTTAATACAATTGGAAGGTTTTGAAAGGAAGGTTTTAAAGTATTAGAAAGGCAGGAGCCTAATGTTTTAAAGATAGATTTTAATGCTTTCGAAGGAGGTCATCCTATGAGGTCGAAAGCAAGGTTTTGAAAGGTTTCGTAACCCAAACTCAATTTTTAAAGGAAATCTCATGGCTAAACTAAAGGAGTTTTGAAATGGTTTTAAGAAGAAGCGTTCCTTGATAAAATTATAGGTTAAAGGGTTAACCATGTTTTATATGAAGAGTATTTCAAGGACATTAAACCCACAGGAGTGGTATTGTTTTGTAGTTATGTTTGCTTCTTCAAATATAAATATATTCACATTATAATGGACCCATAACTACATTTTGGGGAAAAAAGGGCAGAAGAACCAGCTAGGTTGACCCGATAGTGAATATGAATTGATTAAACCCTTGGATGAGTAGATTTGCATCCAAGAGGCCAGGGAGACCAAAACATAGGATGTCTAAATATGGAAGTTGTCGGGGAGATAGATTCATAGTGATCCCATGAAAACTATGATTAGGAAGTTATTGGAGTTACCAATATGTTCATATTGATCGCATGAAAACTATGTTATAAAGAGTGGTTGGCAGGGGCCAATTGGTTCATAGTGAACCCATGAAAACTATGTCCAGATTAAGTTACTGACAGATGTCAATAGGTTCCTAGTCAACCCATGAAAACTAGGATAAGAAGAAAAGATATTAGCAGGGGCCAATAAGTTCCTAGTCAACCAATGAAAACTAGGATAAGGGAGAAGTTATTGGAGTAACCAATAAGTTTAGGGGAACCAATGAATCAACTAAACCCACAGGAGTGGCAGTGTTAAGTTAATTGGCAGGGGCCAATAGATTCATAGTGCACCCATGAAAATTATGAAATAGGGCAGGGAGTCCATATATATTATATAAAGGTTATTAGTAAGACCATAAAAACTAATATGTTAATAGTGATTCTAGAACTATAAATATGATCGGGAGTCAATTAAACAAAGGATGGGAAATCCACTATGTTTTAATATGTTTGCATATCATCATAATATTTTGAAATGACTGTGTTTTAACCATTGTGGATGCAAGAGCACAGTATATAGTTTTATAAAGGTTTTAAGATACTAGTGAAGGGAAAACTCGTTCTGCTAAGCGGCGTGGTCTCACTAGATATCTAAATGATTTGATATGGTAGATTATTATACCATTGTGGATGCAAGAGCACAGTATATGGTTTTATAAAGGTTTTAAGATACTAGTGAAGGGAAAACTCATTCTGCTAAGCGGCGTGGTCTCACTAGATATCTAAATGATTTGATATGGTAGATTATTATTCATACCGGCTTTATGTTTGACTCGAAGTTTACATTTTCCCCTTAAACTCTCGGGTACTCAATAGATTTTGAGTAGTACGAGAGTTGAGGTTTTCAGGTACCTCTTTAAACAAATAAAGCTTCTAAAGACGTGCAGGAGGCATGATAGCTATATAGAGTTTTCTTTTATTTGATTTCGATGTGTTGTTTGTAATGGCAAAGTTGTTATATTGCCTGTATATACATCATCTAAGAGGGTATCTTCATATGTCGCTCTTGGCGTATGTTGTATAAATATATTTTCTCTGAACGTGGTTTATGATTGTGGGATTATGTAATGAATTAGAAATGTTTTGAAATGAAATGTGAGTTTGCTTGATGTTTTAAATTTTTTCCATATTCATGTGTTTTTGTGTATCAATGAATCTAACATCGCCGTATTTGGTCGTCGAGAATTAATAACTATGGATGACTACAACATCCGTAACCGTTAGTTTTAGGCCTCCAAGTAAGGGGATGCTACAAGTTGTATCAGAGCATAGGTTTATGAAAACTTAAAAAAAAGTTAAAGCTAAAAGTTTTTGAAACATAATTCCAATGAATCCGAAATATGATCGGGGTTTGAGTTAACGTTATAGTAACGTACTTGTATTTGATATATATATATATATATGTGTGTGTGTGTGTGTGTGTAAGTACGTGATCCCCTCTCTCTTAGACCGTTCTTCTGTATCTTACTAAGGCTCATAGTAGATTTATGAGAAAGAGGATATTGAAGTAGGAAACGGAAGAGGAAATCTATGTGGAGGAAGCACCACAACCAATGGAAATGTTCGACCCAATACGAGGAGGAACCAAGGTTGATCGGCTAATGCTAACCCAAATGCTGAAGCCAATGTTGGTGCTGGAAATCCGCCTGTAGATGTGGGGATCTTGTATCAGCTGTTAGTCAATCTTTTGCAAGCTGGGGTTGCTGATAATGTTGGATGAGAAAATCATGTGGCTCCAGTTGGAAATAAGTATGCTAAGTTGAGTAGAGACTACACCAGTTTGGGTGGAAAGCTGTTTTTTGGAACGGAAGATGTTGTTGAAGTTGAGAATTGGCTATTGCACTATGAGAGGATCTTTACTGATCTAGGATTGGATGATGGGCAAAAGAGGAGGCTGGCTTCTAGGCAATTGCAAGGGGCAACGCTTCACTTGTGGAATAGTGTGACTACCGGAGTTCAGGAGGAATAATTGACATGGGTTGATTTCAGTAGGAGGTTTAAGCAGAGGTTTCTATCTGAGGTTGCTAAGGCGGCATTAATGAGGAAGTTCATGGATCTAGTTCAAGGAGAGATGTCAGTAATTGAGTATGCTGCTAAGTTTAGTGAGTTGTTTCGATATGGATATGCTATGGTTGACACTGACATTAGAAGGAATGAGAGGTTCATTCGAGGAGTGAGACCGGAGCTTGCTAGAATGACCATGACCCATATTCGAGAACCTTGTAATGTGCTGGTGGAGATGGCCATTCGCATGAAGAGATGATGGCTGGTTGTGCTAGAGAGAAGCCAGTTGAATCTCAGGGTCCTTGGGGAAAGAAGAGGAAATTCTTTAAGAAGAAGGGAGCCCAGAAAGAGGATGCTGCCAAGAAGGTAAAGGCTGATTTAGTGTGCTTCAAGTGTGATAAGAAGGGTCATTATGCTCATGAGTGCCGGTCAGACAAGGGGAAGAAGGCTGCAGATAAGAAGAATGTGAAGTGCTTCAACTATGATCAAGTTGGGCATTATAAGAACCAGTGTTCAGAGCCAGTCAGGGTGGACAAGGGGAAGGTCTTTGCTGTTGGATCATTGGCTAAGCCCATTATAGCTGATAAAGGAAAGACTATGATGGAATGTACGTTTTTGATTTTGAGTATACCAGTTAGGATACTATTTGATACCGGTGCATCACATTCATTTATATCACAGTATTTGGTTGATAGGTTATGCTTAGAACCCATATACCTTGTTACTTCTTTAAGGGTTGCGAATCCAATAGGAGGGTATGCAACTTTGGGGATGAGATGTGACCAGTTAGAACTTGATTTGTTAGGTCATATGTTTGCATGCAATCTATATATTTTCAATTTCATAGATATCAGAATCATTTTGGGTATGTATTGGTTCAGAAGGTATGAGGCCAAGATATTTTGCCAGGATGGGGAGAGATCACTAAGACACCCCGATAGTCATAACCGAATTATATTCTCAGTAGATAATTCTGACCGGAGTAGTTGTTGTAACAACCCGTATATTTGGACCCTTTAAATTGACAATAATCCACACATGTCAACTTAAATAGTGCAAAACACGGGTTGTTACAGTTGGTATCAGAGCTTTTGTTCCCGATAACCTTAGCCCGTGGAGTTTAAAGCTCATTAGAGATAGGGTAAACATACCCTAGAATGAGGAGAATCATTGCAGAATCCACATCTTTTTATTCATCTTTCTTATTGAATTCGTTGAATAGAATTTCCTTAAGTTCTGTAAATTCCTATCTTTGATTCTAAATCACTTTTGGTATTCCAGGATGGCTACCATAAGAAATGTTAGGGGCAGGGGTGGAAATGCTCCTGGTCCACATGCTCCAGCTCCCGCAGTTCGATTCTCCACTCTTAGCAAGGAGTATACTCAGCTTGGAGGAGTCAAATTTACTGGCTCCGAGAGTATTATCGAAGCACAACAATGGCTAAAGAGTTTGGAGAGGATCTTTACTGGCTTGGAGATCACAGATGCTCAGAAGCGCAAGTTGGCCGCTTGGCAGCTACAGGATGCTGCACAAGATTGGTGGGAGTCAGTCACTTCTCGTACTGATGAGTAAACCATCACTTGGGCCCAGTTTAGGTAGTAATCTATCTAAATTCCAACCAAATAAATTTCTCTCTTATCTCGTCATAATTTTGATTTGTTTCATATCATTGTAATAGGGATTCCTTTATGGCTCAGTGGATGCCAGCTGCTGGGAAGGCCCAACTCTATCGGTCCTTTATGGATCTCAAGCAGGGCAACATGACTTTCTCCGAGTACGAAAGGAAGTTTAACGAACTCTCCAAGTTCGGACCTGGCTTGATTGACACACCTCTGCTTAAGAATGAGAAGTTCATACATGGCGCACGCCCAGAGTATTACGAGCTCCTCACCGCTCATGTCCATGGAACTTTCACTGAGTTGATGGATTTTGCTCTTCGATATGAGGGAAAGCCTAGGGGTACATCTGTTCCCAAAGCTCCAGTTACTCAGACATCAGCTAATCAGTCGGGAAAGAGGAAGCAAAATTTTGAGCAACAGAAGAAGAATTGGCAGCAGAAATCCGGGCTTGGCTATTCTCAGAAGAAGCCTATTGACTTATCCTCCATCACTTGTTTCAAGTGCGACCAGAGGGGTCACTACGCCAACAGCTGTCCAACATCTGTCGGTGCCGCTGTTCCGCCCCCTCAGAATACCAAGAACGACCTCTGTCACGTATGTCTACAGCCGGGCCATTTCAAGAGGGATTGTCCTATGTATAAAAAGGGAAAGACAGCTAGGGTATTTGCTATGACTTCTTCCACCCGTGATCCACCTACCCCACCTGCTCCTACTGATAACCAAGGTACATTACAGAGTACTTTTATGTTGCATACTTTACCCGTTAAAGTTCTATTTGATACCGGAGCAACACATAGTTTCATATCTATTGATTTATGCAATAAACTTGGTTTGGAACCCATCCTTTCATCTACTTTCTTATGTGTATCAAACCCTATTGGAGGGCCCGCTAACCTTAAAAGGGTTTGCAAATATGTCACTCTTATGCATGGCATTCACCGCTTCACTTGGGATTTCTATGTCCTCGAATTCGAAGCATTCGATATACTATTGGGCATTGATTGGCTACGGAAGTTCGAAGCCAATATCTCATGCAAAGCTCGAACCGTCTCTCTTATCGATGACAAGAGTATACCTTTAGTTATTAAAGGTAAATCACCTCAAGAATATGCTGGGAGTTTTATATTCTCTCTTGACTCCCATCCAAATGAACTAAGCTCTACTCCAGTTGTTCAATTCTTTTCTGATGTATTTGGAGAAGTAAATTCTCTACCACCTCCACGGGAAATCGAATTCCGCATTGATCTTATTCCTGGTGCCCGACCAGTAGTTCTCCCTCCCCGGAGAATGGCTCCTAAAGAAAAGGCAGAGTTGAATGTTCAAATTGAAGACTTATTTTCTAAAGGCTTGATTCGGCGAAGTCATTCAGAATGGGGTGCTGCAGTTGTGTTCGTCACAAAATCGGATGGTTCTCTCAGAATGTGTGTGGACTATAGAGAGCTAAACAAGCTCACACGCAAGAACAGATATCCAATGCCCCGCATCAACGATCTATTCGACCAACTCCATGGAGCTAAAGTATTCTCTCAACTCGATCTGGCTACTGGCTTTCACCAACTCAGAATTGCTGAGGAGAGTATTCCTAAGACAGCATTCCGCACTGAGAATGGTTTCTTTGAATGGCTGGTTATGCCGTTCGGTCTTACTAATGCTCCAGCTTATTTCATCGACTTAATGAATAGAGTTTTCCGGGATGTTCTTAACAAGTTTGTTCTTGTTTTCATCGATGATATTCTCGTCTTCTCTAAGGATGAGGAAGAGCATAAGTCACATTTGGCTTTTGTTCTTGAAACTATACGCAGTCATCAGCTTAAAGCCAAGTTTTCAAAATGCCACTTTTGGAAAGATGAAGTTCGATTTCTTGGCCATATTGTTTCGGAGAATGGGATTTCGGTCGATCCAGCTAAGATCGCCGTAATCAATGTAAGTTCTATTCTTACTTGTCAATTCTATCAAAATAACTTATCGATATCTAAATTCGAATCTTTGGAATTTGCAGGATTGGGAGACCCCCAAAACTCCCACAGATATTCGCAGTTTCTTGGGTTTGGCCGGCTATTATCGCAGATTTATAGAAAACTTTGCTCGTATTGCCGCACCACTTACCGCACTGACCAGAAAGAAAGTGAAATTTATTTGGAGTGAAAAGTGCGAAGCAGCTTTCAATGAGATGAAGCGAAAGTTGACCTCTGCCCCAGTTCTTATAGTTATTGATGGTAGCGAAGGATTGACCGTCTATACAGATGCCTGTCGAGATGGACTTGGAGCAGTTTTAATGCAGAAAGGAAAGGTTATTGCCTATGCTGGTCGTCAGTTAAAGACCCATGAAGCAAATTACGCAACTCATGATTTAGAGCTTCTTGCGATTGTATTTGCTCTTAAGCTATGGAGGCACTATCTATTGGGAACAAAATTCGAGTTATTCACTGACCATAAGTCATTGAGATATATCTTCTCGCAAAAGGATTTGAATCAGAGACAAGTCTGATGGCTCGAATTTCTAGCTGCATATGATCTTGATATTAACTACACTCCGGGGAAAGCAAATGCCGTAGTCGATGCTTTGAGCAGAAACCAAGCTATGATATGTTGTAATCTTGTTGAAGGAATGTTATTCCAGCTTTCCGTCTCCCCAGCTCTTATGGATCGTATTATAGCCAAGCAATATGAGGACACCTTGCTTTATCGCATCAAGGAAATAGTTCTTGGCAGAGTTGAAAATGCTGATAATAAATTGGGTGCACATGTTGATAGTAATGGAATCTTGAGAATTGATTATCGTATCTGTGTTCCTAATGTTGATGGTCTTAGACAGGAAGTGCTGAGAGAAAACCATAAGTCTTCGCTTTCATTTCATCCCGGTGTCACCAAGATGTACCAGAATATGAAGAAGTTATATTGGTGGAGTGGGATGAAGCGCGATATTTCTACCTATGTTAGCAGGTGCACCACTTGCCAACAAGTTAAAGCTGATCACAGAAAGACAGCAGGATTGCTTCAACCTCTAGAGATTCCAGGTTGGAAATGGGAGCAGATTTCTATGGACTTTATTGATGGACTGCCAAGGACTAGAAAGGGTAACGAAAGCATTTGGGTGATTGTCGATAGACTGACGAAGTCCGCTCACTTTATTCCAGTCAAGGCCACCCGTACAGCTTCGAGTCTGGCCGAGATATACATGAGAGAAGTTGTTAAACTTCATGGTGTACCATCCAGTATTGTATGCGATCGAGACCCTATCTTCACTAGTAAATTCTGGAAAGCATTTCAGGATACTTTGGGCACCAAACTGAATCTGAGCACAGCATATCATCCTCAGACAGATGGCCAAACTGAAAGGGTGAATCAGATTTTGGAAGATCTTCTCCGAGCTTGTATTATTGACTTTGGTGGATCTTGGGAAGACCATCTTCACTTGGTTGAATTCACTTATAATACTAGTTACTAGGTAAAGAAATTAAATTTCAAATTTGAATAAGTATATTTGAATTTGAATTAATTATCTTCAATAACCAGGCAAGCATTGGTATGGCACCGTTCGAAGCCTTATATGGACGGCCGTGCAAATCGCCAGCTTGTTGGATTGAGTCTGGAGATAGATTAGTGCTTAGTCCAGAAGTAATTATGGAAGCCTCTGAAAAAGTCAAAGAAATCAGGAAGAAGATAAAGACGGCACAGGATAGACAGAAGAGCTATGCTGACAAAAGAAGAAGAGAGCTCGAATTCAGCGTAGGTGACAAAGTATTTTTGAAAGTGCCGTCTTTGAAGAATATTGTTCGATTTGGAAGGAAAGGGAAGCTAGCTCCCAGATTTGTTGGTCCGTTTGAGATTTCGGAAAGAGTCGGAACATTAGCATACAGAGTTGCATTACCAGAGAAGTTCACCGGGGTGCACAACGTGTTCCACGTTTCGCATCTTCGTAAAGTTGTGCACGATCCATCTATGACCATCCCTACTGCTCAGTTGGAAGAGATTGTTATTGAGCCTGACTTGACTATTGAGCGGAAGCCACTTCAGATAGTCTATCGTGAGACAAAGCAACTTGGAAGGAAGTCGGTAAATCTCGTCAAAGTACAGTGGAGTGCGGATGAGCAAGATTGTACATGGAAGACTGAGGATAGTATTCGGGATTCAAACCCCGAATTACTAATTTCAGGTATAATTCAAATTTCTCAAAATCTATCTTGACTTTTCTGCTTATTTCATTCCTACTTCACTCGTCTCATTCCTTTTCGAGGACGAAAAGTTTTGAATGGGGGAGATTGTAACGACCCTGGATTTCCGACCCAATTTAAAATTTTAAATCCACCGTTTTAATATAAAATTTTGAAATTTCTAAACGATCTAACTTAACGTCCAAACTTTATTTATAAGATACATCCAGTTAGATATGAATATAGAAAAAGTTTCGTCGTAAAATATCACTGAAAATTTCGTTCGCGTTTTATGGTATAACAGTTCATTTTAAAGCGCGAAAATTTTTATCTTCCGAACCCGAATATTTTTACACAGAAAAATTCTAAACCATCTTTTGAGCAAGGCGTCATTTTTCGTTTTTCAAAATTCGGACTTCTTTAGCTCCGTCGATCTTATTTTTCGGCGTTTTTTCTGCATTTTCCCGATAATATAAAATTCGAAATTTTGTAATACAATCGTACCACCACTATCTGTGAACCGTTAGAAGCGTCCCGTCGTGCTGATCAAAAGGGTATTTTATTTGTGCAAATCGGAGTCCAACGTAAAATTGTAGCGTTAATTTAATCGGTTCGGACGGACCGGTTAAATAAAATTTCAGCCCAAGTTTTAACCCGTTTACAAAAGAAACAATATAATCTCAGCTGATGTAATAAATGGGGTAGTTGGCAGTTTGGGGTTAGCATTGGAAAGGAGTGTGACGTTTCGGTATTCGGTGATGAAATTTAGTGATACGAAGTAGTAAATTTAAAAGGAAACTTATTTCTCATGACTCATCACATTTTCACTGTTCCACTTTACAAAAATTTCGAAGGCTCAGGTACTTCACTCCTCTTCTTCTTTTTATTACCCTCCATTTGCATCAGAAGCTATGAATTCCCACTGCTTCTCCCTTCCACACGCATACTCACAGCCTCCGACCTCTTCCAATCTCCCACCGATCACCATCTCAACCTGGTCGACCACTTTTCTCCGCCATAACCATGCCGTAGCTCCTCCAGCCACGACCGCGTCGTCGCTCTTTCCTCATTCCTTTGCTCCGCACATCCTTACTCAGGCCGCGCCACCACCTCCTTAGCATATGCGTGTGCGTGCTGTGTGTACAATGTGTGCATGCATGGATGTGGAGCCAAGTGTGTGATGCGTGTACACAAAACGTGTATATGTGTGGGAATGGAAAATAAAATGAGGCTCGGTTTTGTTTATATATAAAAAAAAATACATGCATGCGTGAGCAAGGGAGATTGGTGGAAATAGGTGCAAGCTTGTGCTTACGTGAGTGAAGGGAGGAATGATGTTTGCTGTAAAATTTGTGGTCTCGGCTATCCATAAAAAAAAACAAGAAGAAGAAAGTAGGTGGGAAAAATATGTTGTTCGTGAGTGGAGGTTGGCAGCAAGTTGGGGAAAGTTTTGTGCATGTGGTTATCTTTCAAAAATGTAGTGTGTGCATGTGTTAGTTTTTCTGAATTTTGTGTGTGCATGAAGATGAGAGTGAGCAAAAGAATGATGAAGCAAGTTACGTGATGAAAGGGGATGATGTATCTATGTTGAGGCATGTACATGAAAATGAGAGTGGGCAAAACAAATGTGTTATACGCATGAAACTGGGCAACATACAAATTGCACCTGCACGTTTAGTTTATGCGAATGTGGAACATTGCTGTATTTTGTTTTCGGCTGCTATAAAAAAAAGAGAGAGAGAGAAAAAAAATGAAATTGAGCGGTATCGATTTATTGAGTAAATAGTAACCGTTTCCTTTCCTCTGTTGTTGCAGCAACCGACTGAGCTTCTTGTCGCAGCTAGACCTGTCAAACGGGTCGGGTCGGGTAATAAATGGGTCGAGTAGAATTTGAACCGTCACATTCAAGCCATAAAAAACCTAACCTATTTGACCCATTTAATAAATGGGTTGACCCGACCCGACCCGATTATTAGAAGGGTCAACCCGACCCGACCCATTTAACAAAAAAATTCAGCAAAAACTACACCAAAAAATAAAAAAACTGCATACTGCATAAAAAATGAAAAACAACACTGGAAAATTAAGAAACTGAACTAGATAATGCAAAAACCAGAAAATATTTGAATGTCCTACATAAGATAATTACAAACTACAACATTAAAAACTAAAAGATACAACACAGTACAATTTTAGTTGACAAACTCCATAGTTCAACACAAAAATTGCATCAAAAAACTAAACAAAATACTACAAAAACAGCAACATGTTATATAAGTAATAAAACTGCAAAATAATTGAAAATTTTGCGGCATATGAGCAGTCTCGTAATCCTGAAGCTTTAAGAATGACCCTGTAATCCTGAAGCAAGTCACAAACTATCAGTTCACAAATTTGGTAAGAATTAAGATGATGAAAACTCATACATATATGCAGTTACAAAAACAGAATAAACTCAAACATAAACATGTATGTTCAGAATTTGAGCAATTTCTTCCACCACAGAGCAATTTCTCAGAATCTGTGTTAATTTCTCCGAGTTAATGGTGGGACGTAAATCAATATAAACTCGACCATTGAGCTTTTTGATGAATATTAAATATATATGTAAACCTGAACAGTCCTTTTGGGAGAGTAATTTCCCAATGCTATAAATCAGGTAAATTTCTTATTTTCTGCGTATCTTTTCTAATTGTACTAATTAAAGTCTAAAACACATATACCAAAAATTCTTACTTTATGCACAAATGTCTTCTATTGCATTGAAGCTCCTCATCGATCCAGAAAAGAATCAAGTAGTCTTTGCCGAATCAGAGAAGGAATTTGTCGACATTCTTTTCAGTTTCCTAACATTGCCTATTGGAACTATCATGCGACTTGTGAATAAGAACTCGCATGTTGGATGCATAGACAATATTTATAGAAGCGTTGAAAATTTGGACACAAAGCATTTGAATAATGAAGCTTGCAAGACTATGCTGCTTAAACCTAGAAGTTCAGCTGAACAATTGTGTGAAGATTTATTGTTCTACGTTGATGATTTTGAACCACGTAGATTATATCGGTGCCCCAATTCAATAGTTTCACCAAAAAAAGCAAAGCATACAGTTCAGTTGCTGATGTCATTTGTTCATGTGGTAAAACTATGAATACAACTTTTGAATGGACAGAAGTAAAGAAAGGAAAGCAGGAAGTGTTCTTAAAAGGAGAAGCAACTTATATGATTAGCGATGACTTAAACGTACTTCCGGCTAGTGTCTCAAATGCTATACGTTTTTTCAAAAAATTGGGCATCGATGATGTAGATATTCTTGAACAAAAAGCGGTAGATGTGAATCGTGATGAGGTAATAAATATTGTTAAATAAAATATTTGTGAAAATTCCTTTTTACTATGAGAATTAGTTATTGGTTAATCTTCATAGAAAGGATGAGAAGTTAGCCTGTGACTAATATGGTTCTATCAATTTGCCGCTTATTTTTGTTACAGTTGTTGAATATACTTAAGATGCTACTGGTATCAAAGACGCCACTAACAGATGTTTTCTTGAAGAAGCCATGCTCACATTCTAGAAAAGAAATATAGCACTTTATTCTTTGGTACAGATGGTGCAGTAGAAAGAATTTATTTTTTTAATACATATCTTAGTAAATAAACCCTTAAAAGAAATTGTAAAATGGATCTGGGTGTATTATTATTGTTATTGAAAAGCACGTAAATTACTTTAAGTTACCTGTTTGTTTTATATTTTCCAAAAATATTAAAAGCCAATTTTCAACAAAGAAACATAAAAATAGGTGTGACTTTTGATGACTTACTACGGTGCTATGTGGCTTTTAACAAGAAGGAAATATATTCTCCAGAACTGCCTCTCCTTTAGGTGACTTGGGCACAACACATATCTAAGTTTTGCAACCTCCAGGCTCCTGGAATAGAATGACTGAAGTTAATCAAGTATCCAAATACCATATCCTTTATAATTAGAAAGATAAATTTATCAGTCATAGGGTCATGTTAGCACAATGATGTTAATGTCGGAAAAACTTATCCTTACTTTGTATGGACTTGCTGCTTCTTGCATTATGTTTTGATCAGTAGTGTTAATTTATTCAACAACATCCAACAGCGTAGCTTGTACACCAACAATAAGAGTTTAAAGCTTTTGCACCTCAGTCAACCAAAAATTACACAGATAAATTTTCCACAAATCCTCCGTGGTAAAATCCCCAGCTCTCAAAAGCAATTATAAGATTATAGTTATGATAGCTTTCTATAGATTTCAATTAGTCTAAGTAACAACCTATAGAATTCATAGTAGTATCCAACGCTAATTTTATACTAACTAAAAAATATCTAAATAAACAAATGACGAAAATTCATACCTTAACTTTAGATAGCACAAGCATAGCATGACGTTCCTGCCATTCAGAAAGATCCCTATCGACTTCTTTTACATTTTGTTCATCTGAAGCCAATCAAAATCGCAATTTTAACCAAAAATTAAAGACAGATTCAACTTTTTGATAAACAAAACTATAAAATGAATCAGACCTTGTAGCGGGAAATCTTTTACATTGAGTTTTCGACTCTGTGCAGCAGCACCTCAGTTTTATTTCACAACCAGAAAATCCATAATGGATGGTGAAGAAAGCAGTTCGCTCGAGTATCCAAGGTGATACATCGACATAAAAAATCAAAAATTGTAAAAAGTTAATTACCTAGGGTTTGCAGATTTGAAAGACGATGAAGCTCGCATTAAAGAGGAGCCACTCGAGTTCGAATTTAGGGTTGTCGAACGTATCAATGATGATCTCGCTCTTTAAATCTTGGTTAAATTACGTAACTTAAGCATCGCAGTGAAAGAAGGGTAGAAATCGCCGATTTCTTCTATCGTGATTTGGGGGAGAGATTGGGGTTGGAAGCAGCAAGCGGGCTGGGTCAGATTTGAGATTTTTCATAGCAAACGTAAACGGGTTGGGCAAAAAAAAAAGGAAGAAAATTAAAGGGCTCATACCCAACCCTTTTAATATTAGGGTTAGTGGTTGGGTAAATGGGTTAGGGTTGGTCTTGACAGGCCTAGTCGCAGCAGCATCGATCTTCAGCTTTCGTCCATTCTCCATCGTTGTTAAGCGAATCTATAATTTATAAATTATATATGACGTTCAGTGAATTAATATCATTTCTCTTTTGTCGATATTTGCAGTGTTCGTTGTTCGTGTTATACCGACTTTATTTGTGCTTTTTCCGCTTCGCCGTCAAATTTCTTTATCCACGAAAGGTGAATTAATTTTCACGACTATATTCTTATGCTAGTTTGTTTGTTGAATGATTGCTATGTGATTGAATTGAATGTTGATTGCTAGTATAAAGTGACAAATAATTTGCAAGTAAATTTGATATAGGATAGTTAACGAATTTAATTTGGATTATATATGTCGAACTTTGATTTGCTAAACCTGACCCCCTTCAAATGTTAAATTCGATTAGTTAAAATTGACCCTTTAATTGTAAGTTAATTGACACGTAGAATTTGATAAATTTCATTTTGGACCCTTGAACGTATATTGAATTAACTGTTGTAGTATTTCATTGAAATTGAACGACAAGTGAAAACCGTAATGTAATAATCTTTAATCTACTTGAAATGATAGGGTAGATTCTAGGAATAACCATATTAATTTGCATAAATAACAAATGCAAATTAATACGATTATTTCAGGATTATTTAAATTGTCGAATTGTTGTGAATGGATGCTATTGTTTGTTTATTTACTTTGACATCATCTCAGCTATCACACTGCAAGTTCCCTTTGTATGCTTTGATTTTTAAATTGAAATGGAATCGGGTTGAAATGATAAATACCCAAATGAACTTGACTTAGGATAGAAAATTTAATTAAACCCGATTGGTCAATGTTTTGATTTAAAATAAAATAAAGTTTTATTTAACTAATAATATGGTTTTGCATAAAATTTGGAATTTAAATTCGAATGAATGGAAATTATGAATATTTGTAATGGAGACAAATATTAACGGAGTAATTGACGAAGAACATTGTTTAAATTTAAATTGATTAATAATGAAGTTTTGGAATCGTTAAAAATTAAGTTTGAAATTTGTAATAATTAAGTTTTGGAAATTATTAATAATTAAGTTGAAATTAGAAATAATTAAGTTTTGAAATTGTTAAAAATTAAGAAATAATTAAGATTTGAAATTATTTGAAAATTGAATAAGATTGAATTATTTAATGGTTAACTAAATTGAATATTTTATTTAAGTGAAATTGAATTTTGAACAAGTGTAACTAAGTAAATACCAAGTGAAATGGATTTCTTTAATAAGAAATAGAATGTGTTTTGTTAACAAATGAAAGACTTGTAATTTAAAGATTTGGATTCGACGAATTTAATTTAAATAAATTTGTAAAGCTTATATAACAAGTTGAACTTAAGAAAGTAATGTAATGAATTGGAAATTTAATTGAAATTGTTTTAATGATAAATTAATTGAATGAATATCGAATGAAATCGATAATTGAGTTTAAATCGTTTTGAACGTTAATTAAGTTAAATGATTTTGGAATGAACTTTTATACGAAATACAATGAATATTTGAATTGTTTTAAAATTGAAACTTTGAAATTGAATTATAGAAATTTTTAAAAATGAAATTGGGAAGTTATGAGATGTAATTTTGGAAATTGATTTAGAAAGACTAACGAATTGTCGATTTACGAATTCCAATTGAAATTGAAATTGATTTGGTTTTGAAATATATTAGCGACCAATCGGTGTTATAATCACGAAGGTTATTAAAGGAACCGGAATCGGTTAGGGACATACTCACTGTCTAAACCGGAAACCACTTTAATAACTACGCGCGGAGTGTGATCCAGAATGAAGTGGTTGGATTGACGAACGCAATGACTGAAGAAAGTGAACGATAATGGATAGCCTTGACACTTGTGTCAAATTGGAAATGACTAAAACAGGAGCCGTGCCGGGCCAATGGAGGTTAGCTACCTCAAGTGAACACACTTCTTCGTAAACTATTCATTTACTTTGTGATTGATTGGTGCGCACCCTTGATTTGGGAGTGTTGTTTCGCGGTGTTGCGATCGCTGCGGCGATGCGTTCTCACCAGTCCGGATCAGGCAAACGGTAGTGTCACTACCTTGGGTATTGCCTCATGTGCCTTGTCATACTTGTATTCCCATATACGTGACCACTATGACCTTATTTTGTATTATACCTATGGAGTACTCCCTGATAGCCCACTAGTTTACGGTGGAGTTTACAGTGCTGTATAGTATATGATGCTTATATAAAATGTGTTAAGGGGAATAATGGTGACGCCTTAACACTATCTTGATATTTTACTTTACTGATAGACATTATCTATTTATCGTACACTATTATGTATAGATAGTTTATCGTATCCTGAAAGATGTTTATTCCATTCATCTTTGAGTTATTGTTATTTCAAATTTTGAACCATATTATCTGTATAAGAATATATGTCCTGTTCGAGTGTTGTTTGTGCATATGCTCGGATCAGACTGAGGATTGCTGTTGCTGCTTACTTGGAGCTGAAGACCGAAGACTATCACTATCTTATCTTATCAGTATTGTTCTTTCTATTTGGACTATTGGACATCTATGTTGTTCTATTACTTTTATTTGAGACATTGTTGTATTTATGGGTAGCTTCATGAACTACTCTATGACTATGTTGTAATTCCGCTGCACTATTCTGTTTTGATGTATTTTCCGTGACTCTGTGATGATTCTCATTTATATACATATACTCCATTTATGATTCGTGTTTTGCACTATTTAAGTTGACATGTGTGGATTATTGTTAATTTAAATGGTCCAAATATACGGGTTGTTACAGTTGTGCTTTGTTAAGTGCAATGGAAGTGGGAGAAGATCAAAGTCAGGTTCGAATAGCAAGAGAGTTGCAGATGTCTTTGCGCCAGTCACAGGACTACCACCGTAATGAGCTGTTAAATTTTGGATAGATCTTGTGCCAGGAGCTGAACCTATGAGTAGACCACCTAGTAGGATGACACCGATTGAGATGAAGGAATTGAAGGTGCAACTAGTGGATCTAGAAGGACGGAATTTTATTAGACCAAGTAGTTCGCCTAGTGGAGCGGCCACGGTGTTCGTGAAGAAACCAGATGGATCGTTATGGATGTGTATCGACTATCGTAAGTTGAACAAAAGGACGATAAAGAATAAGTACCCTCTGTCGAGGATAGATGATCTGTTTGATCAGTTGGGTGGAGCCAGAGTGTTTTCCCAGTTGGATTTGGCAATAGGGTTCCATCAGTTGAGAGTGGCGGAGGACAACATTCCTTTGACAGCATTTCAAACTAGATATGGTTCGTATGAGTGGTTAGTAATGCCATTCGGATTAACGAATGCACCTGCTTCCTTTGTGGATTTGATGAACCGAGTCTTCCGAGAGCATTTGGATAGATTCGTGTTAGTGTTTACAGATGACATTTTGGTATACTCTAAGGATGAGAGAGAGCATGAAGATCATCTTAGAGTTGTGCTTGAGACACTGAGGCAGATCAGCTAAAGGCAAAGTTTTCCAAGTGTCATTTTTGAAAGAAAGAGATTAAGTTTCTTGGTCATGTGGTTTCAGAGAAAGGATTGTCAGTCGATCCAAATAAGATCGAAGCTATGAACAATTGGAATAGACCAGAGATGGTGACCGAGATTAGAAGTTTTCTTGGACTCGCTGGCTATTACCGGAGATTTATTAAGGATTTCTCGTGGATAGCAGCGCCTTTGACTAAGCTTGCCAGAAGGAAGTGAAGTTTGTTTGGTCTGAAAAATGTGAGGAAGAATTCCTTAAGTTAAAGCATTTGTTGACCAATGCACCAGTGTTAATAGTTCTGGATGGAAACTAAGGGTTGGTGGTGTATACTTATGCATGTGGGACTGGATTGGGAGCAGTGTTGATGCAGAGGGGCAAAGTCATTGCCTATGCATCTAGGCAGCTTAGACCGCACGAAGTAAGATATCCTACTCATGACTTAGAGTTGGCTACAGTGATTTTTGCCTTGAAGATTTGGAGGCATTATCTCTTGGGGGAGAGATTTGAGTTGTATATCGATTATATGTCTTTAAGGTATTTATCCTCTCAGAAGTAGTTGAATATGAGACAACAAAGGTTGATGGAGTTTTTGGTTGCTTATGATTTTGGTATAAAGTATACATCGGGGAAAGGTAATAAAATGGTTGATGCTCTTAGCAGAAGACATCAAAATGTGGTGTTGGCTATGTTGGCAGAATGGAAGGATCTAGAAGCTCTGGCCAGTTGCGGTGTGCAGTTAAGATCGACTGCTAGTTCTAGTCAAAGTACTGCCATGTTGTCATGTTTAGAAGTTCGATCAGTGTTGATCGAAAGAATTGCTTCTAAACAGAAGGAGGATCCATTATTAGACAAAAGGATTAGAAGGCTTGAGGTTGGAACTGAGATCGATGATTTGAAAGGTTTTTGTCTTGACCAAAGAGGATGGTTGAGAAAGAAGGGGCGATTATGCGTTCCAGATGTTGAAAACTTGCGGAAAGAGATTCTTGGGGAATGTCATTGATTCAAGTTTACGATTCATCCTGAAGGGACCAAGATGTATCAAGCTATGAAGAGGAGCTTCTATTGGGAAGGCATGAAGAAGGATGTTGGCTTGTGGGTTAGGCAGTATGTAAACCGTCAACAAGTGAAAGCCAAACATCAAAAGCCAAGTGGGTCATTGTGGACAGGTTGACCAAGAGTGCCCATTTCATTCCAGTAAAGTCGACCAGGACGACACCTGTTTTGGCGAAGTTGTTCATGAAGAACATAGTTAGACTTCATGGAGTTCCTAGTAGCATAGTCAGCGACAGAGATGCTTTATTCACTAGCGAATTCTGGAAGAGTCTGCAAGATGTGTTAGGTGCTAATCTCAAGATGAGTATCGCATATCACCCTCAAACGGATGGGTAGACATAGAGAGTAAACAAGGAATTCGAGGATTTGTTGAGGGTTTGTGTGTTGGACTTTGGCGGATCTTGGGAGGATCACCTATATTTGGTTGAGTTTTCCTATAATAACCAGATTAGTATAGGAATGACGCCTTTTGAAGCTTTGTATGGAAGGCCATGCAAATCAACAGCATGTTAGTTGGAGACTGGAGACATATTGGTCTTGGGTCCAAATTTGGTTAGGGAGGCTTCAAAGAAGATTGAGTTGATTCGAGAAAGGATGAAGGAAGCTCAATCCAGACAGAAATGTTACGCAGATAAGAAGCGTAAAGACCTAGAGTTCTCAGTTGGAGACAGGGTTTTCATGAAGGTATCACCAATGAAGGGTGTGGTACGGTTTGGGAAGTCAGGGAAACTAGCACTGAGATATGTTGGTCCATTCCAGATTATAGAGAGGATTGGAAAGCTCGTATACAAATAGAGTTGCCGAGAAGTATGGCAGGTGTCCATAATGTATTTCATGTGTCTCATCTTCACAAGTATGTGCATGATCCAGAGACCACTATTCCTCCGACAGGGTTGG
Organism: Allium fistulosum; assembly: GCA_030737815.1. NCBI lineage: Eukaryota > Viridiplantae > Streptophyta > Magnoliopsida > Asparagales > Amaryllidaceae > Allium > Allium fistulosum. The sequence goes on from CM060904.1 coordinate 727,270,254, forward strand.
AAGATCTAGTAGTAGAGCCTAATTTGACTTTTGTTAGATAACCAGTTCGGGTTGTTACAAGAGATGAGAAAAGATTGAGGAACAAGACAGTCAAGTTGGTGAAAGTTCAGTGGAGCGACAACGAGAAGGACTGTACTTGGGAGACAGAGGACATGATTCTTGATACTTATCCTGATATGCTTTGAGGGTATGTCTATATTAGATTTATATAGATAATTCCTAGTCCGGTAGACTAGTATGGTTGTTAGGAGTCGTTACAGATGATTGCTATGCTTAGTATTTAGTCCTTACTGAATTTCAAGGACGATATTCTTTAAGGAGGAGAGCCTGTAACACCCCTAATTTTTGATAACATTATTCAGGAGATTTAATTAGATAAATTAAATAGAATAATGTAAATGTTAAGTGATAAGGGGGTTGAGATTTGAACAAATCTAATTAAGGTCGTGCTTAATAAATAAATAATGTGCTTAAGAATGGTTTTAGGTTAATTAATTACATAAGGGTATATTGGGTATTTGCCGCACATAACCCTTACCCTTATATATTTTCGTTCCTACCATTGCATTACTCATTCACGTCATTTTGAAAACAAAAACTAAGAAGGGGAGCCGGCCATTAATAAGAGGAAAACAATTAAAAGCTAGAGATTCAAGCTTAGGGGAAATCAATCTCAATCCAATCTCCTTATCTAGATCAAGGTGAATAATAATTCCATCTCTATTTTAGTTTTGAATCATATGTTTTCGGATTGAAGGGTAAATTCTTTTTTATGGTGAATTGGATGATGATATGCTAGAATATTGATTTGTTTAATTTAAATAAGATTGTTTAAATGGGATTATACATGGTTTTAGGGTAAAACCGATATATGTTGATGTTTAAATGCCATGGAAAAATTTTATGTTGTATAAAACATGATTTTGGAGTTTGGTTTCAATTTTGATAATTTCCCAAGCTATGGAAAGATCGTTATGAATTTTCAAAGGAAAATATGGTTATTTGGGTTTATAAATTTATTTCGGAAAATATATTAAGAATTTGGGTCTGGAATTTTGATATGTTAGATAACATGATTAAAGTGAATTTTTGGAATTTTTGGGATTTTTCCAAAGTGATTTGCGATGAAAATTAAATTATTTTAGAAGAGGGACTTCTTTGCAATATTGCTTTTGCTTAATGGATGGGCTTATTTGATTAACTTAACCATGGTTTAGATCTGAAATTAGCGGCAGTTATTTTAATAAAGAATTTGAAAAAGTTAAGGCAACCAATCTGGTGTTGAATCGTGGTATGTTGTTAGAAAAAGATTTGCTTTAAGTAGTATTAAACCAGGTTTACTCAGAAAAGTTGGTTCCGTCTTCTTTAGAAGTACTTTTCGACACAGTGCTTTCGCCTTCAACCCAGTCGAAACCTACTAAGCCGAAACCAATACACAAGGTATCACAAAGATGGTACGCAGTGGATTGGAGAAAGGTGGAAGGTAGGGTGTCGAAACATAGCTTCCGAAGGGGTCGAGATCTTTGGTTTATTTTCTAAAGAAAAGCGCCTGCTTGTTTACAAAGAGGTTTCGAAGGACTCGAAACCAATGCTTGCAAAAGGGTATTTTAAAACAAGTTTTCAAAGTAGAGCTGTCGCCTTTTTAAAGAAGGAGCTTGCGAAGGAGTTACTTAGTTTTTGAAATTGAAGCTGTCAGAAGGGATAGTTTCAACCAAGTCGAAACCCTTCTGTAACTTTAAGCCTTTCAATGGTATTAAAGATATCAATGCTGTCGAAAGGTTCTTTGTGTTTTTATAAATATAAGCCACTTCTAAAAGCTTTCGAAAGGGGTTAGGGCTTTCGAAGGCAATGGTTTCGAAAGGGGTTTCAAAGCCCAACCTTCCAATATTTTACCCAGATGTTTTATGCTTTCGAAAGGATGGTGTCGATGCCATCATGTTTTCCCCATGTTTGTACCTAATAAAGGATGGTTTTGAAAGAGATGCTTTTTCATATATTCACTTTGATCCAAATAATATTTTAAGTATAAACCCAATGCATTCGAAAGGGGGACTTTCAATGATTTCAGAAGGGTTACTTCCAATGGTTTCGAAAGGGGTACTTTCAATTGGTTTTGAAGCTATGCTTCTAAGTTAATACTTTAATACAATCGGAAGGTTTGAAAGGAAGGTTTTAAAGTATTAGAAAGGCAGGAGCGTAATGTTCTAAAGATAGATTTTAATACTTTCGAAGGAGGTCATCCTATGAAGTCGAAAGCATGGTTTCGAAAGGTTTTGTAACCCAAACTCAATTTTTAAAGGAAAAACCCATGGCTAAATTAAAGGATGAAATGATTTTAAGAAGAAGCTTTCCTTGATAAAATTATAGGTTAAAGGAATTAACCATGTTTTATATGAAGAGTATTCCAAGGACATTAAACCCACAGTAGTGGTATTGCTTTGTAATTATGTTTTCTTCTTCAAATATAAATATATTCACATTACAATGGACCCATAACTGTATTTCGGGGATAAAAGGGCAGAAGAACCAGCTAAGTTGACCTAATAGTGAATATAAATCGATTAAACTCCTGGATGAGTAGATTTGCATCCAAGAGGTCAGGGAGACCAAAACATAGGATGCCTAAATATGAAAATTGTCACGGAGACAGGTTCATAGTGATCCCATGAAAACTATGATTAAGAAGTTAGTGGAGTTACCAATAGGTTCATAGTAATCCCATGAAAACTATGTTATAAAGAGTGGTTGGCAGGGTCCAATTGGTTCATAGTGATCCCATGAAAACTATGTCAGGATTAAGTTATTGACAGATGTCAATAGGTTCCTAGTCAACCCATGAAAACTAGGATGAGAAGAAAAGATATTGGCAGGGGCCAATAGGTTCCTAGTCAACCTATGAAAACTAGGATAAGAAAGAAGTTATTGGAGTAACCAATAGGTTCAGGGGAACCCATGAATCAACTAAACCCACAGGAGTGGCGGTGTTAAGTTAATTGGCAGGGGCCAATAGGTTCATAGTGCACCCATGAAAATTATGAAATAGGGCAGGGAGTCCATATATTATATAAAGGTTATTAGTAAGCCCATGAAAACTAATAGTTAATAGTGACCCTAGAAACTATAAATATGATAGGGAGTCAATGAAACAGAGGATGGGAAATCCAGTATGTTTTAATATGTTTGCATATCATCATAATATTTTGAAATGACTATGTTTTAACCATTGTGGATGCAGGAGCACAATATATGGTTTTATAAAGGTTTTAAGATACTGGTCAGGGTAAAACCCATTCCGCTAAGCGGCATGGTATTACTAGATATCTAAGTGATTTGAGATGGTAGATTATTATCTTGTAATGACCCGTATTTTTCGATAATTAAAAATATTGAATTTAATAAGATTTTGAAATTTAATACTGTGTAAAATTAAAATTTATGATTTATGAATGAGAAAATTAATTAGAATATGATTTAATAATGTTGTTTGAACGTTATTGACAATTATTTTAGTGTAATTTCAATCAATTGAAATTTTTGTAAAGTTAATTTGGCTATAAATGTAAATAAGGAATTAATTCGGTAATTAATGGAATTAATGAAATTGAAATATTACGGTTAATACGAGTTTAGATGATAATTGTAAAATGTGAATGTAATGAAATGTAAACTAATGTTAATTTGATTAATAAGGTATTGGATGATCAAATAAAAAGAGTGTAAATCAAAGTAAAATAATTTATTGGAATATATATTATAATTAACTGGAATTTTATTACAATCACAAATTGAACGCTGGATTAGTGCAATATTTAAACAGTGGATTTAAAATGGGAAATTTGTTTTAAATAGATTATCAATTTCTATGTAATCAGAAATGATGAAAATTGTTAACTATTAAATTAGAATTTAAAAGTGATTAAATTAATTTAATAATAATTTATTTAATTAACGTGAAAATAGCCATTTTGGCCACTGTCTCGGATTTCGACGAAACCAGCTTCATCGGATCCGTAACCATGAATTGTTGTAGGATTTCAAGGTTCGCAGCGATCAGACTTATCGTTTGATCGTGCGGGCTCGAAACGCGTAGAAATCAATTTAATGAATTCAATTAAAATAATTTGATTTTAAAGCTAACTTCTTTATATAAGGGAATTAGGGTTTGAAACTAGTTCCATTAAGTTTAAAATTATCGAAACCTTTATTTCGATATATTGGATGACCCATTTTCGTTTCGAAGACGAAACAGGCTTTTCGGGTCATCGTTATCATTTCGACCCAATTCGATTTGTCTGTTCATTCTTATCTAGATTTGTCTGCATAAATAGATTTCTTTTCTGAAATCCTAGCAACCTTTTTCTTATTACTGTACGTACAGTTCCATCTGCTCCCTCCTTCCTTCCCAATGGCAGAAATCCTAATTCCCAAATTCAATTAAATCAAATCAAAAAATTTAAACTCCTCAAATCGAATTATATATCGTTGGAAAGCTCTCGACGAGGGCAATCTATTGCTGCAATTCATTTTTCGATTCAAGTCACGGTTTGGCTAGAAATCATTAATTTATCATCGGCCGTTGAAATTAGGGCTTGGGATTTAACAGTGGATCTTCGACGATGGTTCGATCAGTGGTCTTCGTTCATTGTAGTTGTGCACGGAATCACCACGATTGGTGTAACAACCCTGGTTTTAGTGATTACCTGTAAATATTAAATTATAACGATAGTTATAATTTAATATTGAGAAATAATAATAAATTGGAAATTTATATTGTTTATTTGGAATAAACAATAAATTTTGGGAATAAATGAGAAAATAGAGTTTTGGGAACTTTATTATAATGGTTTGAGTTAATAATAAGTGGAAGATGATTTTTATTTGGTGATAGTGCAATAATTTTATTAATTATTGCCATTTGCTTCTTTTAATAATTTTTAAAAGAAGTAATTAATTTTTAAAAGTGTCTTATATTTAATAATAAGGTGAAATTGGGTTTAAAAATATGTCTTGATTATGAATTGGAGTTTAAAGTGGGTTGTTATATTTTTTCAAGTAAGAAAACAATTTTTGTTGAATTTTAGAAGTTAAAAATGTGAACTTTATCATTTATTGGTGAAAATAGTGTATTTTTGTAAATTAAGGTTTTTAATAATAAAATGTCTTAAAAATAAAGATTAATCTTTTTATATGATATAAAATATTCTATTTTTTATGTATATAAATTTACATATTTTATTTGAGTGGAAACTTGAAAATATTGGTTGGTTGGATCCATTGCATTAGTGTTCATATGTATTAAGTGTTAAAATAAATAAACATAAGCTAATTATTCAATTTGGGTCCAAACCCATTAGTTTTTAGCCCAACTTGTTAGTAAACCAGAAAAGAGAAAAAAATAAAGTACGTACATTCATTTTCTTCTTGCTGTATATTCCAGACAGCTTCAAAACTTAAGAAACCCATTCCCTCTTCAAACCCTAGCCAAATATCATCAAATTAAACTCAAATCTAGTGTTTTAAAAATCAATTTGAAGCTAAATCCATAGGTAATCAAAATCTAAAACCTAATATTTCATCAAAAATCCAAATTTGCGAATGATTGTTGTTACTGCTTTCTTCTTTCTTGCATGCACCTGTTTCATAGTTTTACAGGTTGTAGAAGCTCAAATTCAACCTAAGCTTCTTCCTTTCAGCGAATAATCTGGGTTGTTGTTTTGATATAGCAAGGTGAGTTGAATAACTCACAAATTCTAGCTAATTCAAAGTGCAAATAGCTTGAATCTGTACAAAAAAATTTCTATCTGTAATTGTTTTATGTAGTTTTATTTCTCTGTGAAAATCAGTTCTGGGTTACATCTTTGAATGTTTATATATTTTGATTCCGGCAACGAAGTGTTGCCGGATTTCTTTCAGATGATAGTTCATATGTTGTATTTGATTGCTGCAAAATTTCATTGACTGTAGAGTTCGTTTGCTATGTGAAATATCACCTCAAAAATCAGATTGCAACTATTGGAAATGAACTGGAAAAGTTCATAGCCTAGGTCGACCGATATGTCGACCTAGCGGTCGACACCCCAACTACATAGGTCGACCTATGGTGTTGAGAGGTCGACCTATGGCCCCTCTTTTCTGCCTCTTTGCTTGTGTTGTTTTGCCATTCTTTTAGTCGGTTTTTGTTATCTTCTTTTGCTTATATCAGTGATGTTTTTGGATCGAGATTGATGGCCATGATGCCTATCAATAGGCTAGCTAAATTTTGAGTATTTGAAATTCAAATTTAAATTGAATTTGAATTGTTTTTGGGCTGAATTTAAATTGGATTCGAATTGAATTCACGTTATTGGGTTTGAGCTATCTTCCTTGTTTTTCCTTGTTTTCGAGCACGGTTTTCTCCAAACCTTTTTGAAATAATTTTTGAAATAAATGGACATTTCAATATAATTATTATATAATATTTTATAGTATTTTCAAATATAAAATCTATTTATTTCCTATAATAAAGGAATTTCAAATATGGGTTTCAATAATCGTTTTCGAAAAATAGTTTTAAAAGCTAGTTTTCTCTAATAAATTATTTTAAATATAAAATGCACATTTTTGCACTATTTGAACGTATGAGAAAGAAAATTAAATGATTTAGTAAAACACATGTTTTGGGACATGTGCGTTTAATGTTTCGGTTAATTCCGGACTTGTACGATCGAAGCTATTCGAAGCTATCGATTCTGAGCTGTTTTTCCATTTTTATGGCGCATTTTGAGTTTTATAATTCCTATATATAGGAATTATCTAGGATGGCCAATATTTGGCGAGTTTTATGGTTTGAGATCTCCTATTCTAGGAGTTATGGTCGATGAGAGCCATCACGACGTTTTTATACTTGCCGATGAATATGAGGCAAGTTTTGAGTTTGTGATTTCCTATTTCGAGATTTATGGTTCATGAGAAACCATCACGAGGTCTATTTATACTTGTCGATGAGATGAGACAAGTCACTAGATTGTATGAGTTTGATGATGTTTTCTAGTGTGGCATTGACTAACGGTTAGTAAACCGTTTAGTGAGAATGTGTGGTATGGGACGCACGTTACCGCTTTTCGGGTTCCTAGCTGAGATTTTGTGACACATTCACGAGTGAATACCAGTACTTGAGATGTTGGGTTCTACATGTAAATATACTTATATATATAGCTGAGGAGCTATTTAGGGGCTGTTGGGTCCTAAAAGAGGCCTGGGGTCTCTAGTACGTGGTACTTGGTAGGCTGTTGGGCCGTAGATTGGGCTGTTGGGTCCTTTCATATTTTATAGCTGTTGGGCTTTTTATTGGGCTGTTGGGTCCAATTTGGGTTTTGTATCTACAAATGGGTTGTTGGGTCCTTTCTCTTTTTACAACTGTCGGGCTATTATTGGGCTGTTGGGTCCATATTTTACTTATAGCTGTTGGGCTTTTTGTTTGGGCTGTTAGGTCCTATTTCTGAGCTTGAGATTATATTCTCCTTTTGGAGATATTTGAGTTTGCCATTTTGGCGTATTTTGTGTATGAGGTTTCTGCATTTTGAGATTTATCATTTGAGTTTTCTTCTATTTAAGAAATAAGGTTAGAGAAACCCTTATAGCTAATTTTGGCTATCGTCGATGATATGAGGCGACTATTATACTTGATGTTTTATTTTGAGTTACTTCTTTAGAGGTACTGTATGCTTAAGTGATATTTATTCACTTAAGATATTGACATGCTTTTCTATTGCTTCTTCTCATTCAAGAAGAATTATTACCTTGTATTATATGCTTCATATTATCGTCTATTCTTATTAACTGATTGTTTTAGCTAGACTGACCCGTGTATTTTATACTCGGGTCAGACCGAGTTGTTTCAGGTTAGCTTTCAATTATGGGACTTAGCTTTGATGCATCTGCTTGGATATCAGCCAAGCACTTTTGTGTAGTTTATATTTCTTTCCGCTTGACTCTGATATGTATTTTGATTAGATGTATATAGTGTGGTCTCTGAACCACTTTTGTGTATCGTTTTGTATTGTACTGGGATAAATCAGTGAATATGTATTTATATATATGATGTTTACTGTTCTGTAATGTGATATGCATTCTGTTATTGTATTTTGTTCTGGTAGATCCGTTAGCCACTTATAGTTTTGTATTAAGCATTTATTGGATATGTCGATCCACGAGAGATAGAAAAAAATATAGAGCATTCATCGACGTATTCAGTAGATGTTTAAGACAAGATTATAGATGGTCGCTCCTAACTAGCCCTATTCTCCGCATTAGCAGACAGATTTACCCAGTAATTCTCTTTGTTAATGTGGGTCTCGGAGTGGGGCGTTACAATTTGGTATCAAAGCTGAGTTCAGAACTAAATAGGATAAACACAGAATATAACATATATTATGATACATCAAAGTACAATATGAGTGAAATCATCATTCTTAATCAAATTTGTTTCGAATCGTGCCTTGACCTTTTCGAGTCCTTAGAGGTAGATGAATGGGAATATGTCTAGGAATATGATTTTATAATTTTGTAGTATTCCTTAATTGATGAACCTTGTTAATAATATATATCCCTGTGGATAATCCATTCTAACTTAACTTTCAGCTCATGGCTGGAAGAGAAAGGAGCCGCACCTCGGATGATGAGCAGCCTAGTGGCTCATGTCCCAAGGGTGTGTACATGTCTACCGATCAGATCTTAGAGCTTGTTCGGAGCATCCAGCCTCATGGTCCACCCAATTCTTCTCCTCCGTGCAAATCCGCATTTGCGCGTATGTGCAGTAACTATTCTCATTTGGGAGGCAAGCCTTTCAAAGGTTCCGAGACCGTTCTTGAGGTCTAGGCCTGGCTTCGGACATGTGAGCGCATCTTCTCTCGCATGGATTTATCTCATCATCATCGAGTTCTTGTAGCATCGAGTATGATGCAAGAACGTGCTCTCGATTGGTATGAGCATCTTATTGCCGAGATTGATGAGTCCACCCTCACTTGGCAATAATTTAGAGAGTGGTTCGTGCTTAAGTTTGTGACCGAGTCTGAGAAGGCTTCCCTTGCCCGTCGCTTCCTTGAATTGAAGCAAGGGAAATCATATGTTTCAGAGTATGTTTCTTCTTTCGAGTCCCTATCCAAGTATGGGATCGAATTTATCAACGCTCCATATAGAAAGAACCTTAGATTTGTTTATGGATTAAAGAAATACTTGAAGAAATCTCTTACGCTTCAGCTTAAGTTATCCTTCGAAGAGCTTGTTGATTCGGTGCTTCACCTTGAAGCCGTCGAGAAGGAAAGGGATAGTAGTGATGAGGCTGAGGTTCACAAGAGCCCAGACAAGATAAAACTTCCCTTCCAAGCATCCCAATCTTTTTCTCAGAAGAAGAGGAAGGATCTTGCCTCTAGTTCTCATTCTGGTGCAAGTCATCATTCTCACAAGACTTGTTTCAACTGTGGTTCTCATGATCACTTTATTCGAGAGTGTTCTAAGCCTATCGTTTGCCGCACTTGCAAACAAGAGGGACATTGGTCTTCCCAGTGCCCCATTTCATTTAAGGATCCTTATTCGGGAAAGCTTATCGTGATGGATAATTCTGGTGATTCCTCTCAACCTAGAGGTACTCCTTCATCTTTTCTTTAGAGATCTATGTTATTTTATGATCATTTTATTTGTGTTCTCTTCGATTCGAATGCTTCACGGTCACTCATATCGAAGAAGCTTGATGGTGTTTTGCTTTTGATTGCTTCATGTTTTGTCACTTCTTAAGGATTGCGAATCCTATTGAGGGACCCACAACCTTAGTGTTTTTTAGTATAGGGTGCTGAGCTTATTTTGAGTATTTTCATTTTCGTGTGAATTTGCATATTATTCACCAACTTAAGATTTGTATATTTGGGAATGGATTGGCTTGATTGTTTTCAGGACTAATCCTATACTTTGGAGGGATCCTATATATATTAGGTATTCTGATTTGGTTGATGTGTTGCTTCTTGTCCTTCGGAATGTGGATGATAATTCAAAAATATATTTACCTATTCTTGAAATTTCAAGATGATGATGCATCTCGAATTCTACTTATTGTGACTCTGTAATTTTTTTGTGTCCGTTTTGGGATTGTTACCCAATCGGGCAATCGATTATTGGGTTGATCTCATTTCTGGCTCTTAGCCTTTTGGTTATCCTTCCACTAGGATATCCATTAAGGAATGAGGCAATTGATTGAGTTCAATTGATATTATCATCTTGTTTCTTTTGAGATATCCTTTTGGATACTCATTTGGTGTTATATTTTGTGGCATTACTTCACTCGAAGTAATGATATGTTGACAGTGTACATCTTCTCGCTTGAGAAGAATATCTTACCCTCATCTATATTTCATTGATCTTTTATTTGATCTATTGTACGGTGCTCGAGTCTTTCCTTAGCTTGACCTTGCACCAATTTCCTTCAGCCACGAGTCATGGAAGATAACATTCCTTTCACCACATTCCACACTCATATGATTCTTGTGAGTGGCTCGTTATATCATTTGGATTGACGAACACTCCATTTTATTCTGTCAATCTTGTGAATCGAGTATTCTAGGAATATCTCGATGAGATCTCTTTGTGTTCTTTGATTTCAAGTTTTTGCAGCCATTTGATATGTGTTTTAAGAGAAATTGGAATTTAGTTATTGTGAAATCAAAGAATAATTTTGTGTATTATATATGAGAGATATTTCTTTTTATATAAATGATTTTTGTGTTGGGCTGTCCATCGAGTGCTTTAAGAATTCTAGTCGATGCGCCTGATCAACGTTATCAATAGGAATTTCCTAAATGCTATGATGAGGCAATCAGACATGATAATTGAGTTTTTATGAGATTGAGTTTAGAAATATATTATTTTGGGAATTGAGTAGTAAATTTTTATTTTGAGTGGTATATGCAGCAATTGAACCATATATAGTGATGGTTAATTAAGTGGCGAGGCAGTTTTGATTACTTGGTCAACTCTACAGCCAATGGATAGAGTCGCTCACTATAAACCGATGGCGAGGCAAAGCCATTATATTGTTTTGAATCTATAGGATTAAATATAAATATGCTTATTGTTAAAATATTGTTTGCTAGATAAAATATGTTTGGGTTTCAAAATTTTAAAAAATGTCCATTGGATATTTTAATATAATATGAAAGTTATATGTAATAAATTGGAAGCTTGTTTTCAAAACTTTTGGTTATTTAGAAAACAAAGAGTGTTGAGATTTTTAATTTTTCTTTGAGAATATATTAGTAGAAATTTATAAAATTCTTTTGGAAATTTAATTTGTAACAAGAGGAATATGAATTTAAATTTTAGTCTTTGTAATACTTATTGAGTATTATAATAAAGAAGTTTTGAAAAAATTTCAAGTATTGAAAATTGTGGTTATAAAATACTGAAAATATTGAATTTTGGAATTCTAAGAATTTTTGGTTAAGAGTTAATACTTATATTTTAGTCCTCTTGTTTATCTTACTCTTGTGCTATTTTCTAACGACGTGCATTTATGCGGCCGTTTGAGTGTGGTGGCTTTTAAGGAAACCACCTTTTGGTTGATCTATCTTGCCTCTATTGTGTCTATCTAGTATCGGTGTGGTTCCTTCCGTAGTGTCATACGGAAAGATCATATCGATAATCATCTTGTTGATTAGAGTTCGGGTTGGAGTTGTGTTAAATCCCAACTCTACTCAAGGAGCTTTTGAGAAATCAATTTCATTCGGGTAATCTTTTGTGTGTAGCATCTTGTTGAGTTTCTATCTCGAATGTTAGACGCCTTCGAAATTTTGTGTTGCACGGAAAATTCCATGGTTTGCTAGTTTCGATATTAGCACTTTGGAAACAATAGAATTAATCGAGCGGGTCTTGTCTTGCTTTTCTACCATCCTAGTCTGGGAGTGTGAGAAACTTTTAAAACTCGAGCTCGTTTATCTATCCTTTGCTTAATGAAATAATTGTGTTGTTTACAGCTCTTTCTAAGAAATTGCGGGGACACAATTTTTATAAGGATGGAGTCTGTAACAACCCTGGTTTTAGTGATTACCTGTAAATATTAAATTATAATGATAATTATAATTTAATATTGAGAATTAATAATAAATTGGAAATTTATATTGTTTATTTGGAATAAACAATAAATTTTGGGAATAAATGAGAAAATAAAGTTTTTGGAACTTTATTATAATGGTTTGAGTTAATAATAAGTGGAAGATGATTTTTATTTGGTGATAGTGCAATAATTTTATTAATTATTGTCATTTGCTTCTTTTAATAATTTTTAAAAGAAGTAATTAATTTTTAAAAGTGTCTTATATTTAATAAAAAGGTGAAATTGGGTTTAAAAATATGTTTTGATTATGAATTGGAGTTTAAAGTGGTTTGTTATATTTTTCCAAGTAAGAAAACAATTTTTGTTGAATTTTAGAAGTTAAAAATGTGAACTTTTGCATTTATTTGTGAAAATAGTGTATTTTTGTAAGTTAAGGTTTGTAATAATAAAATGTCTTAAAAATAAAGATTAATCTTTTAATATGATATAAAATATTCTGTTTTGTATGTATATAAATTTACATATTTTATTTGAGTGAAAACTTGAAAATATTGGTTGGTTGGATCCATTGCATTAGTGTTCATATGTATTAAGTGTTAAAATAAATAAACATAGGGTAATTATTCAATTTGGGTCCAAGCCCATTATTTTTTAGCCCAACTTGTTAGTAAACCAGAAAAGATAAATAAATAAAGTACGTACATTCATTTTCTTCTTGCTGTATATTCTAGAAAGCTTCAAAACTTAAGAAACTCATTCCCTCTTCAAACCCTAGCCAAATATCATCAAATTAAACTCAAATCTGTGTTTTAAAAATCAATTTGAAGCTAAATCTACAAGTAATCAAAATCTAAAACCTAATATTTCATCAAGAATCCAAATTTGTGAATGATTGTTGTTAACTGTTTTCTTCTTTCTTGCATGCACCTGGTTCATAGTTTTACAGGTTGTAGAAGCTCAAATTCAACCCAAGCTTCTTCCTTTCAACGAATAATCCGGGTTGTTTTGATATAGCAAGGTGAGTTGAATAACTCACAAATTTTAACTAATTCAAAGTGCAAATAGCTTGAATCTGTACAAAAAAATTTCCGTCAGTAATTGTTTTCTGTAGTTTTTATTTCTCTGTGAAAATCAGTTCTGAGTTGCATCTTTGAATGTTTATATCTTTTGATTCCGACAACAAAGTGCTGCCAAAGTTCTTTCATATGATAGTTCATATGTTGTATTTGATTACTGCAAAATTTCATCGACTGTAGAGTTCGATTACTATGTGAATTATCACCTCAAATCAGATCGCAAATGCTGGAAACGAACTGGAAAAGTTCGTAGCCTAGACCGACCGACCTGTCGACCTAGCGGTCGAAACCCCAACTACATAGGTCGACCGTATGGTCGACCTATGGTGTTGAGAGGTCGACCTATGGCCCCTCTTTTCTGCCTCTTTGCTTGTGTTGTTTTGCCATTCTTTTAGTCGGTTTTTGCTATCTTCTTTTGCTTATTTCAGTGATGTTTTTGGATTGAGATTGATGGCCATGATGCCTATCAATAGGCTAGCTAAATTTTGAGTATTTGAAATTCAAATTTAAATTGAATTTGAATTGTTTTTGGGTTAAATTTAAATTGGATTCGAATTGAATTCACGTTATCGGATTTGAGCTATCTTCCTTGTTTTTCCTTGTTTTCGAGCACGGTTTTCTCCAAACCTCTTTGAAATAATTTTTGAAATAAATAGACATTTAAAAATAATTATTATATATAATTTTAAAGTATTTTCAAATATAAAATCTATTTATTTCCTATAATAAAGGAATTTCAAATATGAGTTTCAATAATCGTTTTCGGAAAATAGTTTTAAAAGCTAGTTTTCTCTAATAAATTATTTTAAATATAAAATGCACATTTTTGCACTATTCAAACGTATGAGAAAGAGAATTAAATGATTTAGCAAAACACATGGTATAGGACACATGCGTTTACTGTTTTGGTTAATTCCGGACTTGTACGATCGAAGCTATTCGAAGCTATCGATTCTGAGTTGTTTTTCCATTTTTATGGCGCATTTTGAGTTTTATAATTCCTATATATAGGAATTATCTAGGATGGCCAATATTTGGCGAGTATTATGGTTTGAGATCTCCTATTCTAGGAGTTATGGTCGATGAGAGCCATCACGACGTTTTTATACTTGCCGATGAATATGAGGCAAGTTTTGAGTTTGTGATTTCCTATTTTGAGATTTATTGTTCATGAGAAACCATCACGAGGTCTATTTATACTTGTCGATGAGATGAGACAAGTCACGAGATTGTATGAGTTTGATGATGTTTTCTAGTGTGGCATTGACTAACGGTTAGTAAACCGTTTAGTGAGAACGTGTGGTATGTGACGCACGTTACCGCTTTTCGGGTTCCTAGTTGAGAGTTTGTGCACATTCACGAGCGAATGCCAGTACTTGAGCTGTTGGGTTCTACATGTACATATAATTATATATATATATATATAGCTGAGGAGCTATTTAGGGGCTGTTGGGTCCTAAAAGAGGCCAGGGGTCTCTAGTACACGGTACTTGGCAGGCTGTTGGGCCATAGATTGTGCTGTTGGGTCCTTTCATATTTTACAGCTGTTGGGCTTTTTATTGGGCTGTTGTGTCCAATCTGGGTTTTGTAGCTACAAATGGACTGTTGGGTCCTTTATCTTTTTACAACTGTCGGGCTATTATTGGGCTGTTGGGTCCATATTTTACTTATAGCTGTTGGGCTTTTTGTTTGGGCTGTTAGGCCTTATTTCTGAGATTGAGATTATATTCTCCTTTTGGAGATATCTAAGTTTGCCATTTTGATGTATTTTGTGTTTGAGGTTTCTCCATTTAGAGATTTATCATTTGAGTTTTCTTATATTTAAGAAATAAGGTTAGAGAAACCCTTATAGCTAATTTTGGATATCGTCGATGATATGAGGCGACTATTATACTTGATGATTTATTTCGAGTTACTTCTTTAGAGGTACTATATGCTTAAGTGATATTTATTCACCAAAGATATGGACATGCTTTTCCATCGCTTCTTCTCATTCGAGAAGAATTATCACCTTGTATTATATGCTTCATATTATCGTCTATTTTTATTAACTAGTTGTTTTAGCTAGACTGACCCGTGTATTTTATACTCGGGTCAGACCGAGTTGTTTCAGGTTAGCTTTCAGTTATGGGACTTAGCTTTGATGCATCCGCCTGGATTTCAGCCTAGCACTTTTGTGTAGTTTATATTTCTTTTCGCTTGACTCTAATATGTATTTTGATTAGATGTATATAGTGTGGTTTCTGAACCACTTTTGTGTATCATTTTGTATTGTACTGGGATGAATCAGTGTATATGTATTTAAATATATGATGTTTACTGTTCTGTGATGTGATATGCATTCTGTTATTGTATTTTGTTTTGGTAGACCCGTTAGCCACTTATAGTTTTGTATTAAGCATTTATTGGATATGTTGATCCACGAGAGATAGAAAAAATATAGAGCATTCATCGACGTGTTTAGTAGATGTTTAAGACAAGATTATAGATGGTCGCTCCTAACCGGCCCTATTCTCTGCATTAGTAGATAGAATTACCCAGTATTCTCTTTGTTAATATGAGTCTCGGGGTGGGGCGTTACAATTGGCGATTTGTTGAGGGCGGCGGCGCGAGCGTCTGGCTACTGGAGGCCGCGTGGCCATGGGATGGGCGGCAGGTGGTGCTTGTGTCAGCGACAAGGTCAAATGGTCATGGATCGGGGCGATGTGGCCTCTGGCAGCGAAAATTTGCAGCAACGTTGGCGGATGGGTTCAGTCGCGTATGTGTTTGTGCGTTCGATTCTAAGGTTTGGAGGTTAGTTTATTTATGATTATGCCCCTGTTTAATTTCAATTTAAATTTAAATTTTCCAACCTTCTAACACACATAACTATTTCATACGAGCTCAGATTGACGCGACATTTTCTCCGTTGCGATCGTATCGAAATTTCAAACGACATGGAACTTGTTTGGCTGCATTCTAAGACTGTTAGGTATTTGGGCTTTAATTGGATTTTAAATCGACTAAAATCAAAGGTGAGTGATTTAACCACCCACAACTACTAAACCATCTTATGTTGGTTAAATTAAATTTATGATGTGATTGGAAATTTATTGATTGTTGTTTGGTATTTTAAATTGTCATTTAAATTTAATTTGAGTTTATATTGAATTAAATTGCCATTTAAGTTTATATTGAATTTAATTGCCAGTTAAATACCTGATAATGATAACCAATTTATCGGTTGATTTGAATGATGATCATGATGGATGCTTATTGTTGATATTTTTGGATGATTGGATGTACATTTATTTATATATTATTATCACACTGTAATTTCCCTTAGCTATTGTTAGGAAAATCACTATGGGTTGAAATGGTACATACCCGAATGATCTTATAGATTAGAGAAAAACCGTTATGGGTTGAAATGATAAACTCGAGCGATTTTATGGATTTTGAATTTTACTCGTGATTACGGGTTGAAATGATATATACCCATAAACTTAAATTTATTGTGGGTTGAAATGATATATATCTGTATCACTTGACCATAGGGTAGAAAATTATATACGGCACCAGATTGGTTAAATTAAATGATTTTAAATCCTTAATTTTTGAATCCAGTTAAATGATTTTATGAAATAAAATTTGATTTATATGAACTGAATTATTTTTAATTCAAGCTGTAAAATGTTGAAATTGAAATTGGTTTAAATGAATTGTTTAAAGAATTTAAATTGAAACCTTAAAGTTGAATTTCGAAATATAAATGAAATTTATCAAAGTTGAGTTATTGTAAATGTTTGAATATTTAAACTTTGAAACCTATTGAATTTGAAGTAGTTTAAATTTGTAGCTCAAACATGGATTTGAAATCGATATAAATTGAAATGGGTTTTAATGAGAATTTGAATTGAAACCTTTTGCCCTTTGAATTGAAATCGTTGAATTAAGATTGATTTAAATTGAATTTTTGGAACAAAAGTTGATTTGAATTGATTTGTGAAATTGGAAGAAACAATTCTAATTTGAAACTTTTTTTGATATAAACTCATTTAATATACAACTCTTTTAACATATAAACTATTTTTCTCATATAAACCATTCTATATATTAATAATTTTTAATACATTAACTATTTTTAATATATAAGCTATTTTAATATATAAACTATTTCTAATATATAAACTATTTTAATCTATAACCTATTTATAAAATATAAACTATTTTAATATATATTATTTTGAATTTATAAACAACTTTTAATATATACATTTTAATATATAACCTATTTTAATATATAAACTATTTCTAATATATAAACTATTTTAATCTATAACCTATTTTTAAAATATAAACTATTTTATTGTATAACTATTCCAATATATAAGCTACTTTCAATATTCAAACCGTTTAAAGTTGGAACTGTTATGATTTAGATTTAATTGACTTAAATGAGAATATTTTGGTTTGATGGTTTAACCTATTTTATGGTTATGATTTTGAAAATGAATATAATTTAAAGTGAATATGATTTCGAAAGTGATATGATTTAAAGTGAATATGATTTCAAAGGTGATATGATTTTGAAGTGAATATGATTTCGAGAGTGATATGATTTTGAAGTGAATATGATATTTTGATATCAATTATGAATCGGTTTTGGAAATGTAAAAGAACCAACCGGTGTGAAATAAGCATTTGGTTGTTAAAGAGACCGGGATCAGATATTGTCATACTCTCTTCCAATACCGAAAACCACTTTAACAACTGTGCAAGTAGTGGAGAATCCAGAATGAAGTAGGATGGTTTGACGAACGCTACTGTATGAGGTATGAACACAGCCCTGACCCCCTCCGGTGAGCTTGATATGACTAAAACAGGAGCCACGCCGGGCCAAGTGGGGTTGCACCCCCGATCGAGTATGCTTCTTCAATACCATATTTATTACTTTTTTATTGATTTGGTGGCCACCCTCGATTTGATTATGGGAGTGTGTCTCGAGGTGGGCGGTAGTAGCTGCTATGCATTACCACCAGTCCGGATCCGCAAAATGGTAGTATCCTACCCCGGGCATTGCCTCGCATCCCTTTTCATATGCCTTATCAATGGCATTGCCTCGCATGCCTTTTCATATGCCTTATCAAGCCCATTACAAGTTTGGTTTATGTCGTACCTATGGAGTGCTCCTTGATAGCCCTCCAGTTTACGGTGGAGTTTACAGTACTGTATAGACTACGACATTTATATAAAATGTGTTAAGAGGGATATGGGTAATGCCTTAACGCTATTTTAATACTTTACTTTACTGTAGACATATTATAGTAGCGTATTGTACTATGTATGTAGATAGTTTAAAGGATCCTTAGGAGATGGAATCCCGAACATCTCTTAAGTTATTGCACACACGTTAGACACTAGATAGGAGATGTAAAATCCCGTAAATATTTCTGAAGCCGTTACACTCATATTTATTTATGTTGAATCAACTTACATATGATCTTTTAGTTCCGACTCGATTATTTTGTCTTTTCCTTATGCTCGGGTCAGCCTGAGCATTTCAGTGTCGAGGACCTTATTTCTGGAGGACGAAGACGACGATTTAGTATATTATTACTATTTATTATATATTTATTCCACTTCATCATGCTTCTATGCTGCATTATTTATTTATCCCTGATGTATGTATAACTTTGATCTGTATTGTAAAAGTGTAATCAAAGGTTATTTGCAAAATAGCTTCATGGACTGTTTATTTGATTATTGTATTTTGTCATTCCGCTGTGAGATTCTATGTTTTGTTTTTTCTTTCTTTTCTCTTATTTTCTTATTTACCCCATTAACAATCCTCCTTTTTGAATGGTTTGAGTGACATGTGTGGTTTATTGTCGATTTTAGATTGTCCAAAAAGGTGGGCCATTACATATTCATACCAAGCTTTATGTCTGACTCGAAGTTTACGTTTTCCCCTTAAATTCTCAGGTACTCAATTGATTTTGAGTAGTTTTAGATTTAAGGTTTTCAGGTTCCTCTTTAGATGGATAAAGCTTTCGAACTGTGCAGAAGGCATGATAGCTATATAGAGTTTTCTTTTATTTGATTCTGTTGTGTTGTTTGTAATGGCAAAGTTGTTATATTGCCTGTATATATTATGATCATCCAAATGTGCATCTTCATATGTCACTCTTGGCGTATGTTGTAATAAATATATTTTCTCTGAACGTGGTTTACGATTGTGAGATTATGTAATGAATTGGAAATGTTTTGAAATGAAATGTGAGTTTGCTTGATGTTTTAAAATTTTTCCATGTTTATGTGTTTCTATGTATCAATGAATCTAACACCGCCGTATTTGATCGCCGATGATTAATAACTATGGATGACTGCAGCATCCGTAGCCGTTAGTTTTGGACCTCCAAGTAGGGGATGTTACATATTATGGGATTGACAAAAATTCAATAGAACAGTAAACATTTTCAACAACTGTTTATCAGACCAGAGAAACAGTTAGTTGTTCCTATCAAAAAAATATAGTAGAAAGTAAAGTTTTAAGATGCTTCATGAAAAATATATGTTATATCATGTATAACTATGAACTTGCAAGTTTTTCCATCCAAATAATTCTTTGAGAACAGTTATTGATTTTAGTTTTGATGCTCGAAAGTCAAGAATGTGATGTTACAACTGATTGTTTTCTCAGAAAATCATTATTTTCTATCAAATTTAATATGTTAGATTAGATTTTCATGAAGCAAAAATAGATCAATCCCAACCCATTTTTACAATATCCAAATATGCTATAATTCTATCAAGTTGACCTTTTGACTTTTCAATCACTAAAAACTAAATCCTATGAAATAATATAAAATGAAAACAAAGCAGTAACTTAAATCACTCTAGAACAATGATCCAAACTCTAACTGCAAAACAATAAACAATCGGTTCCTTGAAAAAAAAATGATTTTTTCTAGCCTTTTTATTGTACATCAGCGATTATTTCCTAAACAAGTAGCTCTAAAACTGAGTACACGATTAACTCGTAAACATCATCAATAAAAACATAAATCAGTTTAAAACGAAATGACACGGGTGTTCTGGATAGTGGTAATTCATTTAACATGCAATGATAGAATAAATAACAGGTTTACGAAAAATACCTAACCTAAAATAGCGAAAAGCGAGACTATGGTTTGGCCACTAAGATCTGGACAGTAAGGATCGAAGATCGTATATGAGGAAGCGAGGGCGATCTACCAGGAGTTGCGAAACTAGGATCTGGCCCATTTTACGAATTCTAATTAAAACATTTTATGAATAGTTAAGTCTAATTCCAAATCAAAATTTTATTTTATCCAAATCAATCTCTTCCAAAATAACCAAATTTCTATATAATATTTTTATATTCAAAATATCCTTTTAATTCCCTCAAAATTTTAAAAATAATATTTATGGTATTTAAAATACCAAAATTAAGGCCAGTGCTACTATAGCATCCAATAATTCACATCACAACAATAATTTATCACAGATTATTCTAACACATCATAAATTACTATATATGAAAAACAATCAATATAAATTTTTAAGGAATCTAGTTAGATCATTCCAACCTGTTTTCCCTACATCCACAGAAGTTAATGCAACATAAAAAATACCAATCCTACTTCGAGGGGGATATCGCGGTATATAGGGTCATCCGCTATTATGCGGGGCGCATAGGGTCTCATCAGCTCCAACCAGCGGGTATATATCCAACTACTAATATATATACTACTATATATATAATATATCATTCAACAGATAATAATTAATAAATTCAACCAAACATCCAGAATTAATTTTAACTATTTAAAATTAAATTCGGTAATCTAAATGAGTGAGAATTTCTCACCTTGATATTTAGTTGCAATCCATTCCAATTTTATTTTGTATCCTACATCATCACGAATCCAATGCAAAAATCCACACTCGAAATCAACCTCGTATGAATTTGATATTGCATTTATAAGTTTTTCATAAATTAAGTAATTAAATTATTCACTTAAAACAATTAAGCATTCCTAATTACCTTCCTTAAACTCCCTTAACCCACGTTTGACTCGTTCCAGCCTCATTAACTTAGGAACATGAATTTTATTTATCAAGAGAATTTCTTCAAAAATCAGCTCTTTGTTAAAGTCTTTGAGGAACATGCAGTGAACAACGTCCAAGTAGATGGAGAAAGAAAATGTAAATGAGCCTGCATTTTTTTCATGAATACAGAATATACAAGAAATCGGTTGAGGGAAAATACCAAACAAACAAGAATTTAAGAATCCATGCAATGCAATGCAAAGCATGCTAAGAGTAACTATTGCAAATTTCCGGCTTTAGGCATGAGATTCCAGCATCACAGTTGCTCGCCTTAAATTCCAACGACAACCCTAGCTTCGATCACGAGCACCGTTCTTCCCCTATCGCACGCTGCAGTCGCCCATCCTTCGAGGCCTAACCGAATCGAACAAAACTTTGTGTCGCCCCATCGTTCCTGCTCCGATATGCCGCTACCTCGCGATACTGCCAGGCTCGAGTTCGAGCTATTCACTTCCAGGCACGACGCCGCCGCCTCTCAGGGCGCCTTCCAGACGAGGCCACGTGACTTCACTCGATCGCGTGCGATTGATTTTTTTTAAACTGAAACGAGATTTTGTTTTTCCATTTTTTTATCTTTTGATTTTTGGCTGTGTGGATTTGAATTGATGGAATGAAAAGGGAGACGCGACTTAAAAGGTGAAATGGGCGTACGTGATATGTGGCGTGTTTGACTAGAGAAGGGTAGCTGAGTTGATTTTGATTTGATTTTATTTTATAAATCAAAATATCTCGTTTACCTAACTCAAAATTTTGAACCCCTATCAAGGCGTCCCGCTAGGCGTTCATAATGTTATACCTCTATTCTAAACATAATGGAAAATGTTTCGAGTCCTAATTCAATCGTATGGAGAAGATAGCTTTTTGAACCCAATAATTATATTGAATTTTCGATATTAATTTCAACGCATTACTATTCCGTACGGCCAAACGATAACTCCAAACGCTACAAAATCTAAAATCTGATAATAATACACTATTACGGATCCGATAGAACTGGTTTCGTCGAAATCCGAGACTGTGCCCCGGATCGCTACTTTAATGCGTCAATTAAATCGAAGATTTCCAAACATTACGAAATCGCTTGAAATTTCAGTTTTAAAATCTTATTAACTAAATCATAATTCAAAATCCAATATTTAAACCATTTAAATATTCAAAATCAGACGATGAAAAATCCAGATCGTTACAGCATAGCACACATAAAGATGCTTAGTTTTATCCTAGATCAAAATTAAAAAATTTCAGTTTGATTATAAAATCCATGAGACTATTACCCTATCCCGCATATTTTCATAGAAATGGTCGATTTTAGCTAAAATCGAACTTAAACCTAATACCATCATTACCTACAATTAATAGAATAAAGATATAACTAGAAGGATAGACTGGAAAAAGCGTACTAGGTTTGAAAAATTGGATATGGCATTAGTTGCCGTCTAATATTTGTGAGTGGATAACTACTAAAAGAAGATTGGAGGAAATATTGTAATTTTTGCCAACTGAAGTTATGAAATTGTACTCCCATATCCTCTTGCAACAATCACATTACTGTGTTCATGTCTAAAGTAAAAGGATTAAAAATAATCAAAGACCGAACATTCACCTAACTGAACAAAGCATCATGAGCAGATACTAGCCTGACAATGATATTAGCCAAGGTTACATGATAGCTGAAGTAGTAAGCATCATGAGCGAGCAGTGAAAATAATAATAATAAATGTTGTGGTACATCTCACGGCGGTTCAAATTGGAGAGGCGCGGATTTAGGGTTCTAGGCAGAGGCTAGGGTTTAACAATTAAAAAGTTAACGACGGTTAATGACAGAGTTTAAGGGTTTCGCGACTCAAAAGTTGATGACAGAGGTTAAGGATTTAATGATGGCTGCATTTAGGGATTGGGATCGAGTGTTGACGACAGTGGCTAGGTTTTCGCCATTCAAAAGTTGACGGCGATTGATGATAGAGGTTAAGGGTTTCACGATTCGATCGATTGTTGACAATTTGGGAATAGATTTTGAAGGAGGAAAGAAGATAGTGTTTTCTGAAGGAGGCAACGAAGTGAATAGGGTTCATTTTTATTCTCGCACAAAATAATTCATTTCCCGCGTTTTCATTGAATAGCGTTGAGTACATGTATTAATTTATCTTATAGCGTTGGAAACCACAATTTGCATAGCGTTGGAAGGAGGAAATGCGGAAACGCTATGTCTTAATGCTATCAACAGCCCATATTTTTATAGTGATCAAACCTATTAGCTCACATGAGAACATTGCAGAGTTAAGAAGAAGTGATAAAATTGTAGTTTTGTTGTTTGAGGCCGAATAATACAAGGTGTGTGTGGAATTCGACTAGGAGACTCATCAATGTGATTGACGTCAAGGAAGTGCAAGATGTACAAGAAATTATAAAATAAACAGTAAGGTAAAAAAACAAAAAAAACCAATCTATTACTTAAACTTAAAAACAAGAACCTCAGTCTGCTGATGTGTCCAACTAAAGATTAACCATTTCAAAATTCTACTAGCACGTTCCCCTCCTTTATTATTCCTTAACATGCCAACAATTGACTAAATTCAGTTAGGCGTAAAATCACATTACATGCTATTCCACAAACCCCACTCCCACTTTCATTAATCAAGTACACCGATTCCTCTTCAACCATGAAAACCCTAATTTTGAAATTGATCCTACTTACCTTCCTTCAAAGTGTTGATGATGCTCCTTCAACGATTGCCTACATCTTCAGCACCAACAAATGTAGTTCAATCGTTCAAAAAAAATTTCCCCCGATAAGGTCCGTGTAAATGTTAAGATTGCAGTATGTTCGTCATCTGCGCTGTAAGACACATCTTCAGTCAAACAAAACTGGAGACTGATGTTTGCAACCACGCAGTAAAGGCTACTACGCATTTAAGACATCCCCACCATTGTAGACGTTTTAACCATGAGGTATAATTTACTTACTGTAAACCCAACTTTTGCCAAAGCAGTAGACATGCACATTTAACCCAACAGACTTTACGATTATTAAGGCCAGTAGTCCAGAGCGATGATTGCAAGGTCCAAAAATCAAGTGCAAGCAATGATATGAAGTGATGATCAATCGAGACCAAGAGATAGAATCTCCAGAATATTCTAAGTACGGATTAGTACCTTCCCCAGGCAGGGGATCGATGTTTATCCCTTCTCCTAGAGAATCGGTACATATCCTCAATTTTTGCCCCAAACTAGATGAGACCGGTATAAAGTGACAAGGAAGGCCCCATGAGGCAACATTTCAAATTTCAAGTCGTTTGGAGTTTGTATGCTCAAGTTATGGGCTAATTACTTCACCTAAGAAAGAGATCGGTATAAAAGGGATTGTATAAACATGGATTGGTATAAAAGGGATTGGTATATTTCAGCCAAGCAAGTACAACTCAATGGAAAACAATCAATATCTCAAAATGCATAAGTCCAATGCATATGGAATTTTATGAGCAAGATGTGGGGTCCCTAGGGAATCTACCCTAGGGATCGCACCTCAAAAGGATGAAGAAAGAGGGATCAGCCCTCTTCCCTCTTAGGAATCGGTTAAACCTAACTTTATAGCAAAGATCGATCAATATCTCAACATCTACACATCCAATTGACATGAAACTTAGAGCACAAGCTAACTACAACATGTGAAACACTCCATAGGGATCGCACATCATTTGGAACAAGTTGGAGAGATCAGCCTCTATCCCTCCATAGGGATCGACTATAATCATCCTTCGTTGCATATTACAGCAAAGATCGATTAATAACTCGAGTTCTAATAATATATTTGGCATGAAACTTGGAGGCTATACATAATATAACATAGAGAAGCTCCACTAAGGATCACATGTCATTCGGAGGAGTTTGGAGGGATCGGCTCCTATCCCTCCAAGGGGATCGGCTGAAATCAGAATATATGCAACACCACTTCACGGAAAATGCAATATCTCACAAACCATAAGTCAGAATGGCACAAAATTTAGAGGGCAAGTAACCAACGTCATGGGGAACCCCCCAAAGAAATCGCACCCCATTTGGACATAAAAATAGGGATCGGCACCGATTCCTATTGTGGGCCCCAATGGGCCTAAAAATTCTTAGGAGGCTTCATCATGGCCTGGAGGTTTTTCTGCCAAAATTTCAGCCCGATCCGTGCACGTCTTCCCCTATAAATACATCAGGTATGGCATCAGAAAAGGGATCTTCTTTCTGCTTCTCTTTATCTTCAACCTAGGCTACACTTTGTCAATTTTATTCTTGGATTTCGAATTGTAACTGTAAACAAACTATAATATAATAAAAAGGGTTATTCTGGAGTGGACATAGGCCGGAGTTAGTCAAACCACTATAAATCTTGTCTCTTTTACTTGCTTTCATTTTTAATTTGTTTGTACTTCATATTATATTCGCTACATTATATACTATCTGAGATTTGTGACTAGATATTGGTGCATTCACATTACTGGGTATTGGTGGCCATTTTTGCTACCAACATTTTGGTGCTTTCACTGAGAAAACTAGCCCCCACGGATTTGGAATTCGGATTCATAGTTTGGAAAAGATCTAGAGCTTGGATTTAAAGCAATGGTGAAGCAATCAACAAGAAGACAAGTAGTGGATAGGAGCCATCATGTAGGGAGTCAGGATGCTTTCTCAGAAGCTGGAGCTAATCAAACCTCCGCCTACATCACTAGGGAAGAGATGGAAATAATGGTGAACGCTATGCAAAAGAGGATGCTGAAATGATAGGAGGAGATGATGTAGAATCTACTCCGACATATCGGACAGGCTGGAGCCATAGAAGCTGCTGGGATGCAGAACCAAGGAGTTGGAACGATAGGAACTACTGGAGCTATGGATCAAGGAGTTGAGGCGGCAGGAATCGCTAGAAATCAGAGCCGGGAACATGGAAATGGAGCCAATTGACAAAGGAATGGATCAGAGCAGCCAAGGGCAGTCCTAGGCCATCTTAGAGGGATCGACACGGATCCCTCCAGAAGTATCGACATCGATCCCTAAAGGCTAGGGGGCATGCCCCCGGGTCTGGATGGTCGTGCTACTGGAGGACCTGTGTAACAACCCTGAGATTGCAATTACCGAATAATAAAATTAAAATTATGATTTTAAGTGGAAAAGGGAGCTAAACAAAAATTTTGGGAATTTAAATTTGCAATTGGTTTGCAAATTAAAGTATTTTGGGTTTAAAAATGGGGAAATTAATATTTTTGGAATTTAATATTTAAAAGGGGAATTTTAAAGTGATTATGGGTTAATGGGCTAAATAAGACAATTATAAGGTTTTAATTAAAAATAGAATGCTTCTTAGGATTTTGGTTCACATGATAACATTAGAAAATAAACTAAGTCCTAATGGGTTTCTAAAACCCCTTACCATTACCCATTAGCCTAACCCACTCCTTTATAATATCTCAAACCCATCCAAACCCTAACCCTCCTCTTCATAAATTCCTAAACCTAAACCTAAGCAAAATTAATGGCCTCCATTTAGAAGCTCCATCTCCATCTCTTCATAATTAGACTTGTTTAATCCTAGCAAGGTAATGCAATCCTAGGCCTAATCACCTTCTAATCTTTATTTTAATCTTTGAAATCTCTTTGTAATCCTTGGTTTTGTTCTCTTTTTAATTTTGAAGCTCTCTAATCCACATCCTCTTTGCTTTGGAAAGTTGCACTTGAAGTGTTTGCTTATTTGCTTGATTGGTAGAGGTAATTACTATTGATTAGTAATTAATGCTAGTTGTAGTATTGATAATCACTATTTATTAGTAATATATGCTAGCTGAAATTATAATTAGTTTATTGCTGTTAGTAAATTAGGCATATCTCATTCATCTTAAATCGGAATTAAGATTTTCTTGAAGTTCTGGAAAGCTTATTCTGTAGCCTATAACTTTCATGTTTTGAGCTTTGCCTAATTTTGTGGTTTCAATGGTCGAAATCACGTTTGTTTGTCGCTGACCTGACAACAAACTACAAGGTTGATAAAATAAAACCCTGAAATTGATTTGGCCATAAGTTACTCGTTTTTGATCCGAATTAGATAATTTTGGATGTTCCGGAAAGCTTAAAACATATGCTACAATTTTTGTTCAGTGAGTTTTCTGTAATATTGCCATTTAGATGACCTGAAATGCGTTCAAAGACAGAAGACCAATTCTGTCTTTAACAAGTTATCTTGAGTTTCAATCTGATATTGTTTTGCATGTATCTCTCTCGTTTCTTATCCAAATCTAATAATTTTGGATGTTCTGTAAAGCTTAGATTTAGAGCTAAAACTTTCATATTTTGAGTTTCATGAAATTTCGAAGTTATTTTGGTCAAAATTGTACATTCTTACCACTGTCCCGAGAAAAAAAAAGAAAAAAAAAATAATAAATAATTTTTTTTTAAACCCTGTTCCAGATTTTTTTTCTCCACTTCGCGATGCCGCCACGATCGCATCCGAAGTCGGAATTCGACGTTTTTGGTCTCGTTGGAAAGGTAGAGTTTCGAACTCCATCTCTGTAAAATTTAGGCATCATCGGCATTCTTTTGGTACTTCGAATTTCGTGTCGAAGTTGAACTCTTGTCGCTGTTTGTAAACAGTGTGAATCTTGTTCTGGGTCCAACTTTGAGACGTCGCTGCTACTTCGTCTCAACTCGGATTCCAGAAATTCTTTTTTCATCTTATAGTAGGGATGTTGGACTATATTCCTACAAGTTTTCATGTCATTTGGATTCAGTTTGCTGGTCCAAATAAATTGCCGAACTTGGGTTCGCAGCAGTTTTTGAATGGTCAAACACTTAGAATGAAAATCAAATATCCCTTCTGTTTCCAGCTTTTGAGCGCCACTCCGCGATGCCTCCACGTTCGCATCGGAAGTCGGAATTCAACGTTTTTGGTCTCGTTAGAAAGGTGGAGTTCCGAACTCCATCTCAGGAAAATTTGGACAACATTGGAGTTCGTTTGGTACTTCGAATTTCGTGTCGAAGTTGAACTCTAGTCGTTGTTTGTAAACAGTGTAAATCTTGTTTTGGGTCCAACTTTTAGACGTCGCTGCTACTTAGTCTCAACTCGGAATCCAGAAATTCTTTTTGCATATTAAAGTAGGGATGTTGGACTACATGCCTGCAAATTTTCATGACATTTGGACACAGTTTGCTGGTCCAAATAAATTATCGAACTTGAGTTCACAGCTGTTTTTGAATGTTTACAAACACTTAGAATATTTTTGATGATTTTCTGGTTTTCATTGATTTCTTTGAGATTTGTCTCTAGATTTCGTACACGGGTTTTATGAATCATTTTCAAAAGATTTTTCACTCCTAAATGGCTTTTGAAAATTATTATATAATATTATTTTAATTATTAAATTAATTACTCATAATAGGAGACCTTTCAAAAGACCGTTTTAAAAGTGATTCCGAAAATCAATTATAAATCCGTTTTACACCATTATTTTCTATAATAAAAATCTCACACTCACTTTTAGCACGTCGAGCGAAGTGGAAAGGTGCTTAAACGGTTAGGAAATCTCCGGCCTATGGAAACCGTGTGTATTTTCTTTCCGGTTAATCCCCAACCTATTCGATTGATCGTTTTGACCTTTGGGTCTAGTTTACCGATGATATGAGGTAGACTTTTTATTGTTTGGAGTGTGAGCTTGCTATTGATTAGGAAACCGTTTAGTGCGAACGTGGGGTATGGGACTCATTGTTAACACTTTGCGGGTTCCTCTCCAAGAAGTTAGTGACACATTAGCCTCTGGGCGGCCAGTACTGGACCTCTGGGTCACCACGCCTCTGGGCAACCGTCTCTGGACACCTGCTCTATGGAGCAGTTTATTTTTCGGCGTGTGCCTCTGGGCCTTTATCCTTCTGGGAAGGATCTCGCCGTCTCGCGCGTTTCGCATCGGTGCGAGTGATCGATCACAACTCTACAGTACTTGGCAACAACGACTCTGGTCGGTGCACGTGCAAAACTTGTATTATCTGATTATTTTTATATCCATTCGAGTACCGCCATTCGGTGTTGGTTCTATGGAACCATACGATGTAAGTGCGATTACCTTATGGATCCACAGTGTCTCTGGACACTGCTTTTCAGTGTTTGATTTCATTGACTTTTCAGTATATCCCCATGGCTCTTTGGAGCATCGATCTTTGCTTGGGCATTGATCACAGACTCTGGTCACTCTTGGGATTATTGCCTATGGGCATCTTTTTATAGCTTTGGCTACGCCGATGATATGAGGCGATTTTATTTATTCTACACTTTGGTGTTGATTTCTCTTTGGAGATTTTTATTGTTTATTGATGATTAGGGATCGTCATTATATTCATGTGGTTCATAATATACTTCTCTTTGGATAAGTACTATTTTACTTATGTACCGCATTATTATATATCTCAGTTATTACTGATTGTTTAGCTAGCCTGACCCGAGTGTTTTCGCTCGGGTTAGACCGAGTTGTTTCAGGTTAGGTCTCTGGACTTAGCTTCTGTGCTTCCGCTTGGACATTATCTGCTATGCTGATAGATAGCGCTTTATTTGTCCACTATTCTACTACTATATTATCATTCAGACTTTGATATGTACATATTTTTGACTCACATGTGTGAGCGGTGGCTTTGTACCCACTTATAGTATTTGGATCTGTATTGATGATGTATTGTTCTGGGATTTTATATCTGTTATGTGATTCTGTTCTGTGATGTTTTATCATTTATTATTATGCTTTGTCCTGATAGATCTTTAGCCATTTGTAATTTCGTTATAAGTATTTACCGAATATGTCGAACCACTTGAAAAAAATATATAGATACCATCCTTTCGACGTATTCAGTAGATAGTTATAGCTTGATTACAAATGGTCGCTTCCAATATACTCTATTCTCCGCTTTAACAGACAGTATTACTCCCGTAATACTCTTTGTTACAGTGGGTCTCAAAGTGGGGCGTTACAACCTGCGATTGATGCTGTGTGGTTTGGAGTCAATCAAAATGCTGACACTCATCTGGAAAGGGATAATTTGGGATCCCCTCGTGGACTTGGGAGGTAGGATGGAAATGAGGACTAGAGACCACTTATGGATGCTGGAATAGCTGGAAATTGAAATCCAGGACTTAGAGCAGAAACTAGTTGGAATGATACGGATTGGTGCAATCGGGGGCAAACTCGGCCAAGGAAAATGGATCGGTACTACTCCCCATGGAACTGGGGCACGGATTTGGATGGGTTTGTATGGAAGTGGATAACGGTGATGGAACAGGAGCAGCCATCATCCGCCACAAATTGGAGAGCCTGACTTAAGGGTTCAAGTCGTCATCTCTTGATCAGGATGGCATGAACTAAATAACTAATAATCAACTCTACAATAAAATGGCTAAGTTACTTACACATGTACGGGATCGAGGACGATCCCTAGGCATACTCTGAGATGGCGATAAACCATCATAACCAATGAAACTCAAAACACTTGGATTCGCAGTAATGCGATGAACAAAACAGGTTGTCAGGTATGGATTATGGCTGGAAAGAGGTAGGTCACTTCATCTGAACGCAATGGATCAACTTACTTAGGTCGTCGGGTATGGATTATGCTTGGCAAGGATCCTGAGAGATCAAAGTCGTCAAGTATGGATTATGCCCGGTAAGGAATAGGTCGCTTTGCTCGAACGTAATGGATCGGCCTACTCGGGTCATTGAGTATGGATTGTGCTCGGCAAGGATCTGGTGAGATCAAGATTGTTAGGTATGGACTATGCCTGGCAAGGGGTAGGTCGCTTCGCTCGAACGCGATGGATCAGCCTAATCAGTTCGTCGAGTACGGATTGTGCTCGACAAGGATCCGGTGAAAACGAGGATTTGGATTGGGATAACAACCCGAAGAGATCATGGATTTGGATATTAGTTTCGAAAAACAATGGATTTGGCTTTGGATGGATGCAGATTCCAATAGAATAATCCAGAGAGATCGTGGATTTGGATCGGATTCTGGATTGGAAAATACGGCTATCAATGGATTATAGATTTCAGATTTTGGATTTATGGCAAATCAAAACACACATTCCTATCGCTATGCATGTTTTGGGGGGAAAAGTGTTAACCCACCTTTTGGCAAGGCAGTAGACAGGCGGATTTAACCCACAGACTTCACGATTATCAATACTAGTAGCCAAGAGCGATGATTGTGAGGTCTAGAAATCAAGTGCAGGCAATGATATGAAGCAACGATCAACCGAGACCAAGAGATAATCTCTAGAATATTCTAAATACGAATTAGTACCTTCCCCAAACAGGGGATCAGTGCATATCCCTTCCCCTATGGGATTGTTATATATCCTCAATTTTTGTCCCAAACTGGGTGAGATCGGTATAAGTGATAAGGAAGGCCCCACGAGGGTATATTTCAAATTTCAAGTCATTTGGAGTTTGTATGCTCAAGTTATGGGCAAATTACTTCACCTAAGAAAGGGATCGATATAAAAGGGATCGGTATAAAAGGGATCGACATATTTCAGCCAAGCAAGTACAAATCAATGGAAAACAATCAATATCTCAAAATCCATAAGTCTAATGCATATGAAATTTTATGAGCAAGATGTGGGGACCCTAGGGAGCCTATCCTAGGGATCGCGCCTCAAAAGGCTGAAGAAAGAGGGATCTTCCCTCTTAGGGATCGGCTAAACCCAACTTTATAGCAAAGATCGATATATCTCACCATCTACACATCCAATTGACATGAAACTTAGGGCACAAGCTAACTACAACATGTGGAACACCCTATTGGGGTCGCACATCATTTGGAGCAAGTTGGAGGGATCGACCCCTATCCCTCCATAGGGATCAGCTATAATCAGCATTCGCTGCATATTGCAACAAAGATCGATCAATAACTCGAGTTCCACTAATCCAATTGACATGAAACTTGAAGGTTATACATAATATTATATGGAGAAGCTCCTCTAGGGATCGCATGTCATTTGGAGGAGCTTGGAGGGATCGGCTTATATCCCTCCAAAGGCATCGGCTTATATATCTCCAAAGGGATCGACTGAATTCAGAATATATGCAACATCACTCCATGGAAAACGCGATGTTTCACAAACTGTAAGTCAGAATGGCACGAAATTTTGAGGACAAGTATCTAACGTCATGGGGAACCCACCAGAGGGATCGCACCCCATTTGGATACCAAAATAGGGATCGGTATCGATCCCTATTGTGGGCCCTAATGGGCTTGAAAATTCTTGGGTGGCCTCGTCATGGCCTGGAGGTTCTTCTGCCGAAATTTCGCCCACTTCGTGCACGTCTTCCCCTATAAATACAGCAGGCTTGGTGTCAGAAAATGGATCTTCTTCTGTATCTTCTTTTTGCTTCTCTTTATCTTCAACCTAGGCTACACTCTCCTAATATTATTCTTGGATTTCGAATTGTAACTGTAAACAAACTACAGTATAATAAAAAAGATTATTCTGGAGCGGACATAGGCCGGAGTTAGCCGACCAACCATAAATTTTGTTTCTTTTTACTTGCTTTCATTTTTAATTTGTTTGTACTTCATATTATATTCTCTACATTAGATACTTCTAAGATCTGTGGCTGGATATTGGTGCTTTCACATAACTGGGTGTTGGTGGTCATTTTTACCGCTAACACTTACATACCCAATTCTACTCCAAATTATCTTTCGTTCATTTTTTGTACATTACTGTGTTATTGGATGTTGAATTCAACAACCGGTAGTTAATATACCGAAGTTTTCAGTTGTTGCTGGAATAATTTGTTGTTAACGATGGAATAGTTCATCGAGCTACGTAGTGGTTACATTAAAGGTGTTAAAACTGCACTATAAGAATCAGATCAATTTCCGATGGCTCCTGCCCGTCGGCGGCCGTTGGAAATATCTGCTGCAAAAAAATTCATCGGCGAACAGAATTTTCGACGGCTCCCGACAAACCCCGTCGTCTATTTTCCGACGGACTTCGGAAGACACGTGGGCGATCACGTTGTGCGTCGAAAGTCGTCGAGAGCCTTCGGAAAATTGCCATCTCCAACCGTCGGAAACCGTTGGAAATTTTTGGCCTAAAGGCTGTCGGAAGCCGTCGAAAACCCTAGGTCTGTTTTTCTGTATTTCTACTGCGTTTTCGCCTTCCATCCACAATCCATAAACACAATATATTCCACCCAACAAGCATATATCCAACTCAGATATTCAATATGAAATCAAACTATACAAACATAATCAAATATCATAAAGAAATAAATCAAGCATAATTCATGTAAATCAAACCAAACTTCACTACCATAATTTACATATATCTAATTGTACAATATATACATCAATCCTTCACCAACTCCTCACCATCAACTCCCAAATGTCAGAATTACTACCACCAAATGTATCATCAAAAAATATACACAACATTTCAAATCCAACTCCACCAACTCAATGTATCATCAAAAGTTACTAAACAATGAGAAAAAACAAAAAAAAACATACCTATCACTCCGGCCAATCAGCTCCAAAACCTCCCGAATCAGCTGAGTATGGAAATGGACCACCATACTGCTGCATGTACTCAGCAATACGCTGATCCCGCAGCTGTTTCATCTCGATGGCCCGACGACGGTTCGCTCTTCCAACTGCGCCACCCTAGCTCTCAACACATCCATATACGACACGGGACCCTACGCCTCAGCTTCCTGAAATCGATTATTATGTACTGTTATTATATATTCAAAATTATATAGCACAGTAACTATTTACAACTAACATTTAATAAATTTACCAACTCCTGGCGATATTGCTGGAACGACTTTGACCCTCCTCGATGAGTGACGGAATTTTTGTTCCCATCTGCAGAGTTTCTTTCCGACTCTGCTTGTACATTTAAATTTAATACATTATTTACTTACCAAATATTTTTTGATATTTATGTATCAATCAAATAATTAATAAAAGTTTAGTATACTTACCTTAGCCTCGTCACTATCGCAATGTGCCAGCCACCCTTCCCACACACTCGTCCCCGTCCAGTTTGGTTTCTGCCCTTTATGCTTCACTGTCGACATGGAATCGATGTAGTTCTTCCTCATCGTCTGCATCCAGTAATGTCGTACCAACTGCAGGTCATCTGATTGTATGTCCACTGCGGTCTGCATTTCATGATAAACAAGCAACCAAAAATTAAACAATAAAAGGTGAATAATAAATAAGCGACAAAAAAAATTAAGAATGGAAAAAAGAAGATTATACTTACAATGAAATCCTACCAAATACACTCCAGGATGTGGGGAGGGATATTATCCCACTTCGGCCAATAAGCCGCACTACAACAAAAATACTCTATTACAACGCCCTTTTTACAACGGGCATTGACTGCCCGTTGTAATAGTAGGCTATTACAATGGTCCGCTCAGGCCCGTTGCAATAGATGCCCTATACAACGCCATTTTTACCATGGGCAATGACTGCCCGTTGTAATAGAATGCTATTACAACGGTCCTTTCATACCCGTTGTAATAGATGTCAATTTTACAACGGTCACAAAACGCCCGTTGTAAGAGGTGCCAATTTTACAACGGGCTAAAAATGCCTGTTGTAATAGGTGCCAATTTTACAACGGGCTAAAAATGCCTGTTGTAACAGTTAATAATTAACATTAAATTATAGTTAATAAATATGAAGTAACATTTAATAATTAATTTTTACTAATTAATAATTATGATTAAATAATTAATTTTCACGATTATTTTCATTAGTCGTAAATTTTTCTTTAATTAATAGTTTCATTATGGTATTAATTAATTAATACTTAATAAGTAATAATTAATTAAGACTAATATTAATTTTATCCAAACAAAAATGAGGTAAGAATAACGTTAAAGCCCACAAAAACTAACAAATGTCGGCACTCAAAATTCATACGCGGCACTCAAAACCCGTTTTCATTCCCACCCGCCCATTGTACCGGTATGAATAATTAATATTCAATTATAATTAAGAAGTAAATGATTGAATTAGTTTTAATTTCTATTATAACTAATGATTATTAATAAATAATTTAAATAAAATAATAATTTAATATAATAAATAATTTCGGATTCCCCTGTGTATTTTCAATTTCCCGCTTCATTAAACCATGAAAATTTCGGATTCCCTCCACGATTTCTTCCTACTCTAAATTAGTCATTTACGTAACATCCAAACTCATGTTTTCCCAATCCCCAAATCAACAAAACCACAAATCAATGAAACCCCCAAACAACAAAATTTCTCAGTGAGATCTCATTCTCCTTTCTACCGCCACACCATCCAAGAATGAGATCGAATGGCACATGCTGGCATCACCTCCATGCCATCTCCGGCCAATATGTGTTGTGGAAGAGAATACGACGATTTTTTTGAGGAAATAAAAAATGCTAAGGGCTCATTAAGGTACACATTATGATCTTGCAACTGTTAATTATTTAATTTTAAAGAATCCGTCCTACTCTCCTCTTTCTGCTTTAGCCGGCGATCTTGCAACCGATAATCCAAACTTATCCCCTATTTTAAGTTTTTCTAGGCCAGTCATCTCTGCTCTTTCCCTATGCTTGAGGCTTCTTCACTTGCCAATGAAAGCCGTTGGCAAAATGATGGGAATAATGTTCATCTTCATAATGAAATCAGTTTGGCTAATGATAGTGAAAAACAAGGTGATGCGGTTGTATTGAATAGCAATGTTAAAGGGGCTGTGTTATTGGATAGGGTAATATGCCCTCCACCTGTTTGTGCAAATGTTGCACTTGAATCAGCTAATGTATTGGATGCTGGAATTCCTGGTAAGCCTGTGCATCCTTCTATAGCCCTGAACTTGGGTGCTTCTAACTTTAATAACAAATGGTCTTCGCTATTTTCCTATGTGATACAGAACCAATTTACTTTGTATGATGGTGGAATCATGGTGGATGTTCCAGCTAAATTCGGCATCCAACGCAATCATCCCAAATAGTAATTCATGTAAGTGACCCATGTTTATTAATATCACTTTTAGACTTTGAATTGCAGATAACTCATATGTTAGTTGGAAGTATTTACATCCAACAATATATTCATCTAAGAATTCGATATGTTGATATGTACATATTTTAGCAAGTACAGTTCAATATAATTTTATATGGACTGACAAAAGAAGTTAAAAATCATGAATCTATGCAAATAAGTTTAAGCTTATCCATGTCCTATCTTAGCTGCAAAATACGAGTACATAAACATATAATTCTTTTATCAAATACTTTTGAAATTGTAACAATAATTTGATATATTCATGTTAATCATGAATTAGTGATTTTATTCATGTCATGCCTGTGCTTACTGCTCAAAGTTTTGTACTCAACACTTGGAATGATTCTAGCTCACATGAAATCAGCATACTTGTTTGTTGTTTACATCATTTTCAAAATATAAATGAATCCCGATCATGTTAAAAATAAAGACATTAATGTGGCTTGAGATTATTTTTAACAAGGAAGAAGGATTCATAATATAAAACGTATAAACTATTGTTAAACATATATGTACATATGTACAACTAGTATTTGCAGTTCAGGTCGTACATGACATGTCTGTTAAGCAACTACTTTATGATGTGGATGTGGTTTGCTACTCCAGGAAAGGTTTCCATGTTTTTCTCAAGTTAACATCCCTCTAAATTTATTTAGTTGTCCTAGTTGACTATATATATATAGCATGCTTAATCTTATAATGAATGAATCTTATAATGAATAGTTGATCAAAGCATGTTACCATAGTGAATATTTTGCATCAAGTGAATTTCTATGGAATCAACTGTCGTTGCATGCTAAGACCACTCTTGATGATTCTATTCTACAATTGTTAAGCAGTCATGGGTTCGTGCACGATTGAGAAGATAGGTCTAACATCTTCTCCTATTTAGGTTCATCGTATCTTTGAACTTTCCATTGACTCGCCATTGTTCAACTAACATGATTTCTCTTTGAATTTTCACCTTGCAGCATATGTGATAATTCTACTGTGTTCTCCAGCATTGTTATTCCATATACTTGCATCAACATTTATATTTGCAGATGACGTTGAGATTGATAATGCCCCGCCCATGTCCAATCTTTGAACTCTTCAATCTCGGTCTCCTTTGCTGCTAACACATCTGACTTTTTTTTTCTTTTTCTTTTTTTGTGTGTCTCTTTGTGTGTGTGTGTGTATCTCACAGGCGGTGAGAGGACAAAAAGAGGTAAGTTGCTTCAAAGGGCAGCTGTTGATGGGAAACCGAGAATAAGAATGTCACAAGAGATCTGAAAACAGTGGTTATTTAGGTATGTAAATCCGCTCATTGAGCTTGCTCATTATAACAGTAAAACAACTGTAGTTGCCACTGTGACATTCTTCTAAGAGAAAGAAGAAGAAGAAAAAACATTGCCTGAGATGAAAATGTGTTCCTATTCCTTGATATTTCTCGAAGTGCATCTTTGGTATTCCATGTATTTTTATACAGTACAAGGTTCTTCTTGTGCATTCTTAACACGGTGTTGATAGTCTTGTGTTTCATTCATCTTATGATTACTTACCATATTCTTCATAATCCTTATTTCAGCTGTCTTCCATGATTAGGTAGATCATAGCAATGTGCATTATTTCCGTGGAGTTCTATTTTAAGTTTAAAAGTCGTTTGAAAATTGCAAAACTACTACCTACAAGTTCTAATGATACATGAGACCTTCACTTGAAATTTGATTTTTTTTCTTGGCAATGATGCAAGGTACAAACACTGGTTTAGGGCTGTGGATGGTTGGTGTGCAATGGATGCAGTGATGATTTATATGCTTTTCCAAGTGATTTATTGATGAAGTGGTCAGATTTGGTTGAACTGATATATGGAGGTGAAGAAGAAGACAGTAGATTGTTGCAAGTAGAGGTGCGGGTGGGGTTTATCAAGGAGAAGGTGATAAAGACAGCGTAAGTCATTGCATTTATTATCTTGATTCTCCTATCTTGCAATTTATTATGTAGTTGTACCATTTCGTTATTTACGTCATCCATTTTGATTTTATTACATTTAAAAAAAGCTGTAAGTCATTGCATTATTCTTTTTACAACTATTTTGTACATAATATTTTATTACAATTATGGTATATGATATATCAATCGTTAAGTATTCCTGTGTAATTCTTTAGATATTTCATCTATTAAATATAAACATGTTGAAATTCGTTTTGTAACCAATTATATTGCAGTTTGTATCTCAGTAGTTTTATTTCTTTCAAACTTTCTTAATTAAAGATTTATGTAGGAATAATTTCTAACATGATAAAGAAGAATACTAAAGTATTTATTATTCTTGATAGTATATTTCTTCACTATACTTACTAGAAGTCTAGAATGATCTAATGTGGGGTCTGAGTCAGTTTCTCACTTATGAAAGGTACACGTGTTCAGAAATACTTGGATGATCATTTTGAACTTGGCAGTTAGCATCCTTGCATTTAATTGTATTTATTACTAAATTAAATATTTGAATGTTTTACTTTTGTAGTTATTCATGTAAGCTTTCACCTCCGTGCATATACAATGTGACGTCGCGTTCAAGGTGGATTTAGTTTGTTTCTTTCTTTTCGTTAGGATTCACACAATAACATCACTAAAGCGACTGCTATTATTAGAAGAAGAAAAATCCGAGTACACTTTTGTACGTTTATATTTGGTCGCAGTTCAATTAGCATTGTGAAACTCGTGGCTATGGAGAAAATCATATTTATTTAGAATTTAATTATTGATAGATATCGCTTTTATGATGCATACAACCCAATTTGTAGACTTGTACCAAGAGGAAGAATATTGCATCTGTACAAAATAGTTGTAAAAAGAATATGTGCAGGCTGATGTTGATAACAGTGGTACTATAGAATATGGAGAGTTCATAGCATCGACTCTGCATTTGAACAAAGTAGAAAGAGAAGATCATTTATTTGCAGCAATTTCATATTTTGACAGAGATGGTAGTGGCTATATTACTGCAGACGAACTTCAACAAGCATGCGATGAATTTGGTGTAGAGGATGTGAGAATAGAAGATATGATATGAGAAGTTGATAAAGACAGCGTAAGTCATTATGTTGTCAAAACTGCTTTCAATTCATTTTCATAATCAGTCTGCAATTTAACTTTTCGGTCCTTTTTTCAGGATGGGAAGATCGATTACAATGAGTTTGTCAAGATGATGCAACAAGGAAATGCAGGTTTTGGAAGAAAAGGCCTTCAAAATGGTTTTAGGGTGCATTGAAAATGTAATGAAAATAGTTGTACCGTTTTGTTATGAAACTAGTTTTCATGTGTATATTTGAACTATGTCTATGTAAACTTATCTAACTTTTTGAAACGTGTTGGAATTTTATGACTCTAGCTTTTATTCTTTTCGTATGTGATTTTGGTTGTTTTATGATAATATTTATTACTCGTTAAATTATTCATTATTGGTATGGATGTACTGTATGGATGCTGCTGTAATTTTTTTTTAAATTTGCATTTATTTTGCAACGGTCAGAAACCGTTGCAATATCATGTATTACAACGGGCATTTTCCGTTGCGAAATCCATATTACAACGGGTATTGTCCGTTGCGAAATCCATATTACAACGGGCATTGTTCGTTGTAAAATATGGTCGACCTATTACAACGAGGCCTAATACAACGGGCGTATGCCCGTCGCGAAATCCATATTACAACGGGCATTGTAAAATGGTTGTTTTGTTGTAGTGCCGACATCCTACTCTTGTACGACTCTCTCGAAACTGATAGAACTATAGCTGATGGCTGTAGCTCAAACCCCCTGTGTTAAATATGATATAGATTAGTATATCGTATACAAAATATTTAAGATGCTGAAAAAGTTTAATACTTACCCCTCTGCTCTAGGTATTAGAGACACAACAGGTCGTTGTGGCGGTTGCGATGGACCGCTGCCATCGTCTCCTGAGGAATGGGAAGAACTCCTCCTTATGGACGACATGACATCTGTCACAGACATATCATTTTAAAAGAGAACGATAACATGATAATGAAATATATTTTATAGTTAAATGACATAAATGATATAAAGTACATAAAGTGCAAAGTATACCTAATTCAGTTTGGGTCTCATATTCCGACGATAAACAGAATACATTCATTTTTAACATAAATTGCTAAATAAATGACAGAAATGGTAATGACATAAAAGATGTAAATGACGATAAGCATATTCGATTTCATAAATGACATAAATTACATAACTAGCAAAATAAATCCATCAATTTCGTAATACACCAAGAATTCAACATAAGTACATCAATTGCATAATTACATCAATTTAATAATCTCATCAATTGCATAATTACATAACTAGCAAAATAAATCTCATCATTTACATTAATCCTCATCGTCTTCTGATTCAGATTCGGTCTCATATTCTACGTCTTTTCCTCCCTACTCTCGAATGCTTCTACCAAAACGTTTGATTCATCGTTCAGAGGTCCAAAATCAGTACGATCTTCTGTAATTATTATTTCGTTACTTTGCTCAAGATTTGCCTGATAAGCTTGTTTGTTTGGAATATTCTTCCCATCAAACGTATACTTTGTTTGCACCAATTATGAATAGTCAATTTGCCTGCAATTTCTGTTTGCACTCCAGTTTCATATATCTTTGGATAGTCCCTTACAAGTTTGTATATGTCTTCGCTTGACCATATCGTTGGTGGTTGTCTGGTTTCTACTCTATTAGCTAAAAAGTTTTTCTTGTATCCTATGAAGGGATGATTGACATGGAGAAAACATCGATGATAGTCAAACTATGAAATTCTCTTACCATTCGGTAAAGAAAACGCCCGTGTTTCTTCCATGCAATATGGACATGCTAGACGACCAGATGTACTCTATCCTGAAAGCATTGCATAGGCAGGAAAATCACTTATAGTCCACAACAAAGAAGCAAACACACGATTTTTTTCTTCTTTGAAACGCCGTATGTTTCTACTCCTTCATTCCATAGTGTTTTTAACTCCTCAATCAACGGTTGTAAATAAATATCGATTCATTGTGTTGGATCGTCAGGGTTAGGAACGACAACAGTAAGAAACATATATTGCATTTTCATACAAATCCACGAAAGTAAATTATAAGGTGTTATGATAATAGGCCAAGATGAATATTTAGCACCAAATTGAGAAACTGGTGAAAAACCATCCGTACATAATCCAAGTCTAACATTACGACTCTCCGCTGTAAAATTGAGATAAGTTTTGTCGAAATGCTTCCATGCTTCTCCATCGGCTGGATGTGTAAACGTACCCTCTTTCTCTGTTCTCACACTATGTCATCTCATATGAGATGCAGTTACAGAAGATGCATATAATCTT
This sequence comes from Allium fistulosum, assembly GCA_030737815.1. NCBI lineage: Eukaryota > Viridiplantae > Streptophyta > Magnoliopsida > Asparagales > Amaryllidaceae > Allium > Allium fistulosum. The sequence goes on from CM060904.1 coordinate 727,311,965, forward strand.
TGAAGCCTAGGAGTGATGGGAAAATAATACATACGTTTGTATGGAACTTTCTTTCCCTTCTTTTTTCTTGGTCTGTACCTTTCCTCGTTACATATTCTGCACTTCCTAAGATCGATGTCCTCTTTTCAAAACAACATGCAACCATTTAAACATGTATCTATTTTTTGATAAGGTAAACCAAAAGCCGACAAAAGTTTTTTAACTTCATAGTGATTTTCGCACATTAAATTATTGGGCGGCATGTCTTTTTGCAGCTTGTACAACGGCTGTAAATCTGGCTTCGGTGATGCTGTATTTTGACTTCATCGCAATGTATTCTGCAGTTACTGATAGTTGGATGCCGCTTTTACAACTATCCCAAAGATGTTTCTTACAGCATCTAGTAAATCATAAATTTTTTTGCTTCAATATTTAGTTCTTCAACATTTTCATCATCGTCGTCAACTTCAACCGTAGGGAACATTGATCGTGCTGCATCTTCAACCATATTTTCTATACGGTTCGTCATAACAATTTCATTACCAGCAATGTCTAATTCAGACTCTGCAGAAGTATTTGCTACAACTTCTCCATGATGATCCCAAACATAATACTCCGGCACGAAACCATTGTTGCACAAATGGACTTTTACAATATCGGGTAACAAATACTTCAAATGTTTACACCTACTATACGGACAACGAATTTCTACATCGTTTCCGTTATTGCTTAAAGAAAATTCAATAAATACGTTTATACCATTATAAAAATCTTGTTTTATTGAGCCTCTCAATCCCCTCTTTGATACATCCATCTCCGCCGATCAACAAAATAATTGATCATTTTTCCTATTTGAAAAAATATGTCACAAATTCAAAAATAAATATTGGTCATATTACGAATTCACATTTTATTTTTCAGTGTATCGGTACAAAAACTTATACGCGTCAATTTACCCCGCTTAAGAATACAATATAGAAATGTTGGTTCATGGTTATCTCTTTTTTGGTCAGTGATCTTACTTCTCATTACAAACACAGTAAACATTTAGATTTTGTACATTAATTTGTTTTAAACGATTCAACAAAATTTCGGTAGCACTTCCCTTTTGTTTCCTGCATTGTACACAAATGTGTGCACGCAGGAAATAAAAAGGAAAAGTGACGGTGAAATTTTGTGAACCGTTTGAAACAAAATAATGTACGAAATGTAATTGTTTACTGTATTTATAACTTGTCCAATACAGGGACAAATCCAACAAGTATTGTACTAGATGAATATAAATGGCCGTTTTGTGACAAAAGCGGCTATTTATATAACGATCATGTACAACACCCGTCGGATGGGGCTAAAAACTCTCTAAGGGATGTAAAAAAAAGTAGTTTATAAAAAAGAATATTTATTAATTTTATACATTTCAAAAAATTATTAATTTACCACATTTGTTCCGCATATTTTATCGAATAAGGCTGTTTTAATATTGTTGTCATTTTCCAATACAGTCAATTTTTTTTAGACTCGTGCATTTATTATTGTTATACAAGTCAAGATTTTATACAACTCGTGTCTTATTCCAATTAACACAATACAATGGTAGAAATAACACATATACAATGGTTTACATATACACACAATCACAAATTATACATACTCTTTAAAATTCCACGATAACATATGAATTAGGTATACCATGGAATGCTATAAACCATTATTACGCTATTGGAAACAATTACAATCACTAATTAGCCCTAATTTATCAACTTATGCAAATCTAGATTTAAGATAAAAATTATATTTTTGGCGAAAATAAGAGATTATACCTGAAATTTAGAGCAATAGAGTTTGATTAGGCAGCCGTAGAGGATACAGAAGCTCGAAATTGGAGATTGGAAGCTTGGAGGAGGGATTTGAGAATTTTTTGATAAAAACTTTCATGGTGCAGAATGAGGAAGAAGAAGGCTCGGCTAGGCGTGTAATTTGCGAATTTCCAATGCCTTTCGACGGCCCGTCGAAAACCGTCGGAAATTAGCCGTCGGGAGCCGTCGCTACGTGCTGTCGGAATATTAGCCTTTTCTAGTAGTGCTGGTTCTGTTACTTCAATTGGGGATATACTGCTCCATCGAAGTTGTATTAGGCTGCAGTAACCTTTATTACTATTGTTTACGATGAATGTGTTAAAATTGGTTCTATTAATTCAACTAGGGTATAATGTTCTTTAAACTTGTATTACGTTGTAGTAACATTTATTAGACAAGTTATTCCACCAAGTTTGTCCACCAAATTATATCAATGAATTATGCTTCAGTAACCTATTTAAACTGTAGTACAAAGTAGCCAGGAAAATATTGTTGTGCCTATTATTGATTAGAAGCAGTTGAAGTTAATGTTTTCCCGTACATATCTGCACAACTAACTACTTTGCAATATCATGTAACTCTGTCGATTATCTTAATTCTACCTGCTATTTTTGCTGCGAAACATGCTCCCGTGAAGCTTCAAAAAATTAAAAACGTTAAAAAAAATTAGTTAGTATTTGGTTTAAAAACGAATTTTGTGGTTTTGATTTTCAATATGTGTCAAATATGAAAAGAATGGAGGAACGACGAAGCGGATGAAAGAAACACGGATGAGAGGAAGAATGAAATAGTGGGACGATAGAAGAATGGATTATTTCACGTGTTTGTGTTATTTTTCAAAACACGGAAAATAAAAAAAAGTTGTTTTTTTTGTATGTTAACTTCGTTTTCTGAATTGGTCGTTTTCGACAATATACATGTGTCGTGTACATTTTTGTATGAACAAAAATACAAAACTAAAAATAACAATCCAAACACTATCTTAGTTTTTTTAAGTAGAATGTGAATTTTGTACAATTTTTTGCAATTTCACTTCTATATTTACCATTTTTTGCACAGAACACTCTAAGTTGACCCTTTATTATTTGCACAGTACACTGCTATTTTAAAGTAGAAAGCTTTAAAAAACCTAATAATAATCGGTTGTTAAAAGTTTGATTTCACTTATATATTTACATTTTTTTGCACAGTACACTCTATGTTGACCCTTTGGTATTTGTTATATCAAATTTACTACCACCTAAATGTGGGATAATCTATTTATTTTGTGCATTGTAAAGTAAAAATACATGACACATCATAGTAGAAATGAGTTTATAACATACTGACAGTTTTCGTATCAGTGGGTCACTTGTGTGATGATTTTATGTTCACATGTACATGAGCTAATGCTTCTTTCTGTTGCTACTATTACATTGCTAGCAAATTTGTATAACATATTATAACAAGCCATGTACTGTAATGAAATATTTCTTCTGATTTCAAATGTTGTTTAAACTAAAAATTTAACTTACGTAACGCTTATTTGCACACACAGTGATATTTCCAATCTCAGTTTTCCTATCAGATCATTTGGAACACAACTTCGATCTACAAATATGTAATATGTTTGATTTAGCTATTTTCTAATTTCAAATTTCACTGCATACAAACTGAATGATTTAGGATAATCATATTTTTTTTAATATTCAAATTGAAAATTTGATTTTACCTTCATATTTACAATTTCTGCATAGTAGACACTATATAATCAATTTTGATTTTGATGTGAAAAGTAGTCCTTTAATGAAAGCTTTAATAAATTTAAATAGTATAAAAAATGGTTTTTTTAAGTTGAATGTGAATTCTGTACCGGTTATTAAAATTTTGATTTTACTTCTATATTTACAATTTTTCCACAATACGTGCTATCTTTTTTTTTTTCAAAACCCAGAAGAACCCGACAGACCGGTAAATTCCTGAGGAGGGTATAGAAAAACCGTCCGCTGATCCAAGCCCCCATATCCCAGGTAAATTTATATAGGATAGGGAAGCGCATGGTAGGAATTGAACCTAGGTCTTTTTACCAGAATCCAAGCCTCCTTTCCATTGCGCCGCACCCGCGGACCAGTACGCGCTATGTTGACCCTTCAATATTCAATTAATCAAATTTATCAAAATTATACATAAACATCAATGCTCCCACCTTTACACAATCAATCGGTAAATCATGAAATGCAAACACACTTCATAGTTCATAATATATATCTGTGAACACACTTCATTATATATATATATATATATATATATATATATATATATATATATATATATCGACTTAAGAGCAAGTTAATTCTTGATCAGGAAATGGGCTTCTCTGGAATGGAAGTTTCTACAGACATGAACAAACATCAAGTTCACGATAACTGCAGTCATCGGTTCAAGAGTTCTAGCTTTAGCCTGGCCCTTAGCTCAACTGAGCTAGGTTGCATGCCCACTAGTCATGATCTTTTTAGCTTTTATATTTTACTACACTTATTCCCTTCTCTCTTACTTCCATCGCTCTAGCGATCCTTCTTTTGGAAAGCGCAACTACACTTACATGGATTCTGTTCACACCAATCTTGGTAATTTCCTTTTCAGTGTCCATAAATTTTAATTCTTTTATTTGTTATAAAGATGTAACCGAAGTGATACAGAATATGTTACTAAACTGTCATAAATATAGGCAATACTGGTAAATAGATTACCGTTCAATTTTATCCAAGTCCAGTGAAACTGTTTCCTTAAAACAGAATTGCTCCTTCAATGGCGTTGAAGAGATGATGAGCAACTGTTTCTCAAGATGAACTTAAGAGAGGATTTTAAGAACAGAGTTTGGAGGAGAAAGGAATGCAGAAAAATATACCGTATTTGTTTCTAATTTCGTTCTGCCTATATATAGGCACGGGGATGTGCCTATTCGGTAATAGGCACCTGTTTGAACGGTCATGACTGTTGGAAAGGTTGCGACCCTTTACCAACTGATGTGACCGTTTGTATTTTACTGTTAGAAGCGAATTTGAACAAAGAAAAAAAAAATGTTCTGAACAACCAAGCCAATGCCAACAGCAACTGCAAATTGCTAAGTGCCTCTAATATGCCTCAAACGCTCATTCGTCCATGTCGTAGGTGCGGATGCGGCCGCGGGCAAGGGCGCGGGCGTGCGCGCGCGGGGTGGTGGGTTGCACCACCCGCTAAGATGGTCATGCTCTCTTTTGTTTCTTTGTCTCAGTTAACTATAATAGGGACCACATCTTACTATATAAACACATGATGTTTATTATATTTTAAGATGTGGGACTATTCATATCCTAAGGCATTTAATGCCTCACACTTCCCATTGAAAGTGCTCATTCATTTCTAACAATCCCCCACATGAATGAGTTGTTGCTTAATCTGTTCTTAAAATTTTGCGAAACGTTTATCGTATTGGTTAAAGTAGCACATTGGCCTTGAACTTTTCCTAGTGTTTATCATTTTGACTTACTAGCAAATCAGTATACTAGGTTGTCTTTGAACTGTAAGCCTTTTGTGTAAACCCAAAATAGACAACACACAATAAGTGTTTCTTATCTTTCTTGGTTCTCTGTTTGTGTTCGTTTTTGCCATGAACACCAGCTTGGTCTCATGAGTGCTTGGAGAATTTGACCTCACAATTCTCCTTAAAGCGGCGCCTTCGCACTCATGTAGGTGATTCTATAAAGGGTATTTGTAATTCTCCACTTGGTTCTTTAGTATTACCAAGTACAGACATCATTAAAAGTATCAAAACTTATCCTATTCTCCAGAGAGTAATGCACCGACTTATCATAGGAATGGTTTGAGTGTATACCAGTGCCGTCAAGTTTTTCTAAAACTTAGTTGTCCTTTGAACCTAGATCTTGGGATCTCAAGTCAACTAGGTAGGGTCTCCATTTTAGAGAAAATTTTAATTTATGGGCCTTAACCCCATTCCCGTCGACAAGGTTTGAACTTTATCTCTAGGCAAGCCTTTTGTTAGTGGATCCGCAACGTTATCTTTTGACCTTACATAGTCTATAGTGATAACTCCATTAGAGAGAAGTTGTCTTACGGTTTTATGTCTACGACGAATATGCCTAGATTTACCATTGTATAGTGTACGATTAGCTTTTCCAGTAGCTGATTGACTATCACAATGTATGCATATTGGAGGCATGGGTTTGTTCCAATTTGGAATGTCTTCTAAAAAACTTCGAAAACCAATTTACCGAACCAATCCAACATTTCAAAAGCCCAAACAATAACCAGCTCGACTAAAATACGCTTGATGTATTTTCCAACTTGACTTAGAGCCGAAGCCCAAAAGTTCCGCATCTCAACCGTAATGATACCAACCAGCTAGACCAGGACAGGCCTTCAGCAAGCTTCAAATATCTGCTTGTTGACTTATTTCGACATTGCGGGGGTGGCCGAGAACATAAATGGGTTGTGGTCGCGGTGGCATGTGAGTGGTTGTAGGTGTGTTTTATTGTTGGGCTCCCTGTTTTGTTGCAGCCAACCAATGATAAACCACCATTTTCGTACTTGGAGCTTGAGATTTGATATGTGCATCTTCTGCGGCTTTATCTAGTGCAATAAATTCTGATTCTATTGTTGACCTTGCTATGCAAGTATGTTTGGATGATTTCCATGAAATTGCTCCATTTTCTAATGTGAACAAATATCCACTTGTGGATTTTGTGTCATTTGAACCAGCTATCCAATTTGCATCACCGTATCCTTCTACTACTGAAGGATATTTAGTATAGTATAATCCATAGTTCTGTGTGTACTTTAGATATCCTAGAACTCTGATTATTGCTTTCCAATGATTTTTACCAGGATTGCTGGTATACCTACTCAGCTTACTTATAGTATATGCGATATCTGGCCTAATGCAGTTTATGACATACATGATACTTCCTAGTATACAAGAGTATTCAAGCTGATAGATACCATCACCAGTGTTCTTTACCTTATTTTGGTTCATATCTACTGGTGATTTTGCAATAGTCATATTATGTTGTCTGAACCTTTCAAGTATTTTGGCAATGTAATGTGATTGAGATAATGCATATCCCTGTGATGTCTTTAAAATTTTGACACCCAAAATTACATCACATATTCCTAGGTCTTTCATGTCGAATCTAGAGGATAACATATCCTTTGTTGACTTTATTATGGCCTTATTATTACCTAGGATCAATAAATCATCAACATAAAGACAAACAATGACATATCCGATATCTGTATGTTTTATATAGACACATTTATCTGATTCATTTATTTTTGTTAACAAATGCACCAGAAAATGAAAAGAAGCGCTCAAAAGTTATTTGTTATTCACTAAGAAGAAAGTATTTATACAACAGATCAAATAGCCCATTCAAGCCCATTATTCAATAACAAGGAATATCACAATTGGGCTGGGCGTTATCACTATATATATATACAAGCCCACTGAAATAAACGAATGCACACAACACTACATACAAAATGTTATACAGAAATACTACAGAAACTATGTGTGTATCACAACACTCCCCCTCAAGTTGGTGCATACTCATTCATCATGCCCAACTTGTTACACAAAAATTTAATCCTTGCTCCATTCAAAGCCTTGGTGAACAAATCAGCAATCTGGTCACTCGATCGAACATGCTTCAGGTTTACTATTCCAGTTTGCACCTTCTCCCTGATGAAGTGACAGTCCACCTCAATATGCTTCGTTCTCTCGTGAAAGACTGGATTGGTAGCGATGTGAACAGCTGCTTGATTGTCACACCATAAGTCAACTGCTGTCACATTATTCAATTTCAGCTCAGTTAACAAGTGACTTAACCACAATAACTCAGCAATTGCGTTGGCCATAGCTCGATACTCGGATTCAGCACTTGAGCGAGACACAACAGTTTGCTTTTTACTTTTCCATGACACTAGATTACCTCCAACAAACATGCAATACCCCTAAGTTGACTTCCTATCTGATTTAGAGCCAGCCCAGTCAGCGTTAGTAAATCCCTCTATTTTGTTATGACCATGATTCTTGTACTCAATACCTTGACCTACAGTCCCCTTCAAGTAGCACAAAATCTGTTTAAGAGCATTCCAATGATTTACTGTAGGTGCATTCATGAACTGGCTAACCACACTGACTGGAAAAGCTATGTCAGGCCTCGTCACTGTCAAATAGTTCAACTTGCCAACTAACCTTCTATACATTTCTGGATTATCAAATAACTCTCCTTCAATTGTTAACCCATGATTAGTATCCATAGGAGTTGTGCATGGCTTTGCATCTGTATGTTTTGTTTCTGACAGCAAATCTAACGTATACTTTCTCTGTGTCACAAAGATATGTTCACTGTCTCTGACTACTTCAACCCCTAAGAAGTACTTCAGCTCTCCTAAATCTTTAGTATGAAAATGAGCTTGAATGAATTTCTTCAGATCACTAATACCCTTCTCATCACTCCCAGTTATCACAATGTCATCAACATAAACAACCAAAAGAATTATTCCCTCATGTGAACTTTTATAAAATACAGAGTGATCAAGATTACTCTTCACTATACCAAACTTTTCAATCACTTGACTAAACTTGCCAAACCACGCTCTTGGGCTCTGTTTCAACCCATACAAACTCTTCTTCAGCCTACACACCTTTTTTTCCTCCCCCTGAGCCACAAAACCAGGTGGCTGTTCAATATACACCTCTTCTTTCAAATCACCATGTAGGAAAGCGTTTTTAATATCTAACTGATGCAATCTCCAACTATGTGTGGCTGCCAACGATATAAACAACCTAATCGAGGTCATTTTAGCTACAGGGGAGAATGTCTCACAATAATCAGTGCCATAGACCTGTGCATACCCCTTAGCCACTAAACGAGCCTTATATCTAGCGATTGAACCATCTGGATTTACTTTGACATTAAAAATCCATTTACACCCAATCACTTTTCTATTTTCTGGTAATTGAACTAACTCCCATGTATGATTTTGATCTAATGCTTTAATTTCTTCTAACATAGCCATTTTCCACTCAGATTTGGATAGTGCTTCCTTTACAGTCTTAGGAACCATAATTTTGTCAATTTTAGATACAAAAGATGAAGCCCCTTGATTTAATTTATCATCTGACACATATGATGAAATAGGATATGTACATTTACGTTTACCTTTTCGAAGAGCAATAGGAAGATTATCCACATTAGAGTCTGGTCTTGAAACCTCACTACCATCTGTACCTTGTCTTGAACCATCACCAACATCTGCTTGCATGTTCACTTCATTTTCCTGTGCAGCATGAATATTTTCTTCATCATTTTGTTTACCTTCCTGGAACAGATCAGCATAATAAAATACAACATCTTCCTCTTCATTTCCTTCCTTTTGTCTCTGTTCTTTATTTGCAATTTCACTAACTGTTGAAGAGAAATAGGGAACATCTTCGACAAATGTTACATCAATTGATACCACATACCTGTGAAGACTGGGACAAAAGCATGTATAACCTTTTTGAAGTCTCGAATATCCAACAAAAACACACTTCAATGATTTTGGATCTAGTTTAGTTAATTGTGGGTTCACATCCCTCACATAGCACACACAACCAAAAACTCTAGGTTTAACTGGGTATATTGTCTTATTTGGACATAAAACTTGAATAGGAATTTCATAATCTAATATTGTTGATGGCATTCTGTTAATCAAGAAGCATGCTGTACTAACTGCATCTGCCCAAAATACTTTAGGAACATTCATCTGAAACAGAAGTGATCTTGTAGTTTCAATAAGATGTCGATTTTTCCTCTCTGCCACTCCATTTTGTGCTGCTGTATCAACACATGATGTCTCATGAAGTATTCCATGCTCAGCCATGTAAGTACCAAATTGACTAGACATGTATTCTTTTGCATTGTCACTCCTTAGAACTTTGATTGATGCATTAAACTGATTTTTAACTTCAGCACAAAACATAGAAAATATAGAGAAGATTTCTAATCTATTTTTCATTAGATACAACCAAGTTACACGGGTATGATCATCCACAAAAGTTACAAAATACCTATATCCTTTCTTTGACACAGTGGAAGAAGGTCCCCATATATCTGAATGTATTAGATCAAATGCAGATGAAGATCTCTTATTTATTATAGGACTCAAACTTACACGATGATGCTTAGCAAAATGACAAGACTCACAATCTAATTTAGATAAAGAATTAAATTGTGGACAAAGTCTTTTAAGCAATACAAGTGATGGATGCCCTAACTGGTAATGAGCTTTAAGAGCAGAATCAATACTTGAACATGTGATATGATCAGGAGATGTCATGTTGAATGTATATAATCCTCCACTTTGTTGTCCCTTACCAATAACTTGATTCGTCACAAGATCCTGAAACAAGCAATAATCGGGGAAGAAAGATATGTAACAATTAAGACTGCGAGTGATTTGACTCACAGATATCAAATTAAATGATAAACTTGGTAAATATAACACTGAATTCAATGGCAAACGAGAATGCAAATCTACACTTCCAGATCCTTGTACATAAGTCTTAGAACTATCAGCTAGTGTAACAGCATGTGGTGACTTATTCAAGTGAATATCAGAAAATAAGCTACGATTACCTGTCATATGATCAGTAGCACCTGAATCTATGACCCACTTAGTTGTTTGCTTTTCATCATTAGCAGCTTTAGCAACTGTAGTGACTGAAAGAGAATTTTGACTTTGAGTATTGTCCTTCAAACCTTCCTGGTATTTCACATATTTATTATACTCATCAGTAGTCATCAGCACCGTTTTATTTGAATTGGAGTTATTGTTTGCCATTGAGATTTTATATTGCAGTTTCCTGCACTCAAACTTCGTATGCCCAGGCTTCTTGCAATAAGCACAGAACTTCCCTTGATTTCCAGATTTACTTTCTTGAGCACCTCTATTTGAAGAATTATTCCAGAATTGCTTGTTATCAGATTGTGAACTTGATCTCTGAGATCCATAATTCCTGTTACTAATTAATGAACTATCACTTGGCGTACTTGGATTTTGGACACCTTCAGTTCGTAGAATTCGACTAAACACCTCTTTCAAAGAAGTAACATCAGATCCAGATAAAATTTGTGATTTCGCAGCTTCAAAATCAGGTGTTAATCCCACAAGAAAACTCATTATCGCCATTTGTTCTCTCTGCTGCTGTTGAATTTTAACATCAGGACTCAGAGGAAGCAACAGATTCAATTCCTCATATACTTTCTTAAAATTCATAAAATAACTTGTTAACGTTTGCTCCTGCTTTTCTGCTCTATAGAAGGATTTACAGACATCAAACATTCTTGTCAAATTACCTTTTCCTGAGTACAAAAACTCCAAATATTCCATCAACTCCTTCACGTATTCACAATGATCTACTAAACCAATTACCTCAGTATCAATCGAGTTTCGGATCTGAAGAAATAAGCGAGCATCATCTCGTAGCCACAGCAAATCTTTCTCTTCTTTTGAATCAATACTCGGTGGATCTTCAAGTAGATGATTCCCTTTGTCAATACTCCTGAGATAAAGACGAATCGTCTTGCTCCAATTCAAGTAGTTTTGATTATTCAATTTGTGATCAGTGATTTTCGGCATCATCTGAACCGCATCGTGAATAACCTTGTTTTCCCCCATACTGTTGATTCAAACCAATTTGAGATTTGACTTGAAGATCAAACAATCAATTTAAGATGAAGAATTGAGATCGATTTCTTCATGGCTCTGATACCATGTTAACAAATGCACCAGAAAATGAAAAGAAGCGCTCAAAAGTTATTTGTTATTCACTAAGAAGAAAGTATTTATACAACAGATCAAATAGCCCATTCAAGCCCATTATTCAATAACAAGGAATATCACAATTGGGCTGGGCGTTATCACTATATATATATACAAGCCCACTGAAATAAACGAATGCACACAACACTACATACAAAATGTTATACAAAAATACTACAGAAACTATGTGTGTATCACAACAATTTTGAATCCATTTGATAATATAGTTTCATCAAATTTCTCTTGCCATTGTTTTGAAGCTTGTTTAAGGCCATAAAGTGATTTTACTAACTTGCATACCCTATTCTCATTTCCTGGGCTAAAAAACCCTTCAGGTTGCTTCATGTATATTTCTTCTTCGGTTCACCATTCAAAAATGCAGTTTTTACATCCATTTGATGTATTTCCAAATCAAGTATGGATGTGATTGCAATAAGCATCCTAATTGATGTTATTCTAGTTACTGGTGAGTATGTGTCAAAATAATCCAGGTCTTCCTTTTGTTTGAACCCTTGGACTACAAGACGAACTTTATACTTGTCTATTGAACCATCAGGTTTCAATTTCTTCTTAAATATCCATTTATTACCTAAGGTCTTGCATCATCGAAGTAAATCAACTAACTCGCATGTATGGTTAGCCATAATAGATTCGATCTCAGAGTTAATGACCTCCTTCCAGTAAGGGGCATCGGCAGAGGACATAGCTTGTTTGTATGTTAATGGATCGTCTTCTATCATAAATGTGTAGAAGTCTGATCCAAAGGTTCTTGAGGTCCATGACCTTTTGCTTCTCCTTGGTTCCTCCACTTGTTGATTAGTACTATTTTGCTAAAAATTATCAATATTTTGTTCAGTATCCTCAAGAGAACTAAAGTTTTCAATTTCCCTTTGTCTCTTTTGAGTATAATTTTCAGTGCCCTGTTTTAAAGAATATACGTGTTCGAAAAATCTAGCATTTCTCGACTCAATGATGATATTTACATTAATATCATCGACTTCAGATATACCAAAAATCGATAAGCTGCACTATTTTGTGCATATCCAATGAATACACAATCGATTGTTTTTGGTCCAATTTTGACCTTCTTTGGTTTAGGTACCTCTACTTTAGCAAGACACCCCCACATTTTTAAGTATTTGTAAGATGGTGGTCTATTTTTTCAAAGTTCTTGGGGAGATTTAGATGTTTTCTTTCGTGGTATTTTATTTAAAATATGATTTAAAGAAAGAATAGCTTCTCCCCAGAAGTTATCTGGCAAGGCAGAACTAATTAGTAAGGCATTCATCATTTCTTTAAGAGTTCTATTTTTCCGTTCGGTGATACCGTTGGATTGAGGCGAATACAGGGCTGTAGTTTGGTGTATAATACCATGCTCAGCGCAAAATTCCTCAAAGGGAAATTCATATTCTCCTCTTCTATCACTTCTTAAAGTTTTTATTTTCTTGTTGAGTTGATTTTCAACTTCTACTTTATACCGTTTAAACATGTCGAATGCCTCGTCCTTGTTTCTAAGGAGATACACATAACAGTACCTTGTAAAATCATCAATGAAAGTGATGAAGTACCTTTTTCCTCCTCTAATTTAACACATTTTTAAGTCACATATATCTGTGTGTATTAAGTCTAGAGGTTCGGTTTCTCTTTCAACAAGATGAAATGAGGTTCTATTCAATTTTGCTTCAGCACAATTTTCACATTTATAACTTGGATCTATTGAAAACTTAGGTATAAAGTCTAAGTTAATCATTTTTCGTAATGTATCAAAATTAACATGGCCCAATCTGGCATGCCATATTTTAGAGGATTCAGCGATATAAACAGAAAAATTAACTTTATTATCACAATCCTTTGGTACAACAGTCATTACGCATTTTAAACAAGCCATCACTCACATATCCTTTCCCAACATAAACTCCGTTCTTTGATAAAACAAAGTTATCGGATACAAAGACTAACTTGAAGCCATTCTTACTTAGTAGTGAACCAGAAACCAAATTCTTTCGAATGTCTGGGACGTGTAAACCATCATTCAGCCTATGTTCTTTTCCAAAGATCATTTTTAGCACAATTATGCCTTTTCCTTCAACCTTTGATGTGGAGTAATTTTCCATAAACAGTTGTTCTTCTTGTGTCATAGGTTTATAGTTCGAGAACATCCACTTATTAGCGTAGATATGTCTTGTGGCACCAGTGTCCACAAACCAGACTTTGGAGTTGCCAATTAAGTTGCATTCAGAAATCACCGTAGACAAGTTTATTTCAGAAATGTCATCAGAGAGTTTCTCGCATTCGGTGATATTTGCTTGTTCTTTCTTTTTATTTGGACCTCGGCATTCGCTGGCCTTATGTCCTTTCTTCCCGCAGTTGTGACAATTTCCTTTGAACTTCTTTGGTTTCTTTGTGTTTGGATTGTATTCCCGTTTCCGCTTGTTTTTTTTCTTAGCTTCGACTACATTTTCCTTTGTCACTATTGCATTGGTCATTTTCTTTTCCGATTTCCTGTTGTCCTCTTCGATTCTAAGTCGAATAACAAGATCTTCCATAGTCATTTCCTTGCGCTTATGTTTTAGATAATTCTTGAAAACTTTCCATGACGGGAGCCACTTTAAATGATTCGCTCAAGGACATCCCTTCATCATGAATTTCGTGTATTATTAGCTACAACTCCTGGATTTGACGGATAACGGTTTTGACATCTATCATTTTGAAATCGAGGAACTTTCCGACAATGAACTTTTTCATTCCAGCGTCCTATGTCTTGTACCTTTAATCCAGGGAAGCTTAGAGTTGTTTCGAAGTCTTCACTGTGCAATACACATTATACAGACTGTTATCCAGTCCATTTAATATGTAATTTTTGCATACGAAGTCCGAACTGTTCCATAGGTCGAGTGCTTCAACTTTGGTTGCATCAGGCTCCAGTTCATCCACTTCCGGAGCATCCTCAGTGAGAAATTTCGCAAGGTTAAGAGTAGTCAAGTAAAACAGCATTTTCTATTGCGAGCGTTTGAAATATACTCCAGCAAATTGTTCTGGCCTCTCACCATGTGAAAAAGCGACAGTGGTTGTTGGAACCATTGTTTTGTTCTTAGTGGTGGCCACAGTTGGTTTGACTGTCGATGTATTACCGTCTTGAGTCATTATCATAAATACAGTGACTCCAATCAGTGATAAACAAAATACAAAAAATTATGTCTCAAGATGTTAGAAATATGAAACAGAAGTGTTACAGAATATGTTGCTAAACTGCCGCACATATATGCAATACTGGTAAATAGACTACCGTTCAATTTTCTCCGAGTCCAGTGAAACTGTTTCCTTGAAATAGAATTGCTTCCTCAATAGCGCTGAAGAGATGACGAGCAACTGTTTTCCAAGATGAACTTAAGAGAGGATTTTAAGAACAGAGTTTCGAGGAGAAAGGAATGCAGAAAAATATATAGTGTTTGTTTCTGATTTCGTTCTGCCTATATATAGGCACGGAGAGGTGCCTATTCGGTAACAGGCACTTGTTTGAACGGTCGTGACTATTGAAAATGTTGCGACCCTTTGCCAACTGACTTGACCGTTTGTATTTTACTGTTAGAAGAGAATTTGAACAAAGAAAAAAAAATTTGTTTTGAACAACCAAGCCAACGCCAACAGGCATGTGCCAAGTGCCAAGTTCCAAGTGCTAAGTGCTAAGCGGATACGGATGCGGGCTCGAGCAAGGGCGTGGGTGCACGCGTACGGTGGCCATGCTCTCTTTTGTTTCGTCTCATTTAACTATAATAGGGACCACATCTTACTATATAAACACATGATGCTTATTATATTATAAGATGTGAGACTATTCATATCCCAAGACATTTAATGCCTCACACTTCCCAATGAAAGTGTTCATTCATTTCTAACATTTTTTAGTAGCAACAATTAATTTTTATAACCATTTTGAGTATCTTGATTTGCATTCAAACTTGCAATACCGAATACATGTTTTGTTATTTCAGAGGTAAATTTCTTTTCCTATCATGTTGAATATAAGAATTCTCTGTGATTTTGGATATTGCACTATCGCAAATTAGACATGACAAAATCATTTTTCTTTGAATCTTGCTCATTTGTTGTAACAGATTTTTTATTCTATATACCATTTTTGACATGATTCATATAATTAAAATACTTAATGCTTGAGGTCAGTCGGTATGTTTGATATGAAATTTGCTTTCATTCAATATAGTATTAACGGTCCAAAATTTTCAATTTTTAATGTTAATTGAATTATCGATTCTTCAGATTTTTTACGTCTGCTTACTTATGGAACTCCAAATTTTGTTCGCATAAACTAGGTCTCAAACTAATCTGACAATGTAAAGTGATTAATTGTTTTATGAAATTGAATTTTGTACTTCGATTCCTGTACCATTGATTAATATAAAATGTTTATCTTTTTACTTAGAATTCACTGTGACCTTAATAAATTACAGTATGTTAAGTGATTCGTTAAATTGAATTTATTTTCATGCAGTTACGGTTTGGGCTGTAGTACTGTCTAACCTAAATAACATAAGATGGAACCCAATGCACGAGGTTTCTGCAAGATAGCGGACTCTACGTAGGTCGATAATGTAATCGCATTACGAAGAGGTTGTTGCCAGATTCGAACTGGGCCCCCAGATCACTATGCGGGTGACCTAAACAATATATTAAAAGAAAGTTACCGACTTCTTAAGAACCCATACGAATTCAATGCTATAAAACTTTTAAATGGATCTAGAATTGGATTTACGATAATAGTATCTACTATACTGTGTATGGAAGTTGGTCAATATGGTATGCTTTTTATTTAGGCAGAGAATCATTTTCTGATGCATACAACCTTGCCTGGCTTAGACGAAATTGATATTTGTCTTCCAAAAAGATGGACAGACAATCAACGTCCATTGTTCACATCAGTATGTGGATGTTGCTTATAAGGTAACAATTTTGTTCCACCATGAGAGGATCCTTGTTTCTGGCCATCTGGGCTCTGGTATGAGTCATGGCAGTGGCACTTGGTGGTAGGCTAGGTGGGTGAGGGGTTTCAGACAGCAATTAATGAAGGGGTGTTGATAAAAGATAGGTATTATTGAAATTAAGAAGGTGGTGAAGAAACGGATAAAAAGTAAAGTAAGAATAAGAGTGAAATGAAGATAATACACAGATTATACAGAAGTAAGAAATAAGGGGAAGACACAGAGGTAAAAGAAACTCATTTTTATTTTCATTTATTTTTCACTCATATCAGTTTTACATACTCCTCCTCATATATATACTAATGAACATGGACTCATTCAACTGACCCATTCTATGACAACTCATCAAAGTACATTGCTGAACTATAATTTACAAATAAACCCTTGCAAGTGTACACAGATATGTTGTGCACGTGCACACATGCACAATGTGCACCTTCTTTTATTTAGCTTTTCTGGAATTATCTTTAGCTTTTGTTCATGTTGTCTCGCATCTGCATCATTTCTAAGTCATCAGGAGTTCCCTTTGCCATTGCAGTTAAGGTAGATGTCCTGGGTAGCCTATTGTGTATAAGTGTTTGTTGAAATGACCTTTCAGGTTGGTGCACGACAAATGTTCGATGGAATGCCTAAGCATAACAACTCCCCTCCCCTTTAAAAAGAGACATTGTCTCAAGGTCTAATGTGGGAAACTTTCGAATTAGATCCCAATAATCTTCCCATGTGGCATATGAATCTGGTTTGTTTTTCCATTTTACTAAGACTTGAGCAACTGGTTTATTATTTCGTGGAATAAACCATCTATCCAAAATTGATTCAGGTTCCTCTACTAATTCTTCTGTGTAGGAAGGCAAGTCATGTTGTAAAACAATAGCAGAGCCGATTTTTTTTTCATCTGTGAGATGTGAAAAACTGGATGTATTTGAGCTGTGTCAGGTAATTCCAATTTATAAGCCACCGAACCAATTTTTTCAATAACTTTGAATGGACCATAGTATTTTGGTGACAATTTAGTTCTCTTTGTTGTACTCACTGAAAATTGCCTATAGGGCTGCAATTTTAAATAAACCCAATCTCCAATAGAATAGTATCTCTTTGTCCGTTTTCTATTTGCAAATTTCTTCATTCTTTCTTGAGCAAGCTTTAGGCTATCTTTCAAAAATTGTAGTGTTATGTCTCTGGAAAATAAATGTTGTTCTACTTGTTGTACTTTTGTAGTGTTTGGTACATAGGACAAGGGAGTTGGTGGCTATCTTCCATAGAGCACTTCATATGGTGTTAGTTAAGTGGATTCCTTCCATGTTGTATTGAACCAAAATTATGCTAATGTTAGCCAGTTGTTCCATTCATGAGGCTGATGGCAGACAAAGCACCGTAGATAAGTTTCTAATGCTTTATTTGTTATTTCAGTTTGGCCATCTGTTTGGGGATGATATGAAGATCTAAATTTTAGAGTGCATCCTTGTAATCGAAATAGCTCTTGCCAAAATGTGCTAAGGAATAAAGAATCTCTGTCACTTATAATGGTCTTTGGCATGCTATATAATTTAAAAATGCCATCAAAAAATACTTTGGCTACTTTCTTTGCTGTGTATGGGTGTTGAAGTGAGAAAAAATGGGCATATTTTGATAGCCTATCAACCACCACAAAAATAACTGTTGCATTATTGCTTTTTGGTAGGTGAGTTATAAAGTCCATTGATATGTCAGACCAAACATGTTCTGGTATTGGTAATGGTTGTAGTAGACCAGGAGATGAAATATTTTCTGTTTTAGCTCGTTGGCAATCATCACACCGTAGAATGTATTGTTCCACTGATTTTTTGATATGCTTCCAAAAGAAAATCTTTTTTATTCTCTTCAATGTCTTTTTTACTCCAGAATGTCCTCCAAGTGGTGATGAATGAAATTCAAATAAAATTGTGTTGATGAGTTCTGATTGATTATGATCCAATAAAATTTTCCCTTTATAAAATATTAAATCATCAAGTATCTGATACTTTATGGAGTCTAATTTTCCTTGTCGAATATTTTCCTTTTTTATTTCAAAGAATGGATTTAGCTTGATTTTCTTTCTGAGTTTAATAATCCAATAAGGCTGTAGCACTGAAATAGCCAAGAGGTCTGAATCATCATGCATTCTGGATAAACTGTCTGCTATAGTGTTTTCTTTTCCTTTGTATTGAACTTCATATTCATACCCATGTAACTTTGCTAACCACTTCCCTTGAATTCTTGTGGTAAATTTCTGAGACAAGAGATGTTGCAAGCTCTAGTGGTGTGTTCGAACTATGAATTTTCTTCAAATTAAGTATTGTGACCACTTTTTTGTTGCATGTATTAAAGCAAGTAGCTCCTTTTCATAAGTAGATAAGTGTAGATTCTTTCCTTGCAATGCTTGGCTAATATAGGCAAGTGGTTTATTGTCTTGTAATAACACTGCACCAATACCAGATCCACTTGCATCACACTCCACAACAAATTCTTTGTTAAAATTAGGCATAGCTAATATAGGAGGATTGATAAGGCAAGACGTTAATTTATAAAATGCTTCAGTAGCTTCAGTTGTCCAGTAGAAAGGATTTTTCCTCAACATTGTGGTAAGTGGTTTTGCAATCATCCCATAGCCTTTAATAAATTTTCTATAATACCCTGAAAGGCCTAGAAAGCTTCTCAAAGTTTTGATGTTGTATGGTTGAGGCCAATCTAGAATTGCTTTGGTCTTTTCTTTATCCACTGAAATTCCATTTTCAGAAATAATATGGCCTAAATAATTTAGCTTGCTTTCTGCAAAAGTGCACTTGGATAATTTGATGACTAGGTGATTGTCTTAGAGTAGTTGTAATGTAATTCTGAGATGCTTTAGATGATCATCCCAACATGTACTGTAAATTAAAATATCATCAAAAAAAACCAAAATAAACTGTCTAAAAAACATTTAAAAATAGAATTCATGAGAGATTGAAATGTTGAGGGGGCATTAGACAATCCAAATGGTATTACCAAAAATTCATAATGACCTTCATGTGTTCGAAAAGCAGTTTTATGTATATCATCTTCATGCATTCTTATTTGGTGATAGCCAGATTTGAGATCAAGCTTAGTGAAATATTTTGAACCATGAAGTTCATCTAGTAGATCATCTATAAGAGGAATGGGAAATATATCTTTAATTATAAGCTTGTTTAACCCCATATAATCAATACAAAACCTCCAAGAGCCATCTTTTTTCTTGACCATTATAACTAGGGCTGAAAATGCACTGTTACTGTTTCTGATAATACCAGAGTCTAACATTTCCTTAATTAATTTTTCAAGTTCATTTTTAATATAATATGTCTATATGGCTTTAAACAAACTGGCTTGGAACCATGTAACAGTGGTATTTTATGGTCACAGTCTCTTTTTGGTGGCAGTGTAGTAAGTGAACTAGTGATAGAGGGAAATTCATTTAATAATTTTTGAATATCAGTGTGAATATTTGTGTCTGACAGTGTGGAAATGGATGAGGAAAGGAGCATTAATTTTAATTGTGCCGAGTTCAATTCCTTAGAAATTTTATCTTCACTAAAATGTTGTATATCAGAACTTGTTAGTCCTTGCCATTTATATTCTTTTCCATTATAACAAAATCGAACTTGAAGTTTTTTGAAATTAAAACAAATTTCATCAAGCTCCATCATCCATTGTGTACCCAAGACAATATCACAACCTTCCATTGGAAGAACTAGTAGATCTATAGGCATTCTACAACCTTGACATGTTAATAAAATTTGAGAGCAAAGTTCATTACCTTGAAGCTTTTGGCCATTGGCAACCTGCACTTCATAAGTTCTTGTATGATTTTTCTTTAAGTTTAATTTCTGAGCTAAAGTGCTATCAAAAAAACTGTGAGTTAAACCAGAAACGGTGAGAAAAATAACAGATTTATTATTGATTTTTCCTCTGATTTTAATAGTATGCAAAGTTGGAATTCCTAGCAATGCATTTATAGATATTGATAGCAGCATATTAGCTGAATCTTGATGATTATCCGATTCATGAAGGTCTAAAAAATCATCAGTTGAATCATCTTGATCAGCCGGATCATCTAAATTAATAATTCCCTCTAAAATGTATACTTGCTTGGTTTTACATTTGTGACCAACATGATATTTCTCATTACACCTAAAGCAAAGATTTTTCTTTTCTTGTCTAAAATCTCTTCTGGTGTTAAACCTTTTATTTTTGACTGTTTGTCTGGAAAACTTTGAACAGATGATTTAGTAGGAAATGCTTGTGTATTTGAGGAAAATTTTTTTGAACTGTCTTTAGAAGAATTATTTTTAGAATATTTATTTGCTGCTAACCACTTTATTTCATAAGTTTTTGCAAGAATCACCGCTGAATCAAAATCAGGTGGGTTGGCAGCAATAACATCAAATTTAATTTCTTCTTTTAAACCCCTAATTTTTTTTGTAAAAGATGTGTAGGGGTGATGTGTTCAATCACTCCTTCTAACTGTTCAAACTGATTAACATATTGCATAACAGAAGTTGTTTGTTTTAATGAAGAAAATGTATCATATGGTCTCTCTAATTCATTTGGTTTAAAGCGTACCTGAATGGCCTTATGAAACGTAGACCAGTGATCATAATCTGGTACCCGATGAGAGTATCTGTAAAACCATTGCAGAGCTTCTTTCTTGAGATTGAAAGAGCATATATGAACCCATTCATGTATATCAGTATTATTGTAAATAAAGAATTGCTCAGCTTGTCTCAACCAATCAATAACTTTGTCTTCACCAGTGAATGTAGGAAACTCTATTTTGATGTTAAGTTTTGTGGAGTCTCTGGTGTGATGTTCAGAGTTTCTTAAGGGTGGTTGCTCCAAATGAATGTTGTCTGATCTGGTAGAATTGGTGCTCTGTGATTTGGAGGAATGTAAATGTTGGATCTATCACTACAAGGGGAAACACAATTTCCGACGGCCAAAAACCGTCGGAGGCCGTCGGAAGCCGTCGGCCGCCGTCGAAAAAAGCTGTCGGAATTTGCTGCGTCGGGGAGCAGTACTTCCAACGGTGCCTGTCGAACATATTTTCGACGGGTACCAACGGTTTCCGGCGGTTTCCGACGGATGCCGACGGGCGTCGGTAACCGTCGGCAGCCGTCGGAAATTTTGACCTGTAAGTCGTCGGGAGCCGTCGAAAACCGTCGGGAATAATGAGCTACAGGCCGCCGGTAACCGTCGGTAGCCGTCGGAAATTTTAACCTGTAAGTCGTCGGGAGCCGTCGGAAATCTGCTGTGTTTTTTTTTTATTTTGGCTGCAAATATAGCCTTCCAACCACATTTCTCTTCCAAACACTATTATATCAATACTGCATAATCCAGTATAAAATATTCCAACCAAATATCAAAATCCAAACTACACAATATTCAATAAACACACAAATAAATAAAATTAAATCAAAAAAAAATACATAATATACATAATCATCCCAACATTGACAATAATCATAACGGTAAGTGTTCTATCATGTTATGAATACACAAAATCATCAACATCCTCATCCACATCATCATACAACCATAAAACCAAGTGTATCAAACGTATTTATACATAAATCAACAATTAAATCACCCGTCTACCAAATCATTCAAAACTAAAACAAAACATACTTGAACGAGCAAGCAAGAAAGCAATGAATCAATCTCCGCCAGATCCAGAGCCAGCCGAGGAAGGGAAGCGGCCACCAAACTGCTGCATGTACTCTAACAACTGTGTGGTCTGCATGGCATGTTGGCGATTCTGCTCCTCCAGTTGGGACACTCTAGTCCGCAATTCTTCTATATCGGCTAGATCGCTCTGACCTCTATTCCACTGACCCCGTCTCTGACTGCTGGACTGCAACAACGGAAAAATGAATAAAATTCAAGTTTATTGTTTTGAAAAGGTCAAAATATCAAATTTGACATAATGCTAAACCTGTGACTGGACGCTGTGGCTCTTGCGATGGGCCACTGCCATCGCCTCCTAACGATCGTGAAGAGCTCCTACCTCTATTTGACATAATACTAAACATGTGACATATACACATCATTATATAAGACAATAATAACATGATAATGAAATATATTTCATATGAAAATGACATCAACGGTATAAATTGCTTAATTAATGACTGAAATGGAAATAGAAATGGAAGTGTGTTATACCTGATTCATAATGGGTGTACTCTTCCAACGATAAGCAGAGTTCATTGCATTTTTAATAAAAATTGCTAAATAAATGACAAATGGAAATAACATAAAACATGTAAACAATAGTAATCGGATTTGGTTTCATAGTTACATCAATTTCATAATACATCAAGAATTCAACATAGGTATATCAATTGCAAAAAAACAGATTCAGATTTATATCAGTCATCATCATCTTCTGATTCAGATTCGGTCTCGTTTTCGACGATATTTTCCTCTACACTGTCAAACGCTTCTACCAAAACATTTGATTCATCGATCAAAGGACCAAAATCTGTATGATCGTCTGTAATTATTATATCGTTATTTTTCTCGAGATCTGCCTGATAAGCTTGTTCGTCCGGAATATTCTTCCCATCGAATGTGAATCTGGCCTTTATTTTAAAAACTGCAGACCAATCTGCTTTATCTCTTTTTAGAGACGGATAAGGAGCGTAATAAACTTGCAATGCTTGTTTGGCTAGTACAAAAGGATCATACTTGTGATAGTGCGACGTATGCTTTATTTCGATTAGATTATAATCCTTGTGCACATTAATTCCAGAACTTGGAACATTGCTAAACCAATTGCATCTAAATAGAAACACCTCCTCCGCGGGTTGTGAGAAATATGTCAGTTGCAAAATTTGTGTTAGAACGCCATAAAAATCATTTAAGTGATTTTCTGGATCGTCGCTACCTTTAACAAATACACCAGTATTATTTGTTAATTTTTCTGTACCGTATTCTTTGGTGTTAAATTTATATCCATTAACGAAATATATTGGATATGTCTTGACCACTCTTTTTGGTCTCATCGCAAGATGTTTCAACCCTTTGTCAACAACACAATTTCTCGGCTCATAAACCTAATTTGAAAACCAACCGGAAAATTCTTTACTGAGATCTCCGTTCGGATGTTCACGTTCATAAACACTATTTATATAAACAAATTATTACATTAGGTTATACACGCGCATGCATTATAGAAAAGAATAAAACACAAATTATTATTTCAGATTACCTAACACACGGTGCAACCTCGACACAATTTAGAAGAATATAAGTGTGTGCTACATGAAGATCTCTATCGTCTAGCCATATTTTTACACATTTTCCAGAAGGCCGACCATGTTGTCTAAAAATAGATAACATTGCTTGAGAGGACTCTTGTTCGTCGCCTTCGTCATTACGAGGAACACTTTGAAATGAAATATTCACATGGTCACTGAAATAGTGAGAGAAAAAGAACGAAGCTTCTTCTTCGATGTAAGATTTACATATCGAACCTTCAACTCGTGCTTTTTGCCTCACTTTTTTCTTCAGATGATTCAAATATCTATGCAAAATTAATTTATATTAACTTCATCTTTCAAATGCAATTAAATTACGTTATAACATATTACACACCTCTCAAATGGATACATCCATCCATATTGGACAGGACCTCGAAGTCGTGCTTCAGATGGGAGATGAACAGGTAAATGTTCCATCACATTAAAAAAACCTTGCGGAAATATTTTCTCTAATTTGCAAGGCAATATAGGAATGTCCACTTCAAGTTTACATAAACGTTGCACTTTTAAAGTAGTCGAACAAAGCTCTTTGTAAAACATACTAAGCTCTGTTACTACCTTCCAAACTTTTAACGGCAGTAGTTCTTTGAACATTACGGGAAATAAATTTTCCATCATTATGTGACAGTCGTGACTTTTCATTCCGCTCAATCTACCATTTTTAAAGTCAACACATCTACGAAGATTTGATGATATCCCATCAGGAAATCTTAACCCTTCCACCCATTTAACACAGTTTTAACTTGATTATTATCT
Organism: Allium fistulosum; assembly: GCA_030737815.1. NCBI lineage: Eukaryota > Viridiplantae > Streptophyta > Magnoliopsida > Asparagales > Amaryllidaceae > Allium > Allium fistulosum. The sequence goes on from CM060904.1 coordinate 727,336,697, forward strand.
AATTCGTAACATGCTTTGGGTTTTTTACTGTCATTTGGTTTCATATGAAGCTCGGGACGTTTGCATAATTCTTCTATATCACGTCTTGATTTCAAATCATCCTTCGTCTTCCCTTTCACATTCAAAATTGTGTTAAAAACATTATCAAATACATTTTTCTCATCGTGCATCACATCTATGTTATGGCGAAGCAGAAGATGTTTCCAATACGGCAACTCCCAAAAAATAGTTTGTTTGCACCAGTTATGAACAACTGGTTTGCCTTCAATTTCTGTTTGCTCGCCAGTTTCATATATCTTTGGATAGTCCTTAACAAGTTCATATATGTCTTCGTTTGACCATATCGTCGGTGGTTGTCTGGTTTCTACTCTATTAGCTAAAAAGTTTTTCTTGTCTCCTCTAAAGGGATGATTTACATGGAGAAAATATCGATGACAGTCAAACCATGAAATTTTTTTACCATGAGGTAAAGAAAACGCTCGTGTTTCATCCATGCAATATGGACATGCTAGACGACCGGCAGTACTCCATCCCGAAAGCTTCAGTGATGTTGTATTTTGACTTCATCGTAATGTATTCTGCGATTACTGACAGCTGAGTGCCGCTTTTACAACCATCCCAAATAGGTTTCTTAGCTGCATCTAGTAAATCATATTTTTTTTTAGCTTCAATATTTGGTTCTTCAACATTTCCATCATCGTCGTCAACTTCAACCATAGGAAACATTGATCGTGCTGCATCTTCGACCATATTTTCTATACGGGTCGTTGAAACTATTTCGTTAACGACACTTTCAGACTCTACAGAAGTATTTGCTACAACTTCACCATGCCGATCCCAAACATAATATTCGGGTGCGAAACCGTGTTGGCACAAATGAACTTTCACAATATCTGGTAACAAATACTTCAAATGTCTACACCTACTACACGGACAACGAATTTCTGGATCGTTTCCGTTATTACTTAAAGCAAATTCAACAAACACGTTTATACCATTATAAAAATCTTCTTTTATTGAGCCCCTCAGTCCTTTTCTTTGGTACATCAATCTCCTCCGATCAACAAAATAATCAATCATTTTTCCTATTTGACAAAATGAGAAGTTCAAAATTTAATATTTATTTTGAAGAATACAAATTCGAAAAAGATTATTTTCATGGTCGTATAATATTTTGAATTTAAAGAACAACTTCACAAATTTAAAAATATTTTCAAATATGGCACATTTTATTTTTTAACGTAACGATTTAAAAATATATATATATTTTTTTTCATTGGTCAGGCATCCTACTTCCCATTACAAACACAGTAAGCATTTACATTTCGTATATTACTTCGTCTCAAACGATTCAACAAAATTTCGACAGCATTTCCCTTTTGTTCCCTGCATCGTACACAAATGCGTGTACGCAGGAAACAAAAAAGAAAAGTTAGACCGAAATTTTATGAACCGTTTGAGACGAAGTAGTATACAAAATGTAAATGCTTACTGTGTTCATAACTTGTCCAATACAGGGACAAATCCGACAAACATTGTACCAGATGAATATAAATGGTCGTTTTTCGAAAAGAACGACTATTTATACAACGATCATGTACAACACTCGTCAGACGGGGCCAAAAACTCTCTAAGGGACATTTGTCAGTTACATGCGTGCATTTTACGAAAAAATAAAGTTTTACTCACTGTTCACATTTACAAAAATATATATTAATTTAACACATTTATTCAACGTATTACATCAACTTAAGGCTGTTTTAACATTTTTGTCATTTTTCAATACACACAATTATAATTTAGAGTAATGCATTTTTTTTGTTTCATAAGTAAATACGCGCACAATATAATACTCCTAGTTCATTCAATCATTTTATCTTATTCCAAATAACGTATACAGTCGTCGAATCAAGGCATACACAACAATTTACATATACATGAACAACCACAAATTATACGTGTTTTTCATAATTTCACGATAAAAGATGAAATCGGTATACCATGTGATGCTATAAATCGTTATTACGCTATTGGAAACAATTGCAATCACTAATTCGCCCTAATTTATCAATTTATGCAAATCTAGAATTAGGGTAAAAACTGAATTTTTCACAAAAATAAGAGATTATACCTGAGATTAAGAGTAATGGAGTTTGATTATGGAGCCTTGGAAGATCCGGAAGCTAGAAATTTGGGATTGGAAGCTTGGAGGTTGAATTTGGGGGTTTTTTGGTGGAATTTTCGTATGGAGAGGAGGAGGAAGAAAGCTCTCGGCTAGAGCTATAATCGCAGATTTCCGACGGCTTCCGACGGCCGCCGACAGCCCGTCAAAAGTCGTCGGAAATTGGCCGTCGGAAGCCGTCGGCCTTGGCTGTCGGTTTTAAGGCCTTTTCTAGTAGTGTATTGTTGTGAGGGAAAGAATTCGATCTGTTGATATCAGATCCGACATCTGGTGTTTGTTGATTCTTGATATCTTTCAACTCAAAAAAAAATTTATTCATCATTTCTTGCATTTTGTCCAATTTAATATTGACTTCTTGACTGTTCTTGGACAAGGTTGTGGTTGTGGATGACAATTCTTAAGTAATCCTTTCCAATTTCTTAAGAGACAGTGCATTCCTGTTGTTGATGAGATCTTGATTATGCCACCTATCTTGCTGTGACAGTTGATCAAGAGTGACTGAGCCAATGAGTGAAGTTGTATCAGACTCTTCATTGTTGCCTATTGTTGAAGGGTCTTCACGGTGAGGGTCTGAATCTTGCTCACTAGCTGGCTCTGATACCAAATTGAGAGAATCCTTGTTTCTGGCCATCTGGGCTCTGGTATGAGTCATGGCAGTGGCACTTGGTGGTAGGCTAGGTGGGTGAGGGGTTTCAGATAGCAATCAGTGAAGGGGTGTTGATAAAAGATAGGTATTATTGAAATTAAGAAGGTGGCGAGGAAACAGATAAAAAGTAAAGTAAGAATAAGAGTGAAATGAAGATAATACACAGATTATACAGAAGTAAGAAATAAGGGGAAGGCACAGAGGTAAAAGAAACTCATTTTTATTTTCATTTATTTTTCACTCATATCAGTTTTACATACTCCTCCACATATATATACTAATGAACATTGCTGAACTATAATTTACAAATAAACCCTTGCAAGTGTACACGGATACGTTGTGCACGTGCACACATGCACAGTGTGCGCCTTCTTTTATTTAGCTTTTCTGGGATTATCTTTAGCTTTTGTTCATGTTGTCTCGCATCTGCATCATTTCTAAGTCATCAGAAGTTCCCTTTGCCATTGCAGTTAAGGTAGATGTCCTGGGTAGCCTACTGTGTATAAGTGTTTGTTGAAATGACCTTTCAGGTTGGTGCACGACAAATGTTCGATGGAATGCCTGAGCATAACACACCAATTACTACACATTTTCATTCAAAATTTTCTGCATATTTCTCAATTTATGTTGGTCTATACTTGCTTCCCCGCAATTGAGTCGTGCGTGTTATCTGAATCTTTAAGTTGTGACCAATTTGAACTGAATAGACTATCAAGTAACGAAAACACGCAGTTATAAAGAAAATATAACCTAATTCGCACAAACATGATTTTTATCTATAACAAAGTTTCATTGACTGTGAGGAATGAATGATTTGATTTAATTAATCAGTCAGTTTTTTCACAATAAATTACCTTGTAGGTTATCAATGCATAACACACACTCACATGCGTGCACGCATGCGCAAGATATGTATTATTCTATTGGGTTTCACAATCTGTGTTTATTTCATGTTTACATATACAATTCTCACAACTGGCATGAGTTTTTTTGGAATAGTAAGAATATTGGGGATCTGTTTGATATGTTAAATTGTAAATGCATGTATCATAATAGAAGATTAAAATAAGTTAACTTCATCAGTCCACTCTCATTTCTAATTAAACTATTATGGCAAAATGATCAAAATAAATGGAAACATAAACTGAAAGGGTGTTAGTACTGTACTGTCTATCTCTACTTTACAGCTATGTGGTAGAGATAGTTGAAAAAATTAATTATGATACCATATAATAATTTCATTCTAAATCACTCAGTTTAGCTTTATGTTGATTCTTTTAAGCCCTATATAAAACCCCAACACAATCAATCAGTAACTCATCAACTGTGCACACATTTCATAATATATATCTCTACCTTAAAAAAAGTTAATGCTTGATCAGGCAATGGGCTTCTCCAGAATAGAAGTTTCTATAGACATGACAACCATCAAGTTCACGTTGACTCCTATGACGATGATGGAAAGCTAAAAGAACCAGTAAGAACAACATATCGCTGCATATATTTCCCAAACAAAAAAAACAAAAACCACATCTAATACGTGCTATAACAATTCTGAAACAGTTTAAGTTCTGAAAGTAGAATACTTTTCTTGATTGAACAAAGTTGTACAAAATGATTATGATATACGAATTGTATTACAGTTTTCTCATGTCAAATACAGAATGTAAAAACAGTATATATACTAGTTTGAGCTAGGCCCAATAACCTATGAGAGAAGTTGTTGCGGATTGCTATTGTGAGCCGTTGGATGATGTTAGATCTGATGGCTTATATTCTTGGTGTTGTGGATTGTGCTTTCCAGTATAGCAAAGGCAACGGTTCACTTTATTTCTCTTAACACTCCCCCGCAAACCCTAGTTCCTCTAGGGTTTGAGAAATAATGGCGGCTCAAGTAATATCACTGATTTGTGCCCTTCGAAGGTTGGAAAATGGCAAGAGAGATTTGATGCTCCTCTTGCTCTTCTTCTTTTGTGAGTTCTTGAGTAGGATCTCCAGAATTTGTGGGAGACTTGTCAGATCTGATTTCACAGCTACCTACTCCGAGCTTTTCTCTGAGTCTGATGAAGTTGAGCTTGGACAAAGGTTTAGTTAGCGTATCTGCTATCTGGTAAGTAGATGGTAAGTGTTGAATGCTGAGATTTCCTTTGTTAACTTGCTCTCGCACAAAGTACATGTCTAATTCCATGTGCTTTGTGCGTGAGTGAAGTATTGGATTAGCTGTGAGATGAACTGTACTGAGATTATCACACCATATAACAGATTTTCTGTTGAGCTTTACTTGTAGTTCCTTAAGTAGGGATTCAATCCACATGACTTCTGCAGTAGCATTAGCTACACTTCTATACTCAGCTTCACTGCTGGATCTTGCTACTGTAGTTTGTTTTTTTGAGCCCCATGATACGGGATTATCACCAAGAAATATGCAGTAGCCACTTTTTGATCTTCTATCACCAAGGTCATTTGCCCAGTCTGAATCTACATACCATATTATTTGTAGATTATTGCTTGCTTTCATGATTAACCCCGTATTTAACGTGCCTTTTAAATATCTTAATATTCTTTTGACCAATTTCCAATGTTCATCAGTAGGTTGTTGCATGAATTGACTGGCTTTGTTGACACTGAAGGTGATTTCTGGTCTAGTAATAGTCACATATTGTAGAGCACCAACTATGCTCCTATATTGAGTGTCATTTGATATAGCTTCACCCTTATATTTTGATAACTGGTTGTTTGTGATCATGGGTGTGGAAATAGGATTGGCTTTGTCCATCTTTGCTTTGAGCAGAATTTCCTCAATATATTTTTTCTAATTTAATTGTATGATATTATCTGATGTTCTCTTTGCTTCAATGCCCAGGAAGTAGTTAAGTGTGCCCAAGTCTTTTACAGAGAATTCATTATCTAGATGTTTGACTAGGTTGTTGATTTCTTCATTACTGCTTCCTGTAATAATAAAATCATCCACATATATAAGAACATATGTTATAGAGTTGTTATGAAATTTAGTAAACAAAGAGATATCAGATTTTGTTGAGTTGTAGTTGAGACTCATGAGAGTGGTTTTCAATTTTTCAAACCACACTCTTGGGGCTTGCTTTAGACCATAGATAGCTTTGTTTAACTTGCAGACAAGTTCTCCTTGTTTTTGAAAGCCATGAGGTTGTTCCATGTAGACTTCCTCCTGCAAAACACCATTTAAGAAAGCATTATTGATGTCAATTTGTCTGATGGTCCAGTTTTTGTGTAAGGCAATAGTTATGACTGTTCTTATAGTTGTGGGCTTCACAACAGGTGAAAAGGTTTCATTGAAATCAAACCCACTCTGTTGTGAGTAACCCTTTGCAACCAATCTTGCCTTATACCTTGAAACTGTACCATCAGCATTTCTTTTGAGTCTAAAGGTCCATTTGCATCCCACTATATTTTTATCTCTTGGTGCTTTGATAAGTGACCAAGTTTTATTTTTTATCAAGGCATTATATTCTTCTATCATAGCATTCTTCCAGTTGTTGTTTTCTAATGCTTGATGAAAATTACTTGGTTCTTCTTGATCTAGAGTGATATTGTAAATCTTTGGTTTAAATATACCACTCTTGGATCTAGTTACCATGGGATGCCCAGGTCTTTCAGAAGTTTCATAGATAGTTTCAGTTGTACCTTGGTTAACATTCTGCTCATGAGGAGAATGAGTTGAATTTTCACTTACCTCTGGTTGAGATAGTTGAACAGGTGTAGAGGATTCACTAATGTGTTCCTGATCTGGTCCAGTTTTGGACGACAAGTGTTGTGAGCCTGGGCTGCTTTCCAGGCTTTTGCTGCTGTTTTGATTTCTTATTGGAGCAGTCTGTTCTGCTATGATTGGGATGGCAGGTATGCAATCTTTTGAATCATATACCTTATTTGTAGTTTTTATGGTTTTCTCTTTAAAAGGAAAAACCTTTTCATTGAACACTACATGTCTAGAGATGATAATTTTTCCATGTTCATTTAGACATTTGTAGCCCTTTTGGTTTGGTGCATACCCAATAAATGTACAAGGTGTAGATCTAAAGTTGAGTTTGTGTGTGTTATATGGCCTAAGACATGGGAAACATAAACACCCAAAGGTTTTTAAGAACTTGTAATCTGGCTTTATATTAAACAGTACCTCCAAGGGGCATCTTAAATTAAGTATTTTGGTAGGTAATCTGTTTATCCGATACACAGAAGTAGCAAAAGCTTCAGACCAGAATTTTTGAGACATATGAGCCTGAGGTAATATAGTTAGGCCAGTTTCCACTATTTGCCTATGTCTTCTTTCTATTATACCATTCTGTTCGGATGTATGGGGACACGTAATTCTATGAAAAATCCCTTTTTCTTTGAAGAAATCTTTTAAAGGCATAAATTCAGTGCCACCATCAGTTTGAAAAACCTTAAGCTGGTTACTAGTTTGTTTTTCTGATAAAGTGATAAATTGTTTTACAATACTAGCAGTTTCAGCCTTTGATTTCAGAAAATATATCCAAACATGTTTAGAGTAAGCATCAATGAATGATATATAATACTTGTATCCATAATCAGCTGTTATGGGTGCAGGACCCCACAAGTCAGCTGCCACTAAATCAAGTGGTCTGTGATACATAGTTTCAGAATTGGGAAAGGGTTGTTTGTGACTCTTTCCCATTTGACAGTGTGTGCAAACATATGGTAAAGTGTTATTAGTAAAAGAAACATTATTATTTTTCAACACATGCTTGACTATATTAATATCTGGATGACCAAGTTTACTGTGCCACAAATCAAGTACAGCAGTGTTTCTACATTCAGAATTATTACACCATGTTTCAATATCAGGGTTTCCTGGTTTGTCCAAACAGAATTTGTATAGCCCTTTATGTAATCTACCCTGCAAAAGCATTTGTTTGGTGTTAATGTCTCTAACAGTGCAGTGATCAGGGTAAAATTCAAAGAATACTTTATTGTCTTTAGCAAATGTTGACACACTTAATAAATTCTTTTTTATTTGTGGAGCTCTTAGCAAGTTATTCAAATACAGCTTTCTTTTTCCCATGATGTATGATTTACCAGTGTGTGTTATTGCTATAGACTTGCCATTGCCCATATGTATAGAGTTCATACCTTTGTATTCTTTGTTTCCAAGATTTAAGTTGCTTAGATTGTTGGTGATGTGATTTGTTGCCCCAGAGTCAGGATACCAGTCCTCGTCATTCATGCCTTCAGATTTTTCAAAATCTCTTTTTTCTGAATTTTGCCCATCTGTGTCATTTTGGCTTTGTGCTATGTTTGCATTTGGGTTTCTTTGACTGTTGTTGTTCTGACCTGGAACATAGTTTAGATTCAATCTGAAGTAGCACTTAGCTGCAGTGTGCCCAGTTCTTTCACATATTTGGCATTTTGGTTTTAAGTTGTTATTCCATCTGCCTCTTCCTCTGCTACGACCAAATCTGCCACCACCTCTTTGATTCTGTTGCTCATTCCTGTTATAACTGCTTGTTCCTCTTCCTTTTGCTACAAAGTTAACATTCAGTTCTGCTTCTTGAGGTTTATTGATTCCCAGTCTGGCTTCATGTGCCAGTAGAATTGAGTGCACTTCATCAATGGATGGTTGATTCCTTTTTGAGGTGAGTACTGCCACAACAGACTCATATTCTGCTGGTAGGCCACTTAGTATTATCATGAGATGATCTGATGATGATATTCTGTTATTTGTAGAGGCCAGTAAATCACATATATTCTTAATTTTTGATAAGTAGTCCCTCATATTAAGATCATCTTTCTTGATGTTGTGTAATTGCTTCTTGTAGAACAGAACCTTTGCTGAAGATTGAGTATTGAACACTCTTTCAATAGTTAACCATATTTCATGAGCATTTTGACAGTCGATGACATCTGATAATAGTTTTGTATCAATAGATGATAGCAGCCATGAGCAGATTAACCTGTCTTGTTTGAAATATTTTGCATATTCATCGTTGCTTACTGTTTTGTCTTCTTTAGTGATGAAAGCAGGTGGTGCTTGAATGGTGCCAAGAATGTATTCTTCAAGGCCATACCCTTGCAGTGCTGTTTTGACTTGTAATTTCCATAGCAGATAGTTGTCAGTATTGAGACGGGCTGTGACTAATTGGCTATGTGGGCTAATCACAGTTTTGATGAGGCTTTCGGCAGTGGTCTGGGTTTCCTGTGATCCATTGCCAATGTTTGAGGTTGCTGAGTTCAGATCTTGTGCCATGATGCTGATGATGACCAAGATAGTGGTTCTTGAATGGAAAAGCTTTCAAGAACAGAAGATACTTCACTTCTTGCAGCCAATTCAACTGATGGCAAAGCAAGTATTGAGGAAGTTGAACAAACAGTAGCTTACTAGCTTTTCTTTTTCAGAGAGGAAAGGTGTGAGCCGTCACTAGAATTTAAATTTCTTCGATCTTGAATGAAATTTGAATTTCTTGGATAGCGGTGATAGCTTTCTTCCTTTTTCTTTGCTTGGGTAAGTTACTGTATACCCAGATGATGAGATCTTTCTGATGGGTGAGACAAGCAAAAGAAAAATTGGTGGGATAAGTGATAGCCGATGATGCTTTGAAGCTATGGCTCTGATACCATATAACAATTCTGAAACAGTTTAAGTTCTGAAAGTAGAATACTTTTCTTGATTGAACAAAGTTGTACAAAATGATTATGATATACGAATTGTATTACAGTTTTCTCATGTCAAATACAGAATGTAAAAACAGTATATATACTAGTTTGAGCTAGGCCCAATAACCTATGAGAGAAGTTGTTGCGGATTGCTATTGTGAGCCGTTGGATGATGTTAGATCTGATGGCTTATATTCTTGGTGTTGTGGATTGTGCTTTCCAGTATAGCAAAGGCAACGGTTCACTTTATTTCTCTTAACACGTGCATATGATTGAATGATCTAAAACTATGTGGACTGCAACTGGGCACGTAATCAAGTAGCTATTGGTTCAGGAGTTCTGGCTCTTTGGCATTGCTCAACAGAGCTGGGTTGTGGGTCCGGCAGTCATGATCAATTTTTCTTTTGGAGTTTACTACACTTATTCCCTTCTCTCTGATTGCTATTGCTCTGGTGATCCTTCTACTGGAAAGCACAATTACGCTTACATGGATGCTGGTAGCACCAACTTTGGTTATTTCCTTCTTTTTGTAAATCTACGTCATAACATTGAAAAAAATCACACTGTCTTTTGGTCCTCAGTTCATCGTTATATTAAATAGAAGCCTCTGTAACATGCCTAAATAATGTGTACATGTACAGGAGGAATGAAGGTCAAATTTTGCGGCATGATGTAGTGTACATGAACCTATTTTGAGTAGCCGTGAGTTATACAATAGCTGCTTCTATCAGCATCTTGTAAGGTTTTCAACATATTACTTATGTAGGTCTTCTGCTAAAATGCGGCTGTATATGAAATTTTGATCTTTGTCACGTAATAATAGGGCGATAAAGAGATCGAACTGCTTGCATGAACAACGACACAAAAACCCCTGCCATGCAATCTTACATGCTCATCTTCGGCATCACCAAATTATCATCTCCAAACTTTCAGACTTCGACATCAGGTATTGTCCACAAATTTTAACTTATTCATTTAGTACAACGAAGAATTGTGATAAAAAAAACAGTGAAAAGAAGCATGAAACATTCAGTCTCAAGTGCTTGAACTGCATTGCTGTGCGCAAAATGAAGTAGCAGAGGGTTTTAGTGCAGTGCTGAATGCTAAAGCTTCTCCCCAGAACTTCGTATAAAAAATGCCATGTGTTTAATTTCTTTTCTGTTGTATAAAGTGCTTACATTTTCACTGTTTTCACTGTACTCAACCTATTGTACGTTTGTTCTTAGTATGCTTACTCTGATCGATGAAAAAAATGTTATGATTCAACATTTGTTATACCTATATGCATCCATAAATTGTTTTCTCCCTGTTCTTAATACATCAGCAATTTTATGCAAGGAAAAGTTTAACGAATTTTGTTTAGCCTATGCAAATGTGGATTGTAGAAGATGTTATACCATTGTTCTGAAAACCGGACCCGACCCAGGTTCAACCGTAGAGAACCACGGACCATCAGCCAAGAAGGCCCGGAAAGCATTTGAACCGTTGATCTGCATGGACCGTTCAAAAACCGCAAAAGCCGGCCCAAACCGTCGGCCCAATATAAATTAAACCGGGTTTTGAATTTTGAAATAAGGATTCCAAGTTTTAAAAAGACATGCAGGTCAAACTTCAAAGCCCACGAGGTGGATTTCCAGCAGTTCTATCCACGGTTCGGTCTTCAAAACTATGTGTTATACCCAATCACTACAACTGTATTTTTACAACTGCTAAAAAATGGCAGTTGTAATAAAAGTTTTTTACAACTCTTTTTTTCAGAAAGTTGTAATAAACTTATTTTCAACAACTCTTTTATTTCGCCAGTTGTAATAAATGCCTATTACAACGTTTCTTTTTTGCCAGTTGTAATAGATACCGATTTTTAACAACTTTTCATTTTTGTCAGTTGTAATAGATGCCTATTACAACTTTTTTCGTTTGCCACTTGTAATAGATATCTATTTTTTACAACTTTTCTTTTTGTCAGTTGTAATAGATCTCTATTGCAACCTTTTTTGTTTGCCCATTGTAATAATTAATTAATAATTATAATTAAATAATAATACTTAATAATTAGTAATTGCTAATTAACAATGAATATTTTTTTATTAATAATGAATAGTTACTATTAAATAATAATAATTAATCTGAAAATATAAATAATTAATATAAATAATCACCATTTGATAATTAATAAATAATAATTATTATTAAATAATTAATAAATAACACTACTTAATAATAACCTTAAAATTAATAATAATTAATATTAATAATTAATAATCACTATTAAATAATTAATACTTAATAATTAATAAATAGTAATTAGTTTCCAAAAATTACTGTTAAATATTGAATAATTAATAATCGATAACATATACATAATGATTAATAATTAAATAAATAAAAAAACTAATAAAAAATAATCAATAACTTATATATTAATAACCAATAAATAAACAATAAATATTTTGTTAATAATTACTAATTTATAAATAATAATTACTATTAAATATTAGTAACTAACAATTAATATAATAATATTTTTATATTAAATAAAAATTAAAAGTTAAACATCAATATTAAATAATAATAAAAGTTAAAAATCAATATTAAACATCAATATTGAATAAGAATTAATATTACTAATTAAGAAGTAATATTTAATAGTTGGTAATTAACTTTTGATAATTATTAAAACAATTACTGATAAAAAATATATTTAATAATTGATAATTAATATTTTAATAAATAATACTTAAATAATAATAATAATTGAATACTAATGTATAATAGTTAATAACTACTATTAAATAATAATAACTAATAACTAATTTGAAATATGAAATAATTACTATTAATAATTAATTAGTAATTAATAATTAATTAATTAACAATCAATAATCAATAATATTTAATTAATAATTAATAATTTATAAATAATAACTGCTATTAAATAACAGTAACTAATAATTAATATGTAATAAATTTTTATAATAAAAAATAATAATTAAATTTAAAAATCAAAATGAAATAATAATTAAAAGTTAAAAATCAATATTAAGTAATAATAATTATAATTAGTTAATTAAAATAATAATAATTAATAATCAATAAAAACTTAATATTAAATACATAATACTTAAATTATAATAATTAAATATAAATATATAATAATTAATAACTATTATTATATAATAAAAATTGTTAATTAATTTTAAATATGAAATAATTCCTATTAGTATTTAGTTAATAATCTAATAATCAATAATCAATAAATAAATATTATATATTTAATTAATAATTTATAATTTATAAAAAATTCACTATTAAATGCTAACAATTAATAATTAGTAATAAAAAATTTATAAAAAATAATAACTAATTAAATAATAATAATTAAAAGTTAAAATTTAATGCTAATTAATAATAATAATAATTAAAAATTTAATTCAAATATTAATAATTAATAATTATTTTGAAATATGAAATAATTATCATTAGTGTTGTTTTTTCTTTTGAATGAATTCATTATAGTAATATTCTACTTTTGGATTATTTTGGTAGAAATTTATTCAATGAAGGTAGTGGTTAAGGTTTGGTTTTGTTTAAAGTTTAATATATTATTCATTTCTAAGTAATATAACGTAGGAAATTTCCATTTGGCTTAAATACCATATAGTGTCAGTATAATTAGTACTAGTATTTGACTTGATTAAGGGTGAAGATTACCTTCTTTAAGTGGATGTTAAATTTGGCTCCAAAACCAAATTCCTCTTGGCTCCAAAACCAAATTTTTGGGCTCGAAAATTTTATCTATAATCAGCACTCCCCCCCTCTCTCTCCACTGATAACCTAAATTTTGTTTTCCCTCCTCTTATCCTTAATTTTCTTTGTCGTTGTTTCCTTCTGAAGAGAAAAGAAAAATTTTCGTGTTCCCAAACAGCATCTCCTTCAAGATTAAATCGATGTCGAAGCTTTCAAGTTGGGGTTTTGAAATCGAAATAACCAAGTTAAATTGTCGTTGCTGTTATCGAAGAGCCTTGCACTATACATCTCTTGTGCTTGTGCTTGAATATCCACTAAAAGTCGAAACTGAATCTAAAGGTGACGCTTGAAAAATAAATGAAGCCACTAGCTCTGAAATTCATGAGTTCAAATTTGGATCTGCTCTATTAGAGGCCTCAATATGCTCTCTTTTATATTTGTGTGCCGAAGGTCCATACTTGTGATACTTGTGAAGGTAAGCTTCTATTTACGAATTGATCTATAAATTGATGATCAAGGATGTTTGTATATGTATGTAACAACCCGCATATTTGTCGATTTTATATTTAAATATTTTATCGTTAGTCGGATTTTAGTCCGAAAAGCTACTTTTTGCATACGGACAAATTAGGACTCGAGACCACTTCCATTGAGTTCAAAACGTCGTTTGCAATCTTTTAAGTATAAACTTCGATATGTTTGGAGATAGTAGAATTTTGCTACTTTTTCCACTTAGGGCTTTGGTCTTGTTTCAGCTCATTAGACCCAAGCTTGACCCCTCCTCTCTTCATTACCTTACATCTATTTCCTAATACTCAAGCTTTTGCAACAATGGAGAGAGGAATGGGAAATTAAAACTCCAAGCCTTAGATTTTTTTTGCAAATCAAGTTCTTGCTCCAAATTCAAAGAGAAGCATTGGTATGTATCATCTCCTTCTTCTCCAACTCATTCTCACTTTGATTTCAGAAAATTCCTAAACCTAATTTAGGAAATGTTTCTCTTTTAAGCTTAGATTCAAGCTCTTTGGGTTGTGGTTGAAGTGTGGTTGATCTTCCTCTTGTCTTCAAGCTTCTCATTCATTGTTTTTGGGTTCAAAGGTGAGATTTTTATCTCACATCTTTGTCTATATCTATCTTTGTGATTGGGTATGAATTCCTAACACTTATTTATGTACATTTCCTTTTGTTTAGGATTGAATTGGTGAATATCCTAATTTCTTGGTTTTGAAGTCCAATTCTTGTGAAAATCCTTCAATGGATGTTTGGATATGTTGTTTGGGGTGTATCGAAGTGCCTATAAGACCGGGTTGTCGCTTGACGTAAATCCTTAGTTGTCATTGCTTGCTCGATCGCATCCGAGAACGTTTTGGCCATCTTGGCCTAGGCAAATTTCTGCCCAGATTGGGTGTTCAGACGTCTGGAGGCCAATGCCAGACGTCTGGTTTTGCCTCCTGGTGAAAAATAACAAACGGCAGAAAAATAAAAAGGGCAGTGACTAATTTCAGACGTCTGAACTATTGTTCCAGACGACTGAAAAGATGTCAGACGTCTGATTCGTGTTTTCAGACGTCTGGTTGGTTTTCTGGAATATTTCCAGAAACCAAATCCAGACGTCTGGACTTTTCCCCAGACGTCTGAATGCTTTCAGACGTCTGATTTTAGGTTTTAGACGTCTGGTTAGTTTTCCGGAATATTTCCAGAGACTAAATCTAGATGTCTGGACCAACCCCTCAGACGTCTGGAAATTCCCAGTTTTTCCTATTTGCCTAATTTTGAGTAAAACTTCCAATGTTAATCGAGTTTTGTCGATCCGATTAGACGTTATCACTTTTACCGACGTTGATGACTTCTTTCTATGGATTTTATGTGAATATCCATTTTGATGGATTTAATATCGATTTCTTTGGATTTGATTCACGTCTTCGTATGTGAATTTTGATGATTGATTGTTTCTACAATCGTTTTTGTGGTTTGTCACTTCAAAAATATAAAGTTTTCAATACTAGTAGTAAATATCAAAAATCTTCCATCAAAATGATTTCAACTCTATTTTATTACAAAGCTCTTTTTCCTAAGCCGTTTTCCAATCTATTAGTATATACAAGCCTTTACTTCACTCGGATGAGAAATCTAATTAAACGGCTTAGCAAAACAGGTGGTATGAAACGCCTGCGTTTACTTCGTCGGTTAATTCTTGGACTTGTTCGACTGAACAATTTGTGACAATTTCCTAGTGAAGATCTACAGTTTGTTCGTAAATACTTAAGTTAAGCTAGTGGTTAAGGGACATGAAGCTAAACTCATATATTTACTAGCTTAGTGTAATTGACACTTCTTGATGATCAGTGACGATCATTTTTGTGATTTAGACTAGCAATTGTGCGATGTCTCTTTGTCTGCGAGGGAGACTAAACCCCGTTTGTGTGATGTTTCGACTCACATATGTGGGGTAGCGACCCATGGTCTTCGGTCCGTTCGTGTGTTCAAAAATTAATGGATAGCTTCCATGAGATAGCTTCTCGTTCGTGTGATACATATGTTGGTGAGCTTTCATGCTCCCGTTCGTGTGATTGGCTTCCCCCTTTTTGTGATTTCTGGATTTCGTGTGTTGATTTCTGGAATTTGTGCTTCACCAATTTTCGTGATTTTCATTGATATGTTTTATCAATTTTTGTGTATTGGTGAATTCGTGTGTCATTACCTTTTTATGGGTTTGGATCTCAGAGAAGATTCTTGTGATATTGATTAATCTCTTGTTGATTATCATTTACATACTTATAGTAGTATGCCATTATGGTTATTATATGTTTATGCCATACCCCTTATTCTATATCATGTAATCTGATATTTATAGTTAGACTGATCCGTTTATTATTTTCTTATAAATAATACTCGGGTTAGACCGAGATGTTACAGGTGCTTCTGCGTGACTTCTCCTTTGGATTACTCTGACTTTTGGCTAACTACTTAGATTAGTAGTTTTGATTGTACGCATTTGAGATATAGACTCATTGATGTATTCTTTTGTATAGCACATGTTGCTATTTCTTTTGTATTATTGTGGATCTTTCTGACCACTACTCTGATGTACACTTTTATGTGTTATATATTTGTTCATATCTTCTTCCGCCTTTGTGATATGGATGTGTGTGACTGATTTATGTTATGTTTATTTCTATGTTTGTTTCCGAAGATTATATATAGCCACCGTGTGATAGCTTTGAGTTTGTATCGGTACGTCAGATTCCCTCCTTAAATGATATGCATTCTACTCTATCTGACATATCGGTGCTCGCACAAAGAAGTTACACGGATGGTCGCTCCTCAACAGCCTTATTCTCCGTGCTAGTCGACAGCATTACACCGTAGTGTTCTTGTCTAGCGTGGGTATAGAGGTGGGGCGTCACAGCTTGGTATCAGAGCCAAACTTCGGAACAATGTAGAATAACTCAACAAGGATCATCGTCCTAAGTCCAACTTAGGAGTCGTGCCTTAGGATTTTATTCGAGTCTTCGTACAGATTTATCCTATTTCCTTTTATGTATCCTTGTTTTATCTATCAAGATTTGCTTGGTATTTAATTGGAGAATAACTTTTCTTCTTCTCTCTTTCTTAAAGAAGAGAATGTCTAGACCAGGTCGTCCCAGAGCTGGACCATCTACTGTTACTCCCCAGGATGGAGTTTTTATGACTGCTCAATAGCTTCTTAATTTAGTAAAGAATGCTCAGGCAGCTGGTCCTAATCAGGAACCTACTCACCCTAAGTCTGGATTTGCACGCTTGTGCAACAATTATACCAACTTGGGTGGGAAACCATTCAAATGTTCCAAAAATATTATTGAAGTCTAGGCTTGGCTAAGAACATGCGATCGAATCTTTTCTCGCATGAATCTTATCGATCTTCACCGTGTTCAGGTGGCCTCCAGTATGCTCCAAGAAAGAGCATTGGATTGGTACGAACTTCTTATTTCTGAAATTAATGAAGCGGATCTCACCTGGGAGCAATTCCGGGAACGCTTCGAATTAAAATTCATACCAAAAGCAGAGAAAGTGACATTGGCTCGATGTTTCATATACCTTGTTCAAGGTGAATCCTCTGTGACAGATTATGTCGCATCCTTCGAGTCGCTGTCTAAATATGGGGTTGAATACATCAACAGCCCATTGAAGAAGAATCAAAGATTCGTCTATGGCTTAAACAAGAATCTCAAGAAGCCATTAGTTCTAAAGTTAGAAGTTCCTTTCGACCAACTCATTGATATCGCACTTCGTCTTGAAGAGGCGGATAGGGAAAGTGATGTTGAAGTGGTAGGTGCCAAACCAAACTTCAACAACAAGAAGAGGCCAAACAAATCCAAAGGCCCTTATCCCAATAAAAAGGGGAAACAAGCAACTCCTACTGCAAATACTTTTTCCTCTAGTGATGGGAAATGCTTCAACTGTGGTTCTAGGGACCATTTTGCGAACAAGTGTTCAAAGCCCCATTCTTGTCGCTATTGTAAAAGTCCGGATCATTATATGCATCTATGCCCTAAGCTTCAAGGCAGGAAGGAGGGAAAGTTAAACGTTGCTCAAGCCCCTGGCAACACATCTCGCGGTCAAGGTATGTCTCATTCTGTCCTTGATGGCATTATTACATTTCGTGATCAACCTATTAGAGTTCTCTTTGATACGGGTGCATCCCATTCTTTTATATCCAAGGAACTTGTCGATACTTTTTCCTTAAGTGTAGTTGCTTTAATGACTTCTTTGAGAATTGCGAATCCGGTTGGTGGGTCCGCAACAATTAGCTTGCTTTGTAAAGATGTCGAGATTATTTTCTGTGATTTTCCTTTCCTAGCCGATTTGCATGTCATGCGTTACTTATGCTTTGGAATGATTTTGGGTATGGATTGGCTTAATCGTTATGAAGCTCATACTCTATGTCCTGAGCGGACTATTTATCTCCGGCATCCGCAATCTGTTAATCAGATTTCTATTATTCTTAAAGATTCGGATTCCGCTTTGGTTGCATCTTTATATTCTTTAAATCCTTGTGATAATGACAATGATGACGAGGAAGATGTCATTTCTCTTATTCGCGTCGTTCGTGAGTTTTCCGACATCTTTGAGCCCATTTTAGGATTACCACCTAAGCGAGCAATTGAGTTCAAAATTAATCTTATACCTGGAGCTCAACCTATTACTCGTCCTCCTTATCGCATGTCTAATAAGGAGAATGAAGAGATGCGCAAACAATTATCCGAGTTAGAGACGAAGCAACTTATTCGCTCTAGTTCCTCGCCTTGGGGAGCTTTAGCAATTTTCGTGAAGAAATCCGATGGTACACTTAGGCTTTGCGTCGACTACCGCAAGCTTAATGATCTTACTATTAAGAATAAATATCCTTTACCTCGGATTGATGATCTGTTCGATCAGCTTAGTGGTGCTAGAGTCTTTTCACAATTGGACTTGGCTACCGGTTTTCATCAGCTTCGTATTGCAGTGGATAGTATTCCTTTGACTTCGTTCCGTACTCGTTGTGGATCTTATGAATGGCTAGTTATGCCATTTGGTTTAACGAATGCTCCGGCTTGATTCGTTGACCTTATGAATCGAGTTTTCAAAGATTTCCTCGATCGGTTTGTTCTCATCTTTATTGATGATATTCTTATGTATTCTAAAACCGAGGAGGAACATGAAAAGCATCTTCGGATCGTACTGGAAACTCTTAGGAGCAATCAATTAAGAGCAAAATTTTCTAAATGCCACTTTTGGCAATCTAATGTGAAGTTTCTCGGTCATATTATTTCCGAATCCGGAATATCAGTGGATCCTTCAAAGATTGAAGCGATTCAAAATTGGAAGAGACCGAAGAGTGTAATGGAAATCCATAGCTTCCTTGGATTGGCGGGTTATTATCGTCGTTTTATCAAGGACTTTTCTAAGATTGTCGTGCCTCTTACTGGCTTAACAAAGAAAGGTGTTAAATACATTTGGTCGGACAAATGTGAAACTTCTTTTCAGAAACTAAAAGAACTCCTTTCTAATGCTCCCATTCTTGTTATTCCCGAAGGGAACCAAGATTTTGTTGTTTATACCGATGCTAGTCGCGTTGGTTTGGGTGCCGTTCTTATGTAGAAAGAACGTGTTATTGCTTATGCTTCTAGGCAATTGAAGCCGGCTGAGACTAGATATGCCACACATGATTTAGAACTCGCGGCTATCGTTTTCGCCCTTCGAATTTGGCGACACTATCTTTTGGGAGAGAAATTTATACTTTATACTGATCATAAGTCTTTGAAATATTTATTTTCTCAAAAGGAACTTAATTTGCGTCAACAGCGTTGGCTCGAGTTCCTTGCCTCTTATGATCTTGATATCCTTTATACTCCCGGAAAGGGAGATCGGGTTGCCGATGCACTTAGTCGCAAGCAACAAGCGGTTGTTTCAATGATGATATCCGAATGGAGGGATCTCGAGGTTTTATCCACTTGTGAAATTCGAGATCGTGTCTCCGATTTATGTTCATCTTTTGTCTTATGTAGCCTTGAGGCTCGTCCTTCTCTTTTAGACCGCATTCTTGAAGCTCAACAGCTAGATCATGAATTGGCTTTGCTTGGCCAAAATATTAAGGATAAAACCGATATTGAGGGTTTGAAAGACTTTGAAATTGATTTTCGTGGTGGTATTCGAAAATTTAGTAGACTTATCGTACCAAATATTAGTGACCTTCGTAAAGATATCTTAGAAGATTCTCATCGTTCCAAATTTTCCATTCATCCCGGTAGCAGTAAAATGTACGCGGATATGAAGCGACTTTATTACTGGGAGGGAATGAAATCTGATATCGCTAACTTTGTTAAGTGTTGCATGACTTGCCAACTTGTCAAGGCCGAACATCAAAGGCCCGGTGGGTTATCGCAACCATTGGAAATTCCAATTTGGAAGTGGGATCAAATTTCCATGGATTTTATAGATGGCCTTCCCCGTTCTCGTTCGGGTCATAATAGCTTATGGGTGATTGTTGATAAACTTACTAAATCTACCCATTTTATTCCCGTTCGGTCGAACCGAACCGTTCCTCTTCTGGCCAAACTTTTTATCAAAGAAATTGTTAAACTGCATGGAGTCCCTTCTTCCATCGTTAGTGATCATGATCCATTGTTTACTAGTGGATTTTGGAAGAGTCTTCAAAAAGCTTTAGGAACGAAGCTTAATTTTAGCACCGCTTATCACCCCCAGTCCGATGGACAAACTGAGCATGTGAATCAAACTCTTGAAGATCTTCTTCGTGCTTGTGTGCTTGATTTCGGTGGAAGTTGGGAAGATCATATTTCACTTGTTGAATTTTCCTATAATAACAGCTTCCAATCTAGTATTAGTATGGCTCCTTTCGAGGCGCTCTATGGAAGGCCATGCCGATCTCCTTCTTGTTGGCTTGAGGCCGGTGAGAAGCTGGTTTTAGGACCAGATTTTATTCGTGATTCCACAGAAAAGATTGAACTTATTCAACATAGGATGAAAGAAGCTCAGAGTAGACAAAAATCCTATGCCGATAATCGAAGAAGGAAATTAGAATTTTCTGTTGGTGATCTCGTATTTATCCGTGTTTCACCTATGAAAGGTGTTGTACGTTTCAGTCGATCGGGAAAGTTAGCGCCTCGATACATTGGGCCATTTTCTATCACTGAACGTATTGGTTCCATGGCTTATCACCTTTCGTTACCGGCTCACTTTTCTACCATGCATGACGTGTTTCACGTTTCTCAATTATGGAAGTGCCTTCGGGATTCCGATTCTATTCTTGAGCCCGGTGTGGTGGAAGAGATTAAAGTTTCACCTAATTTAACGTATGAGCAGCATCCTGTTCAAATTATAGCTTCGGAGATCAAACGACTTCGAAGTAAAGATGTTCCGCTTGTCAAAGTTCAATGGTCCTCTAATCCTAAGGATTGCTCTTGGGAGACTAGAGAATTCATCGAGCGTACACATCCGGAATTACTCTCTCATGCTCTTTGAGGTAAACTTCTTATTTCGAATCTCTTTTATGTTAATATGCTTTTATGGTTGTTACTTTTTATTCCCATCTTACTTATTGCGAGGACGCAATTTCTTTAAGGAGGGGAGTCTGTAACAACCCGCATATTTTTCGATTTTATATTTAAATATTTTATCGTTAGTCGGATTTTAGTCCGAAAAGCTACTTTTTGCATACGGACAAATTAGGACTCGAGACCACTTCCATTGAGTTCAAAACGTCGTTTGCAATCTTTTAAGTATAAACTTCGATATGTTTGGAGATAGTAGAATTTTGCTACTTTTTCCACTTAGGGCTTTGGTCTTGTTTCAGCTCATTAGACCCAAGCTTGACCCCTCCTCTCTTCATTACCTTACTTCTATTTCCTAATAGTCAAGCTTTTGCAACAATGGAGAGAGGAATGGGAAATTAAAACTCCAAGCCTTAGATTTCTTTTGCAAATCAAGTTCTTGCTCCAAATTCAAAGAGAAGCATTGGTATGTATCATCTCCTTCTTCTCCAACTCATTCTCACTTAGATTTCAGAAAATTCCTAAACCTAATTTAGGAAATGTTTCTCTTTTAAGCTTAGATTCAAGCTCCTTGGATTGTGGTTGAAGTGTGGTTGGTCTTCCTCTTGTCTTCAAGCTTCTCATTCATTGTTTTTGGGTTCAAAGATGAGATTTTTATCTCACATCTTTGTCTATATCTATCTTTGTGATTGGGTATGAATTCCTAACACTTATTTATGTACATTTCCTTTTGTTTGGGATTGAATTGGTGAATATCCTAATTTCTTGGTTTTTGAAGTCCAATTCTTGTGAAAATCCTTCAATGGATGTTTGGATATGTTGTTTGGGGTGTATCGAAGCGCCTATAAGACCGGGTTGTCGCTTGACGTAAATCCTTAGTTGTCATTGCTTGCTCGATCGCATCCGAGAACGTTTTGGCCATCTTGGCCTAGGCAAATTTCTGCCCAGATTGGGTGTTCAGACGTCTGGAGGCCAATGCCAGACGTCTGGTTTTGCCTCCTGGTGAAAAATAACAAACGGCAGAAAAATAAAAAGGGCAGTGACTAATTTCATACGTCTGAAAAGATGTCAGACGTCTGATTCGTGTTTTCAGACGTCTGGTTGGTTTTCTGGAATATTTTCAGAAACCAAATCCAGACGTCTGGACTTTTCCCCAAACGTCTGAATGCTTTCAAACGTCTGATTTTAGGTTTCAGATGTCTGGTTAGTTTTCCAGAATATTTCCAGAGACTAAATCCAGACGTCTGGACCAACCCCTCAGACGTATGGAAATTCCCAGTTTTTCCTATTTGCCTAATTTTGAGTAAAACTTCCAATGTTAATCGAGTTTTGTCGATCCGATTAGACGTTATCACTTTTACCGACGTTGATGACTTCTTTCTATGGATTTTATGTGAATATCCATTTTGATGGATTTAATATCGATTTCTTTGGATTTGATTCATGTCTTCGTATGTGAATTTTGATGATTGATTGTTTCTACAATCGTTTTTGTGGTTTGTCACTTCAAAAATATAAAGGTTTCAATACTAGTAGTAAATATCAAAACTCTTCCATCAAAACGATTTCAACTCTATTTTATTACAAAGCTCTTTTTCCTAAACCGTTTTCCAATCTATTAGTATATACAAGCCTTTACTTCACCCGGATGAGAAATCTAATTAAACGGCTTAGCAAAACAGGTGGTATGAAACGCCTACGTTTACTTCGTCGGTTAATTCTTGGACTTGTTCGACTGAACATTTTGTGACAATTTCCTAGTGAAGATCTACAGTTTGTTCGTAAATACTTAAGTTAAGCTAGTGGTTAAGGGACATGAAGCTAAACTCATATATTTACTAGCTTAGTGTAATTGACTCTTCTTGATGATCAGTGACGATCATTTTTGTGATTTAGACTAGCAATTGTGCAATGTCTCTTTGTCTGCGAGGGAGACTAAACCCCGTTTGTGT
Organism: Allium fistulosum; assembly: GCA_030737815.1. NCBI lineage: Eukaryota > Viridiplantae > Streptophyta > Magnoliopsida > Asparagales > Amaryllidaceae > Allium > Allium fistulosum. The sequence continues at coordinate 727,359,902 of CM060904.1, forward strand.
GATGTTTTGACTCACATATGTGGGGTAGCGACCCATGGTCTTCGGGCCGTTCGTGTGTTCAAAAATTAATGGACAGCTTCCATGAGATAGCTTGTCGTTCGTGTGATACATATGTTGGTGAGCTTTCATGCTCCCGTTCGTGTGATAGGCCTCCCCCTTTTTGTGATTTCTGGATTTCGTGTGTTGATTTCTGGAATTTGTGCTTCACCAATTTTCGTGATTTTCATTGATATGTTTTATCAATTTTTGTGTATTGGTGAATTCGTGTGTCATTACCTTTTTGTGGGTTTGGATCTCAGAGAAGATTCTTGTGATATTGATTAATCTCTTGTTGATTATCATTTACATACTTATAGTAGTATGCTATTATGGTTATTATATGTTTATGCCATACCCCTTATTCTATATCATGTCATCTGATATTTATAGTTAGACTGATCCGTTTATTATTTTCTTATAAATAATACTCGGGTCAGACCGAGATGTTACAGGTGCTTCTGCTTGACTTCTCCTTTGGATTACTCTGACTTTTGGCTAACTACTTAGATTAGTAGTTTTGATTGTACGCATTTGAGATATAGACTCATTGATGTATTCTTTTGTATAGCACATGTTGCTATTCCTTTTGTATTATTGTGGATCTTTCTGACCACTACTCTGATGTACACTTTCATGTGTTATATATTTGTTCATATCTTCTTCCGCCTTTGTGATATGGATGTCTGTGACTGATTTATGTTATGTTTATTTCTATGTTTGTTTCCGAAGATTATATATAGCCACCGTGTGATAGCTTTGAGTTTGTATCGGTACGTCAGATTCCCTCCTTAAATGATATGCATTCTACTCTATCTGACATATCGGTGCTCGCACAAAGAAGTTACACGGATGGTCGCTCCTCAACGGCCTTATTCTCCGTGCTAGTCGACAGCATTACACCGTAGTGTTCTTGTCTAGCGTGGGTATAGAGGTCTGGAGTCACAATGTATGTGTTACTTTGGTTGAAAAGGCTGAGTACTCTGGGTCTGATTCTTATGGCACCTGTTGAGTAATGGTGCCTTTTCTATAGAAAACAGTGCAACCTTAATTTTCCAAAACTATAATCACCACTTTAACATTAATTTCACTTTAACATGCAATAAGCTTTAATTGATTTTTTGTAAATTGGGAATATTAGAACTTCACGTCATTTTGGATAAATGTGGATCATTACAATATATATGTTAGATCATTATGTATTTGCTCAATTAATGAGCCGTAGTTGGATTTTTATATTTAATGGGTTCATTTTTTCCCATTGTATTATGGAAATTGTAGTAACTGTTGCAGTATGGGTTCTATCAATACTACTGTTAGTTAGTGGTTGCTGTAATGCCTCAAAATGGTTGTATTAGTATAGAAAGTCATAACTTGATGTACCACAGTTTAATCTGTATTTCCTTATACCTGTTTTGTCTAGCATAACACAATTAGTATGTATGTAGTCAGTACAATTGGTCTTTGAGCTTTAGGGCATCAGTATTGTGTATTTCCTTTTGGTTCACAAAATCAACCGTCGCTTAAATTTAGCATGTTGTCCAATAGTTAAGCACAAGAATAGTTAAGCAAGGTCGCACAGTTAATGTAATATTAGAGTGATACATAGTAGTTGATAAACGTTTAACTTTCATGGCTGATAAACCATGTACCACCCATCATCAGGATTTCCTATGACTTATAACTCTTTAAGTTACTTGAATTCCCTGTGAAGAATTTTGACTTGCATAAACATGTATATATGGATGGGTCTGACGATAGTTATCAGTGATAAGTGATCCACTCGTTTCTTTTGTTCTTATTTGTTTTTGAATATTGTTTATTACTCTAATCTTTATTTAAATTTACCAATGTTAGATAATGGTGAACTAAATTGCATTGCCATCAAACAATCTATTGTCATCACAAATGTCATGTGGCTGCCTGAAAATCAAATAGCTTATGTTTTTGTTGATTGGAGATACTGCTTCCACTGCTTGGAATGCAGAAAGGGTAACTCAGTTTTAGGTGAGTAAACACGAACATATTTATGTCAAAAGTTATAATCTTTGAATTTTATATGCTTGTGTTGTGATGTTGGTTTTTGAACTTGTTATCTATGCTACGTTTATACCACCTTTAGTCTTGTGGCATGAGAAATCAAAGATGACAGCAGCAATCTTTTTGCCTCATATTTAGCATGCCTGTCATTTGAAAGAAAAAAATATTACGTCATAAGCCTTATGCCAACCGCTCAGTAGGATAGGCTATTAAATTCGATTTGCTACTTTTATTCAATGTTACATGTGTGACAGTTTCAAGCAGTGCAGGTGATTCTTTGTGTGTAGATGTGTGTGCATGAGTGCGGCTGTTTGTTTGGGTGTATGTATGTGGTGTTGAATGTGTATAGGGTTGAATACAAGAACAAATATACATATATAACTTACTGTTGTTAGCCTTAGAACATCACATGTCCTTACTTTTTGAGGTATTTCATGTTTTAACCTCCTTTCTCTAGTCATCTTGCTGTTGTATTCTATACATATACTAGACAATATATATGTGTACACACACGTGTGCGCGCACTGGTTGTTAATGGCCTTGGTCTTCAACCAATTTAGATATGACTAATCCAACTCATCTCATAGTTGTAAGTATTGCTCCTATTAATTTTAATGGTCCTCAAAAGGAATAATCTATATGCAGTGGATATCAATCTGTACATGTGTTGTTGTACTGCACCACCTCAGTCCAACCCAGAAGAAAGTGTTACTGATGTCGGGTAATTGATATTCAAAGAAAGTGTTACATTTGGCAACTAAATGAATCCTCGCGGCTAACATCTGTTGTATTACCAATTCTGTTATCACTTTGTATTCAAGAATTTCTCATATTTTTTTTCCTTAATGTATGTTTGGCTTTGTAAAACCTGTACTAAGACAAGCATTGCAACTTGATACAACGTGAAGGTTAGACAAAAGGTTAAATAAGCATTGGACAAACATTGAACATGTTGGAATAGCTTGAAGGTTATACAAACATTAAACATGTATACTGGGACAAGCTCGAGGTCCATAATCTAAAAACGAGGAGAAAGAAGAAAATCTTGAAGATGATGAAGCATTGAGCAAGTTGTTCATTGAAAATTATAACGGCTAATAATTCTTCTCCCCTAACCTGAACGATAGAATGGAGATGAAGAAACGAGAGTACTAACTGGTATCAATCTTTTTAAATCGTATTCTATTTCATATTGAAAATTTCGTGACAATATTGCATGCTCTCTTTACCCTCATTGTTCATACTGATATTTCAACTTTAATATATGATAACTGTGCATGTATTGTTTCACCTTCTATTTCCGAAAGAAAACAAATGTTTGGAATATTACGTTTGCTTCTCAATACAGGAAACTGTGGGTCTCTTTCTCTCTTTGCTCCATCCCAATTTTTGGTCGGTTATTTTTTGTCTGTGCATCTTCTATTTCCATTCCATCTTCTCTCTCATAAAACAAGCATTTCACTCACAGTCACAAAGTTTCAAGTTTTAATAACCAGCGAAGTTTATATAACGATCAATACGGTTAGATCATAACACATCAAGATTTGAAATGAAATGATGTTGTTTAATTAATATGCATCAAATGAAAGGTGTTAGATTTTGGACTCTTATATTTCCATGATTTATAAATGAATAAATAATGATGTAAATAAGGAAAAGGATTAGGGCTCAGATTTACGCATGCGAAGGGGTGGAGGAGACGCAAAGGCTAGTAAGCTCCACGCCAAAGAAAGATTTTCCCACAGTGGGTTTCCACATGAATAACCATGATGATTTTGTTTTCGGTTTCTTTGAATGCTTTCTTATTTGGTTTTATTTATCAGCTTTTCCCCGCTTGCAAGCCACACAACGTATAAAACGCATTTATGGTTTTGTACGTTCAACCCAACCATTTTATGCTGGTATGATTCAATGGATTGGATTTTGAATCTGCCTCTCATTTCTTAACATAATTAATGAGCTAAATGTAGTACTAACTAGTTACTTTTTAATAAGCCAAATGCAAGTTTTACTTACCTATATTCATTTTCTTGTATGAATTTTTGATTTATTGATAATGAGGGGGCAAAGACCATATACAAGTTATCGACTTTAGATTCTGCATAGGCTAGAAGAAGCCTTATGCACTGAATGATGATCTGAAGTTGGCTAATCATATTACAAAACTCATATTTTAACAATGCTTTTCTTTGTACCTAAAAGCAATTTGATTGGATGTAATTTAACATTTATTCACATTAAAAATGATCACGATTTCATGTTATGAACAAGAAAAACTAAATTATCTGGCGAAATAACTATGTTTATCTTTCATAGTATCCGATTTCTTGAACTCCTATTTGCAATTGCATTCTTTTGACAATTCATTTTATGGTACTATTCAGTACTTGATACCTTTAAGGTCCAAAATCAATGATGTCCTAATGTTTAGTGTTTGATTTAGATAGAGTACAATTGATGATAAAGGAACCGTACGTTGTCATGCCTTGACACGAAAATTATGGATGGTATTCTAATGTTTAGTGTTTGACTTAGAATACATTTGATCAAACACGTTATAGCTAATAACTCACCACTTAATAGAAGTTGAGGGAAATTGATGAAACTGAAAGTAACTAGTAAACGGTAAGATACAAGAGCATACACTGAGATGATAGGTGCATATTTAAAGTGCAAAATGATGGATAAAGCAATGAATTATGGATATATGTACATGATGAAGGACATAGAGTGCGTGTATGATAAATGTTCATAAATATCTATCAATATAAGCCTCACAATAAATTTCTCTTTGTATCAAAAAGATACAACTTACCAAATCACATATTGATTTACTCGAGTTTTTGATAGAAGTGTATTAAAACAATTTTACATCGTATCACATATGTTTGTTTTCATTTTTTTTTTGATATTATACATAGTCGGTATGTATCAAAAAAGTCCTATACTAATTAGTATAATGTTAATATTTTTTTACATATTATGATTTTTTTCCAGGTTGATCACTCGGAGAAAGAAGCTTGAACTTGTTACATCTATAGGTAAGAACGAGCAAATACCTAGAAAGTTTGGGTCGATGCGGTGGTGGACCTGAAGCTCTTCTATTTAGGCCTACTTCAGATATCTATACGATTGGACAAGCGATTGGGGGCACCTATCGCTTGACAAAAAGAATTTATCTCTTTTGATTACGTATATGTACTTTTACTGATTTATGTTATAGATTTAGTTATGTTCTAGAACGAAGTTATGAATTCATAAATGGTGTAAACTTGAATTGTTTTTGAATGTTAATGAATTGTTTTGTTTCAAGTATTTGAATGACTCTGATTATTATTAACGAAATATTGGTTTTAATTATAATATCATGAAATTTATGGTTAATACCAATTGTGAAAATTATGGTTAATACCAATTGTGAAAATTATGGTTAATACCAATTGTGAAAAGATGAATTATAGTAGTTTGTAGCAGTTGTAAAAATATTTGTTGCAACTGTCAGCACTAGTTGTAGTAGATCCAACTGCAACTATTACAAACTAGTAAAATGTTAACGCAACAGGCAGAAACAGTTGTTGTTAAAATATTATTATAACTGTCGTAAACAGTTGTAATAAGTTTTTACAACTGCAAAAAGCAGTGGTAAAAGATTCTATTACAACAGTCATTGATAGTTGCAAAAGAGTATTATAACAACCGTCGAAAGCAGTTGTAAATAACACTTTTACAACTGCTACTTGTAGTTGTAAAAAGACTTTTTACAACTGCTTCTACAACTGTACGTACTCGTTGTAAAATAATCCAGCTCTATTACAACTGCGGATATAAAGACTGGCGGGTGCGAGTTGTAATAGACTTATTACAACTGTTTTGACAGTTGTGAAAGGGTAATTTTGTTGTAGTGAATTTTGGTACAGTGGAAGCTCCGGTTTAATTTTAAGTTTTCAATCTACTATGTCCTCTGATAAACGCATTGATGACTAACTACATGTTCAAATTGCGAACGCATGAGCCAAGAAGTTTTTCTGCCAGGTATGACATGCAATTACCAATTTACAAAGTATAATATTTGCATTCTACAAAGACAAATTTAATAGTACATAATCAGCAGTTGAAAAACAAAATTCATGTCCATATCCTGTGCACACGAAGGACGGACTTCATACTAGTATATTTCAAATTGCAGCAGAAATTCAGATGCATAATCAATGCACTACGCTGATATTGAAACAAGAGCTGGAGAAAGAATACCATCTCCAATCAACTAAATTGCTTGTATTATTTAGACATAAGAACGTCTTCAATCACTCTGTCCAAACTGGCAAAAGCGGCTCCTCCGATCATTTTAGCATTGTGTGCACCCTCTTTATACTTCATCACATTCTTTCTCATCTCCATTCCTTCATCATCCTCCATCACTTCTTTTATTCTCATCTTCACCTCATCTCTCTTCACTTCACTACTAATCTCCATCCCAATCTTCCATTCATTACATGCATATCTACAATTCGTTTGTTGTTCCGCAAAGAAAGGCCAACAAATCATCGGAACTCCGCAACATATACTCTCCATCATGGAGTTCCATCCACAATGCGTCAAAAAAACTCCAATTGATGGATGCATTAAGACCTCTTGTTGTGCACACCAGCTTATTATCAATCCTCTTTTGTTCATTTCCACTAATAACTCTTCTGGCAAAACACTTGAATCTTTACTTGTTAAATCTGGTCTGATAACCCACAGGAAATTATAGTTGCTGTTAATCAGGCCCCATGCAAATTCAACCAACTCGTCCTTGGTTAGAACTGTTAGACTTCCAAAATTCACATACACTATTGAACTAGGTGCCTTTTTGTTTAACCATTCTAAACAACTATTGTCATTCACCCAAAAGCTAGAACCCATAGCGTTCACTGAGTCCTTAGAAATATTTTTGCACATCATGTCCAAAGGGCCTATGGTATATACAGCAGGGAACACCGCTGACATTTCATCCAAAGTAGCTCCTTCTAATTCCTCAAAAGTGTGTATTAATATTGCAGTTGCTTTCAAGGAGTCTTGTGATTCATCTTTTGGGAAGTTCATGAGTTCATTGTTAGGGTCTGTAGTACGTACAAATTTTGTAAAGTCCCTTAAACGCATGTTCTTCAAACCAAGGACACCATCAACTGGAGTGTCCAGGTATCCATTTGTCAGGTCTTCTTTATCTGTGAACAACACGGATATATATATGAAGATTCAATTATTTTACTTATAGCTGATAAAACTGTTTATACAATCAGTACTACGAAATATACGTACTTTTAAGGGGCACAATGCCTCTGTCAATCAACTCCTTAATGGCAAAGAAGCCCATGAATCCACAGGCGCTTAATGAGCAGTAGGACAAATTTGGCAAACCAAACTCTGCAGAGACATTTAAAGTAAAGCTCATGTAGGTATCTGAAACTATGCAAGTGACTTCTGGTTCTTCAGTTGATTCGTTTGAATTCTTTAAAAAATCTCTGAAAGTGTCGGACAATCTGAACAGATTTATTTCAGACATATCTTCAACATTGTCCATGCTTTCAGAAGCAGACAAACCATCTGGTAGTGTCTTGAACTTAAAATCAGAGAGGCCCCTAAGCGAAGAAGGACCTGAAGATTTAAGAATACGATCGTAGCTAGTTTGAGTATGAAGGAAAGTGATGTGGAAACCTTTGTAATGGAGGAGTTTTGCGAATTTGAGCATGGAATTTATGTGGCCTTGTGTTGGGTGTGGTATGCATACAGCATGTGCTTTAAGTACTCCTCTTTCATTAGGATCCATTTTTGTTAAGGCTTGTTTATTCTGATGTTTATGTGATGCAAAGTGTGCTTATTTAGGCAAGGAGGGATTGACGTCTCTTTCGAAATGAAATCTCCTGTCTCATTTTATATGTCCCCATGTGTCCAAATAAATCACAACCATTGATTAATGTGATCTTATTAGTATATGGAGTCCACTGAATCAAATCCAATGATTATTATAAAAAAAATCAATGATTGATGGTGAATGGACACATTGAGACAGAGAATTTGGGATAGAAGAATTGAACCCGTCTCTTTCAATGAACAAAGAGGATCTATGAAATCATAGCAAAATGACAAATCAAGTGGCCTAATAATGAACTTAAGTCTTTGCATATTGTTTGTATATGTGGCCGGCCGGATGTGGAAGTGGAATAATACATCCAAACACAAGTCACTAAAATGAACTTATCGACTGCTTTTATATTGTTTTACTTAATTCTTACTGGTGGCTACATTTATTTTCAATTTTAGGGCATAAAATTGGTTTGTAAGATTACTCTAGTTAAATTAAAAATGTATGTCGAAGGCTCAAGCTATATCTGTCTTGCATCAACTTTGATGGCTGTCTATGAATAGAAATGATTAAATATATTGAAATTCGAAGACATGTTCATAGGTTTCTTAGTCAAAATTTTGTACTTAAGCACTTAAATAAAATATAATATTAGTAGCTACCACATGGCATTACTTCTATAACCAACCTAAAACACCAAAAGACAAATGCTAAATAAACGTTACAGATGTTACTCTTCCAATATTTAAACAAGCATACGCGCACACAGAGAGACTATGTCATATGTGTACAACAAGGATACCTCTTACACTACATTGAAACTATCAGTACGAATAACGATCATCTTATTTACTACCTTAATTGTTATATACTTGGAACACCCAATGCAACAACTTACATATGGAAAAAATGTTTATGTACTAGCATACGAAATGGATACCTAATTGATGGGACAGATTCATATTTGACAATTTGGACTTTTTTTTAGCTAGCAAACATAAATTAGCCTGATGTTTGGCAACCAAGGCAAAAAGATACTTGGGTGCCAAGCAAAATCATACGTGGACTGCTACGAGTTTGACCGATGGGGGCTTGGGATAATATCAAATAAATTGCTTTCTAGAACTGAGCTAAATATCTAGGACCAGTTTCCTGGTTTATACTTTCGTAGTTTATATTTTCATTTTTTAACGGTAATGTTGTTAGAAATTTAACAAGAAAAAATTAGCTCTCATGTAAAATAATCTGGATTTTTTCTACCTACGAAAATTGTAGAGCTTTCCTATATTTATTGCATACACCAATCAATTCTTGGAAATTTCCATATATAACACTAGACTATATATGCAGTTACGTATGAGATATCATATCACATGTGTGGAGCCATGCAAAGCATGTGTAATGTAGCAGCCGAGTTTGGAAAAACAACGAATGAGAGTGAGCAAAGCAAGCAAGCGGCAGCATTGTTAGATTTTCTGCTGAGTAATGTGATGATTTGAAGAAGAGTTTAACTGAATTCTTAAGAGAGAATGTAAAACAGAAGTATCTTGTATTAATGATTCAATTCAATACAATGTAGAGTAACAACATCTTGTATTTAAATAAACATGATTGGGCTTTAACAGATAGGCCCAAAAACTGCATTACATAGGCAACGTAATCTACACCGTTAGATAGAGATCTCGTGGCATAAGATATACGTAGCCCTAAGAATAACAGATAGCCGCAACTTCATTTGTTATCTTCGATTGCCCCCCTCAAACCCAAGCTGCTAGGGTTAGGGTTTGAAGGCGAATGGCGATCGCGGCTTTGTCTTTGATTCAACTTTTTGTGCTGAGGTTTTGAGTCTGATTCTTCGTTGGCAGTTTTGTCTTTGATGTCTTCAACTCGAAAATCAGATCTGGATTTGGTGAAGATTTTTGTGCTTTGGTCCTTGTTGGCAGGTTTGTCTTCGACGTTTTCAACTCGAAGGTCGGATCTAAACCTGGTGAAGTTCTTCATGCTTAGTGCTTTAGTGAGGGTGTCCGCCCTCTGGTAAGTGGCAGGTATATGATTGATTTCTAGGTTTCCTTTTTGAACTTGCTCGCGAACGAAAAACATATCGATTTCGATATGTTTGGTTCTCGAGTGTAGTACTGGGTTGGCAGTCATGAACACGGCACTTTGATTATCACACCATAGTACTGGTTTCATTGTATTCTCTATTCTTAGTTCCTTTAGTATAGATTGTAACCACATAATTTCTGCTGTGGCGTTAGCTATGCTTCTGTATTCTGCCTCCGTGCTAGATCTGGATATTGTAGTTTGTTTCTTTGAGCACCATGATATTAAGTTGTCTCCGACATATATACAGTATCCACTGATAGATTTTCTATCGTCTGGATCTGTTGCCCAGTCTGCATCTGAATATCCAGTTACATTTAGTTTGCTGCATGTCTTGAATAGCAATCCATAGCTTAGGGTTCCCTTAAGATATCTGAGAATTCTCTTGACTGCCTTCCAGTGTTCATCTAGTGGTTCCTGCATAAATTGAGACACCTTGTTAACACTGTAAGCAATGTCTGGTCGTGTTATAGTAGCATATTGTAATGCTCCTACAACACTTCTATATTGTTTAGTATTATATATGGCTTCTCCCCTGTTTTTGGATAATTGATGATTGCTGACCATAAGAGTTGGTTGAGAATTTGCACCATCCATCTTTGTTTTAATGAGTAGTTCCTGAATATACTTTTTCTGACATAATATTAATTCGGAATTTCCTTTTCTCAACACTTCTATACCCAAGAAGTAGTTGATATTTCCTAGATCTTTGATTGAGAACTCCTTGTTCAGGCAGTTGATGACATTGCTGATTTCTTCATTACTGTTTCCTGTAATGATTAAATCATCAACATATATTAGTATGTAGACAGTCACAGAATCATTAATTTTTACAAACAAAGAGTTGTCTGATTTGATAGGCTGATACTTCATATCTGATAATACTCCCTTTAGTCTATCAAACCAGACCCTTGGGGATTGTTTGAGCCCATATATGGCTTTGTTTAGTTTGCACACATGGTTTGCCTGCTTGATATACCCTGGTGGTTGTTGCATATATACATCTTCCTGTAGTATCCCATTCAAAAATGCATTATTGACATCTAATTGTCTTATATGCCATCCCTTGTGCAAGGCAATGGTAAGAATGAGCCTTATAGTGGTTGGTTTGATCACTGGGGAGAAAGTCTCCTTGAAATCAAAACCGTATTGCTGAGTATATCCTTTTGCAACGAGTCTTGCCTTGTATCTGCTAATTGTCCCATCAGGATTTTTCTTTAGTTTGTATGTCCACTTGCATCCTACTATATTTTTGTTGTCTGGAGGGTGTACGAGATTCCATGTATTGTTATTTATCAGTGCATTGTATTCTTCATCCATAGCTGCTGTCCAGTTTTTATCTTTTGCAGCTTGCTCATATGTTTCTGGCTCATGCAAGAGTATGCTTGTATTGTATATCTTGGGCTTGAAGATACCACTTTTAGCCCTAGTGATCATATGGTGACTGGGCTTTGTATGAGTTTCAGAATCAGGTGAGTTATCCTCATTTGTTTGTCTTGACATGTTATTTGTATTATTCTGTTCAGCATCCTCCTCTGTCTGATTTTCTTCACTTGTTTGAACAGGAGAGTGAATGGCATGACTAGGATCATCTGTCCACTCAGAGTTATGCTGACCGGATACAGTGGTTTGAGTGTGGTGATCTCTAGTAGACCTCACCTCTTCATTCTGAGACTCATGTTCAGAATAGATTGGTAAGTCAGGTATTGACACCTTTGGATTGTACACTTTATTGGTTGTTTTTATTTCTGAGTTGTTGTAAGGGAAGACTTTCTCATTAAAAACAACATGTCTAGTGACAAAAACTCTTCCATTTTCATCCAAGCATTTGTAACCCTTCTGATTAGTAGTATATCCAAGAAAAGTACAGGATTTAGATCTAAAGTTAAGTTTGTTTGCATTGTAGGGTCTTAAGTAAGGGAAACATAGACATCCAAAGGTTTTCAAGCTATAGTAGTCAGGTTTAATCCCATGTAACTTCTCCACTGGACTTATTCCACCTATTACCTTTGTAGGTTATCTATTAATAAGATACACAGCAGTATTAAAGGCCTCTGGCCAAAACTTTAGTGGTAATGATGCATGTGCTAATAGACTAAGCCCAGTTTCAACAATATGTCTATGTTTCCTTTCAACTAGACCATTTTGTTCTGAAGTGTATGGGCAAGTGATTCTGTGTACTATTCCTTTCTTTTTAAAGTAATTACTGAGAGTCTTAAATTCAGTTCCCCCATCTGATTGTATTATTTTAACTTGATTGCCAGTTTGTTTTTCAGCCATAACTATAAAGTTTATAACAGCATTATTGGTTTCATTTTTGGATTTTAAGAAGTAAATCCATGTGTGTCTAGTGTGTGCATCAACAAAAGAGACATAATACTTATAATTAAAATCAGAACATATGGGTGCTGGTCCCCACAAGTCTATGGCAATCAGGTCTAAGGGTTTTGAGTAGGCTGTCGAAGACTCATTAAAAGCTAATTTATGACTCTTGCCCATTTGACAGTATGTACAAACATAAGGTAATGAAATACTATCAAAAGGAATTCTATTTTCATTGAGAACCTGCTTTACAACTTTCACACTTGGGTGACCAAGTTTATAATGCCATGTATCAAATACACTCTTGGAGTCTTGCCCCACACACATGTTACAGCATTTCATATTGACTGAGGACACATTGTTATTGATAGATTTGAATTTATATAGTCCTCTTTCAGCATCACCCTGCAACAAAATGTCTTTTGTTAGTATGTCTCTGACTAAACAGTATGTAGGATAAAATTCGAAATAAACCTTGTTGTCACTGGCAAATTGGGATACACTAATGAGGTTTTTCTTTATTTTGGGTACTCTTAATAAGTTATGCAGAAACATTTGTTTCTTGCCTTTAATAAGAGCATTACCAATATGAGTAATATTGATACACTTACCATTTCCCATGCAAATTGACTGTTTACCTCTATACTCCCTGTTGCCAAGATTCAAGTTATCGAGATTATTTGTTATATGATTTGTTGCGCCAGAGTCTGGATACCAACAGTCATCCTGAATGCTTTCTGACTTTGTTGTATCATTAGAGTTATGATTCTTTTCACCACTTGATTGAGTTTCTGAATTAGCTTGAGCCATGTTAGCACTTGGGTTACTGTTCCTTTGGCCATTGGTCTGATTAGAGTACCTGAAGTAACATTTGACAGCAGTATGACCCACTTTTTCGCAAATCTGACATTTGGGTCTATTATTATTGTTCCATCTGCCTCTTCCTCTAGACCTATTAGAATTTCCTCCTCTTTGTATGTTCTGATCAGACCTGTTGTTGCCTTGACCTTTGTTCTTGGAGTTAGTAGTGTAGTTGATGGAGAAGTCAGAGTCTTGTGGCTTCTTGATATCTATTCTTGCTTCATGGGCCAGTAGTATGGAGTAAACATAATCGACAGATGGTAACTCCTTTTGAGATGAAATAACAGCAACTACTGACTCATAGTCATCACTTAACCCATTTAGGATGGTTAAGATTTGTTCTGAATCAGAAACTTTATGATTTGCAGCCTCTAAAAGATCACAAGTTGCTTTTACCTTAAAAAGATATTCTCTCATGGTATTGCCATCCTTTTTCATGCTGTGTAATTGTCTCTTATGATACATCACTTTGGCTGCTGACTGTGTATTAAACACCTTCTCTATTGTAGACCATATATCGTTTGCTGTCTTGCATCCAATGACATGAGACAATAATTTTGTGTTTATTGATGACAATAGCCAAGAGCAGATAAGTCTGTCTTGTCTATGATATTTTGTGTATTCCTCATTAATAACAGTTTTGTTTTCTTCAACAGTTTTATATTTGGGAGGAATTGAGATGGTTCCAAGAATATGACCTTCAAGTCCATATCCTTGGATTGCAGTTTCAATCTGCAGTTTCCAGAGAAGATAATTATCTTCACTCAAGTGTGCAGTTACAAGATTGGTTTGAGGACTGACAACAGTGTTAACCAATTTTTCAACAACAGTTTGGGATTGATGATTATCAGTCATATTGGCAGAAGTAGCCGAGGCAGAATCATCAGTCATGATGAATTCAATTAATATTCAGACAATTAAAACAGGAAAAAGAGGGATAAAATAAGAAAGTCAATCAAAGATAAAGATCAAGAAGTTAAGGGACAGAAATTGCTCACAACCAGGTTCACTGCAAGATTTAAATGATGAGAACCTCCTTTTTGGCTAAATTCTGATAAGTCTTGCTGATGAGCACTTTCTTACGTTTTGAGATGATTCTTGATTTCTTGATTTCTTCTGATTGTTTTCTTTTGATTGATTTCTTCAAGATTTGATGGGAAAGTCCTGATGCAGCCTAGTCGTTACAACTCAGGCGTGGCACTTGATTTTCCCAGTTGAATCTGCCCCACTCAGATGATGAGATGCTATCTCCTGATGAGTGGTGATGACTCAGATGATGAAACTTTTCTGATGAGTGAATTGGATCTTAATACTTGGCTGTTAAGCCTGAATGCTCTGATACCATGTTAGATTTTCTGCTGAGTAATGTGATGATTTGAAGAAGAGTTTAACTGAATTCTTAAGAGAGAATGTAAAACAGAAGTATCTTGTATTAATGATTCAATTCAATACAATGTAGAGTAACAACATCTTGTATTTAAATAAACATGATTGGGCTTTAACAGATAGGCCCAAAAACTGCATTACATAGGCAACGTAATCTACACCGTTAGATAGAGATCTCGTGGCATAAGATATACGTAGCCCTAAGAATAACAGATAGCCGCAACTTCATTTGTTATCTTCGATTAGCATGCACGGTAGAAGAATGCACAGGTGGAAGAAAAACTATGGACAATTTGAGAGTAAGATTCCAAATAATTAAAACGGAGTTGAATGGTCCCTGCTATTTTTTATATATTAGGAACAGTTCAGAAAAAACACACTAATGTCTAGGTCATTTCCATAAACATTGATTGTAATAGGCGGTGAAATAAAATAGAATGCTTGAGGAGGTACAATTGACGGTGGAGAGATTAGTGAGATATCAACAATAGTACAGGTTTCCCTCACGAGATCTTGTGGAGGAGGAGATATACATGCAGTGGACGAGGGAACAACTCTGAAGACACTACATAAGGGAACGGTTATTTCGACGGCTAATAACTGTCGAATGCCGTTGAAAGAATTAGTGTAATATGTCATTGTATGTGTTACTGAGTGATATACTGGTGATAATATATATGAGAGTTTACTTGATTGTGTTAGAGGTTATTGAGTGGTGTTAATTCTTTAGAATTGGTGAGTCTGTGCACATATATGTGCATGTGCATTGAGTGTCAGTATATAAAGCTTGTAAAACTAATCCTGGTGGATATACAAAATCAATATCTATTTCCTCAAACACAAATCTCCATCGTTGCTCCTCTCTCAAGTCTGTAAATTCAAACTTGGTATTCGGAGCTTAAAGCCCAGCGGCATTTTTCATCCAGATCTAAGAAACACACCAGATCAACCATCATCAAAACCCTAAATCATTCCCAGTTTATCTCTCAACTCCAGAACCTTATCACATTACCAAATTAACTGAAAGATTCAATGAAGATTCCAAAATCAATTCCACAACTGCAGTTCCCCATCAGATTCAGAAACATGTCTGAAGATGATGATCCCAATCAAGAATGGACTCATCAAATCAACGAAATGCAAGTGCCAACAAATCCCAGAAAATCCTTGAAGATTCGTTAAAGACCATCATTAACCCTCAAACCCAACTCATTACTGTGACATTAGATGAAAATAACTTCCTACTATGGAAGTTTCAGATTGAAACAACAATTAGAGGTTATGGGTTACAAAGCTTCATGGATCCAATAGCATCCATATCACCGCAGTTCATAACCGATCAAGAAGAGAAACTTATTACCAATCCTTAGTTTGTAATACATCAAAGGGAAGACATCTTATTGTGCTCATGGCTGTTATCTTCCATCAATGCTAATCTTTTATCTTAAATCATTGGATGCAAAACCTCATTGAAAAACATTTCAAGTTTTCATTTAGCTTTTCAAGTTTTCTTTCCTATATTAACATTTAGCATTTGAAAACAATTTGGAAGACTATTATCATTTAGCATTTGAAAACAATTTTAGTTTTTCATTTAGCCTTTCAAGTTTTCTTTCCTATATTCTTTTTTCTCACATTATTTACCCAAATTTTTTTTTTCAATAATTAATTTTATAATTTCTATATTCTTTCTTCTCAAATTCAGAAAAATAAAAAAACATTTTCGTAATTATTATTTTTTATCTGTGAAATGCCGATGTGTGTTTTTGTTTTAAAATATTTGAATTTTATCTAATTAAAATTTGAAGTTGTCCTTAATATAAAGAACGAAAGTTGATTGTGTTGGAAATAATGAATGAGAAAGAGGCATTTATTGAAGAAAGAGAAATGCAATTATTATGCATTGGGAAGTGTGACTATGAATAGTCCCACATCTTAAAATATAATAAACATTTGGTGTTTATATACTAAGATGTGGACACTATTATAGTTACAATGAGACAAAAAAGACTTGAAAGCTTAGCCATCTTAGCGGGTGGTGCAACGCACCACCTCGCACGCGCGCGCCCGCGCGCGCGCCCGCGCCCGCGCCCGCGCCCGCGCCCGCGCCCGGACCCGCGGCGTGGGCGAATGGGCGTTTGAGGCGTATTAGAGGCACTTTGCAATTGGCGGTTGGCTTGGCTTGGTTGGTTGTTCCGATCAGAGCAGTTTTATTTTTGTCCGTTCAAAGTATAACGGCTATAAAACGGTCGCGTCTGTTGGTAAAGGGTCGCAACCTTTCC
Organism: Allium fistulosum; assembly: GCA_030737815.1. Taxonomy (NCBI): domain Eukaryota; kingdom Viridiplantae; phylum Streptophyta; class Magnoliopsida; order Asparagales; family Amaryllidaceae; genus Allium; species Allium fistulosum. The sequence continues at coordinate 727,376,777 of CM060904.1, forward strand.
AACAGTCACATCCGTTTCAAGCATCTTCCCGAGCCTATAAATAGGCAGACAGAAAACGAAGTACTAACTTACTTTTTTTGTCAATATTCTTCCCAACAACTCTGTTTTTTTACTGTATTCTCTTTGGTTCGCCGTCGCTCCGCCTGCAAGCACCGCACCGCGGAGTTCGTCCGTTTCATCCTGGGAAATCAAATTGCTCATATCCTTTGGTGCATATAGGGAGCAATATTGTTTCAAGGAAATAGCCACCGCTGCACTCGGACAAACAGATTGGTAATCTATTTACTGATTATACTCTAAAATTTGATTCTGTTGAAACAGATTTGCAACGCTTTTGCAACACAGATTTGCAACGCTTTTAAAGCACTAATTTGAAACGCTTTTGTACTGTTACTAATATCAAATTTGTAACACTTCTGTAACGTTTCAATAACAATCTTGAAACAATATTGATTGTTGGCTATCTTTGTAGACGGCGATGTCTGAAAATAGCAACAACAACAACTCAGTGCCAACACAAACGGTGACCAACACCCTGCCTGCGCCAGTGGTTCCAACAATGGCACTATCTCATGGAGAAAGGCCAGAAAAGTTCAATGGGGCAGATTTCAAACGTTGGCAGCAAAAGATGTTGTTTTATTTAACAACATTGGGTCTTGCAAAGTATCTTGCCGAAGACGTTCCTAAAGTAGAAGAACTGGAAACTGATGCCACTAAAGTGGAGGCTGTGAATATTTGGAAAAGTGCAGATTTCATGTGCAAGAATTACATTTTAAATGGACTCGACAACAGCCTTTACAATGTGTATTGTACTGCTCAAACTTCCAAAGAATTATGGATGGCATTGGACAAGAAGTATAAAACCGAAGATGCGGGTATGAAGAAGTTCATCGCAGGAAAGTTTCTGGACTTTAAAATGGTAGATGCGAAGACCGTAATTAGTCAGATTCAAGAACTTCAAGTCATCATTCACGCATTGCATGATGAACGAATGATCCTAAGTGAATCATTTCAAGTTGCCGCAGCAATAGAAAAGCTTCCTCCTTCGTGGAAAGACTTCAAGAACTACCTTAAGCATAAGCGTAAGGAGATGACAATGGAAGAACTTATAGTTCGATTAAGGATCGAGGAAGACAATAGAAACTCCGAGAAGAAGACTTCGAACACCATGGTTGCCAAGGCAAATGTAGTCGAGTCAGAGAAACCCAACAAGAGGAAACGTGAACATAACCCAAAGAATTCAAATAAATTTTAGGGTTCATGCCATAACTACGGAAAGAAAGGCCACAAAGCAGCCGAATGTCGCGCACCTAAGAAGAAGAAGTCAGAAGCAAACTTGGCTGAAATTTCAGATGGTGTTTCAGATATGGATTTATGTGCAGTGATATCGGAATGCAATCTTGTTGGTAACTCAAAGGAATGGTTTGTAGACACCGGAGCCACTCGTCACATATGTGCTAATAAGTGGATGTTTACAACCTACAAAACCGCTACTGATGATGAACAACTATTCATGGGCAATTCATCCTCATCAAAGGTTGAAGGCAAAGGAAAAGTTGTACTAAAATTGACTTCTGGAAAAGAACTTACCTTGAGTGATGTTCTCCACGTTCCAGAAATCCGCAAGAACCTAATTTCAGGGTCGTTGCTTAGCAAGCATGGCTTCAAACTAACCTTTGTGGCTGATAAATTTGTGTTATCAAAGAATGGAGTGTATGTGGGAAGAGGTTATGTGTGTGATGGTTTATTTAAAGCAAATGTAACCACTATTGTACCAAACAATGATATGAATAAAACTGAATCTTCTGTTTATTTGGTTGACTCTTCTAACTTATGGCATTCTAGATTAGGTCATGTAAATTTTGATTCATTACGGAAATTGATCAATCTAGAATTTATACCAAAATGTAAAATAGACTCCAATTATAAATGTCAAATTTGTACAGAAACAAAATTGACAAGAACCTCGTTTCACCATGTTGAAAGAGAAACTGAACCTGTAGATCTAATACACACAGATGTATGCGACTTAAAAATGTGTCAAACTAGAGGTGGAAAAAGGTATTTTATTACCTTTATTGATGATTGTACAAGGTACTGTTATGTGTATCTCCTTAGAAGCAAGGACGAGGCATTCGACATGTTTAAACAGTATAAAGCAGAAGTTGAGAACCAACTCAACAAGAAAATAAAAGCTTTACGAAGTGATAGAGGAGGAGAATATGAATTCCCCTTCGAGGAGTTCTGCGCCGAACATGGTATTATACACCAAACTACGGCTCCATATTCACCTCAATCCAACGGCATAGCCGAAAGGAAAAATAGAACTCTAAAAGAAATGATGAATGCCCTACTGATCAGTTCTGGCTTGCCAGATAACTTCTAGGGAGAAGCTATTCTTTCTGCAAATCACATTTTAAATAAGATACCACGAAAGAAGACGTCTAAAACTCCCCACGAACTATGGAAAAATAGACCACCATCCTACAAGTACTTGAAAGTGTGGGGGTGTCTTGCGAAAGTGGAGGTACCTAAACCAAAGAAAGTCAAAATAGGACCAAAAACAGTTGACTGTGTATTCATTGGATATGAACATAATAGTGCTGCTTATCGTTTCTTGGTACACAAATCCGAAATTGATGATATCCACACAAATACCATCATTGAGTCGAGAAATGCTAGATTTTTCGAACATATATATCCTTTAAAACAGGATATTGAAACTTATGCTCAAAAGAGACCAAGGGAAACAGAAGTCCCTAACTCACTTGAGGATACTGAACAAAGCATTGACAATATTCAGCAAACTGATATTGATCAACAAGTAGAGGAAGAACCAAGGAGAAGCAAAAGATCAAGGATCTCTAAAACCTTTGGACCAGATTTCTTTACATTTATGTTAGAAGATGATCCATTAACATACAAACAAGCTATGTCCTCTGCAGATGCCCCTTATTGGAAGGAGGCCATTTACAATGAGATTGAATCCATCATGTCAAACCATACATGGGAATTGGTCGATTTACCAAAGGGATGTAAGACCTTAGGTAATAAATGGATATTTAAGAAAAAACTGAAACCTGATGGTTCAATAGACAAGTATAAAGCTCGACTTGTGGTTCAAGGATTCAGACAAAAACAAGACTTGGACTATTTTGACACATATTCTCCTGTAACTAGGATAACGTCAATTAGAATGCTAATAGCAATTGCATCCACACTTGATTTAGAAATACATCAAATGGATGTAAAGACAGCATTTTTGAATGGTGAACTAGAAGAAGAAATATACATGAAACAACCTGAAGGTTTCCTAAAATCAGGGAATGAAAGTAAGGTTTATAGATTACGAAAATCATTGTACGGGCTTAAACAAGCGCCTAAACAATGGCATGAAAAATTTGATGAAAATATGATGTCGAATGGATTTCATATAAATGAATGTGACAAATGTGTCTATTCTAAACATACGAATATGGGATATGTCATTATATGCCTATATGTAGATGATTTACTAATATTTTGTAGTAACAAGGAGATAATAAATCTACAAAAGATATGCTCTCCGCCAGATTTGACATAAAAAATCTAGGAATTGCTGATGTAATACTTGGTGTAAAAATACATAAAACTGACCAAGGATATGTGTTGTCCCAATCACACTATATTGGAAAAATACTTGAAAAATTTAAACAACACAACATAATATCAGCAAAATCACCCGTTGATATGAACCAAAATTGGGTTAAAAATACCGGTGATAGTATTTATCAACTTGAGTATTCTCGCATACTAGGCAGCATTATGTACGTAATGAACTGCACTAGACCTGATATAGCATATGCTGTGAGTAAACTCAGTAGATATACGAGTAATCCAGGAAAGAATCATTGGAAAGCAATAATTCGAGCACTAGGATACCTAAGGTATACACAAGGTCATGGACTACACTATGGTAGGTACCCATCTGTAATAGAAGGGTATTGTGATGCAAACTGGATAACTGGATCATCGGATACAAAATCCACCAGTGGATATGTGTTTACCTTAGCAAATGGGGCAATATCTTGGAGATCTTCTAAACAAACTTGTATAGCAAGATCTACCATGGAATCAGAATTCATTGCCTTAGACAAAGCCGCAGAAGAAGCAGATTGGCTTCGAGGTTTCTTAGACGGTATTCCTAATTGGGAAAAACCTGTACCTCCAATAAGCATACATTGCGACAGCCAATCAGCTATTGGAAGGGCCAATAGTAAGCTTTACAATGGCAAGTCTAGACATATACGTCGAAGACATAAAACAGTAAGACAGCTTCTCTCCAATGGGGTTATCACAATTGAATATGTAAGATCAAATGATAACATTGCGGATCCACTAACAAAAGGTTTACCTAAAGAGAAGGCTAATATCTTATCGATGGGAATGGGGTTACGGCCCATAAACTAAAAGGTTTCTTTAAATGGAAACCCCACCTAGTTGACTGGAGATCCCAAGATCTAGGTTCAAAGGGACAACTAAGTTTAAATAAACTTGCTGGCACTGGTATATATTCAAACCATTCCTAAGATAAGTCAGTGCATTACTCGTCGGAGAATAGGATAAGTTTTTTGAAACTTTTAATGATGTCTATACTTGGTAATATAAAAGGACCAAAGTGGGGTAATATGAATTACTCTTCATAGAATCACCTACGTGAGTGTGAAGGCGCCGCTTCAAGGAGAATTATAAGGCCAAATTCTCTAAGCACTCATGAGACCAGGCAGGTGTTCATGGCAAAAACGAACACAAACAGAGAACAAAGGAATATAAGAAACATTTATTGTGTGCTATCTATTTTAGAATTACACAAATGGCTTACAGTTCAAGGACAATCTTAATCCACTGATTCGCCAGTAATTTAAATAGGTAACCACTAGGAAAGTTCAAGGCCTATGTGCTACTTTTACCGATACGATAAATTGTTTCGTGAAATTAAGAACAAGTACTCATTCATATGGGGGATTGTTGGAAATAATGAATGAGAAAGAGGCATTTATTGAAGAAAGAGAAATGCAATTATTATGCATTGGGAAGTGTGACTATGAATAGTCCCACATCTTAAAATATAATAAACATTTGGTGTTTATATACTAAGATGTGGACACTATTATAGTTACAATGAGACAAGAAAGACTTGAAAGCTTAGCCATCTTAGCGGGTGGTGCAACGCACCACCCCGCACGCGCGCGCCCGCGCCCGTGCCCGTGCCCGAGCCCGTGCCCGAGCCCGAGCCCGAACCCGAACCCGCACCCGCATCCGCGGCGTGGGCGAATGGGCGTTTGAGGCGTATTAGAGGCACTTTGCAATTGGCGGTTGGCTTGGCTTGGTTGGTTGTTCCGATCAGAGCAGTTTTATTTTTGTCCGTTCAAAGTATAACGGCTATAAAACGGTCGCGTCTGTTGGTAAAGGGTCGCAACCTTTCCAACAGTCACATCCGTTTCAAGCATCTTCCTATAACGACCTGTAGATTTTCGATAATTAAAAATAGTTAATTTAATAAGATTTCATGGCTTAATGTTGGAAGAATTAAAAATTTGTAATTTACTTATGATAATAATAACGAGAATGAGTTGCAACAATATTTATCTAAGTTAATTATTAATGAATTAAATGATATTCCAATCAATTGAAAGGACTCAAATGTTATAACTTGGGTATAAGGGAAATATAAGAAAAACAAATATAAATATTGGGTTAACTAATGAAATAAGATATAGTCAATGGTAATGGAATCTAATTGGTATTGTATAGGAAATTGTAACACTTGTAGTAAATAATAAACTTAAGTGTGATTAAAAGTAAATGGTGATAATTATTATAAGTTACCGGTTTATTTGTCAGTCGAATCGAATTTAGAAACCAATTGTAAATGAAATGAAATTTTATATATTAACTGGGTTTACAATCAATAACTGAAGTTGAATAACAAATGTTGGATGCACTGGATGTGAATAAGGTAAATCACTGATAACGGAAATTTATTTAAAATCTAACATTGAAATATAAATGCAACTTATTGAATGAGTTTACGATTAATAGTTGGACTAAATAATAATGTTGAATTTAATGGATGTAAATAAAGTAATTGATTGATAACGAGAATTCATTTAAAATGTAATATTGGAATTTGTTGAATATTGAACAATTAAATTGTTTAAAATTTAATATTGAAAATTAATTGAATAATTGAATAAAATTTAATAACGGGAATTGAATAATTGTATAACGGAAATAATTGTTCCATAATTTGAATTCGTTTTAAAGTAAAATTTTATAAGTTCATTTTCAATTATTTCAGGATAATGAATTTCGGATAATCAAAATTGTTTAAAATTTAAATTTGCAAATATTTGAATAATTGAGTTTTGAATATAATATAATTGAAAATGGTTTCGAAAATTGATATAAAATTTTATTTAAACAACAATGAATTTGTTAACATTTAAAACTGGACTGTTAAGAAATTCTGTAAATTTTGAAAAGTCGTAGATTAAAAATAGCCTTCCGAGGCACAGTCTCGGAATTTGACGAAACCAGTTCCACTGGATCCGTAATAGTGTATTATTATCGGATTTCAAATTTCGTAACGTTTGGAGTTATCGTTTGGTCGTACGGGTTAGAAACGCGCTGAAATAAATATCGAAAATTTAATATTTTAATTCGATTCAAAAAGCTATCTTCCACATACGATCAAATTGGCTTCCGAAACACGTTCCATTGTGTTCGGAAGGCAGGTAAAACCTTACGGACGCCTGTCGGCACGTCTAATTTGGAGTTCGTTCGAAAATCATGTTATTTGTGAATAATAATATTAAATAATATTAGTTATACGCGTATATATACGCATTCACCCCGTAACCCTAGTCGTTTATCTCGTGGCCGCCAGAGACAATTTTGATGGCCGAAACCACACCTCGTTCCCCCTCGTTTTTCTTCAAATCCATCAACTAATTTCAAAATCTCTCAACTGGAATATCGTAGAGCACGTCGTAGGCTTCACATCCGTACGGTGGGTCGACGCGAAACTCGACGAGATGGCCAATAATCGTCGTAGAAGGGCTTGCGTTCGAACGTGTTTTCCATGGCTTCGGGGTAGCCGAGTTCATCGAGTTTGTCATCGAGAGGGGGGTTCGTGATGGCCTTCGATTTGAAGACTCCTGATCGATTCCTCGTGGCCTGAGGAAGAAGCGACGATCGAAATAAGGTCGCGTGCGTTTGGGTTCTCTTCGCTTGGAGCGCGAGTGAACGAAGGGGAAGGTGGTTAGGAATTTGCGGTTGAGATTTCTTTGGCTCAGATCTAATGGCCTATTTTCTGATAGGTTATAAAATTAATAAAATGAAATTTGTTTTAATTTATAAAATATATATGTGAAATCTTGTAAAACTCATATCTCATCCATTTATTATCAGAATCGAACGAATCTTTTTGCGTTGGAATCGTGGTGACGAGATCTACGTCATGGAATTGATTTGGGGACGTTTGGAGCTAACTAAAATTTTAGGTTAAATCGAACGTCGTTCGATTTGATTTAAATTTGAAAATCAAGGTGAGTGTTTTATAACGCTCACAACGTACTAGAATATTCTGATGCTAGTTAAATTTAATATTGTGAAGTGATATGATTTTTATTAGTCGTTGTTGAAAAATTTAACTGTCATCTAAATTGTCATCGAATTTAATGTTAGAAATTGAAATCGACAGTCAAATTAGAATTGAAATTGACAGTCATATTAGAATTGAAATTTAATCGCAATTAAATTACCGAACATTTATAACTATGAAATTTTCGTGATTTATATTGTCTGTTTGGATGATTGGTTGCGATGGATGCTATTGATTGATGTTTGAAATGTTTGGATGTTTATTTGGTTGTCAATATCCTGTCATCACCCTTTTTATAAATTACAGCTGTAAATTGATTCATTTTGAATACATTGAGAAATAGGTTGAAATGATATATACCTATGACACTATGATTTGAATTGAAATGATATATATCTATTCCTGAAATTTAATTGAAATAACTGATCACTTGGCCATAGGATAGAAAATTATATATGGGCGCCGGATTGGTTAAATTAAATAATTTGTAAAATCTTTGATTTGGAATTATTTTAAATGGTTTGATTTAAAGGAATTTAAAAATCAATTTTTATAGAAATTGAATTTATCGCGAATTTGAGATTGAGATGTTGAAATAAATTTTTGTTAAACAAATTGGTTAATAATTGAAGTTAAGACTTTGAAATTAAAATTGTGATAATTGACTTTCGTAAATTGATTTGATTTTTAAAGGATTCAACTTTTATTCGAATTTTGAATATTATTAAGTAAAAGTGTGATAAAGACAACATTTTGAAATTTGAGGAAATTGGATTTGGGATAGAATTGAATTAATTTGAAATCGAAATTGATTTTGAACTGAAAATTGAGATTTGAATCGACTGAATGGAAATTTGAATTTGATTCAGAATTGGTAAGTTGGAAATTAAATGGTTGACTTTGAAGCTATTTCAAATTTGGTTTTCTGAAGTTATTCTGTTGTATAAACCATTTTAAATACTTAAACTATTTTATAGTAGACTATTTTAACCTATATTAACTATATTAAATTATTTTAACTTATTTCAAACATATTAACTTATTTTAATCTATTTTAAATCTACTTAACCCAATTTAATTTATTTAAAGTAATTTACCTATTTTAATTTATTTTAATCATATTTAATCTATTTAAAGCTATTTAACCTATTTAATTATATTAAATCTATTTTAAATCTATTTAACTATATTAAATCAATTTAAAACTATTTTGAAATCTATTTTTAATATTTTAGAGTATTTTAACTATTTTTAATTATTTAAGCTATTTTTAAACTATTCAAACTATTTTCCAAAAATTTCCAACTGGTCAATAAGGTGAATGTTTATATTTAAATCTTGGATTTAAATACGAATTGGGCTAAATGAAGTTACAACCTAAATTGAAATGTGAAATAAATTTTAAATTGAAATGAGATATTGGGGCGAAATGATTTTTGAAATGAAATCGTATATTTTGCGTAAATACGATGATTTTGAAATGGATTTGATTTTTGAAGCGAACTTGATATTTTGATATCAATTATGAATTGATTTTTTTGAAATGTAAAAGAACCATCCGGTGTGTAATAAGCGTTCGGTTGTTAAAGAGACCGGGATCGGATATGGGCATACTCTCTGTCGATACCGAAAACCACTTTAACAACTGTGTACGTGGTGGAGATTCCAGAAATGAAGTAGGATGGTTTGGCGACGATTCTATATGGTATGACGTGACCCTGACTTCCGTGAGTCAGCTTAGATGTGACTAAAATCAGGAGCCACGCCGGGCCAATGTGAGGTCATTCCTCTTATCGGGCATATTTCTTCGATACCATTCTATTGCTTTTGTGATTGTTTGGTGGCCACCCCTCGATTGTTGGGAGTGTGTCCGAGGTGGGCGGTAGTAGCTGCTATGCGTCACCACCAGTCCGGATCCGCAAATGGTATATCTACCCTAGCATTTCCTCGTGTGCCGTGTTCACATGCCCTAGAGCGCCTTCTACGAGTTTGTTTTGTACCATACCTATGGAGTGCCCTCTGATAGCCCTCCAGTTTACGGAGGAATTACGGTACTGTATAGACTATGGGAATATTTATAAAAATGTGTTAAGGGGGATATGGGTAATGCCTTAACGCTATTTTAATACATTTACTTTACTGTAGACATATTATAATAGCGTATTGTACTACATAGTAGATAGTTTAACGGATCCTTAAGAGATGGAAAATCCCGTAACATCTCTTGAGTTATTGCACACACGTCGACACTGGATAGGAGATGTCAAACCCCGTAAACATCTCTGACGCCGTTACACTCATCTTTATTTACGATTGATTTAACTTACATAAGGATATTTTAGTCCTGACTCGAGTGTTTTGTTTTTTCATTACGCTCGGGTCAGTCCTGAGTTTTTCAGCTTATTGAAGATCTATTATGGAGGACGAAGACGAAGATTTGGTATACTATTACTATTATTATCCATGCATCATGTTGTCTGCTGCATTGTTTTATTTGTTTTGTTGTATATGTATAACTCTGATAAATGTTGTATAAATGATAATCAAAAGTATATTAAACAGCTTCATGAACTGTTTATTTGATTATTATATTTTATCTTTCCGCTGCGAGATTCTGTGGTTGTTTCTTGTTCCTTTTCTCTTCTTTTCTTATTTACCCCATTAACAATCCTCCCTTTTGAATGGTTTGGAATCGGCATGTGTGTTTACTTGTCGATTTAAATTGTCCAAAAAGGTGGGTCGTTACACTTCTCAAGCCTATAAATAGGCAGACAGAAAACGAAGTACTAACTTACTTTTTTTGTCAATATTCTTCCCAACAACTCTTTTTTTTTACTGTATTCTCTTTGGTTCGCCGTCGCTCCGCCTGCAAGCACCGCACCGCGGAGTTCGTCCGTTTCATCCTGGGAAATCAAATTGCTCATATCCTTTGGTGCATATTGGGAGCAATATTGTTTCAAGGAAACAGCCACCGCTGCACTCGGACAAACAGATTGGTAATCTATTTACTGATTATACTGTAAAATTTGAATCTGTTGAAACAGATTTGCAACATAGATTTGCAACGCTTTTAAAGCACTAATTTGAAACGCTTTTGTACTGTTACTAATATCAAATTTGTAACACTTCTGTAACGTTTCAATAACAATCTTGAAACAATATTGATTGTTGGCTATCTTTGTAGACGGCGATGTCTGAAAATAGTAACAACAACAACTCAGTGCCAACACAAACGGTGACCAACACCCTGCCTGCGCCAGTGGTTCCAACAATGGCACTATCTCATGGAGAAAGGCCAGAAAAGTTCAATGGGGCAGATTTCAAACGTTGGCAGCAAAAGATGTTGTTTTATTTAACAACATTGGGTCTTGCAAAGTATCTTGTCGAAGACGTTCCTAAAGTAGAAGAACTGGAAACTGATGCCACTAAAGTGGAGGCCGTGAATATTTGGAAAAGTGCAGATTTCATGTGCAAGAATTACATTTTAAATGGACTCGACAACAGCCTTTACAATGTGTATTGTACTGCTCAAACTTCCAAAGAATTATGGATGGCATTGGACAAGAAGTATAAAACCGAAGATGCGGGTATGAAGAAGTTCATCGCAGGAAAGTTTCTGGACTTTAAAATGGTAGATGCGAAGATCGTAATTAGTCAGATTCAAGAACTTCAAGTCATCATTCACGCATTGCATGATGAACGAATGATCCTAAGTGAATCATTTCAAGTTGCCGCAGCAATAGAAAAGCTTCCTCCTTCGTGGAAAGACTTCAAGAACTACCTTAAGCATAAGCGTAAGGAGATGACAATGGAAGAACTTATAGTTCGATTAAGGATCGAGGAAGACAATAGAAACTCCGAGAAGAAGACTTCGAACACCATGGTTGCCAAGGCAAATGTAGTCGAGTCAGAGAAACCCAACAAGAGGAAACGTGAACATAACCCAAAGAATTCAAAGAAATTTCAGGGTTCATGCCATAACTACGGAAAGAAAGGCCACAAAGCAGCCGAATGTCGCGCACCTAAGAAGAAGAAGTCAGAAGCAAACTTGGCTGAAATTTCAGATGGTGTTTCAGATATGGATTTATGTGCAGTGATATCGGAATGCAATCTTGTTGGTAACTCAAAGGAATGGTTTGTAGACACCGGAGCCACTCGTCACATATGTGCTAATAAGTGGATGTTTACAACCTACAAAACCGCTACTGATGATGAACAACTATTCATGGGCAATTCATCCTCATCAAAGGTTGAAGGCAAAGGAAAAGTTGTACTAAAATTGACTTCTGGAAAAGAACTTACCTTGAGTGATGTTCTCCACGTTCCAGAAATCCGCAAGAACCTAATTTCAGGGTCGTTGCTTAGCAAGCATGGCTTCAAACTAACCTTTGTGGCTGATAAATTTGTGTTATCAAAGAATGGAGTGTATGTGGGAAGAGGTTATGTGTGTGATGGTTTATTTAAAGCAAATGTAACCACTATTGTACCAAACAATGATATGAATAAAACTGAATCTTCTGTTTATTTGGTTGACTCTTCTAACTTATGGCATTCTAGATTAGGTCATGTAAATTTTGATTCATTACGGAAATTGATCAATCTAGAATTTATACCAAAATGTAAAATAGACTCCAATTATAAATGTCAAATTTGTACAGAAACAAAATTGACAAGAACCTCGTTTCACCATGTTGAAAGAGAAACTGAACCTCTAGATCTAATACACACAGATGTATGCGACTTAAAAATGTGTCAAACTAGAGGTGGAAAAGGTATTTTATTACCTTTATTGATGATTGTACAAGGTACTGTTATGTGTATCTCCTTAGAAGCAAGGACGAGGCATTCGACATGTTTAAACAGTATAAAGCAGAAGTTGAGAACCAACTCAACAAGAAAATAAAAGCTTTACGAAGTGATAGAGGAGGAGAATATGAATTCCCCTTCGAGGAGTTCTGCGCCGAACATGGTATTATACACCAAACTACGGCTCCATATTCACCTCAATCCAACGGCATAGCCGAAAGGAAAAATAGAACTCTAAAAGAAATGATGAATGCCCTACTGATCAGTTCTGGCTTGCCAGATAACTTCTGGGGAGAAGCTATTCTTTCTGCAAATCACATTTTAAATAAGATACCACGAAAGAAGACGTCTAAAACTCCCCACGAACTATGGAAAAATAGACCACCATCCTACAAATACTTGAAAGTGTGGGGGTGTCTTGCGAAAGTGGAGGTACCTAAACCAAAGAAAGTCAAAATAGGACCAAAAACAGTTGACTGTGTATTCATTGGATATGCACATAATAGTGCTGCTTATCGTTTCTTGGTACACAAATCCGAAATTGATGATATCCACACAAATACCATCATTGAGTCGAGAAATGCTAGATTTTTCGAACATATATATCCTTTAAAACAGGATATTGAAACTTATGCTCAAAAGAGACCAAGGGAAACCGAAGTCCCTAACTCACTTGAGGATACTGAACAAAGCATTGACAATATTCAGCAAACTGATATTGATCAACAAGTAGAGGAAGAACCAAGGAGAAGCAAAAGATCAAGGATCTCTAAAACCTTTGGACCAGATTTCTTTACATTTATGTTAGAATACGATCCATTAACATACAAACAGGCTATGTCCTCTGCAGATGCCCCTTATTGGAAGGAGGCCATTTACAATGAGATTGAATCCATCATGTCAAACCATACATGGGAATTGGTCGATTTACCAAAGGGATGTAAGACCTTAGGTAATAAATGGATATTTAAGAAAAAACTGAAACCTGATGGTTCAATAGACAAGTATAAAGCTCGACTTGTGGTTCAAGGATTCAGACAAAAACAAGACTTGGACTATTTTGACACATATTCTCCTGTAACTAGGATAACGTCAATTAGAATGCTAATAGCAATTGCATCCACACTTGATTTAGAAATACATCAAATGGATGTAAAGACAGCATTTTTGAATGGTGAACTAGAAGAAGAAATATACATGAAACAACCTGAAGGTTTCCTAAAATCAGGGAATGAAAGTAAGGTTTGTAGATTACGAAAATCATTGTACGGGCTTAAACAAGCGCCTAAACAATGGCATGAAAAATTTGATGAAAATATGATGTCGAATGGATTTCATATAAATGAATGTGACAAATGTGTCTATTCTAAACATACGAATATGGGATATGTCATTATATGCCTATATGTAGATGATTTACTAATATTTGGTAGTAACAAGGAGATAATAAATCTACAAAAGATATGCTCTCCGCCAGATTTGACATAAAAAATCTGGGAATTGCTGATGTAATACTTGGTGTAAAAATACATAAAACTGACCAAGGATATGTGTTGTCCCAATCACACTATATTGGAAAAATACTTGAAAATTTTAAACAACACAACATAATATCAGCAAAATCACCCGTTGATATGAACCAAAATTGGGTTAAAAATACCGGTGATAGTATTTATCAACTTGAGTATTCTCGCATACTAGGCAGCATTATGTACGTAATGAACTGCACTAGACCTGATATAGCATATGCTGTGAGTAAACTCAGTAGATATACGAGTAATCTAGGAAAGAATCATTGGAAAGCAATAATTCGAGTACTAGGATACCTAAGGTATACACAAGGTCATGGACTACACTATGGTAGGTACCCATCTGTAATAGAAGGGTATTGTGATGCAAACTGGATAACTGGATCATCAGATACAAAATCCACCAGTGGATATGTGTTTACCTTAGCAAATGGGGCAATATCTTGGAGATCTTCTAAACAAACTTGTATAGCAAGATCTACCATGGAATCAGAATTCATTGCCTTAGACAAAGCCGCAGAAGAAGCAGATTGGCTTCGAGGTTTCTTAGACGGTATTCCTAATTGGGAAAAACCTGTACCTCAAATAAGCATACATTGCGACAGCCAATCTGCTATTGGAAGGGCCAATAGTAAGCTTTACAATGGCAAGTCTAGACATATACGTCGAAGACATAAAACAGTAAGACAGCTTCTCTCCAATGGGGTTATCACAATTGAATATGTAAGATCAAATGATAACATTGCGGATCCACTAACAAAAGGTTTACCTAAAGAGAAGGCTAATATCTTATCGATGGGAATGGGGTTATGGCCCATAAACTAAAAGGTTTCTTTAAATGGAAACCCCACCTAGTTGACTGGAGATCCCAAGATCCAGGTTCAAAGGGACAACTAAGTTTAAATAAACTTGCTGGCACTGGTATATATTCAAACCATTCCTAAGATAAGTCAGTGCATTACTCGTCGGAGAATAGGATAAGTTTTTTGAAACTTTTAATGATGTCTATACTTGGTAATATAAAAGGACCAAAGTGATGTAATATGAATTACTCTTCATAGAATCACCTACGTGAGTGTGAAGGCGCCGCTTCAAGGAGAATTATAAGGCCAAATTCTCTAAGCACTCATGAGACCAGGCAGGTGGTCATGGCAAAAACGAACACAAACAGAGAACAAAGGAATATAAGAAACATTTATTGTGTGCTATCTATTTTAGAATTACACAAATGGCTTACAGTTCAAGGACAATCTTAATCCACTGATTCGCCAGTAATTTAAATAGGTAACCACTAGGAAAGTTCAAGGCCTATGTGCTACTTTTACCGATACGATAAATTGTTTCGTGAAATTAAGGACAAGTACTCATTCATGTGGGGGATTGTTGGAAATAATGAATGAGAAAGAGGCATTTATTGAAGAAAGAGAAATGCAATTATTATGCATTGGGAAGTGTGACTATGAATAGTCCCACATCTTAAAATATTATAAACATTTGGTGTTTATATACTAAGATGTGGACACTATTATAGTTACAATGAGACAAGAAAGACTTGAAAGCTTAGCCATCTTAGCGGGTGGTGCAACGCACCACCCCGCACGCGCGCGCCCGCGCCCGTGCCCGTGCCCGAGCCCGTGCCCGAGCCCGAGCCCGAACCCGAACCCGCACCCGCACCCGCGGCGTGGGCGAATGGGCGTTTGAGGCGTATTAGAGGCACTTAGCACTTTGCAATTGGCGGTTGGCTTGGCTTGGTTGGTTGTTCCGATCAGAGCAGTTTTATTTTTGTCCGTTCAAAGTATAACGGCTATAAAACGGTCGCGTCTGTTGGTAAAGGGTCGCAACCTTTCCAACAGTCACATCCGTTTCAAGCATCTTCCCGAGCCTATAAATAGGCAGACAGAAAACGAAGTACTAACTTACTTTTTCTGTCAATCTTCTTCCCAACAACTCTATTCTTTTACTGTATTCTCTTTGGTTCGCCGTCGCTCCGCCTGCAAGCACCGCACCGCGGAGTTCGTCCGTTTCATCCTGGGAAATCAAATTGCTCATATCCTTTGGTGCATATAGGGAGCAATATTGTTTCAAGGAAACAGCCACCGCTGCACTCGGACAAACAGATTGGTAATCTATTTACTGATTATACTCTAAAATTTGATTCTGTTGAAACAGATTTGCAACGCTTTTGCAACACAGATTTGCAACGCTTTTAAAGCACTAATTTGAAACGCTTTTGTACTGTTACTAATATCAAATTTGTAACACTTCTGTAACGTTTCAATAACAGATTGTCCTATGAAATGAAAAGAAAAAATAATTTTGCCCTTAAAACAAATACATACTTTTAAAAAAACAGCCAATGCGCTTAAATGTGAATTGCGTCCATACTTTTTATACACTGACAGCTGCGCAATTGCTAGTTACGTGATTTGAACACGCTATGATTTGGTGATTCATGGGAAACATATTACAATTGTAGTGGAGCCTTATTGAAGTACACTAGATTGAGGTAAAACATGGTTGGATAGAACTTAATTACATGAGAACATTTCCAAGTTAAGATGAAGAGACAAAGTAGTAATGTTGTTGCTTGAGGCTGAATAATTCAATGTATAAGAAATATCACTACAAGGATTACCGTTTATTCCAACGGAGGGGGGCAACGGCCGCCAACGGCATTGACCAACGGCTTCCAACGACTTCCAACGGCAAGTATTTTCCGGATTATTACCAAGAGATTAAAAAGATAGCCGTTGGACGTCGTTGGAAAATGCCGTTTGTGGCCGTTGGTAGCCGTTGGAAACCCGAACCAAAATAAACGGCAGCAGCTTCTTCTTCCCTATTTCGATTTTCACCAAATTCTAACCCAAAAGCCTCCATCCTCCTCCCCAATTCGCCACCCACTTCCATTCCAACCTCCAACGTCACTCGGTAGCATCTAGAAGCCCTCTCCAACCCCTAATCCTCTCCAATCAAGATATAAACCCTAATTTCCTTTTTTATTAAATTAGGTAATTTAGTGTTAGATTTGCAATTTATATGTTTGTATTGACTATTGTATGTGTAGTTTAGTTTATTGATGCTTAATTTTTATTATTAACCTATGTATTGTAAGTTAATTGTATATTATAGTATGTTGTATGTATGGTGTATAGTGTATTGTGTGTATAGCGTAGTGTAGAATGCTGCTTGTATGAAAATATAGTTCGATAAGTTGAATGATGACATTAGATTAGAAAATATCGAAAATGATATTTAATTTTATAATATACGGTTACTTTGATTTTTTTTAATAAGTAATATAGTGTATTAATTTTATAATGTACGGTTAAAAAATATCGAAAATGACAGTAAGTATAGTATCGAACGTCAATTTTTTTTATAAATATAATATGTTACAGAATATGTAATATATTCGAAAACCCTTAGAATGTTTTTCGGTCCCGTCTGATAAGTATTGTATATGATCGTTATGTGGATATTCGTTTTTTTAACAGAACGGACATCTGTATTCATCTTATACAGTATTTGTTGGATTTGTCCCTGTATTGGACAAGTTACGAATACAATAACGTAATTAAATCACGTAAATTATTTCATTTTAAATGGTTCACAAAATTTCGACAGCGCTTCGTTTATGTTCCCTGTGTACACGCAAATGTGTACTGTTCAGGGAACTAAAGCGAAGCGCTGCCGAAATTTTGTTGAATCATTTAAATTGAAATAATTTACGCGATTTAATTACGTTATTGTATTTGTAATGGGAGGTAGGACGACCCATCACCATAGAGTCAATGATCAGTTATTATAAAATTCATCTGTAAACTGTTTTAATAATATGTCAATGCAAATTAATATCGTACTTTTTAACTATATACGTAGGTTAATGGACAATTATTTTACTGATCGGAGCTGGATGTACAAAAAACGAAGAGTTGAAAGTGGAACGTCAATTAGTGAACATTTTAATAATGGTGTTCGCGTATTTATTGATTTCGCTTTAAGTAATAACGGAAACGACAAAGAAATCCGTTGTCCATGTACTAAATGCAAATTGTTAAAGCATTTGGTACCAGAAATGGTAAGAGTTCATTTGCGTCAGTTCGGTTTTGTGTCGAACTATTTGGTTTGGGATCGTCATGGAGAACCGTTAGCATCTAATCGTGTTGAAGCTGAGGAGGTATTGAGTAATGAAATTGATACGACAAATCTCGTAGAACATATGGTTGAAGATGCTGCACGTTCAATGTTCCCTGTTTCTCAATTAACCGATGACGATGGTAATACTGAAGACGAACTAAATATTGGTGCAAAAAAAATATATGATATGTTAGAAGCGGCGAAGAAACCCATTTGGGAAGGTTGCACAAGCGGAACCCAATTGTCAGTGACTGCTGAGTACATTGCGATGAAATCTAAATACAACCTCACAGAATCTGGATTACAGCTGTTGTACAAGCTGCGAAACGGCATATGCCTCCCAATAATTTAATGTGCGAAAATCATTATGAAGTAAAAAAACTAATGTCGGCTTTTGGTTTACCATATCAAAAAATAGATACATGTCTAAACTGTTGCATGATGTTTTGGAAGGAAGATATCAATCTTAGACATTGTAAAATATGCAATCAGGAAAGGTACAAACCAAGAAAGAAAAAGGGAAAGGAAGTCCCGTATAAGCGTATGCATTATTTACCAATTACTCCTAGACTTCAAAGGTTATATGCATCTTCTGTAACTGCGCAACATATGAGATGGCACAGTATGAGAATACGAGAGGAAGGTACGTTAACACACCCAGCTGATGGGGAAGCATGGAAGCATTTTGACCAAAAGTATCCTGATTTTGCATCCTAGAGTCGTAATGTTAGACTTGGTTTATGTACGGATGGATTTTCACCATTTTCTCAATTTGGTTCTAAATATTCGTCCTGGCCTATAATTGTCACACCTTATAATTTACCTCCTTGGATGTGTATGAAAACTCCATACATGTTTCTTACAGTTGTTGTTCCTGGTCCTGATGATCCGACACAAGGAATCGATGTTTATTTACAACCTTTGATTGAAGAATTAAAAACATTGTGGTACGAAGGAGTAGAAACATATGATATTTCTAAAAAAAAACTTTCGCATGTATGCTTCTTTGTTATGGACAATCAGCGATTTTCCTGCGTATGCAATGCTTTCAGGTTGGAGTACGGCTGGTCGCCTAGCTTGTCCTTACTGCATGGAAGAAACAAGAGCATTTCCTTTACCTCATGGAAAAAAATTTTCGTGGTTTGACTGTCATCGATGTTTTCTTCATGTTAATCATCCATTTAGAAGAGATAAGAAAAACTTTACAGCTAATAGAGTTGAAACTTTAAGCGCACCTACGGTTTGGTCAAGCGAAGATATTTATGAACTTGTAAAGGATTATCCAAAAATACATGAAACCGGAAAGCAAATTGAAATTCAAGGTAAATCATCGATTCATAACTGGTGCAGACAAAGCATATTTTGGGAGTTGCCTTATTGGAAAAATCTCCTGATTCGTCATAATATTGACGTGATGCACAATGAGAAAAACGTGTTTGATAATGTGTTTAATACAGTTTTGAATGTCAAGGGGAAGACGAAAGATGATTTGAAATCAAGGCGTGATATCGAAGTATTATGTAATCGTCCTGAGCTTCATATGAAACCAAATGAAACAAAAAAGCCAAAAGCGTGCTATGAGCTAGACAATAATCAAGTTAAAATATTTTTAAAATGGGTGGAAGGATTAAGATTCCCGGATGGTATATCTTCTAATCTTCGTAGATGTGTGGACTATAAGAACAATAAACTTAGCGGGATGAAAAGTCATGATTGTCATGTTATGATGGAAAATTTATTACCCGTCGCTTTTAAAGAACTATTGTCCGTAAAAGTTTGGACTGTTCTAACAGAACTTAGTCTGTTTTATAAAGAGATTTGTTCTACTACATTAAAAATTGATCGTCTACGTAAACTTGAGGAAGAAATCCCGATATTGCTATGCAAATTGGAAAAAATATTTCCTCCTGGTTTTTTCAATGTTATGGAGAATTTACCTATTCATCTTCCATTTGAAGCACGTCTTCGAGGGTCTGTGCAATATGGATGGATGTATCCATTTGAAAGGTATATTCATATTTAGTTCATTAAATATTGGTTTAATTATATGTATAAAAAATTGATTTAAAATAATTTGAAATAGATATTTAAATCATCTAAAGAAAAAAGTGAGGCAGAAAGCTCGAGTTGAAGGCTCGATTTGCAAATCATACATTGAAGAAGAAGCTTCATTTTTTTTCTCTCATTATTTTAGTGACCATGTGAACATATCATTTGAAAGTGCTCCGCGTAATGATGAAGGCATTGATCAAGATGATTGTCAATCGACTATATCTATTTTTAAAAAGCATGGTCGGCCTTCTGGTAAATGTGTGGAAGTATGGTTGGATGACAGAGATTATCACGTAGCACACACATATATTCTTCTCAACTGTGCTGAAGTTGCACCATTTGTTAGGTAATATACTTATATATGTAACATTTCTTGTATCTTAATTAATAAATATACAAATATGCACACATGTATCTTAATCAAAATATAACATTTCTTGTATAATTACAGTATTTACGAATAACAACATCCGAACGGAGATATCAGCAAAGAATTCTCTAAATGGTTTTCTAAGTACGTTTTTGATACGACAAATGGTGTTGTAGACGAAGGATTGAAACATTTAGCTTTGGGACCAAAAAGGATAGTCAAGACCTATCCAATATTCTTTGTGAATGGATATAAATTTAATACCAAAGAATACGGTGCTGAAAAATTAACTAACAATACTGGTGTATTTGTTAAAGGTAGTGATGATCCAAATGATCATATACATGATTTTTATGGCGTGCTAACCCAAGTTTTGCAATTGTCGTATTTCACACGACCTGCAGAAGAAGTATTTTTGTTTAAATGCAACTGGTTCAGCAACGTTCCAGGTTCTGGAATAAACGTGCATCCAAAATATAATCTTATAGAAATAAAACATACTTCGCATTATCATAACTACGATCCTTTTGTACTTGCCAAACAAGCTCTTCAAGTTTATTATGCTTCTTACCCATCTCTAAGAAGAGATAAAGTAAATTGGTCGGCTGTTTTTAAAACAAAGGCAAGATTTACATTTGATGGACGGAACATTCCCGATGAACAAGCTAACCAAGCAGATATCGAGGAAAGTAGAGGAATAATAATAACAGATGATCAAACAGATTTTGGACCTCTAAACGATGATTCAAATGCATTAATTGAAGCATTTGAGAGTACAGAGGAACAAAATATAGAGTACGAAACAGAGTCTGAAACCGAAACTGACGAGGACTGATCAATAATCTACATTTTGAAGGTAATTATATTTAACATTATAATGTTTTCATTAAAAATGTTATGCTAATGTATGATATGTGTCACGTACTCTTCTTATGTTATGCCATAATGTATGTTTTACATATAGTCATTTAATGTTCTCCTATAATGTTTGTCTGTAACATGTTCTATAGATATGTCTTCACGTAGACGATCTGGGTCTACACATCCTGGGTCTCCCTCCTCTTCACAGAGAGGGACTATTCGTCCTGCAGATCGTGATCGCGGTGGTCCATCAGAGGAGATGCCACGCACTGCAATTTGGCTAAAGCCAAAAGCCGATGGATCTGGGTAAGTATTAAGTTTCAAAATTAAATTTTATTCTCGTACAGTCTATTATAATTAAGTATAGTAGTCATAAAATAGTAAATGCTTTTTTTCCTGTTAAACACAGTGGTTTTACGTTAGAGCCATCAAATATAGTTCTTTCATTATCTAAGCGTGCATACCAGAGTCAGATGAATGAATGTTGGCCCAAATGGTCCTTGATTCCAGAGAACGTGAAGGAAGCTATTTGGCAGGACTTTTTGGTATGAGTGATATTACTTGTTAGGTTTAAATATCTAATCATGTTTACACTACGCATAAAAACTATATAACTCTTATGTAATCAAACGTGCAGGGCCATGTGGACATCCAGGATGCAGATCTTTCCGTTGTACAGCGTCATTGGCAGAGTAAGATTGCAAAGAACTACAGGGAGACTTTAAATACTGTGAAATCAAGTGGAAGCAAGCCAAATTGGATGAGCGCTGTTGTGTGGGAACAGTTTATCCACTGGTGGGCCAATGAGGAATTTCAGGTAAATTTACTAATATTTAATTTAAATTGTTCTATGCAAATAATATTTAAATTAAAACTATAAAACAAATTTTTTTCAACTTAAATTTGCAGAAAGAGTCAACTAGGAATTCTGCTAACAGGAGCAAGAACCCCGTCACACATCGCGGTGGTTCTAAGTCATTCCAGCATCACCGCGAGGACTTGGTATATTTATTAATTAACATAAACATTTATATAAAAATATTTAATATATATATTTATATGTGCATATTTCAGGAAAGACAGCGCGGTGGTCCTGTCAGTCGTTGGGATGTATTTGCGCATACGCATGCGGTGACTCAGATTGACGATTCAGGCTCATATTCGTACACCTGGGAAAGTAATGACAAAGCAAGGACCGCATATGTAAGTATAAGATAATGAACTAAAAGTTTTAAGTCTATTAAAATAGCATTATCTAAATTCAATTGTATTTTGCATACTAGGAAAAGTTTCAGGACGCACGGACATTGATGCTCCAAGACACCGGAAGAGCAGAGTTGACCATTGATGAGGAGAACGCAATATTTGAGTCTGTCATGGATCCAGCGACCCACGGAAGGCGCTTTGGATTTGGAAGCCAATCGGTAATTTAATTTAAATTTAAAATAATTTTTATGAAGCATGTTCATTTCGATATCATATATATAAACACTTTAGATGTGAGCTTAGCTAGAGTAAATATTTAAACGTATTTACACATATATTTACACATATTTACTAATATTTACAGGTTGACGTAGTGCAGAAGAACTACCAAAAGGCTCAAGATAAGGAGGAGATCGCACAGCTACGAGCCCAGATCGCCACGCTTCAAGACCGCGATCGCCGCCGTGAAGAACAAATGGAGCAGCTAAACAATAAAGTGGCGGAGTTCATGGAGCAATACGGGTGGTTTCCTTCCTCCGGTGGTTCTGCTGGCGAGTGAGTTGAGGTATGTTTGAGATGTTTTCTTATGTGTGGAGTGGTGATGGTTTGTATATATTGTTGTATGGTGTTAGACATTTGGTGATGGTTTGGATGTGTTAGGCATTTGGTGATGTGTTTGGATGTCTTAAACATTTGGTGATGGTTTGGATGTGTTAGGCATTTGGTGATGTGTTTGGATGTCTTAAACATTTGGTGATGGTTTGGATGATGATTGGTGATGGCTTTTTATGTGTTTTGTTTGTATATATGATGACGGTTGGTTTGGATGACGTTTGGTTTTGATGTAGAAACTAATTTGATGGATGTAGAATTTAGTTTGTTTTGATGGTTTGGTTGTTTATGTGTATGATTTGATTATTATATTGTGTTTGGTTATATATATGTGATTGTTATTGGATATACGCTCAAAATGGAGCAGTTTTGATATTTATGATATTGTGTGTGGCCGGAGGTGAGTAGGAGCTGCTGGGTAAAAAAAAAAGTTTTAGATTTCCAACGGCTTTCAACGGATACCAACGGCTATTTGGTTATTCATAGGCAACGGCTTCCAACGGCTACCAACGGCTATAACCAACGTTTTCCAACGGCGTACCAACGGCAAGTTGGTCAACGAAGTTTGCCACGTGGCCAGATGAGCCGTTGGTAAACGTTGGTATAACGCCGTTGGAGGCGTTGGAAGCCATTGGAAGGCGTTAAATTGTATTCCAACGGCCTTTCCAACGGCTTCCAACGGCTTACCAACGGCCGCCAACTGCTTGGAGCCGTTGGAAAGAGCTGTCTCCCTTGTAGTGTATAAAATAGCAAGGTAAAATAAATTTGTTATATTTTAAACTATTTTAGAAATTTGGGTACGCAAATCAACAAACTACGTTAATATTGAAAAAAGAGTTGCAAGAAAGAATAACATCTCCAATCAACTAAATTGCTTGTATTATTTAGACATAATAATGTTTTCAATCATTCTATCCAACCTGGCAAAAGCAGCTGCTTCGTAGCTTTGCATGCACCATTTTTATACTTTATCGACTTCTAATCTTTATTCTTTCATCACCTTCCATCACTTCTTTTATTCTCATTTCCACATTGTTGAATTTTGACCACACTGTATGGAGAATTGAACTGGTCGAAAGTAGCTTGGTGATGGAGAAGACAGTTCGCAAATTGGAGCTCGGAGGTGAGAGATATGGAGAGTTGAAGCAGGGAAAAACAGATTGACAAGAAGTCAGATGTTTGAAAGTGTTACCTAGGTTCGAGGCTTCTGTTTGATAGCCAGACATCTCTGCATGCTTCATATGGTTTTCGGAGACTTTTCTTAAGCGTCTTGTTTGGGTAACCAGACGTCTGATCAACTAAAGCAGCGACATGTTGGTTGGCTCAAACGTCTGTGTCTCAGGTTTTGGCAACCTGAGAGTTTGCTCAGACGTCTGGTCATGAGGACCAGACGTTTGATCACCTACAATAAAGTTTTTGTTCGACTCGAGTCAGACGTCTGGATTAAGAATCCAGACGTCTGAACCGATGCTAAAGACGGATTTGCCCATGCTGACTGTGCATCGTTTGTGAAGGTTACAAGGGGAAAATCGAGTATTTCCCTAGGCTCAAACTTCCCCTATATAAGCTATTTTCATATTCAAAGAGGGATGATCACTCCAAGGGTTTAATCAAAGGTTTTATTCTCCATTAACTAGGGTTTAACAAAAACCTAGTCTTCTTCAATTCTCTTCTCTAAAAATCTATTCTATTTGAATCTTGATCATTGTAATCAACCTCTTGTACTCTTCTCCTTAGTATTAACGAAGGCTCTCTCTCAAAGTGAATGTATACTAACAAGACGTTTGTTGAACCATTATAAATCAACATGTGATTTATTTTATCGTTATTGTTTTGTTTCTCTGTTGTTTTTTTGTGATTGTTATTAGTTTTGGATTGGATTGAGATTTGGATTGAGATATTGATTTATTGTTTTTGCACTTCTTACCACGATCTTATTTTCCGCTGTTCTTTGGGATTTTGATTTGAGTGCTCTCGAGTTCGAATTCTCATAACATTTGGTATCAGAATATTGGTATTTGTAGGTGGTTGTAGAAATGTCGAAATCGAATAATACCTTGGATAGTCCCTCAATGGTTAGTCAAAGTGGTGTAGCGTCGCATGTACATAGATCGTATGCGGCTTCAAGATCACAGTTGATTATTGATAAGTGGAATGACAATAATAATTTCGGAAAGTGGCAATGGAAAATGAAAGCGGTTCTAAGTCAGAATCGAGTGCATCGGGTTGTGTTTGATACACATTTGTTGCCGATTGATATCTCGGATGTTGGAAGAGGAAATGGAAGATTGGGCATTCACTACACTTCAACTTGCTATGGGAGATAATGTGATCTCCGAAATTAGTGGTGAGACTACCGCTAAGGACATTTAGGATAAGTTGAAGGAGTTGTATATGAAGAAGTCACTAACTAATCGTTTGATCTTGTTGCAAATGTTCTTCACCTATAAGATGAAGGAGGGTACTTTTCTTAAGGCGCACTTGTGTCTTTGATGATTTGCTAATAAAGACAAAGGCGGTAGATTTGAAAATTAAGGAAGAGCAAAAAGTGATGATATTGTTGTGTTCGTTGTTGAACCGTTATATGGGTTTCTCAAATAGTTTAATCTATAGTGAGATACTTTGACTCTTGATGATGTCAAAATGGGTCTTCTTAGTGAGGAGTTGTGTGATCAAATGAAGGAATTGGATGATGGATTAGTGGTGCTAGTAGTGGTCACGATTTATTTGTGGAGAATGAGAAATATGTGAAGAAAGGAAATGGGGGCGTTCTAAATCAAGAAACCCTGGTTAGAGATGAAAGTCAAAGGAAAGGAATGACAAGTGCTTTATTTGGAAGAAGGACGGTCATTAGAAGAATAAGTGTGCGAAAAAGGAGAAGGCAAAGAAGTAAGTAGCGTCTTCATCCATAGTGGTGGAGAGTGGAATTAGTAAGAAAGACGTAGATGAGTTTACGGTGGTAGCATCGAATGTTTCGGATAGCGAATGGGTGCTCGATTCGGGGGCGTCTTATCATATGATGTCGAATAAGAATTGTTTTTCCTCTTATGTTGACAAAGAGGGAAATTCAATGGTTATGGGTAATGGTGCTATTTGTAAGTCGAAAGGCATTGGTTCCGTGCAAATTCGAACGTTTGACGGAGTGGTTTGTACTCTCACTAATGTACGATATGTTCCAGGACTTTGAAAGTCTCTTATCTCTTTGGGACTGCTGGATTCTTTAGGTTGTAAGATTGCTATTGAGAGTGATATCTTGCGGGTTTCGAAGGGTGCGCTTATGGTGGTGAAATGTGCTAGGACTCATGGTGTTTATTTGCTCATGGTGTTTATTTGCTCATGGCATTTATTTGCTTTCAGGAGTGACTATTAAAGGCGAAACTAGTGTTGGTGTTGATAGTTGTCGTGGTTTAGATACGACCAGGTTATGGCATTTAAGGTTAGGTCATGTCTTGAAGAGGAGTTTGGATATTCTTTGGAAGAGGGAGATGATCGATGGAGAGAGTTTCAACAAAATTGAGTTCTGCAAGGAATGTGTCATGTGTAAGCAAACAAAATTTTCATTCGAGGAATGAAAACATAGTTTGAGAGAGGTCATTGAATATGTTCACACAGATGTCTAGGGACCGACATCGGTAACTTCTTTGGGAGGAGCAAGGTATTATATTTTTTTCATTGATGATTTTTCTTCGAAGGTATAGGTGTATGCAATGAAGGACAACTCGGTGGCATTTTCAAAGTTCAAAGTTTGGAAGGCTCTTGTTGAGAATGAGAGTGGTAAGTCTTTGAAGTTTTTAAGGTCTGACAATGGCGGAGAGTATGTTACTGAAGAGTTCTTAGAGCTTTGCAAGCATTATAGCATTTAGAGGCATTTTACTACCCCGGAAGATCCGTAGTAGAATGGATTTGTGAAGAGGATGAACTGTACTCTACTAGAGAAAGCTCGATGCTTGAGGTCTACATCGGGTTTGTCTAAGGAATTTTGTGACGAAGCTTTGTCAACCGTGGTGCATATTTGTGAATCGAATTCCATGCTCGACTATTGGTAACAAAATTCCAGAGGAAGTGTGAAAGGGAAAGAGGATTGACTTGAGTTATCTTCATGTGTTTGGTAATCCGGTTTATATGCATGTTCCGGGAAATGATAAACTTGAGCCTAGAGCTTTCAAGGGGATTTTGCTTGGTTATACAGATGGCGTAAAAGGGTACCGGATTTGGAATCCGGAAATGAAGAAGATTGTGAATTCTCGTCATGTTACTTTTGATGAGTTGGCTTTGTTCAAGGAGAATGAGAGCTCATCGGAGGTTCCATATTTGGTTTATGGTGAATCAAAGGAGAAGGAGTTTATTCCCACTTTATGTCTAAGGAGTAGAGTAGTCGAAGATGCTTTTGAGGAGAAATCGATTAATGTTACATCACATAGTCTATAAGATTCCTCAAGTAGTGTTGATAATATACATGATTCTAGTGAGGATTTGGTTCAATACGGAGCCAAAAGGAGTTTGGGTGATAGTATTGCTACACAGATGAGTCGATGTGCTATAAGGCCACCCGATAGATATGGTGATTGGAACTATTTTAGCTTTTCTGATAAGTTGGATTATGCTCTTCATGTAGTCTAAGATGAGCCGATAGACCTTGATGATGTCATGGATTCGAGTAATAGCTCGAAGTGGATTTGTGCCATGGAGGAAGAGATGCAATCGTTGATGAAGGATCGAACTTGGGATCTGGTTCCACTTCCTAAAGGAAACCATGCTATTGGGTGTAAATGCATATACAAGGTGAACGACGATGGGAGGCACAAAGCTAGGCTGGTGGCTAAGGGGTTAGCACAAAGGAAGGGAGAGGAGTATGATGATATTTTTGCACCGGTTATGCACTATACTTCAATTCAAAAATATTACTTGCCATAGTTGTTATTCACGACTTGAAGTTGGAGCAACTTGATGTGAAAACTGCCTTCTTGCATGGTGACTTGGATGAAGACATCTACATGGAGCAACCAGAAGGATTTGTGGTAGATGGTAAGTCAAATTTGGTTTGCAAGTTAAAGAAATGACTATATATTTTAAAGCAATCACCTAGACAATGGTACAAGAGATTCGATCATTTTATGCTTGAACACGGTTTTGATAGAAGCATTAAGGATTCTTGTGTAGATTTCAAGAAGTTGAAAATTGATTATTGGGTGTATTTACTCTTGTATTTGGAAGATATGCTTATTGCTTCTAAGGATAAAAATGAAATCAACAAGCTAAAATGTAATTTAAAATCGGAGTTTGAAATGAAGGATCCTGGAGAAGCAAGGAGGATATTGGGCACGGAAATAGAAAGGGATCGAAAGCATTTTGAGTTGAAATTGACTCAAAAGGAGTATATTGAGAAAGTGCTTTGCCTGTTTAGCAAGGAGAATGCAAAGTTGTCAAATACACCTTTACCTTTGCATGTGAAGCTTTCAAGTAGGGGATCATCTATCTTAGAGAAAAATAAGGATTATATAGCAAAGATGCCATATGCTAGTGCGGTTGGAAGTTTAACGTATAGTATGGTATGTATAAGGCCCGATATTGCAAATGTTGTTGGGATGGTTAGTCGGTATATGGCTAATCTGAGAAAATCATATTGGTAAGCTGTCAAGCTTATATTGAGATACCTTAGAGGTATGTCATCTCATGGTCTTGTTTTTGGTAGTGGTGAGGGGATGAATTGCAAATTAGTTGGTTATTATGATTCAGAATACGCTAGTGATAGGGATTGGAGCAAGTCAAATTTGGGATATGTCTTAACAGTTAGTGGTACAGCTATAAGTTGGAGTCTCTTTTACTGTTTCTTTTCATTGTTTATTCTTGTGTAATTTCATAAATGATTTTAAGTTGCATCAGTATTCAAATAGACAATACTAGATTCTCCTTAAACTTCTTCCACTCATCAGTTTTTCACTACAATTTGGTATCAAAGCCAGTGTCATTATTCTGTTTGGTTATTAATGGCTACTTCTAGAAAGTCTATTTGTAGATCTAGTTTTAATTATGCTATTATAGGTTTTGATGGAAAGAGAGATTTGGGAATCTAGAAGATGAAGGTGGAGGTAGTGTTGAAGAAGGAGAAGACTTTTAAGGTTATTTCTACGCTTGACAAATTGAAGGATGTTGAAGTAGATGTTTTGGAAGGGATGGAAGATGAAGCTCTTACAACAATCCAATTAAGTCTTTTTGATGAAGCACTTAGGGAATTCTCTCGAAAGAAGACGGTGAAGTAATTATGAGATGGATTATCTGATGCATTTCATGACAAGTCTCTCACAAATCAGATTATTCTTCAACAACAAATCTATTCGGTTAAGATGAAGTCTGGAGCCGATCTGATTGAGCATGTAGATACTTTGACCACTTTGTTATGAACCTAAAGACAGCGGATGTTGATATTACTAATGAGGCTCATGCAGTGATCCTCTTGTGTTCCCTGCCGAAGGAGTATACTGCTTTTGTTAATTCCATGATATATGGTCGCAGTATATTAGCCTATCTGATGTAAAGTCTAGTCTTCATAATAAAGTATTGAGAGGAAGGTTAGCAAGAACTAGTTTAGATAGTGATTCAGAGGTCTTATCTGTTCAGAGAGGTAGAAGGCAAAGCAAGTCAAAAAATGGTGGAGGTAGATATAATTCAAGGTCTTAGTCTAGAATGCCTAAGTGATTGACTTGCTATTATTGTAAGAAGCTAGGGCACTTTATAGCACAAAGTCACAAGCTCGAAGAAAGATGAAAAGACCCAAAGCAAGCTTCAACATCTATTGTGGAGAAATCATATACAAAGAGTGATACCAATGTGTTTACAGCTTCTTGCTCTTTTGGAAAGAGCAACTTATGACTTATTGATTGTAGCACATCCTATATATGACACCTTATAGGAATTGTTTCTTTGCATACCGAGAGATTGATGGAGGAGAAGTTCTAATGGATAATGATACTTCTGGTTGGTGTTGGTAGTGTGAAGGTCAGAATGTTTGACGATGTTATTCGTACTATTACCGATGTTAGATATGTACCTGATTTGAGAAGGAGCATGATTTCTATTCAGGCTTTGAGTAGACTTGGATTGAAGATTGTAGTTGAGGGAGAAAAGATGAAGATACCGAAGGGTTCCATGATTGTTATGAAAGATATAAGGGCAGGGAATCTTTATTATTGAAGGACACTACTGTAGCTAGAGAATCAACTTCTGCTACTTCTGCTAGTTCAGATTCTTCTAGATTATGGCATTTGCGGAGACACATCAGTGAACATAGTTTGGATAAGTTGAGAAACTGAGGTTTGGTTGATGGTGTTCAACACTTAAAGCTTGGCTTTTGTGAAGAGTTTATTCTTGGTAAGCAGACAAATTTTTTTTTGGAATTGGTGATCATAAAGCAAAAGTTGCCTTAGGGTATGTTTATACAGATGTTTGGAGTCCCTCCCCTTACCCATCATTAGGTGGAGCCGGGTACTTCGTTTTATTTATAGATAATTTATCATCGTAGAATGGGTATACTTCCTACAGTCTAAGTGTGAAACTTTTGCTAGGTTTCAAAAACAGAAATCTAGGGTTGAAAAGCAGTTAGAGAAGATGTAGAAAGTTCTCCATTCAGATAATGGCAGTTAATTTGTATCACATGAATTCATCAATTTTTGTGAGTCCGAGGCATTAAGAGGCATTATACCATACCTAGCGACCCTCAGTCTAATGGAGTTACTGAATGAATGAGTTAGACATTATTGGAAAGAACTCGTTGTCTAAGATTGACTACTAAGTTGAAGAAGGGATTTTGGACATAAGCTTTATCTACGACAGCTTTCTTCATCAACCGCACATTTTCTACTGCCATAGATACGAAGATCCTTGAAGAAGTGTGGAAAGGAGGGCCTATTAGCTCTTCAGTTCTTAGATTGTTTGGAGTCCAGCTTATGTACATGAGACCAGAGGAAAGTTGGAACCTAGAGCTCGCAAGTGTAATTTTTAGGTTGTAGAAAAGGAGTGAAAGGATATAGGTTGTAGTGTCCTATTAGCAAGAAGATCATTATCAACTGACATGTGACTTTTAATGAGAAGGCTATGTTGAAGGTGAAGCCTTCCTCATCCGATGACAGTGTGAGGATAGGTACAGAATACCAAACACAAGTCAAGTCATGTTTAAATTCTTTCCATAGATGTTCAAATGGTATTTTCGATGGAATTGTGGTTGATGAGGATAGTATAGATGTTGGTATAGAGGATCAGACTCAAGGTGGAGCTCATTCAGAGACTGGACCTGTCAGAGAGAGGAAGAAGCCTAAATGGCTTGAGGATTTTGTTGGATTGAGCATCGAAGACATTGACTTCGATGATATGACAACATATTCACTAAATGTTGCCCATGATGAGACCAAAGATTATATAGATGCCATTTCATCAGTTGACAGTTCTAGTTGGTTAGTTACTATAGAAGTGTAGATTGAATATTTCAGAAAAATTATACTTAGGATTTGGTGCCTCTTCCCACCGAAAACAGAGCTATTGGATGTAAATGAATCTATAGATTGAAGGACGGTGGCAATGGTGATCTCAGATATAAAGCATGGCTAGTAGCAAAGGGGTATGTTTGGAAGAAAGGGGTAGAGTATCATGATATCTTTGTTCCAATTGTCAGACATACATACATTCGTATTTTGTTGGCATTAGTTGCTCATTATGACATGGAACTTGAGTAACTTGATGTCAAAACTGCATTCATGCATGGTGATTTAGATGAGAAGATCTATTTGAGGCAGCCAAAGGGGTTCATTGATAGTAGCAAGCCAGATTATGTTTGTAAACTTAACAAATCTATATACACACTGAAGCAGTCTCCTAGACCATGGTATAAAGATTTGATAAGTTTATGCTTTCACAAGGATATTCTAGAAGCTTCAAAGACTAATTTTTTTTATTTTAGGAGGTGTGATGGAGATATGATATATCTTTTGTTGTATGTTGATGATATGTTGATTGCATCTCGGAGTATGATCAGAATTACGGAGTTGAAAGTGAAGCTCAACAAGGAGTTTGATACGAAGGATATGGAAAAACATAAAGAATTTTAGAAATGGAGTTATTCAAAGATAGAAAGCGGAGAGAGCTGAGACTCACTCAAGCTCAGTACATAGAGAAGGTCCTCTCTCAATTTGGCATGGAGAAAGCTAAACCAGTTGGCACTCGATTAGGCTCTCATTTCAAGTTGTCAAAAGATTTATCTCCTACATCGGATGAAGACAAGAGGTACATGACTGATATACCTTATTTTAGTGTTGTTGGTAGTCTTATGTATGCTATGGTGTGCACGAGACCAGATTTGTCCTATGCAGTGGGTGTTGTGAGTCAATATATGTCTAACCCAAGAAAAGAGCATTGGAAAGTAGTGAAGTCGATACTTAGATATTTTCATGGCACTTCTTCAGTTGGCTTGTTATATGGTGGAGTAGGTGGCGACATTTCTCTTAGAGGTTACTATGATTAATAATATGTTGAAGATAGAGATGCATAGAAATTGGTGTTGGCCTATGTTTTTACACATGGCATAGGCTCGATTTCGTGGAGATCAAAGTTGCAGTCTATAGTAGCTTTATCAACTACCGAGGCTGAGTTGATATCGTATGTGGAAGTGACTAAGGAGGAATCACATTTACTTCAACTATTAGATTATCTTTCTATGGTGCATCAAATTGTAGAGCTATATTCAGACAGTCAGAGTGCGATTCATCTTGTAAATAATCAAGCTTATAGTTCTTGGATGATGCACATTGATGTAAGAGGATTCTTTCTTATGCTTGAGGAAGAACGAAGCAAGATAAAGTTAGTGAAGGTGAGTACTATGGATAATTCTTTAGATATGATGAAAACGTCACTTTTTAAGGATAAGTTTGAGCATTGATCAAACTTGATCCGTTTTAATTTCAGCTACTTGAGTGCCATGGGGCGCTGACCCAACAACCAATTTTGTTGATTAATGAATATATTTAAATCGAGGTGGAGTGTTAAATTTGGATGATTTAAATCTATTCCAAATTTATAAGGGAGAAGATGTTAATTAATTCCCATAATCAATCAAATATGGGAAACAAATTGGAAAGATAATCAATTAGTATCAGAAGTGATATTAATTGATTTGAGGAATAAAACAAATAAGGATATATATGGAAACAAATACAAATATCCAAGATTTGTGTTGAAATCAAATCAAATAAATCCGGAAACATTTCTACTTAACTCTAAGGCAGTCTTCATCCTTATACCAATAAATATGAAGATATTTGCTCATCTTTTCATCAAAAGCAACAAGAGTGTTCTCCATCTAAATATCCTCAATAAGATCCCTATTTTTGTAATTTTTAGGGTGAGTGCAATTTATTAAGTTGTTCATACTCTTCTTATGTTATACTCTCTCTCGAAGTGAAAAAATAATAAAGGGTTGTTGAGTCTCTATGGACATATAATACTTATATCCGAACAATATTAAATCTTCCATGTCTCATTTTCTTTTCCTTACCGCTGTTTGTTTTTGTGAGATTTCATAGTTGATTTTAAGTAGCCTTGGTACTCAAAGAGGCAATACTAGATTCTGCTTAAACCACTTCCGCCCATCAATTTTTCACCACAAAGCAATGCAAAGTGCTTCTTGTTCTGGACAACCAGCTCAAGAGAATCCATGCCTACAACTCACTATGTTCAATTATGAACATGCTCACGAGATGGAAGAGTCTCACAGAAGTCCGTATCAAACCCCACAGAAAGGCAGTAATATTCAACCTAATCCTCATCAACCAATAGATGATTCTCAACTATCTAATACTTAACAAGTGACCAAAACCGATGAGGCAAATCAACAAACTACTCCTGCAAACACTAGACACCACATGATAATAAGAGTGAAGAGTGAGATATTTAAGCCAAAGGTATAGAATATTGATCTAGAGACTGAAGAACTAACCACATATCATCAAGCAATACAAAGTGAAAAGTGAAAAGCTGCCATGAATGAAGAATATGATGCATTGATAAGAAACAAACCATGGGATCTTGTCTCTTAACAAAATCACAAGAATGTCATAGAATGTAAGTTGACATAAAGAACACAAAGGAATGCAGATGGATCAATCTCTAAGTATAAAGCAAGACTAGTGGCAAAAGGGTATTCTCAGCAAAGTGGATTCGATATTAATGAAACATTTTCACCAGTTGTAAAACCATCATCTATTAGAATAATTCTTAATATTGCTTTGCATAATAAGTGGAGTATCAAGCAAGTAGATGTAAACAATGCATTCCTAAATGGTGTCTTACAAGAAGAGGTCTACATGGAACAACCGCTTGGATTCAAGCAAAAAGGCAATGAAGAATATGCGTGCAAATTAAACAAAGCAATTTATGTACTAAAGCAAGCAACCAGGGTCTGGTTTGACAAACTAAAAGTAACTTTAATCAAAACTGGGTTACAACTCAACCAGATCAGACAACTGCTTATTTCATAAAAGTTGATAAGGTACAATAACTTATATACTAATATACGTAGATGATTTTATAATAACAAGAAACAGTGAACCAGAAGACTGCAATCTCACACAATATCTAAACAAGGAGTTCTCTATCAAAGATCTTGGTAATCTCAGCTATTTCCTTGGAATAGAAGTTAAAAGACTATCAGACACACAAATTCATCTAAGTCAAAGGAAATACATTTCAGAAATTATTGTGAAAGCCAAAATGAATCAAGCAAATTCTCTTCCTACTCCAATGGTAAGTAATCTACATTTGTCTAAAGACAATGGTGAGCCAAACAAAATGATAAACAGTACAAAAGTATTGTAGGGGCACTATAATATGTCATAGTAACCAAACTAGAAATCTCATTTAGTGCAACCAAGGTAAGCCAATTCATGCAAAATCCACTTGATGAGCACTGGAAAGCAGTAAAGAGGATACAAAGATATCTCAAAGGAATAATGAGTCATGGACTAATACTAGAATCAAGCAAATTAATCAATATTAATGGCTACGCAGACGCAGATTGAGCTATAGGCAGTGATAATAGACGTTCCACTACCGGGTAATGCATATTTTTGAGAAAAAATCCAGTAGCATGGTGCTCAAAGAAATAACCTATTGTGTCTAGATCTAGTGTAGAAGTAGAATATCGAAGTGTTGCTAGTGCTATATTAAAAATTATATGGATTGAATCATTATTAAGTTAGCCACAAATTAAAATAAATAGCAAAGCAATAGTACGGTGCGATAATCTAAGCATAGTTTCACTTACGGCAAATCCAGAGCTACACTCAAGAACCAAGAATATGGAACTGGACTTATACTTTGTTAGAGAACAAGTCATGAGTGGAAAACTAAACGTAAATCACATACCAGCATGTAACATCCCTAATTTTTCTTTAACATTATCTAGGAGATTTAATTAGATTAATCAAACATAATAATGTGTGGCGCAGAGATGAGATTTGATGATTAATTGGGTTATGCCTTAACTAATCGACATATAAGATTGTTTTAACTTAAACATAAGTAGGAGTATTTATGAGAGGGGCAAAATAGGAATAAGCTTCATTTCCTAAACATAAACTATTCCATCCTTATATCCATATTCATTTTTACATCCATACAAAACACAAACAAAGTATAGGCCATTGATAAAGCTTTTAAAGGAAGAAAAGTTAGAGAATCAAGCTAAAGCTAGGGGAAATCAAATCAACAACTCAAATCTCAACTCTTTTTCTCAAATCAAGGTGAATAACAGTATCCATCTCATTCTTATGTGTTAAATTTCAGATTTTTGATGTATTCCAAAATTTTTGGTAAAGGTATGGTTGATTTTACCATTATTTGCATGAATAGTGATTTATTGGAAATTTTATGATATTATTATGATAGGTTTCAAGAGAAAACCTTAGTGAATGACCTTCAAACGACTTTATTTTTGTATATGTTGTGCAATACATAATTTTAAAGATGATATTTTAATTTTACAATTTTCAAAATTAATAAGAATATTTTATGAATTTCCTAAGGTGAAAAGGGAAATTATTTTAGGTTTTAATTATTAAAAATAATAAAATAATGAATTTTGCCCCGAAATTTCTATATGGTAAGGAAAATTTTATTTTAGATTTTTGGTGAATTTTTGGGATTTTTCCCAAGTGTTTTCGATTTATTTTGAATTTTCTAAGTTAGAAATGCTTAATAATTATATTAAAATATTAATATAACTTAATGGTTTGACAATAATTTTGGAAATTATGAAATCTGATTTACAACAATTTTTCTGCAAAGAAATTGATAAAGTATATTTCCAACAAATAGAAATTTTAGAAACAATAAGAGTTGGTGAAAAGAATATACTTTATTTAGCAAAATAGCAATTTTTATGTTAATTACGAGTCTACCACTGTGCCCCTTCGTCATTAGCCTTCTTATTGCAACAGTGTCAATTAGCCTTGGTAACGCTACAGTGTCAGTTAGCCTTCGTATTACTGCAGTACCAATGCTTTCGTGGTAATGTTATAGTGCCAATGACTTCGTAGTCATGCTACAGTAACATTTGCCTTCGTCAGCTTTATTTTTAGAGTTTAAAACATGTATAAATTTTTAACCGTAAGTCCACTTTTCTGTTTTGACCACTCTACGGAAATGAAAACCATCATTCAGAATCAATGTAATAGGTTAGAGACCCTAATTCTACCCTTATAAAAAGTTATAGCCCAAACATTTTTTTATTGTGCAACGTCCCGGATTTTCGCGCTCGAAAATCGACATCCGTACTTTACATTGTACAAGAATGCCGCAGATTCAAACGTTCAAATCCGATTCACCGGAGCTTATAACAACATTAAGTATAACAACACAGCGAAAGAAAAAGAATATATCAATATATATAACATTGATACAATGACAGATACAAAATCTGATACAGTATGATACAACAGAATGATACAACAGATATCAATATACATCAGAGATATGATACAAGAAAATAGCAGCGGAAAGAAAATAGATAACACTGGCAGCAGATAGAATGTCTCCAATAGAATGCTCCAATCCATAGCTAGCGGAAAGAAAGGTCAGTCGTCCAAGGACTGACTAGCTCCAGATAATTTACTCAACCTGAATATCTGAAAAACCCAACTCTAGACTGCTCATGTGGAAAATAGTGGGCACCCAGAGTTTAGGAAGGGAACAATAAACTCCGGATCAGTCATGGGACTGGTGTGAGCAACAAAAACAGTTTATCTTTAAACAAACACAAAAGGCTTTTAAACATTGAAACCCGCAATGCTTTTCGAAAATGAAACTACCATAAGGCCTCCCGCCACACACACAATGCAATCGCAGAATTGGAGGAGATTTCTCCTTATGATAGTCAAACATGCTTACTACGCAAAAATCATTCGATATTATTATCATTAGTGCATAATGTCAAAAACATTTCGAAAATATAATATCAATCTTAGTCAACATACAACTATTGTTGTATGCCTACTATAGCTACTACGTTCAATAGCAGGTTACCGCCACATTCCATAGCAGGTAATACAACTAAAACCGTACAGGGTTCGTATTGTTTCTTTGGATTTCCAACAAATGATCAGGCTAAGGAACTTCCTTACACCGAAATAGAAACGCCTCTGGAAAGACGCCCCGGATCCTAACCGGATCTCTGCAAACAAAAGGCCGACGCTACCTCACGCTCTAACCGAGCTGTAACTAGGTAACTAACACACGAGTCATGTCATCCCCCGGTCGTCACCGACCTTTATCCGAGGTACCTCGATCATAAAGCAACATCCACAAAATATAATCAACATAGGTAAAATATCTGGGCTTCATACCATGATATCACCTTTTATCCAGAAGGAAATGACATACCCTAGGGGCGCTACCCCTATAAACCTTTGTCGCAACATTCCTGTTTCGACCATTACCGGGTTGTGAGGCTCGACGAAGTCTCGTTCACAAAGCCACGCTTTTTCACAAAGCCACGCTTTTTCACAAAGCAACGCTTTGATCAACAATTGATCAGCAGCACTTCGTATGCCACATTACCAAATTGGGAATGTATCACTAGTAACCATTAACTACATAACCTCTGAGCTCGTACGTCTCAGAGAAGGGTGTTAAGCTAAGAGAATAAATTCTCCGCCACCAACAGAAATGTATTTGATAGAAACCAGCTTTACATCTCAAAGTGTAATGTCAGACACACATCCATACAAGTCTGTTCCGGGTTCGAACAGAACCGAAGGCACTTCCAAAGAAGCCCTTGCAATCCGGGTATTCACAATCTCGATCGGATTTCCCATCACTTAGAAAATCTCTATATCGGCGCGACTCAGTGCAGAGACAATCGATAGGTCATCCTATCGTTCTCGCAAATACCCGGTCTTCACCACCGGTCTTCAAATGCTATCCATATATGACGTATCATTATTCGGAATGGGTTATACGACACAAAGGTCCTCTCCCGGCTAAACCGAATAACGAGCGCAATTAAAAAATCATATGGATACTGGGGTCTTAGTTAAATCACAGCTTAAAAGCCCAAAACTTTTCATTCGAATGGTTAAAACAATTTACCATTTCCAATCTTTTAAACAAAAAGATTTATTTCAACAACCTTCAATGGTTTAAACAAATTTCCACACTTTTAATCTTTTAAACAAAAAGATTCAATTCACAGAGTTTACCCCTTTCACAAAGAAAACAATTTCCATTTCACTTGGATTAACTCGTTAAATCTTTAAGTCAAGATTTAACTTATAGCTTTCAAAACTCATTTCCAAGATTCGTTCATAGTCTTTTAAAACAATTCTATTCCAAGTTAGATTAACTCATCCGGTCTTTGAAATCAAAGACTCATTTCATAGTTTTCAAAACATTTCAATTCTATTTCAAACTTGAAACCGTTCAACACAATTTGGAAATTCATTACTTTTGTGAAAGCTTTTACTATTTGAAAACAAATAGTTTTCGTTTCGGAAAATCCAGTTATATTTACACGAGTTAAAACCCTTGAATTAAATTCAAATTCCCAAATCAATACCTTCAACATGGTTTAACCCATATATAACTAGTATAACATCTTTAATCCCTAGTTCCAAATCATAGAATTCAACTTTAAACTTGAATTCAAATTTAAATCAAATTATTTAAATTCCAAAACTTAATCAAGTTATTCGAAATAACTTTTATCTTTGAAATTCTATTTCAAAAGCTTTTCACTTTAAACCCAAATTTCCAATTTCAAAATCAATTGAAATTAAAATTTCAATTTCAAAAACATCAAATTTAAATCATCTGTGACTTAACCGATTTCCACGTGAAATCCATATTTGTGTGTGTATAGTGTAGTCCAAGGGTTTAACACAGTAGTGCAACACGATGAATCATCATAGATCAAAATACAGGATATAGTTGATAAGCAGTATATCATAACGCTTATCGTTCATTAGTTAAGAGATTAAACTTAAATTAATCAATATTAATTTAAATTTAATTTATCCTTAATAACCAATTAAATTAACCACTAATTATTAACTTAATTTCTTAACTGTAATTTAATTAACCATTAATTTAAAATCTAAGCTTATCAAATTAATGATCTTT
Source organism: Allium fistulosum (assembly GCA_030737815.1). Taxonomy (NCBI): domain Eukaryota; kingdom Viridiplantae; phylum Streptophyta; class Magnoliopsida; order Asparagales; family Amaryllidaceae; genus Allium; species Allium fistulosum. Next base: position 727,416,654 of record CM060904.1, read on the forward strand.
AATTACAAACTAATTATTCCTAATTAATTAACTTATAACCAATTAATTACCCTTTATTTATTTGTTAATTTAACCCTTAATATCAAATAAATAATTAGGTAAATATAAAAATACATCTTCTATTTTTATTCTTCTTTGGAAAAGACTTCTAAGTTCTTAATTAATTACAACTTAACCCAAAGTCATCATTTAAAAACATGAATTAAAATTGGTTAAAGTTGAATTTTATTTTAAGAAAACTGTTTACCACAGCCCTGAGACTCGCTTCGAGTCCTACCTGAGGATTTAAGCTATCTGCTTCGAGTTTCCCACAATTTTACCCGTGTGAAATTTCCAAACTTAATTTTTTCTTAAGTATTAAAACTTCCCCCCCTTAACACACACAAATTTACCCGAGTGGGAACCCGAGCCAACCCACGAATTCCCCGAGTCCCCCTTCGAGTCCAAGTCTCCTCCTTCCTCAGATAATTTCACTGACACATTACCGGGTTGTGCACGTGTACAGTGCCCTTGGCCAACTCCGACCAACCTCGCTGACCTCACCACGTCATCGACCCACCTCGCATCCCTCTCCAACCATCAGACTTCGACCTAACACCCAGACCCGAAATCGAGCTTTAAACTCAAAGCTGGAATGGCTTAACCCATCATCGCGAAGCCTGTTATCACCTCGTTCACCACGCTCCGTCCATCAGAACCCACGAAACTCCGGTCATCGACGCGTCTATGTCCCAGCTACCACTTCCCAAACTCTCGCGCCACTCGATCCCTTGGTGGTGACGAACGAGACGAGTTTATGATTGCATTAAAAACTAGGTTTAAATTTTAAATTGGGTCGCCGCCATCGCCACGGTGAACTGGAGCTTCACCCATCATTTTTCCTCGAATCTCCGTTCATCCCTCCACGTTTCGACTGAATCTCGAGAGCTCCGCGACCATCGATCGCCAGAAAACGGTGAAAACCCGTTTCCAGTTCAACTTCGAACTGCTCTTAACCCCATCCACTAAAAATTGTGATATTTGTTTTAAAAATCATAATTTTGTATGTAAATTCATCTCACATACCTGAATGTATAAATCATAACAATTGATTTTTGGCTAAACTTAAGTTTTCCACTGTGTTTTATAATTCCAGAAGCAATACTAAGTTGTTTCAACTTATAAATATTTTTAACACTTAGCTTAAGACCAAACAAACAATATTTGTTTACATGCCATGTTCAAACAATTGCTAGATCATTATATGGTGGTTTGTTTACATATCTACTAAAAAGAGAATAGCCTCAGGCAACAGGCTTAACAGAGTATCAGATGTACATACAGATGTGCACAAATATATATATATATATACAAACAGATATATTCTCACAGGGAAAACATGCTCCTATATAACTTAAGTTATATTTTTAAATAAAAAGTTACTCACCAGCTTTATGAAAAAGAACAGAGCACCCATGTTGAAACAGTTTGAACTTGAAAAACTGGAAAATGTTTTCCACTTTGATCTTCTTGCCTTGCTGTTGTCTGATGTTTAATTGTATTTGATGATGTAGAATGAAGTCTTGTTCAAGTTTATAAATGGAAGTTTTTATTTTTAGTCTTGTTTAGTTCGAACTGAAATGGGAATAACTTCCAGGTTGAAGTTTAAAACAATTTACAGGGTTAATATTTTTTTCCATTGTCAGAGATTTTTATAAAATGTGGAGGCTGAAAGAAGTTTTATGCAATTCGTATAGATTATGTTTGCTGCTAGGATATGCACATTTAATGCTATTTGTACTTGATGTTCCCTTTGATACTTATCCATATTTTATACACTTGCCTTAGACTTAAACTACAAGCTATAGGTATAATATATTTTTACTTTGTATTTTGCTTTTGTTTCCTTAAGTTTTGCAGGCATATATCCTATTCGAACATCAGTTTATATTTTGAAACATGATTGAAATGTGATCCTTTACTTTGTTCCATTTGCTATGCAAATGTATAAAGGCTGGAAAGTCTTCATACTTATATCTATATTTCTTACTTTGACTAACCTGGTTTCCTTGTCTGTTCATACGTATTATTTAGTCTTGTTCATACTTTGTTTGTTCACGAATAGTTATATCTGTTTATCTTGCTTGATAACACAAATGAATTTCTATTTTTACATGTTGCTATATTCTAACTAACTTGTATCTTTTCTTTCATTTATTTCTATTTTTATTTTCTTTTATTAAATCTTATTATTGTATAATATGGATAATTTCTATATTTTATATGTTGTTAATTTTAGCAAGTGTGTTACTTTGGATTTTATAGTTTACCTTTTTATATATTTATATTTTATTTCTAGCTTAAATATTTATTATTAGTTCATTTTTATTTTTTTACATAACCCATAAATTTTAAATTTAAATGATTTACCCAAAATTTATTCATGTTCGGGGAAACTCGCATCCATTTAATCAATTTTACAATTTTATCCAAAAATCAAATTAATTATCGATTTAAATTAAATTAAAATCCAGGATCGTTACAGACTTCCCCCTTAAAAGAATTTCGTCCTCGAAATTGCCAAGGAGGCAAAAAGACAGATGAAGAATATTTCATCAACTCAAACTGAATGTTTATTCTGCATTTGGCTTACCAAATCAGAATATCAATAATAGATACAAGAACAAATCTATTTTAACACTTCAGAATATACTCGGGTTATCCAGATCTACGAAATATACAGTGGCATCGGTTAGTTCGAAGGAATAACTAACCATTCGTAGAACATATCCGGACCCCAAAGAATAGATAGATATACGGATACAATTTCAAAACTTTCAGTTTAGAATTAAAGTATACCTACCAACCATAGCAAACAAAGTAACCAATACATCCAACAAACAATTTTGGCTTATCCGGAGTTTATGTCCCATTTTAATATATCGAATCTTCTTCCTGGATCTACCAGAAATTATCGAAGAATTGAGAAAAGAGGCTGAACAAAAGAGATTGATAGAGAAAAGATTGTTTCCTTGTTGTTACAGAGTATTGACCAGTTATAGTCGTATTTCCCTGTCCCCTATCTCATCCTCTTCTTACACTCATACTCACTATCAGTAGATAGCAAGAGAATTTACTGAGGCATACGGACAGATATCTGAGAAATACTCATTCTAGGGTATACTTCACCCTATCTCTAATGAGCTACTTAATGTGTTATACTCCTGAGCTAAAGTTCAACCTTAGCTCTGATACCAAATGTAACGTCCCGGATTTTCGCGCTCGAAAATCGACATCCGCACTTCACATTGTACTAGAATGCCGCAGATTCAAACGTTCAAATCCGATTCGCCGGAGCTTATAACAACATTAAGTATAACAACACAACGGAAGAAAAAGAATATATCAATATATATATAACATTGATACAATGACAGATACAAAATCTGATACAGTATGATACAACAGAATGATACAACAGATATCAATATACATCAGAGATATGATACAAGAAAATAGCAGCGGAAAGAAAATAGGTAACACTGGCAGCAGATAGAATGTCTCCAATAGAATGCTCCAATCCATAGCTAGCGGAAAGCAAGGTCAGTCGTCCAAGGAATGACTAGCTCCAGATAATTTACTCAACCTGAATATCTGAAAAACCCAACTCTAGACTGCCCGTGTGGAAAATAGTGGGCACCCAGAGTTTAGGAAGGGAACAATAAACTCCGGATCAGTCATGGGACTGGTGTGAGCAACAAAAACAGTTTATCTTTAAACAAACACAAAAGGCTTTTAAACATTGAAACCCGCAATGCTTTTCGAAAATGAAACTACCATAAGGCCTCCCGCCACACACACAATGCAATCGCAGAATTGGAGGAGATTTCTCCTTATGATAGTCAAACATGCTTACTATGCAAAAATCATTCGATATTATTATCATTAGTGCATAGTGTCGAAAACATTTCGAAAATATAATATCAATCTTAGTCAACATACAACTATTGTTGTATGCCTACTATAGCTACTACGTTCAATAGCAGGTTACCGCCACATTCCATAGCAGGTAATACAACTAATACCGTACAGGGTTCGTATTGTTTCTTTGGATTTCCAACAAATGATCAGGCTAAGGAACTTCCTTACACCGAAATAGAAACGCCTCTGGAAAGACGCCCCGGATCCTAACCGGATCTCTGCAAACAAAAGGCCGACGCTACCTCACGCTCTAACCGAGCTGTAACTAGGTAACTAACACACGAGTCATGTCATCCCCCGGTCGTCACCGACCTTTATCCGAGGTACCTCGATCATAAAGCAACATCCACAAAATATAATCAACATAGGTAAAATATCTGGGCTCCATACCATGATATCACCTTTTATCCAGAAGGAAATGACATACCCTAGGGGCGCTACCCCTACAAACCTTTGTCGCAACATTCCTGTTTCGACCATTACCGGGTTGTGAGGCTCGACGAAGTCTCGTTCACAAAGCAACGCTTTTTCACAAAGCCATGCTTTTTCACAAAGCCACGCTTTTTCACAAAGCCACGCTTTTTCACAAAGCAACGCTTTGATCAACAATTGATCAGCAGCACTTCGTATGCCACATTACCAAATTGGGAATGTATCACTAGTAACCATTAACTACATAACCTCTGAGCTCGTACGTCTCAGAGAAGGGTGTTAAGCTAAGAGAATAAATTCTCCACCACCAACAGAAATGTATTTGATAGAAACCAGCTTTACATCTCAAAGTGTAATGTCAGATACACATCCATACAAGTCTGTTCCGGGTTCGAACAGAACTGAAGGCACTTCCAAAGAAGCCCTTGCAATCCGGGTATTCACAATCTCGATCGGATTTCCCATCACTTAGGAAATCTCTATACCGGCGCGACTCAGTGCAGAGACAATCGATAGGTCATCCTATCGTTCTCGCAAATACCCGGTCTTCACCACCGGTCTTCAAATGCTATCCATATATGACGTATCATTATTCGAAATGGGTTATACGACACAAAGGTCCTCTCCCGGCTAAACCGAATAACGAGCGCAATTAAAAAATCATATGGATACTGGGGTCTTAGTTAAATCACAGCTTAAAAGCCCAAAACTTTTCATTTGAATGGTTAAAACAATTTACCATTTCCAATCTTTTAAACAAAAAGATTTATTTCAACAACCTTCAATGGTTTAAACAAATTTCCACACTTTTAATCTTTTAAACAAAAAGATTCAATTCACAGAGTTTACCCCTTTCACAAAGAAAACAATTTCCATTTCACTTGGATTAACTCGTTAAATCTTTAAGTCAAGATTTAACTTATAGCTTTCAAAACTCATTTCCAAGATTCGTTCATAGTCTTTCAAAACAATTCTATTCCAAGTTAGATTAACTCATCCGGTCTTTGAAATCAAAGACTCATTTCATAGTTTTCAAAACATTTCAATTCTATTTCAAACTTGAAACCGTTCAACACAATTTGGAAATTCATTACTTTTGTGAAAGCTTTTACTATTTGAAAACAAATAGTTTTCGTTTCGGAAAATCCAGTTATATTTACACGAGTTAAAACCCTTGAATTAAATTCAAATTCCCAAATCAATACCTTCAACATGGTTTAACCCATATATAACTAGTATAACATCTTTAATCCCTAGTTCCAAATCATAGAATTCAACTTTAAACTTGAATTCAAATGTAAATCAAATTATTTAAATTCCAAAACTTAATCAAGTTATTCGAAATAACTTTTATCTTTGAAATTCTATTTCAAAAGCTTTTCACTTTAAACCCAAATTTCCAATTTCAAAATCAATTGAAATTAAAATTTCAATTTCAAAAACATTAAATTTAAATCATCTGTGACTTAACCGATTTCCACGTGAAATCCATATTTGTGTGTGTATAGTGTAGTCCAAGGGTTTAACACAATAGTGCAACACGATGAATCATCACAGATCAAAATATAGGATATAGTTGATAAGCAGTATATCATAACGCTTATCGTTCATTAGTTAAGAGATTAAACTTAAATTAATCAATATTAATTTAAATTTAATTTATCCTTAATAACCAATTAAATTAACCACTAATTATTAACTTAATTTCTTAACTGTAATTTAATTAACCATTAATTTAAAATCTAAGCTTATCAAATTAATGATCTTTAATTACAAACTAATTATTCCTAATTAATTAACTTATAACCAATTAATTACCCTTTATTTATTTGTTAATTTAACCCTTAATATCAAATAAATAATTAGGTAAATATAAAAATACATCTTCTATTTTTATTCTTCTTTGGAAAAGACTTCTAAGTTCTTAATTAATTACAACTTAACCCAAAGTCATCATTTAAAAACATGAATTAAAATTGGTTAAAGTTGAATTTTATTTTAAGAAAACTGTTTACCATAGCCCTGAGACTCGCTTCGAGTCCTACCCGAGGATTTAAGCTATCTGCTTCGAGTTTCCCACAATTTTACCCGTGTGAAATTTCCAAACTTAAATTTTTCTAAGTATTAAAACTTCCTCCCCTTAACACACACAAATTTACCCGAGTGGGAACCCGAGCCAACCCACGAATTCCCCGAGTCCCCCTTCGAGTCCAAGTCTCCTCCTTCCTCAGATAATTTCACTGACACATTACCGGGTTGTGCACGTGTACAGTGCCCTTGGCCAACTCCGACCAACCTCGCTGACCTCACCACGTCATCGACCCACCTCGCATCCCTCTCCAACCATCAGACTTCGACCTAACACCCAGAACCGAAATCGAGCTTTAAACTCAAAGCTGGAATGGCTTAACCCATCATCGCGAAGCCTGTTATCACCTCGTTCACCACGCTCCGTCCATCAGAACCCACGAAACTCCGGTCATCGACGCGTCTATGTCCCAGCTACCACTTCCCAAACTCTTGCGCCACTCGACCCCTTGGTAGTGACGAACGAGACGAGTTTATGATTGCATTAAAAACTAGGTTTAAATTTTAAATTGGGTCGCCGCCATCGCCACGGTGAACTGGAGCTTCACCCATCATTTTTCCTCGAATCTCCGTTCATCCCTCCACGTTTCGACTGAATCTCGAGAGCTCCGCGACCATCGATCGCCAGAAAACGGTGAAAACCCGTTTCCAGTTCAAATTCGAACTGCTCTTAACCCCATCCACTAAAAATTGTGATATTTGTTTTAAAAATCATATTTTTGTATGTAAATTCATCTCACATACCTGAATTTATAAATCATAACAATTGATTTTTGGCTAAACTTAAGTTTTCCACTGTGTTTTATAATTCCAGGAGCAATACTAAATTGTTTCAACTTATAAATATTTTTAACACTTAGCTTAAGACCAAACAAACAATATTTGTTTACATGCCATGTTCAAACAATTGCTAGATCATTAGATGGTGGTTTGTTTACATATCTACTAAAAAGAGAATAGCCTTAGGCAACAGGCTTAACAGAGTATCAGATGTACATACAGATGTGCACAAATATATATATATATATATACAAACAGATATATTCTCACAGGGAAAACATGCTCCTATATAACTTAAGTTATATTTTTAAATAAAAAGTTACTCACCAGCTTTATGAAAAAGAACAGAGCACCCATGTTGAAACAGTTTGAACTTGAAAAACTGGAAAATGTTTTCCACTTTGATCTTCTTGCCTTGCTGTTGTCTGATGTTTAATTGTATTTGATGATGTAGAATGAAGTCTTGTTCAAGTTTATAAATGGAAGTTTTTATTTTTAGTCTTGTTTAGTTCGAACTGAAATGGGAATAGCTTCCAGGTTGAAGTTTAAAACAATTTACAGGGTTAATATTGTTTTCCATTGTCAGAGATTTTTATAAAATGTGGAGGCTGAAAGAAGTTTTATGCAATTCGTATAGATTATGTTTGCTGCTAGGATATGCACATTTAATGCTATTTGTACTTGATGTTCCCTTTGATACTTATCCATATTTTATACACTAGCCTTAGACTTAAACTACAAGCTATAGGTATAATATATTTTTACTTTGTATTTTGCTTTTGTTTCCTTAAGTTTTGCAGGCATATATCCTATTCGAACATCAGTTTATATTTTGAAACATGATTGAAATGTGATCCTTTACTTTGTTCCATTTGCTATGCAAATGTATAAAGGCTGGAAAGTCTTCATACTTATATCTATATTTCTTACTTTGACTAACCTGGTTTCCTTGTCTGTTCATACGTATTATTTAGTCTTGTTCATACTTTGTTTGTTCACGAATAGTTATATCTGTTTATCTTGCTTGATAACACAAATGAATTTCTATTTTTACATGTTGCTATATTCTAACTAACCTGTATCTTTGCTTTCATTTATTTCTATTTTTATTTTCTTTTATTAAATCTTATTATTGTATAATATGGATAATTTCTATATTTTATATGTTGTTAATTTTAGCAAGTGTGTTACTTTGGATTTTATAGTTTACCTTTTTATATATTTATATTTTATTTCTAGCTTAAATATTTATTATTAGTTCATTTTTATTTTTTTACATAACCCATAAATTTTAAATTTAAATGATTTACCCAAAATTTATTCATGTTCGGGGAAACTCGCATCCATTTAATCAATTTTACAATTTTATCCAAAAATCAAATTAATTACCGATTTAAATTAAATTAAAATCCAGGATCGTTACAGATTGTCTCGTCACTTTATTTTCAATGGATGCGGGGTCATTCCACAATATTTGAATACATGCAGAAGCCTCCTTCCATAATGATTTCAACCAAGACAGAAGGGTTATTCCACCTTATTCTTTCGATAGGGGTGGAGGGTTCCTTCCGCCTTAGTTTTAATAGGTGCAGTAGGGTCCTGCCACATCGCTTTGCCTTTGTAACTGAAGATAAAGGTGGATAGCCTTATCTGATGGTCCCGCCATGGTTGTGGTGTCTAACTTGTTTTTAATAGACAAACGAAGGGGTGGATAGCGATAGAATTTATAAAAGTTGCTTTGGACCTTAGAGACACTAAGGCATATTTTAATAAAGTCGATACCATAATCGAGGATAATAATAATTGTAAAATTGTGTTATATACATTAGGGAACACTAATGTATGTCTTATAAAGAAGTTATGTATGCTTAAGTAATCATATTCACTTCATTTATAACCCATAACTGCATTTTGGGGTGCTAAAAAAAGGATAACCAGCAAGGTTGACCCAGTAGTGAATATACATTTATTTATCCCTTGTATGAGTAGAATTGCATCCAGAAGATCAGATAGACCAGAATATAGAATGTCCAAAACTGGTGAAAAGATTATTGATTTAAATAGGTTCTTAGTTAGAGCTTGAAAACTATGCCTTGAGAAATTTTATTAGCAAGGACCAATAGTTCTTAGTGATCCCATGAAAACTATGTCCAAAATAGATTATTGATAGAAATCAATAGGTTCATAGTCAGCCTATGAAAATTATGACCTGGGAGATGTTATTGGATAATCCAATAGGTTCATAGTCAGCCCATGAAAACTATGATTGGATGATGTTATTGGTAGACACCAATAGGTTCTTAGTAATCCCATGAAGACTATGAAATCAGATAGATTGTCGGTAAGCTTGGAACAAGTTATTGGTCAGCCCATGAAAACTAATAGGTTAATTTTACCCTAGAAACTATAACTTGAGACAGATAGTTAGATGAATGAGGGTGGGAAATCCAAGATATATTGTATAATTTCATATCATCGTATTATGTTACGTTTTAACCATTGTGGATGCAGGTGCACATTATATAGTTAATTAGTTTTTGGTTAAGGTATCAGCGAGGGGAAACCCATTCTGCTCAGCGGTGTGGTCCCACTAGATATCTTTTTGGTTCAAGATGGTATATTATTATTCACACCAGATTTTTTGTCTGGCTCGAAGTTTATGTTTTCCCCTTAAACTCTCGGATGCTCAAAATTAATTTGAGTAGGCTGAGGGTAAGGGTTTTCAAGGTTATTAGTTGACTAATAAGCTTCCGGAGACCTGCAGAAGGTATGCTAGCTATTTAGGATATTCTATATGTTGTTCGCTGTGTTATTTGGATGTAAAGGAAAATTTGTTTAATTGCTTAGTATTAGACTCTAATTACCTAAGGGGGCATCTTCATAGGTTGCCCTTAGAGTATTTTGTAATAATTATAATTTCTTTGAACGTGGGTTGCATATTGGATTATGTAATGAATATGAAGCATCTTTTGTAAAATGAAATGTGAAGATTGAATTTAAATTGTGTTCAAAATTTTTCATATTCATGTGCTTCGGCGTTATCAATATATCTAACATTGTCGCATTTGGTCACCGAAAATTAATAACTATGGATGATTACAGCATCAGTAGCGGTTAGTTTCGGGCCTCCAAATGGGGGAGTTCCAAATTGGTATCAGAGTATATGTTTATGTAAATTTAAAAGAAAATTTGAACCTAAAATATTTTCAAAACATAACCCAATGAATCAGAGAATATGACTGGGGTTTGGGTTAATGCTATAGTAACTTACTTGCATTTGTTATATATATATATAAGTACGTATTACCCTTTTCTCTTAGACCGTTCTTCTGTATCTTACTAAGGCTCGTATGTAGATATATGAGAAAGTAATATATGGATGTAGGAAACGAAAGAGGAAATCTAGGTGGAGGAAGCACCACAACTAATGGAAATGCTCGACCCAATACTAGGAGGAATCTGGGTCGATAAGCAAATGCTAATCCAAATGCAAATGCCAATGTAGGTGCTGGAACCCCGTCAGTATATATAGGGATGATGTATTAGTTTTCGTCAATCTGATGCAAGCTGGAGTAACTACAGGAGTACCTATGAAAAATGCTGTGAATGCTGGCGGAGCAAATCATATGGTCCCAGTTGGCAATAACTATGTCAAGCTGAGCAGGGATTACACTAGTCTTAGTAGGAAGCCATTTTTGGGAATAGAGGATGTCATCGAAGAAGAAAACTGGTTGTTGCATTGTGAAAGATCGCTGACTTGGGATTAGATGATGAAAAGAAGAGAAGACTTGCTTCCAAACAGTTGCAGGGAGCAACATTATACTGGTGGAACGGGGTTACTATTGGAGTACCTGAAGAAGAATTAACTTGGATTGAGTTTTAAAGGAGATTCGAAGAGAGGTTTCTATCTGAAGTAGCCAAGTTGGCATTGATGAGGAAGTTTATGGATATAGAGCAGGGGAAGATGTTGGTAATCGAATATGCCACAAAATTAGATGAGTTGTTTAGATATGGATACGCCATGGTTGACACCGGCATCAAGAGAAATGAAATATTCATTCGGTGACTGAAGCCATAGATTTCCAGGCAACCATGCCACACCTCCATGACCCAAGCAATATCATAGTGGAGATGGCCCATGGGAACGAACAGATGCTCTCTACGTTTAGTAAGGGGAAGTCAGTTGAGGTTCAAGATCCTCAGGGAAAGAAGAGAAAGTTCTTTAAACGGAAAGGAGCTAAGAAAGGAGGAGCTGCCAAGAAAGGGAAGGCCGATGTAGTTTGCTACAAGTGCGATAAGAAAGGAAATTTTGCTCATGAATGTCGAACTAGAAAAAGGAAGAAGGTTGCACATAAGAAAGAAGTGAAGTGATTCAATTGTGACCAGATCAGGGATTACAAGAATTAGTGTCCAGAACTGGTTAGAGCAGACAGGGGAATTTTTTTTGCCTTGGAACTATCTTCTTCTAGACCAACAACAGTTAAGAAGGAGAAATCCATGATGGAATGTATGCTTTTGATTCATAGTATACCAGTTAGGGTACTATTTGATACTAGTGCATTGCATTCATTTATATCTCAGTGTTTGGTAGATAAATTATGTTTAGAACCATCATACCTACTTACTTCCTTAAGGGTTGCGAATCTAATAGGAGGGTATACAACTCTGGGAATGAGATGTGATTAGTTAGAACTTGACTTGTTAGGTCATAAGTTTGCATGCAGTCTGTATATTTTTGATTTTCGAGGTTTCTGGATAATATTGGGTATGGATTGGTTAGATAGATATGATGCAAGAATATTTTGTCAGGATGGGAAATTATCATTGAGACATCCTAACAACCGTAACTGAATTATATACTCGATGGAGAAGTCAGACTCAAGTGCATTTGCTTTGCTGAATGTAATGGAAGCAAAAGAAGAATTAGATCGAGTGTTGGTAGTAAAAGAGTTTGCAGATGTTTTTGAGCCAATGTCAGGGCTACCACCAAAGCGAGCTATCGATTTTCGGATAGATTTTGTGCCAGGAGTAGGACCTACTAGTAGACTACCTAGTCGGATGACACATACTGAGATAAAAGAGCTAAAGGTGCAGCTAATGGACTTGGAAGGGAAGAGCATTATTAGGCCAAGTAATTCTCCTTGGGTAGAAGCTACAATATTTGTAAAGAAGCCAGATGGATCTTTAAGGTTGTGTATCGAACCCCGCAAGTTGAACGAAAGGACGATGAAGAATAAGTATCCTTTGCCAAGAATCAATGACATGTTCAATCAATTGAATGGAGCCAGAGTGTTCTCCCAGCTAGATTTGGCAATAGGGTTCCATTAGCTAAGAGTGGCAAAGGATAGTATTCCGTTAATGCTGTTTAAGACCAGATATGGGTCACATGAGTGGTTGGTGATGCCATTCGGGTTAATGAATGCGCTAGCTTTCTTCGTGGATTTGATGAACTGGGTTTTCCAAGAACACTTGGATAGATTCGTATTGGTATTCATAGATGACATCTTAATATAATCTAAGGATGAAAGAGAGCATGAAGTTCATCTTAGAGTGGTGCTTGAGACACCGAGGCAGCATCAACTGAGAGTAAAGTTTTCAAAGTGTCATTTATGAAAGAAAGAAGTTAAGTTTCTTGGTCACATGGTTTCAGATAAGGGTTTGTTAGTTGATCCAAATAAGATCAAAGCTGTTAACAACTTGAAGAGACCAGAGACGTGACTGAGATCGGAAACATCAGAATGTGGTGTTAGCCACGTTGACCGAATGGAAGGATCTTGAGACTTTGACTACATGCAATGTGCATTTAAAATCTACTGCTAGTTCTAGTCAAAGTACTACCGTGTTGTCCTGCTTGAAAGTCTGACCGAGCTTGATTGAAAGGATTGCATCTAAGCAAAAAGATGACCCAGTGTTAGCTGAGAAGATTAGAAGGCTAGAGGCCGGAATCGAGATTGATGATATGAAGGATTTAATCTTATCCAAAGAGGGTAGTTGAGAAAGAAGGAACGATTGTGCGTCCTGAATGTAGAAACCCTAAGGAAAGAGGTCCTTAGAGAATGTCATTGATTAAAATTTACAATTCATCCTGGAGGGACCAAGATGTATAAGGATATGAATAGGATTTTCTACTGGGAAGGTATGAAGAGGGATGTTGGCTTATGGGTAAGCAGTGTGTGAACTATTAACAAGTGAAGGCCAAACATCAGAAGCTAAGTGGGTTACTTCAACCTTTGGTTGGAAATGGGATTCGATATCCATGGATTTTATAGATGGGTTGCCAAGGTCGATCCGGGGAAATGAAAGTATATTGGTCATAATGGACAGGTTGACAAAGAGTGCCCATTTCATTCCAGTCAAATCAACCAGGACGACGCCTGTTTTGGCTAAATTGTTTATGAAGAACATAGTTAGACTATATGGTATTCCTAATAGAATAATCAGTGATAGAGATGCCTTGTTCACTAGTGAATTCTGGTTGAGTCTACAAGGAATGTTGAGAACCGAGCTTAAGATGAGTACCGCTTATCATCCATAGACAGATGAGCAGACAAAGAGAGTCACCAAGGTACTCGAGGATCTATTAAGAGCTTGTGTATTAAATTTTGGTGGGTCTTGGGAAGACCATTTGCATTTGGTTGGGTTTTTCTATAATAATAGCTACCAGGTTAGTATGAGGATGACACCTTTTGAAGCTTTATATTGAAGGCCGTGCAAATAACTAGCGTGTTGGTTAGAGACTGGAGAAAGATTGGTCCTTGGTCCAGATATGGTGAGAGAAGCAACAGAAAAGATGGAGTTGATCCGAGGTAGGATGAAGGAAGCTCAATCTAGACAAAAGAGTTACGGAAATAAGAGGCGTAAGGATCTAGAATTCTCAGTTGAAGATAGGGTTTTCATTAAGGTATCACCGATGAAGGGTGTGATACGATTTGGAAAGTCAGGGAAACTAGCACTGAGATATGTTGGACCATTCCCAATCATAAAGAGGATCGGAAAGCTCTCATATAGAGTAGAGTTACCGATCAGTTTAGCAGGTGTCCATAATGTGTTTCATGTGTCTCATCTTTGTAATTATGTACATAATACAGAGGCTACTATCCCTTCGAGTACATTGCGAGACTTAATAGTAGAATTGGATCTGACTTTTGTTAGGCGACCAATTCAGGTTGTAGCGAGAGATGAGAAGAGGTTAAGAAACAAGACAGTCAAGTTGGTAAAAGTTCGGTGGAGCGACAACGAGAAGGACTGTACTTGGAAAACAGAAGATGGGATTAAGGATGCTTACCTAGGCTATTATGAGGGTATGTTCTATATTTTTTTATATGGACTTTGCACCGGTAGGATATACCAGCTTTGTTTGCATCATTGATATGCTTGATTGCAGTCCTTACTGAATTACAAGGACAAAATTCTTTAAGGGGAGGAGCCTGAAACACTCTTAATTTTTCTTTAACATTATTCAGGAGATTTAATTAGATTAATTAAACAGAATAATGTATGGCGTGAAAAGGATATAAGATTTGATAATTAATTGGGCTAGACCATAACTAATCAACATATAAGATTATTTTAACTTAAACATAAGTAGGAGGATTAATGAGAGGGGTAAAATAAGAATAATCTTCATTTCCTAAACATAAACCCTTCCATCATCATATCCTGATTCATTTTTACATCCATATAACACAAACAAAGTAGAGGCCATTGTTAAAGATTTTAAAGGAAGAAAAGTTAGAGAATCAAGCTACAGCTAAGGGGAATCAAATCAATAATTCAAATATCAACTTTTTTTTCTCAAATCAAGGTGAATAACTATCCATCTCATATTTATGTGCTAAATTTTTTATTTTTGATGTATTCCAAATTGTTCGATGATGATATGATTGATTTTACCATTGTTTGCATGAATGGTGATTTATTGGAATTTTTATGAAATTATTATGACTTGTTTCAAGGGAAAAACCTTAGCGAATAACTTTCAAATGACTTGATTTTTGGATATTTTGTGTAATACATTTTGGAGATAGGTTTTAATTTCATAATTTTCGAAATTAATAGGAATATTTTATGAATTACCTAATATGAAAAGGGCATTTATTTTGGGTTATAGTTATTACAAATAATAAAATAATGAATTTTTCCTGAAATTTTTATGTGGTAAATAAAATGTTGTTTTAGATTTTTGATGAACTTTTGGGATTTTTCCCAAGTGTTTTTAATTTATTATGAATTTTCTAAGCTAGAAAGGCTTAATAATTATATTAGAATATTAATATAATTTAATGGTTTAAAAATAATTTTGGAAATTATGAAATCTGATCTATAACAATTTTTCTGCAAAGAAATTGATAAAGTATATCTCTAACCAATAAGAATTTTACAAACAATAAGAGTTGGTCAAAAGAATATACTTTATTTATCAAAATAGCAATTTTACATTAATTACGAGTCTGCCACTGTACCCCTTCGTCACCATAGTCTTTGTATTGCTACAGTGCCAGTTAGCTTTCGTAATGCTACAGTGTCAGTTAGTCTTCGTATTTCTACAGTATCAATACTTTCGTGGCCATGCTACAGTACTAATGTTTGGCTACAGTACCAATGCTTTTGTAGTCATGCTACAGTAACATCCGCCTTCGTCACTATTGCTTCCGCTAACTTTGTTTTCAAAATTTAAAACATGCATAACTTTTTAACCGTAATTCTATTTTTCTATTATGACCACTCTACGGAAAGGGAAACTATCATTCGGAAATGATGCAATAGGTTAAAGACCCTAATTCTACATCTATAAAAATTTATAGCCCAAATTTGTTTTAATTGTCTCGTCACTTTATTTTTGATGAATGCGGAAGGGTCATTTTGCAATAGTTGAACACATGCCGAAGCCTCCTTCTGCAATGATTCCAACCAAGACGGAAGGATTATTCCACCTTATTCTTTTGATAGGGGCAGAGGGGTCCTTCCGCCTTAGTTTTAACAGTGCAGTAGGGTCCTACCGCATCGCTTTGCCTTTGTAATTGAAGATAAAGGTGGATAGCCTTACCTAGTGGTGCCGCCATGGTTGTGGCATCTCACTTGTTTTTAACAGACAAACGAAGGGGTGGATAGCCCTATAATTTATAAAAGCTGCTTTTGGACCTTAGGGACACTAAAACATATTTTAATAAAGTCGATACCATAATTAGGATTACTAATAATTGTAAAACTTTGCCATATACATTAGGGGACACCAATGTACGGCTTATAAAGGAGTTATGTATGCATGGGTAATCATATTCACTTCATTTATAACCCATAATTGCATTTTCGGATGCTAAGGAAAGGATAACCAACTAGGTTGACCCAGTAGTGAATATACATTTTTTTCGGGTGCTAAGGAAAGGATAACCAACTAGGTTAAATAACCAGAATATAGGATGCCCAAAATTGGTTAAAAAATTACTGATTTAAACAGGTTCTTAGTTAGCCCACAAAAACCATGCCTTGAGAAATGTTGTTAGCAAGGGCCAATGAGTTCTTAGTGATCCCATGAAAACTATGTCTGCAATAGGTTATTGATAGAGATCAATAGGTTCATAGTCAACTAATGAAAACTATGACATGGGAGACGTTATTGGAGAATCCAATAGGTTCATAGTCATCCCATGAAAACTATGATTGGATGATGTTATTGATAGACACCCTTAGTATTTCCATGAAAACTATGAAACTGGATAGATAGTCCTTAAGCTTGAAACAGGTTATTAGTCAGCCTATGAAAACTAATTGGTTAATAGTGACCCTAGAAACTATGACTTGAGACAGATAGTCAGATGAATGGGGATGAGAAATCTAAGATATATTGTATAATTGCATATAATCATATTATTTTATGTTTTAACCATTGTGGATGCAGGTGCACAATATATGATTAATTAGTTTTTGGTTAAGGTACTAGCGAAGGGAAAACCCGTTTCGCTCAGCGGCATGGTCTCACTAGATATCTATTTAGTTCGAGATGGTATATTATTATTCACGCCAGACTTTTTGTCTCACTCAAAATTTATGTTTTTCCCTTAAACTCTCGGGTGCTCAAAATTAATTTCAGTATGCTGAGAGTAAGGGTTTTTCAGGTTATTAGTTGATGAATAAGCTTTCGGAGATGCATAGAAGGCATGCTAGCTATTTAGGAGATTATATCCGTTGTCCGCTGTGTTATTTGGATGTAAAGGAAAATTTGTTTAATTTCCTAGAATTAGACTCCGATCAACTAAGGGGGCATCTTCATAGGTCGCTCTTGGAGTATTTTGCAATAATTATAATTTCTCTAAACGTGGGTTAAGTATGTGATTATATAATGAATATGAAGCGTCTTTTGTGAAATGAAATGTGAAGTTTGAATTTAAATTGTTTTCAAAAAATTTCATATTCATGTGCTTCTGTGTTATAAATATATCTAACATTACCGCATTTGGTCACCGAAAATTAATAACTACGGACGACTGCAGCATCAGTAGCGGTTAGTTTCGAACCTCCAAATAGGGGATGTTACACAACACCTTACTAGAAAGCTGACATACTCACTAAACCATTATCTGCAAGAAACATTTTAAGATTCAAGTAGGAACTGAAGATCAACGAAGTCAATAGAGAAAGAAAAACCTAAATCTCGCTCCAGCTGTACTTCAAAGAGTAGATATTTTCGCAAAACCGTTGCTAAGGCACGATTTTGTGAGATTGAAGCACTGAATCGGTTGCAACTTAAAACAGATCACAAACTTCAACTCATCGTCGAAGCATATACTGATAACTCATTAGAAGGCAGGCACACCCAAAAAACCGCTGCTTAGAGCAAGATTTTGTAGGGTTAAAGCTTGAAATTGAAGATTGAAAATGCCGATGGCAATTGGGAATAATCGCAAACCTTAGCCCTAGTCGGGTTTGAAGGGGGATATTGAATGATGTGGTATAAAAGAGACAATATGTTAAGTAAATAATAAGCAGAGCAAAATAGGTTACGGGTGGCATTTGTATATAAGCCCATTATCACTTTTATTATCTCTATATAAATAGAGTTGTACTTGGTTAGGTATTATCGGTTTAGTATTACACAAAGAAATAAAATTACACTTTCTCTTTAAAACTTTATGGCAAACATAGATTAGCCTGTTGTTTGGTAACCAAGGAAAAAATATATTTAGGTGCCAAACAAAATAAAACGTAGGCTGCTAAGAGTTTGACCAATATGAGTTTGGTTGAGATCAAACAAATTGCTTTCTACAATGAAGCTATATATCTAGAACAGTTTCTAGGTTTATACTTTCATAGTTTATAACTTTATATTGTCATTTTTAACAGTAAGGTTGTTAGAAATTTTAGAAGAAGAAAATTAACTCTCATATATTCTTGTTTATATTCAAATTCAATATTTTGTCACGTATGTTCCCAACAATAGATAAATTTTAAAAAGCTAAATATTTTGTCACGTTTATTTTTTAAATTGAATATATGAAAAAAAATGAAGAGTGGAACATTAGTTTTTTTCTTAAATTTGAAGAACCTTGTAACTCAAAAAAGTTGGCGTGGAGGATTTTTCAAGGTTATTTCATTTTAAGAGCCGTAGAACTTTAAAATCGAAGATTAAACTTGATGGAACCATGGCTAGATCGGATCTTTAAAACATACTTTATGGTATTATATTTAAGTTCCACGAATAAAATAGTTAAATAAGCATTATTACATTTTAACCCTTGTTGACAAGTGCTACTCAAGAATAGGTAGCTAGGTACAAAACAAGTCAATATGTTTTTGCATGTATAAAGAGTACAGAAATATGCACGGTCAGCAAAACAGAAAAGCTTGGCTGTCAAGGAAAAGCAAAACAAAAATCAAACTTGGTCGACCAGAAGATTAATTGACCAATGTCAACTTGGTTCAAGCAAATAGAATTTTATTTCAAAACTCCTGAAAGGACAAGTTTTCAAAATTTATTGCATATGGGCTTGTTTGGAAACTATTTGCAACCACCGTTAGGTCGGCACCAATGCGTCATGTGCTTTTTTACAAACCAGCCTATGGACGCAAAGATGAACCTCAAATTACGAAAACAAAATAATTGATTTAGAGCATCTAATCCTCTTATGTTGTAATGTCATGAATCAATTATGTGGCATAATTTGTTTAACACTATGAAGAACATATTGAATGACTTCATTTCAAATTATAAAATTATAATTTTTTTACTCTAATGCAATTTTAGTAAAATAAACTAACATTGATAATAGTTTTAATTATGTGTAATCATATTAGTAGTGCTTATTAATTGAAATTGTAAAGTAGAATCTCTACTACTAGACATTCTTTTTCACAATGTCTAGTAAAAGCCTTGACACATCATCATTCATATTTACTCTATAGTATCATTGGAGAAACAAAGTTGAACAAAAAAAATTTAATTATCTATGTAGCATCGACATTATACTGTAATAACATCAAGGTTGGAGATGCTTTTAGTTGTAGTGGAAGTGGTGTAATACAATCTCACTTAAAATATGGAACAAAGCAATTTGGTACGCTATTCTCATCTAGCATTTGAAAACAATGTTAGTTTTTCAGTTTCATGTTTTCTTTTCTATATTCTTTTTTCTCGCATTTACGAGAAAAAACAGTTTGATAATTACTTTTTTTATTCCTTTTTCTCAAACTCGGAGAAATAAAAAATATTTGCATAATTATTGTTTTTTATTCATTTTTTAAACATGTAGTTTATATACTAAAAGTAAACAAGGGTACAATTTATAGCATATAGAGAACAAACGTTGGTAGGAGTGTTAAACATAAATCATACTCAAAAACCATTATATTTTTCCTAAATGGCCGGGAAGAACTAAAACAAATAACACAAGAAATTAATGTGAGAAGAAAAAAAAGCATAAAAGCATTAGCCCTACAAGACTAAAGTTTACCACCCATTAAACATTAATTAACTCGTTTAATACTAAATTCCATATCCGAAGAAGAAATCATGGCGTTCAAAGTGTTTAGCATCCCTCAAAGCTCGTCAATTTGACATTTATCTTACGTTAACAAAGTAGTTCCAGTTCTATTTCCCTTTTGTGAAGTCATCGTTGCCGCTTACGTGGCCTGAGAGAATACTTACAGTTGACTTTGTTCGTTTCATTTTCTTACTTTTTGACTTTAATTGCGATACCATATTTTTCCATAAATCAGGTATTGTTGTAGTAAAGTCGAAAGTAATTTCTTTCTCCCAATGCTTTTTATTCTATTTAAACCTCGAACATATTCCAATATGACCATCAGAGAGTAGCGTGAGGGTTTCATATTGTGAATAATTTTCCTGAATATCCACCATTGTCTGATCACCATTCTGTTTTGACCCGTTAGCCTCTGCATCGAGTTCCGTCGAAGTACTTATATTCATATCCTATTTTTGATGTGTTGTATTCGTAGTTTCTTCATACTGAAATGCATTTTAAAACTAAAAAGCATTGTTTAACTAATGTGTTTCCATGTTAATAGTGTATTGCTGTTGTTCAATGTAACGACCCGAAATTTTCGACCTCGAAAATTCGACACTAATACGTTCACTATAGAAGTGACGAACAATCGAACGTCGGAAATTCCAGATTGTTAGGGTAAGAAGAAAAGAGGTAGAAGAAGAAACAGAGAACAGAACACATAATCTCACATTCGCAGCGGATCAAAATATAATACACAAATAGTAGCATTTACACAAAGAAAGCTGTAAATGTCAAATTACATACAATATATCATAGTACAACCATTCACAAATAAATTGACAGTTATAACAACTTGTCCCAGAGACTACTATCAATACAATTTCAATAAACAACGGAATATACTCCATACGTCCCTGTTATCCAGCTCGTCTCCTGAACTCCAGAACGTCCTAACCTGAAAATATGTAATACTCGGTCTGTGCGAATTTTCTAAGCTCTTATTTTTGTTAGTAGTTAGATAATTTTTCTTTGAGTTTGTTTTTTTCATCCATACCTTTTCAAACGAACATAGCTTCAATGGATTACCAAAACACTAACGATAAGACAAGTACCATTGTCTCAGTGGTTAAGTGATTCGACTTTGGTGCGAAAGGTCACAAGTTCGAAATTTGCGTAGCGTGATTCGAACATATATTGACATGTGATTTGTGTTATGTTGTCTCAGTGACATGTTGTATCTAAGTATCATTTAAAAAAAAAACACTAACAATTAGGACATACAAGAGGTTCCCATTCGTATTCTACGGGTTAAACAAACACCTCGTTGTTCTCATTCACTATCATGACTTCATTTAGGAATTTAAAATCATTATTGATTTCAACTTGAACTATTGCATATGTGATTTTAATTATACATTTAGTGTAGTGATCCATTTTTAATTGAATTTCCAAAGCCGAAACAATTATACTAATTTCTTTTTCTGGCCAAACTCTAATCATAGGCCCGGAAGTCTAACCCACACCAAAATGGATTGCAACATTTCATTTGAAAGATTGAAATCTGATGACCATCTTTTCATCATCATCAATTTTTTATCATGCGAACATGGACCTTCTGCTAATATTCTTTCGTAGTCTTCCTTATCCACAAATTTAATAACATAAAATCTATTTTTTTTTGTAATGAATATAGAACTCTCGTTTAGGTTGTGAAACCCTTTCAATATATGATCTAAAATAATGATAATACGGATGTGAACCAACCACAAATAACTTCAGAGTTATTTCAAAATTTTTTGGCTGAATCTATCGCTGAACTGGTCATTTGAGCACAAATCTTCTGACTAAAATCTATCGGGTTATAGAATTTTAAGAGAGTAGATACCTGGATATCTTCCTCTGTGATAACCGTCTTCCATGTTCTAGTTGTTGTATTCGTTGAACTAGTGTTGTTTGGGAACGAGGCATGTCTGCTATATGAAACTTCTGATGTAGCATTTTTATTGCTTCAGATCTTGCTTGAGAGTTGAGTGAAAATTATCTAGACTTTGCTTCAACGGTAGGGAATTATTCCTAAATACGTGTATGACTCTCATCAGAGGAACCTTAGGAATAAAAACTTGAAGTTGTCCTTAATATAAATAACGGAAGTTGATTGTCCTGTGAAATGAAAAGGAACAATTTCGTTTTTAATACAAGTATCCACTTTTTAAAAACCAGCCAATGCGCTGAATTGCACCCATATTTTGTATATACTGACAGCTGCGAAATTACTAAGTTACATGATTTGAGCACACTATGATGTGGTGATTCATGGGAAACATGTTACATTTGTAGTGGAGCTTTATTGAAAAGTACACTAAATTGAGGTGAAACATAGCTGGATTGAGCTTAACAGCTCACATGAGAACATTTCGACGAAGAGATTTAGTAGTAATGTTGTTGTTTGAGGTTGAATAATGCAAGGTGTACCTGGAATTCAACCAGGAGTCCCATCTATGTATTTGACGTTAAGACTGAATAATCAAGGTGTACAAGAAATATAAAATAGCAAGGTAAAAGAAATCTGTTATATTTCAAATTGTTGCAGAAATTCGGATACGTAATCAACAAACTATGTTAACATTGAAACAAGAGTTTCAAGAGAGAATAACATCTCCAATCAACTATATTGCTTGTATGGTTTTAGACAGAAGAACGTCTTCAATCACTCTGTCCAAACTGGCAAAAGCAGCTCCTCCGATCACCGTAGCTTTACGTGCACCCTCTTTATACTTCAGCGCATTCCTTCTTATCTCCATTCCTTCATCACCTTCCATCATTTCTTTTATTCTCGCCTCCACCTCATCTCTCTTCACATCACTACTAATCTCCACTCCAATCCTCCATTCATTGCATGCATATCTACAATTCGTCTGTTGATCTCCAAAGAAAGGCCAACAAATCATCGGAACCCCACAACTTATGCTCTCCATCATCGAGTTCCATCCACAATGCGTCAAAAAAACTCCAATTGACTGATGCATTAACACTTGTTGTTGTGCACACCAGCTTATTATCAATCCTCTTTTCTTCACTTCCACTAACAACTCTTCTGGCATAACACTTGAACCTTTACTTATTAAATCTGGTCTTATCACCCACAAAAACTCACAGTTGCTGTTGATCAACCCCCATGCAAATTCAACCAACTGATCCTTAGTCACGACTGCTAAACTCCCAAAATTTACGTACACAACTGAACTAGGCGCTTTTTCGCCTAACCAATCTAAACAGCTATTGTCATTCGTCCAAAAGCTAGAAGTAGAACCCATACCGTTCACCGAGTCCTTAGAAATATTTTTGCACATTATATCCAAAGGGCCTATGGCGTATACAGCAGGGAACACAGCTGAGATTGCATCCAGAGTAGCTCCTTCTAATTCATCGAATGTGTGTATTAAGAGTGCAGTTGCTTTTAATGAATCTTGCGTTTCATCTTTACAGCAGTTCATGAGTGCATGATTAGGATCTGTGGTATGTACAAAATTTGTAAAGTCCCTTAGACGCATGTTCCTCAAACCAAGTACGCCATCAACAGGGGTGTCCAGGTATCCATTTGTCAGGTCTTCTTCATCTGTGAACAATGTGGATATATGAAGATTAATTATTTTAGTCATAGGTGATAAAACTGTTTATACAATCAGTAAAATGAAATACACATACTTTTAAGAGGCACAATGCCTCTACCAATCAACTCCTTCATGGCAAAGAAGCCCATGAATCCACAGGCGCTTACAGAGCAGTAGGACAAATTTGGCAAACCAAACTCTGCAGAGACATCTAAGGTAAAGCTCATGTAGGTATCTGAAACTATGCAGGTGACTTCTGGTTCTTCGGCTGATTCTTTTAAACTCTTTAAGAAATCTCTGAAAGTGTCGGACAGTCTGAATCGGTCTATGTGAGTAACGTTGGACATATTTTCAGCATTGGCCATGTTTTCAGAAGCAGACAAACCATCTGGTATTGTCTTGAACTGAAAATCAGAGAGACCCTTGAGCGAAGAAGGACCTGAAGATTTAAGGATTCGATCGTGGCTAGTTTGAGTATGAACGAAAGTGATGTGGAAACCTTTGAAATGGAGGAGTTTTGCAAATTTGAGCATGGAGTTTATGTGGCCTTGAGCTGGGTATGGTATGCATACAGCATGAGCTTTAAGTACTTCTCTTTTAGTAGAACCCATTTTTGTTAATTAAGGATTGTTTGTTCTAAAATTTTTGTGATGGAAAGTGTGTTTATTTATAGGCAAGGAAAGGATGATGTTTCTTGAGGCTTTCAATGAACAAAGAGGATCCAGAAAACAAAATGGCCTGCTGGTCTTTCGTTCTGTGAAATCATTAGCAACGGGACAAATCAAGTGGCTAAATGAACTCAAGTCTCTGCGAATTGTTTGTACTGTTCGATTTTTCTCGTACAATATTACATATTTAATCAGATTTCATTTGAAAGACATTTGAGTTATAGGTGAATTGAGACTCAAATACATTGTTTTTTCTTTTTTAGATTTTTGTAAATTTCAAAAATGATTAATTGACTTTTTATTACATCAAATAAGGTAACGAATTATATACATATATAGAAAAGATTTATAAAAATGATATCTTGTCAAACCCATTATAACTTGGAAATGTATATGGGAAAAAGTTATTTTTTTAGGATTTTAAGATCTTTTTAATTTTTTGTCTTTCTTTTGCAGTAATTCGATAAATTAATAAATGTTTTGTTGGTAGGAATTTATTTGTTATTTATTTTCATTCATTTTTTAACTCTTCTAAATTCTGTTTGTGTACGGATACTTGAAAAAACTCTAATATGTACATGTGGCTGCGTGTTTAAAGCACCCAAATATGAGTTACACAACTCAACTTGTGAACTTCTCATATCGTTTTACTTCATTCTTACTGGCAGTTACATTTATTTACAATCTAATTGGGGCATAAAATTTGTTTGTAAGATTACCAGTTAAAGTAAAAATGTATGTCCAAGTGTTCAAGCTATATCTGTTTTACATCAACTTTGACGGCTGACTATGAATCAGAAGGATTAAATATATCAGAATAAGAGACAAATGCATTGGTTTCTTAGTCAAAACTTTGTTCTTACCTAATTAAATTAGCACATGCCGTTATTTTCTAACCTATCTAAAACACTAAGACGATGTTTGATTTGTATTTTTTAGTTTTGAGTTTTCGTCCATACAAAAATGCACATAATACATTTATATTGTCGAAAACGATCAATTTAAAAAACGAAGTTAACATACAAAATGTAAAACAACTTTTTTTTTATATTCCGCGTTTTGGGAAATAACACAAGCACGTGAAACAATACATTCTCCGGTCATCCCTCTATCTCCTTCGTCCTCTCATCCGTCTTTCTTTCTTTTCTTCTGTCATTCTTCACTTTTTCTTATATTTGAAATACATATTGAAAACCGAAAAAACAAAATTCGTTTCTAAACAAACACTACCTTAGATTCCGTCCTTTACAAAACAAATCTAACATTTAACAGGGATATTTGAAGGGAGTGGTTGACTAAAAAGAAAATTGTATTTGGTGATGCGAAAGTGATATTTGAACGAAGTATTTAAAATATGATTTTTAATTTAATCGATTTATACTTAATTAATTATTTGTTTTATTGTCTAATATGCTTTAATAATTTTAAATAATAAGAAGTAAATTGTGCACATTCATTAAACTAAACCAATACATTTTTAAATTCAAATACATTCAAAAAACAAACTAAAAACCACCGATGATAACCACGCAACAAATCCATCCCGTTCATTATAAATTCTGATACTTTTTCATCACTCAATTTTTTCACGATATCCCAAGTTTATAGATTCGTTGCGAAAAATTAACGTACGCTCCCACCGCTAAGCAAATAGAATAGGAGACGGTGAGCCATAACAATGCCGCAAGGCATTGTTGAAACGATCTATATTCACGATCGACTTGAAATGTCATACTTACTCGAATAATCCTGCTCGGTATGCCTATTGCGTCTAGATGACGGAGTAATTAGAGTATCATGGGCTATGCAATCGGAGTAATAATCCATATCGACTGCAATAAAAGGCGGAGCAGGTGGGCTACGAGCTATTAGATATCTACAAGTTCCTTTTTCTATACAGCTTTCAAAAAGTTGATCCAACCTTATGAAAACGGACTTTTTTTGAATCTTTTGAATTTTCGTGCAATCGTTTTCCACCACTCATAAGGACCGTCCATGTAGTCGTTCTCCAGATCTCAAATTCCTTCTTCCAGCTGTAGTATGTCCCGGTCAACCCAAGAATGCTTTAGGTTGTCCATTTTTCTTTATTTGTGTCTGCGACCTATCAAGATTCATTCTATCGGTAAATGCGTTTGTCAGCTATCACCAACACATAAAACGAGCTGATAGAATTTCTTCTTTTCGGTAAAACTTTCATGCATAAGTCTAAGAAAATGACAAAAATTTCGAGCTTCCAAAAAGCAATAGGCTGAGAGGAAGAGGAAGCAAAAGCAGAAAATCTATATGACATTCTGAAAATTGAAAATTACAAAATATGGTAAAAAAATCTCAAAAAGTATATATTATAGATAAAAACAAAAATAACACAAAATCATAAAAATATACCTGAAAAGATAATCAGATTTGTGTGTAAAATTGATGAAAATTCTTATTTAATTGTGTGTAGGTGGAAGATGGAATGGAGAAATAAATAGCAGAAAAGGGAAAGAAAATAATAGTCATTTGGGGGAAATAGCACGCCGCGTTCAACATTAACGTGCCAACTTCCTTCTTTTGTCCCAACGGTCCAACAGAGCATCCACATTCAACGTTAACGTGCCAACTTTCTTCTTTTGCCCCAACGGTCCAACAAAGCATCCACGTTCAACGTTAATGTGACAACTTCCTCCTTTTGCCCAATAGAGCATTTGGACCATTGAGATGTGGGGGATGCATCGTCAACGGTGACATGGCTCAAATTGAGTGCGAATGGTATCTAAAACACAAATGTTAAATTGATATTATACATAGGTCTTCTTCGAGTATTTAAAGTCTGTGTATATAAGATCTATATCCCACTTTATTTAGCACGATTTTGTAATCTTATGATATTATTATCAGCAAAAGTTTCTATTTAAATATTTGATTTTTTTTTAGATCATATGAATCAAATATTTAATTATAAATTTATGGATGGTTACGAAAGTTATAAATGGTGTTAAATAAAATGGGCAGACTACTAGAAGGATCCCAGTTACACTTCATGAAAACTATTAGTCTATTATAGTTCCTGTACACGAATAACGATCATCTTATTTACTGCATTAACTGTTATATGCACGGAGCAGCCAATGTGACAGATTACGTATGGAGAAAATGTTCATGTACTAGCATACGAAATGGATAACTAGTTGATTGGACAGACCTGTATTTGACAATTTGGACTTTTTTTACTAAGCTAGCAAACATAGGTTAGCCTGATGTTTGGCAACCAAGGCAAAAATATACTTGGGTGCCAAATAAAATCAAACGTGGGCTGCTAAGCGTTTGACCGATAGGGGCTTGGTTGACATCAAACAAATTGCTTTCCACGTCGGAGTAAAATATCTAGGACCAGTTTCTAGGTTTATACTTTCATAGTTTATATTATTATTTTTAACGGTAATGTGGTAGAATTCTTACAAGAAGAAATCAGATTTCATATAAAATAATCCAGATTTTTTCTACCTATGAAATTTCTAGAGTTTTCCTATATTTATGGATTTAAGTTCGATTTGACCTCGTTTTTAAACTTATTATCGCAAATAACCTTGTTTTAAAATTAATATCAAATATAGCTCCGTTTTGGCTAGCTCAGTGCTTAATTAGCTGGCCAAAATGCATTTGCGACTTTTAAAAAGTCGCCAGTGTATTTTTTTTTTTCTGACGACTTTTGAAAAGTCGTCGGTATATTTTTCTAAATTTTTTTTTACACTCGCGACTTTTGAAAAGTCGCCAGTGCATTGAGGTCAGTTCAGCGCTGAGCTGGTCAAACCAAGGCTATATTCGATATTAGTTTAAAAACTGGAATATTTACGATAATAAGTTTAAAAACTAAGCCAAAATGAAAAAAAATCCAATATTTATTACATGCATGGATCAATTTTAAATATTTTCATACATAACACTAGACTGCATAGTTCTCAGCAACTTGATTCCAAATAATTTACTACAAGAAAATTCTAGAGTGATTTATACAAGATAATCTTAAGTTTTATCCTTTTCAAATTATTTCATATTATCACTATTCACTCATTATACCCATCGTTAAACTGTTGCAAATTGCATCAGTTTACCAAAATAATTTTTTTGACGCTATTTTTTTGTTTCAAATTGAGACAGGTTATCGATAGTTTCTTTTCGAAGCTATTTTAAGGTGGATTTCAAGGAATTTGTAAGAGAAACTTATATTATTTTTTATAAGTGTGAAATTAAGAGGGGCTTATCCCTATTTAACCACGATGAATTTTGTAGTAAATATATCTAGTAATTGATAATTTACTATTAAGAATTAATAAGTAGTATTTAATAATTAATAATTACTATTAAATTATTATTATTAAATAATTAATACTTAACAATAAATATTAAATAATTACAATTAATATTTAATATTTAGTAACTAATATTGATTATTTAATAATCAATAATTATTATTAGATAAATAAGAAGTAACATTTAACAATTAATATTAAATAATAATTAAAATAAATAATCATTAAATAATTATTTTTAATAATTAATAATCAAAATTGATTATTTAATAATTGATATATAATAATTACTATTAAATAATTATGAAGTAATAATTAATTATAATAATTAATAATTAAGGCTAATATTTAATATTTACTATTTAATAATTAATTTTTAACAATTAATGATTAATAAATAATCTTTAATAATTAAGAACTAATATTTATTATTTAATATTTGACATTAAAAAATTTAAAAAGAAATTTGAAATTTTCATAAAATTCTAAAATGGAAAAATTATTGAAATAAATATAAAAATATTCATAAATTTTAAAAATGAAATTTTGAAATTTTAAAAAATTCAAAAGTAAAATAATTACTTTTTGAAATAAATTAATATTTTTATAAAATATTCAAAATTCAGAAAATTCCAATGCCTTTATTATTTTGGTCGGGTAATAATATATTATTATAGTTTATTTTTCAAAAACATAATATTATATAACTTTGAGCATTTCATTTTTGAGATGGAGATGTCATTTGCACTTCCTAGCAATGTTCCTTTTAAAATCACACACACTACATATTCAAATTCGAAGGAACATTCAAAAGCTAATCTCAACCATCAAACCACCATCCAACCTTCATAATCATTTAACCCTGGATCCCTGGTTTTTTCCCTAAATTTTACCACTAAAATATTTATTATGAATTTTCATTTTACCAGCAAAACATTTTCCCATAATTTTCATAAAATTTATACATCTTAATCAAATCATTCTACACATCCTTTTAGCACATGTGGCACCATATACATCGTTCATTTATAAATTGAAAGTGTCTGCATCATGCTCTTTCCATACAAACACACCACAGCTTCTTCTGTAGAGAACATAAGTTTATTATCAGAGGGTTGTTTTTGTAAATAGCATGGCTACTACCACCCACCTCCCCGGATCTAGATCTGGCTGCAGCGTCAAAGAAGTCGGCGATAATTACAGCAGGACAAAACGAGAGATTGGTGGCTTGATTTTAGGTAGACCTATCAAACGAGTTGGGTGGGGTCAAAATGGGTTGGGTCGAGTTTGACCCAACCGATTTATCACCCATTCTTTTTGTCCCATTTATGACCTAACCCATTTAATAAGCGGGTTACCCATTTAACCCATAAAAAGATTTAAATTTGATTTGATTAATAAAAAACAAATAAATATAAAATAATTCTAGTTATAATTTTTACATTTTGAATTTAGATAAAAATCAAAATTTAAAATTTTAAAATTTTAATTCTAATATTCATCAAAATTCAAATATGGGATGTGGTAGCCAATTATTTTCCAAGTTTAACTATCAGTCTCCATGGAGAACTACTGTGTGCGTTAACAATATGAAGTATCCAAGTGTTACATATTGTCCATAATTTAGGTGGGAGTTAATCGGTCGAAGTCTCGTCTGATTTCGAGTTAGTATGAAGAAGTTATTGTAGTCTGAATAAAAAAATAGCGGCTTCTGCACTAAGGTGGAGTTCAAATATGGGGATGTGGTAGCATTTTATTTTCTAAGTACAACTGTCAGTCTTCATGGAGAACTACAGTGTGCATTAATAATATGAAGTATTCGACTATTCCATATAGGTGGGAGTTAATCGGTCGAAGTCTTACCTGATTCCGAGTTACTATGAAGAAGTTATTACAGTCTGAACAGAAAAAATAGCGGCTTCTGCACTAGGCGGAGTTCGAATATGGGGATGTGGTAGCCTGTTATTTTCTAACTGTCAGTCCCCATGGAGAACTACAGTGTGCATTCACAAGATGAAGTATCCGAGTGTTCCATACTGTTCGTAATTTAGGTGAGAGTTAATCGGTCGAAGTCTCGTCTGATTCCGAGTTAGTATGAAGAAGTTATTGCAGTATGAACAAAAAAATAGCGGCTTCTTCACTAGGTGGAGCTCAAATATGGGGATGTGGTATCCTATTATTTTTTATGTACAACTGTCAGTCTCCATGGAAAACTACAGTGTGCGTTAACAATATGAAGTATCCGGGTGTTCCATATTGTTCATAATTTAGGTGGGAGTTAATCGGTCGAAGTCTCGCTTGATTCTGAGTTAGTATGAAGAAGTTATTGCAGTCTGAACAAAAAAAATAGCGGCTTCTATACTAGGTGGAGCTCAAATATGAGGATGTCGTAGCCTGTTATTTTCAAATTTTAAGTTTTTAATAAATGTATAGACGGGTTACCCATTTCTAACCTTTTTAAAAATAGGTCAACCCAACCCATAACCCATTTAATAAAATTCATAAATGGGTTGATCCAACCCACTTATAAGTAGGGTAAATGTATCTAAATCCATTGTACTACCGATAATTTTTGAAGTAAATTCCTTTCTTACGAAGTTTGGCATTTCCTGAAACAAAAATTGCTTCTCAATGCAAGGGAATAGGTAACCATAAATATTTTATGAAATACCTTTATATATGTATAAAACTAATTTGGTTTTTTTAAGAAACTTATGTTCATAACATAAGTAGTCAACCAATGTTGGTCGGTTCCAAACTCCTTTGGGGTGGTCTACACAAGATCTCTCATGAAAAATTATTACATGCAGCCTCTCGACTCACATAACCTATCAACTCCTCATCCTAAAATACGTAGGGGTTCTTATAAACTCCAATTGTAAGAACGCCTTTTCGAGCCTCGGATGTCGATACTAATACATCTACGGTATTCACGTACTGAGCACCAAAGTGCTAGGAAGACAGAACGTTAGGATAAAGAAAAAGAAGAAAAGAAAATGAACAAATAAGGGAAGAAAAAACACCAGAATCTCACAGCGGAATGATAACATATAATATCAAAAGATAATATGTAGAGCTACTCTAATATACATAGTACTTCAGAGTTGCTAATCAAAGTACTATCACCAACGTGGATACTTATAACAGCATGTCCTTACAATTGCTGATATAAAGTAATGTAGTAGAAATAAGAATACCATGGTAGATAAATATCAAACTCCTCTCCAAGAGCTCAATGAACATAAATGAAAATCTTTATTTCTCAGAATGCTCAAAAGAATACATAAATAATTTACATAAAACAAAAGGCACATACAAGACAAAAATCTGGTGTGAGAAACTTAAGAAATATGTATACAACATATAACGGCACCTTTTAAGATAGTTGTAACGGTCATCCCCTCAAGAAGGCCAACCATCTAATAAGTACATATTGCGATATGATAGATAACGTCTAGGGTACGGAATATAAATTAGAAAATAACTGACGGTGCTTACATTAATCAGACTACAACAATATTTATAGGTATAAAAACAAAATCGCAAAGGCGTGTTCGCATAATTAATTTTTCACAAAGACCTCCCCAGGAAATAGAGACTGATCCCCTATGACAAAGATCGGAAAACATCTTCAAAGTGTTGTATATTTCTAGATAAAATATACTATAAGGAATACACAATTGGCCCAACATCCAAACACTCTTGTGAACAACATGAATCAAGTATCATCAACTCCCCACGTGTAACATATCGATAAACATACTCTAGATATAGAGTTGATATACCCCCCATGGGTCAGCTCAACCCTAGGATCATGTAGATTACTCTATCTTTAGTCATATATCGATGATCAAGTCACGTTCAGCAACTCTACAAATGATTCACAACTCGAAAAGAACACAATCCCCAAATGGACTACAACATCTCGAATAGATCATGAACCTCTACATGGGTTTGAGCATCTCGAACAAATCTTGAATCTCCATATATATTATAGCATCTCAAATAGATCCACTTCTAAGAGATATAACATGCATCTCGGTCTTGAAGTGGTTTTTGAGAAGTAAAACACTTACCGATCACAGTCTCTTCAAGACTGAATTGATAAATTTGTTCATATTAAAAACAAAGAAAATGATCGCATATAGAAA
Source organism: Allium fistulosum (assembly GCA_030737815.1). Lineage (NCBI taxonomy): Eukaryota > Viridiplantae > Streptophyta > Magnoliopsida > Asparagales > Amaryllidaceae > Allium > Allium fistulosum. The sequence goes on from CM060904.1 coordinate 727,449,598, forward strand.
TCAAGTTTCTTATACTTATCATGTTTCCAACTTTCCCAATTTCTGCTATCTCGCGTTCGAGAGTGAAGCTCGATAGGTTAGAGCATTACTACTTCTAAACCTTACTTAAATCATTATTCTTAACTTTCAAAGATAGAAACAAGTCTACTTTGTCGGGCTTTCCTGCAAAGTATACGACTAAATACTTTCCTTACACAAGTAACACACAAAGCATGATTTACACACATAGAGCATGATCAAGTCACATAAATGAATTTTAATACCTTTTTTTATTTAATTAATCTTTTATTACATAAACCCCCTTTTATCAGTAAACTCCTTTTATCTAATAAAGCTTCCTTCATTGATCAACTTCTGATTGATTAAACTCCTAACTAATTAAACTCCTTTATTAATAAAATTTCCTTTATTAATTAATAATCCTTTATTAATTAAAACTTCATTTATTACTTAATACTCCTTTATTAATGAAAACTTCATTTATTAATCAATACTCCTTTATTAATTAAAACTGCACTTATTTAATTAACTTCTTTTTAAACTTGTATATAGATTAAATTTCCTTTTACAAAAGATATATACTCAAATTCTACTATTCATGTATTACTATTCAATTATAATCTTTACAATACTTCAAAAGGTATTCATGCACTTATCTTTATGGCATAAGTATATTCTCAAATTAATAACAAGATTTACTTACTTTAAAATATAATCAAAGAGGTTAAAAACAAATGTTACTAAAACATAAGTACCACAAACCTCTTCTCTTTTATAAATTAAATATATAACTTTCCTACCTTTATTCCAAATGTTTCCACACTAGTTATTATCTTTAAAATTCCATGTTTAAAGATCTAATTATATTTATAATATTTTCCTACTATAAAAATATAATTCAAGGGTTTAAAAAAGAATTTCACTAAAACATTGTTTATGACAAACCCATATTATATTCCACTTAATCATTATTTTTAAAATTCTCTTTTAAAGATCTAACCACTTTTACAAGGGTTTAAGAAAAGTGTTAATTAAACATTATCACAACAAACTAAAACTATTCGCATATAATTATCTTTAAATATTCATTATTAATTACCTAATTATATTCCTAATTATAATCTTAATTATATTCCTAATTATAATCTTAATTATATTCCTAATTATAATCTTAATTATATTTCTAATTATAATCTTATTTATAATTCTAATTATAATCTTAACTATATTTCTACACTGATTTAACAAGTTAATATACTTTTACTTGACTTTACAAAACCATTTATTTTAACTAAAGTGTTACAATTCAAATCTACCATTGTTTATTTATAATAGATTTAAACTGTTATTCCCAACATATATATATATATATATATGTATATTTACTAAAAACCTTTTAAAATGATATATACAGGTATACTAATTTATTTAATATAAGATATTTAATAATAAAAACATTTTAAAAAGATATTATATTACAAGAAGCTTTTATTTATTTTAATAAAATATTTAACTAAATTTCTAAAAAGTGTATGTGTGTGTATAAATACTTTAAAAATACTTATACTATGGTTTCAATCATTTATATAAAATATTACTTAAAATTACTTATTTTATAATTTATTTACAAACCATAAAAAACATATTTTATAATTTAAAACCTTTTACTTTAAAAATTCATAAATAATTTTTAACAAATATGTTTAAACCATGATATTTTTACAATAATAAATACAGTTATAGTATTTATCAAAAATGCAAAGAGGCCCTGGATGTCTTTTAAAGTTAATTTAAATAAACAAAAAATCGCCAAACACAATGCATTTTCAAAGTGCATCCATCGCGACCTTTTCGCTTCTAACTTTCACAATTTCCATTCACAATTTCTATAACTTCTAAACTAATTCCTCTACATCAAATACACCAAAACATGTGTAAAGAACAACCAAATATATATATTCACAATATATTCATATGTTAACCAATTTAACATGTGGAAAATACAAGAAATTTCAAAGTGCGTTTATAGCGACTATTTTGCTTCAACCATTCACAACACACTATGTAAACAACTAGCATGGACCATGTCACATATTTTAGAGGGTTTAAAAGAGAGATTATACTATAAATAATGTTGCTACTTGCTTTCCAAAGCAAGGAGGGGTCCAAAAGTAATAACTTGCATTGTTATTTATTTTAACTTATATTTTTAACAAAAAAGATATAAACACAATATTATACAAATTAAATGATGAGTAAACTCACCGAAACTCAAGACAAATCAAGACGTAAATATTCTCGCTACTAGTGTAGTGGTGAAGACGATGTCTTGAGTTGACCTCATATGTAGAAATTATGAATTTTATAAGAATTGATAATAATTAATTAAATTAATATACTTAATCAACTAATTAATTATCAATTACCTCCTAATCCTTCTTCCCTCCCAAATGTGCACTTGCCGTATGTGCACACACCTATTGTTGTGTGCATGTCACCATCTCTAACTTGGGCTACACTTCACAAAATCGTGCTAAAACACTTTTGTTCAACTCCTCTTCATGTTCTTTACAGATGCACCCAAGCACGCCACTCCCATCCTCATCAATCAAATCACGACCTAGGAATGCCTATCGCGGCCTGGAAGTGTCGCACTGCCAATTCTTACATTGCACCATCCCAAAACTCTCCCATCCACTGGTCTATGCAAGAGAAGCTCGAAGCATCCATCATTTTGACCTATTGTCGCCTCAATTTCCACCAATGTTGGAACCTAGTTCGTCTACCATAAAGTCGCATCTGGCCAAACATAATCACATGCCACCTCTTCACCACAGATGTGAAGCTCATCTCACCACGAGTCTAACGGATCTTGTCTCAGCCTCTATTGACATCGAAGCTCTAGGAACAATTCAAAATATGCGGCTACTATTTTCTTTATTTATATTAAAAAAACGAAAGAGGGAGAGGATGGGTTTTGAGAGAAGGAGTGTAGTGAAGGGGTATGGGTGTATATTTATAATAATTTAAATTTTATACTTAAATTTTCAATTAAAATCGTAATGCGTTTCGATCTCGTACGACCATACATTACACCTGATCGCCATGAAACTCATTGGTGTACATTATTTTATTATTCTGGTCTCAATGACACTAGTTTTTTCAAAATCCAAGACAGTGCACCCGGATGATAATTTCATGCATTTCTAGACAATTTAGCGATAACACGATTTTGGTCATATTATCGATTTTTCCTCAATTATATATTTTTGTAAATAAATTCAAAAACAAATTTCTTAACATTAATTATTATTTAAAAGTGGGCTAAGAAGTTTATTAAATAAATTTAATCGCAATCCAATATTCAAATGTTTAAATAATTCAGATATTTAAATACGAAGTGTTTGAAATTCTGAGTCGTTAAAATATCCCCCACTTAGAATATTTCACCCTTAAAATTCCAATATAAGCAACAAAAGAAACAATCATACATCAACACTAAATATTTTTACAGTTACTTGCAAACAAAGGTCACCGTTCGCTCAAGTTCAAAAATCCCCTTATTATAAGGATGATAAATAATCTGCTAAGCTTACTTTATGATCAACAGCCTTAGTGTAACAATTTGAAAATTTTAATAATAAATTAAAAATTAATAAGGGCAAAAAGGTAATTTAACATAAAAAGAATGAAATAGTACATTGCTGTAAATGAATGAATTTGGAGAATCTGACTTTTCCATTATGTCAAGTAGATTTTTCTAGCCCAAGTTCATATATAAGTTGTTAGAAATGGATAACATATAAAGAAGATACAAAATGTTTGCCGTAGCGCACATTTTGTGTTTTGTGCCTATTTTGAAATTAAGCTTAAGGATTAATGCAAAAATAAATGAACTCTTATTTGTTAAGAAATAAGTTGAATATGTATGAATTACTCCAAGAAAAGAAAAGAGAGAGGGTATAATAAGGAGTGTGCGTTTAAAAGAAAAAAAGGGAAAAGCACTTGTGCGCACAAATGTGTAAATATTTCGAATGGAAAGCATTAATTAACGTTGTAATTAATAGGTTGAATATACTAAAGAAAATATATATCAATATATTTAAAAAGAGTACAATTTTGTCAATTAACATTTAATAAGAGAAAGATATTTAATACAAGAGAGATGGCATTTTTTATAGAATTTGTTGCTGTAATTAATATAGTTACACATATTAAAAAGAAAGATAATATAACAAAAATACTTTTAAAAAAGGAACAATCTACTTTTATATGTTTGAAAAGTAAGAATAACAATGCATGCATAAAAGTAAAGGGTTATTTTAAAAGAAAGACAACGTAACAAAATATGATAAGCTAGGCCACTTAGGGTAGAATTAAAGGTAACTACATATGATTATCACATATTAAACTTGTACTCAATGACCAGATTTTTGTTCGAACCACCCCTTTTTTCATATTCCTTGCCTCGGGATGGAAAGTTAGCAATTGATTGAGCATAGTACGTAGAGAAAGGAGCTTCATATTGGAGTTCTCATATCATTTATTGTTCATCATGTAGTTGCATATTGGATTAAATGTTGTGAAGCTTATATTGTACTTTGGAATCAGTGTATATGTAAATTAAGTATTTTGAAGACTGTTTTTTTGAAACATCTAATTTCTGTATTTATATTTTATTTTCTTCTACTGTAAGATCTGAAAGTATAGAATGTTTGAGAATTCATCCTTATAATTATGCTCTGTAATTTTTTAAAAACCTAATAGCTCGTATTTTTTAGCATGACGCATGTCCAAAGGTCACCCTAGGCTTTGAATTAATGTGTCGGAAGGTGTGTACTGTTAATTTGTTATACGGGTCAAGATCCCTAAGAATTTAGGCACGTATTGAGCTAGCGTACTTGAAAAGTTTTTGGAAAAAATGTGGTTTTTCAAAAGTTTTCCTCAATGCTTTCCAATAAGTTTCCAAAAATGGGTTTTGAAAAAAAACATATAGATAAAAGTTTTCAAAAAGATTTTACCTATATATTGAAATTTCTTTTATTTGTGCTTATACCATCATTGAGAAATTTGAAAATAATTCCCAATCACAAAATGAGTACAAGTTTAAGAGGAAGATTCTAGAAAGGGTAATGGTGGTTTTCTATACCAACTAGCCCTAATAAGTAAATTTGGTATTTAAATATGGATGAAAAAGATTAGTACTATGAGACTCATATAATAGAAATATGATGTTCACAATATAAGGGGGACATAAGAATGACTTTACAAATTAAAGGAAGATTCGTTAATTAAAGTAGAAACCCTATTCTCATATTGGTAGTAGTTGCAAAGACTCCTATTAACTTAAAGGTATGACAAGAATATTTCTATATTGATGTTAGGCTGGAAAATAAACTTGAGTTAACCATCTTTGAAAAGGAAGCATTATTAAATATAAGTGAGCTAGTGTAATTCGGTTACTATTATCCACACCAATTTATGTGATAAACGAATGAAAATGTTTTCCAAAAGTTAGAAATAGTAGATATACAATATTTAAAAAAAGTTGGTTTATGATTTTACATAAAATAGTCGGACAAACTTCATGCAACTAGTTTAAAAAGTAAAAGTAGGGAATTCAATAAAAAGCAATTTTTAAACAACTGTTTTAAGACTTTTGTTTTGTTATTTAGGCACGTTATTACGCTTACCCCTAACATGTATTTTGCTTTTAGCAATAGAATTTTTTTAAAATTAAATAATTTGAAAAGTATGTAAGACCCTACTTTTGAACTCCTTTTGTAAATAAGAAATAGTTGTGTACTTGAAAATGTTTTATGCATATTTCTACTATTCTCCAAAATAATAATAATAATAATAAGTTAAAAATAACACATTATCTTTAAAAATATACTTTTATGAAAATTTATCATTTATAAAAGAATTTTTTTAAATGGTGTGTTTTATGTACATTTTGCTAAGTTAAGTTTCACCATTTTGGTAATTTAATTAAAGAAAATACCATCGTCTTTGTAAAATGGGACACATTTATTATTAGCAACTCAAACAAGAGGAAGTTCAAGCTGCAATGGAAGAAGTCGTAGATGGGAAAGTCAAGAGGAAATCAAGGGAACACATTCAAGGATGTTGAGTGTTATCGGTGTAAGTAGAAGGGTCATCTAACAAGATTCTATAAAAATTCCAAAGCTTCAAAGCAACAAGTAGGATCAAACTCTCCAATGGTTCAGAAGACACTTTGTTACAACTGTCAGCAACCAGGGCATATAGTGAAGGATTGCACGCTAATGAAGAAGGACCAACAAGTCAAGGTTTATGCCATCAAGGACGAACCATCAACCTCAAGAGATGTGAAAGGGAAAGGAATTCTTGAAGGTACTTTAATTATTAATGGCATTTTTGTTCATATTGTTTGATACCGGGGCTTCCCATAGTTTTAACCAAATAGAAGGTATAATTAATTTGCGCATGATTTGTTAAGATATACCAACTACTTACCTTATCCATTATTTTTGTTATGACCTGTTTGCCCTAGATTTTAAGGGGTTTGATGTTATACATGGTATGGATTGGCTAGTGGAAAATAAAGCTGTTCTAGATTCTATTGAATAGACGGTAGTCTTGTAAAATAAGAGAGGGAATCATGTTAAAGTATCGTGTGATGGACTAGACAAACGAATGTGTTTCTTTATGCACTGTATTCGTCCCAATAAGTTAGGGTCGATATTAATTATTAAGGATTTTCCTGATGTTTTTGAAGAGGTTAACAGCCTACCTCCACGTCGGGAGACTGAGTTTGGTATAGACTTAATTGCCAGTTGAAAACCTGTAATTCAACCTATTCGTATAATAGCTTTGAGAGAGAAGAAGGAGTTAAGGGATCAGACCGATAACTTATTGAGAAGAGGACTGATTAGATTAGGCCATTCAAGTTGGGGAACAGCTGTAGTTTTTGTTAAAAAGTCTGATGGTCATTAAGACTTTGTGTTGACTACCGAGAGCTAAAAAAGTAGACAATTTGGAACAAGTATCCTTACCCTGTATGAATGGCATGTTCGACCAACTTCATGGTGCTCAAGTATTCTCTCAAATGGATCTTGCTACAGGATTTCACCAGTCAAGAATAGCGGAGGATAGTATACCCTAAAAAGCATTTAAAGAACAATATTGTTTCTTTGATTGGTTGGTTATGCCTTTTGGGTTAACCAATGCACCCGCTTATTTTTTGATCTTATGAATAGAGTTTTTAGAGATGTGCTTTATAAATTTTTGTTGGTCTTTATAAATGATGTTCTTATTTATTTTAAGACCAAGGAAGAACACAAACACAATTTGGAAGTGATGTTGAAATGTTAAGGAAACATGTTTTAAAAGCTAAATTTTCTAAATGCCATTTTTGGCAATCGGAAGTAAGGTTCCTCGGACATGTTTTGTCGGGGGACGGTATTTCGGTTAAGGTTCATCCGACTCTGATCACTCGTACCGAGGAGAGTCAACTTAGAGATTTTCATTTGGCTATGGTAGCTAAAAACATAAGCGAGAATAAGGCATCAGGGAGGTCTTCGGGATTCGAGGTGGATGGCCATAGCATTTTGAGAATGAACGGTAGGTTATGTGTCTCAAATGTTGATGGGATTAGGCAGGAAGATCTAGTATAGAGTCATCATTCTAGAGTTGACGATACATCCTGAGGTCAGTAAGATGTGTCAAGACATGAAGGGGACGTTTTGTTTAGAGTGCGTGAAGTGGGATGTTTCTATTTTTTAAGCAGATGTGCTAACTTCTAATAGGTGAAAGTAGTCACTAGAAGACAGTTGGACCACTTCAGCCGCTTGAGATTCCGAAGTGGAAATGTGAGTAGATTTCCATGGACTTCATCAACAAATTGTCTAGGTTAAGAAGAGGTAACGAGGATGAATGGGTTATCCTGGATCGATTGACCAAAATCGCGCACTTCTTACCTGTTAAGACTACGAGAACAGCTTCTAGTTTGGCTAAGTTATATGTTAAGGAAATCTTCAGATTGCTTGGTGTTCCTTGTAAAATCATGAGCGATAAAGATCCAATATTCACAAGCTAGTTGTGGAAGGGTTTGCATGAGGCCTTAGGGATCGAGTTTAGTTTGAGTACTGCTTACCATCCACAGACTGATGAGCAAATGGAAAGGGTAAACCGAGTGTTGGAAGACTTGCTTCGAGCATGCATTTTAGATTTATGGGGTTCGTCCTATTGGGTAGAACTTGGAGATCTCCATCCTGTTGGGTAGAACTTGTATGGAAGGCCTTGCAAATCTCCATCCTGTTGGGTAGAACTTGGAGATCGTCTTATGCTTGGGTTGGATATGATTCGAGAGGCGTTAAATAAGGTTACAGGGATTCAAAAGCGAATCAAGAAGGCGCAGAATCAGCATAAGAGCTATGCAAATAGGAGGCGCATGCACTAGGATTTCTCAGTTGGAGACTTTCTATTTGTAAAGTTTCTTCGAGGAGAATTGTAATCCAGTTTGGAAGGATAGGGAAGTTGGCTCCTCGTTATATAAGACCATTCGAAATTCTGGAGAGGATTGGTACACTCGCATATAGAGTCGAGTTACCGATTAGGCTATCAGGTTTGCATAGTGTATTTCATGTATCACATTTGTGTAAGTTTATGCATGATCCTTCGATGATAATTGAAACATGACAGTAGGAAGACATAGAGATTGAGCCAAATTTGACTATATTAAGACAACCTATTTGTATTTTTGATAGAGATACGAAGCGATCGAGGACCAAGATTGTGAAGTTCATCAAGGTACAATGGAGTGAGGATGCTCGAGACTATATTTGAGAAATAGAGGATAGTTTCAAGGAGTCCTATCTGGATTTTTTTCATAGACTAGAGATTTCTTATCTTAGTATCGTACATCTTTTGTAGTGTACTCACCGCTTGAGGTGGAGTCACTTAATATGCATTTTCAATTGCATTTTAGTTTATACATAGTTTCAGTAGTATGATATATATATATATTCCTTGTTCTTCTATCTTCTTTGATTATCATTCTTATTTGAATTTCAAGGACGAAATGTTCTAAGTAGGGGAGAATGTAATGACCCTGAAATTCGAACACTTCGTTTTCGAATATCGAACCATTTGAAATATAATTGACCATTATAATTATGATTTTATAACCTTGTTAAACATCTTTTAATTAATAAATAATGATGATAAACTTGTTTTTGAAATTTATTTACAAAAATATATTCTTCGAAGAAAAATCGATAATGTGACCAAAAATCGATTTATTGGTAAACAACTTTTCAATTGATATAAGTTATTCGAACTCTTGTGCACTTGATCACTAGTCAAATGAATACATTAACAACTATTTAACACACATTCCTATTTATTTATCTTGGAAGGTTCTATAATGTTCTAATGAATAAGAGATATTATCGTGGTGATGGTATAACGGTAATTAGCATAAAGGAGAAGTGACTTAAAGGTGCATGTGAGATGGAGGCTTTTTTGTGACCTTCCATGATAGGTAGAAGTTGGTAATGACCCCTTGCATAACCCTATATAAGCAAGGACATACCCTTAGTTATCATTCATAAAAATTACAAAGATTAGAGTGAAATAAATCCATGTCTTCTTCCTCTTCTTCTTCTTAAGTTTCCTAAAGAAAATTATTTGCAAATCATATCCAAATCAACTCAAATTTGAAGTGAGATCTTACTACCACATAAATAAACCTTCTACCAAAAGTGAATCAAACCTCTCCCCACTTCTCATATTCATGAGCAATATAGGCTATAATAGCTAAGAAAAAAGGTGAAAAGTAAGGAAGTAAGGGAAGGCAAGGAGGCAGCAAGGTGGGTTTGAACTTGAGTACTTTGAGCTTGGTTGTTTATTGGGTTTAAGATGAGTTAACTCACTACTTGGATTGAAAATATAACTCATAGTTTCTTGTGTTTTGTTAAAGTTGTTTGAATTAACTTGGACATATGTTGAAAAATTGATTTTAATCCATGTTTTGAAAGCAAGTGTCATATGTATGGACTTAAACAGACTTGAATGGACTTGTATGGCATGTAGCAAGACCTTGGAACAAAGCACAAAGGTTTTAGTTGAACGTAGGTTTGAATATTACTCAGATTTGGAAGTGCACTTATTGCGATAGTCGTTGTAGATGCAGTTCGGAATTTCTTTGTTTTCGATGATTTCCGTGGAACTTTATTGAGAGATCATTAGGGGTTTCTTGCCATGTTTATATTGTTTTATATGTATGTTTATTGCTATTAGTAGCTTAAATAGTAAAAGTTAAGTAACATCTCAAAAATGACCCAAAACTTCACTATGCAAAACTGCCCCATTTAAACTTGATTTTTGGACTTAAAAGATTTGAAAAGATATTTATGTTTAAGTATTTGTTTCATTATTTATATAAGTGCTTACTAGCTACTATTAGGATATTTTAAAATTGTTTTGATGTCTTTATGAATTTATAAGAATTAATTGTGAATTTTAAAAGAAAAGGTTTTTATGACAAAATAGTTTTTTTCCAAGTTTCAGAGATTTTTAAAACTTGTTATTTTAAAGTAATATTTCAGATAAATATTTTAAAACATATGATAAGTGTTTTAAAAGTATAATTTTTTTCTAAAAGGTGTTAAGAATTGCTTAGAGGCTAAATGGTTAATTATTTGATTACTTGTTTGAAAAGTAATTAACTATGTTTAACAAAAGCCGACGAGGTAAGGCTTATCTATTTGTAAGCATCAAGATTGATGTCGAGTAGGGATGGAGAAATAGAGCTCTAACCTACCGGTTTGCCTCTTGGCCGAGGAATAGTAAGTTGGAAAATGTCGGAAACGTGTTAACCGTGTTGATTTTTTACTTGTTTATGAAAATCATTAATACTATACTTAACACTAAAAGTCGGGTAAACTTATCTATTTGTAAGATTCAAGAATGAAGTGTCTCGACAAGGCTTTGATGCAACCGTACTTTAACTTACCTAACTTCGCTCTTGAATGAGAAATAGTTAAGTTGGAATATTGGAAATGAGTTAAGCACACGAATATTGATTTGTATAAGCAAGTGTTTTGACTAGATAATCGATTAGTCAATTATCGAACTTGACTTACTATTAACTTAAAAGCAATCAAAAGACTTCATGATTTCATACCAATGAGAATCCCCGAGGAGGAGTATTGGTACGAAATGCCTCTAGCTTTCACTTACTTATGAAAGAACTGGAATTGAGTTAACTCAAAATTCATTGATTGGTTTTGAAGAGTCTGACATTGGTAAGTGTTTTACTTACCGAATAACACATCAAAAATAGTATACAGATTTTATGTTTTGAAAGTGGTTGATAAAGGGAATCTACGTGGATATTCAGGATCTATTCGAGATGCTCGAGTCCATGTAGTGACTCGTGATCTGTTCGAGATATGGGAATCCATTCGGGGATTCATGTTCTGTTCGTGCGACGAAGACTGTGTGAAAGATGCTGAATGTGTTAGTCCTTGAGATGATGGTTTTGATGACAACAACCTTAGAATAAGATTATAAAATATAAATACTAACATTATAGTTTAGATATATATGTATATGCAGGATTTAACCATGCAGGTATCAAGAATGAAGACTGTACAGTATAAAGATTCAAGATATCAAGATTGAAGACTCATGAGTATCAAGAATATCAAGATTGTCAAGAGTTCAAGATTTCAAGAATAAGTAATTTAATTAGGAATTTTGTTAAAAATCCTAGAAAAGCACTGGCATCTTAAAATCCAATTTAGTCGTGGAATGGAATCCACTTCGAGCCCGTTAAAGGGATGGAACCCTAAGTACGATGGAACCTACGAAAAATCTAGTGGAACATTGTTTTGTATCCGCTAACTTTTATTCAAATGAGTTACAAAATTATCTTGTTTTCAAAATGATTTCATAACCTTCCTTTTAAAAAGAATCAAAAACATCTATCCTGATTTTAAATACTTTTAGCCTCAAAATAATCTTTATTTTCAAAATCAAATTATCCTTAGTTTTAAACTATCTTTAATAATAAATTTAATATTTATACTTAGATTTAAATATAAAATTATAGTAAAATTATATATATATTATTCTCTATATTTACTTATGTATTTTAACTATAGTTAAGTATATTTATAAAGTTTAAAGTAGTTTTAAATATAAGATAGAAGTAATTTTCAAAGAAAAACAAATCACCAAAATTTCCTTTGGGATGTCGACATACCCAAGATACCCATGTCGACATAGTGGCAGTTGGTTTCAAAAATTTTGAATTTCAAAAGAAGTGTCTATTCGCCATAACCTTTTACGAATGGACATGGCTGTTGTTCTTCTATAAATAGGGGATGTTTTCAATGAATTTTATATCATATTTTTCTGGTTTTCACTCCTCTTCTTCTTCCACATTTCTTTATATATATATTCTTACCATTACTCTGCCAAAATCACCATTGAATCTAACTACATCATTTCTGGTTTGATTCTCTATCACTATCTCAACAAGACCTCAGTGCTATTCAGAGTTATAGACTTCTTTGTAATTATTCAAGTGAGAAAAGGTGTGATTGTAGCCTTGGAAATCAATCAAGTGAGAAAAGGTGTGATTGTAGCCTAGGAAATCAATTGGGTGAACTTGTTGCCCGGAAAATCAAGTATCTCTACCCAGAGGATTGTGAATCTGGAGTGGTGTACCTCATGGCCTTGAAATCGAGGGTTGTAATTGTAAAGATTTCTTTTGAAAGGAAATCCGTACTTGTGTGCGGGACTGGATGTAGGGTAACTCCGAACCACTATAAAATCATGTGTTCTTTCCTTTACTGCTTTTACTTTATATTTGCATCTATGTTTGAATATGTGATCATATCTATGTCTGAATATTGCATACATTTGTGTCCAAATTAATATAAACTCAAAAAGAATTAGTAATTCCTTAAAACATTATTCACCCCCCTCTAGTGTTTATACTAGCCTTAAGATCCGTAATCCGCATTTATCACATTTGGTATCAGAGCAAGGTTTTCAAAGTTTCATAATCTGATTTTTGAAAAAGTTTTTAAAATGGCTATGTTTAAGAAATTTGTTAATACTAGTTTAGAAATATTCAGATCATCATTGTCTCTTGAGTCTGCATATAATCAATATTCAAATACAAGTTGTCTATTAAGATTGTTTGATGTGCAGAAAACATGCTTTATGGGAGTTGAGGAATCAATCCACAACGGACAAATTGTGCAGATCAAAAAGAATAAATGGATACTCGATCGTGGATGTTCTAGACACATGACTGGGAATCCAGATATGCTGAATGATATAATATACAAAGACGGAGGACTGGTTAACTTTGGAGACAATTCAAAAGGATATGTGATTGGCATCGGCAAAGTCGGTAACTCTGAAACTCCTATTATTACTAATGTTTTGCTAGTTAAGAATCTGAAACATAATCTTCTAAGTATAAGTCAACTTTGCGATAAAGGATATAAAATTAAATTTGAAAAGGATAAGTGTCACATTGAAAATAATAATTCAACCATAATATTTGAGGGAATTAGAAAAAAGAATATTTATATTCTTAGTATGAAAATTTCAAATGATAACTTGTGCCTTTTGGAAAATACAAGTGACCCTTGGATTTGGCATAAGAGATTTGGGCATTTGAATTTCAAACTCTTATCTAGACTGTCAAAACATGGTCTAGTAAGAGGTCTCCCTAAAATAAATTTTAAAGTAGATAGTTTATGTGATGCATGTCAATTAGGAAAACTTAGAAAAAGTTCCTTTAAATTAAAAGATATGATTTCAACTTCAAAACCTCTTGAATTACTTCATCTTGATTTATTTGGTCCATCTCAAATTCTGTCAATAAATCGTAGTAAATATGTTTTTGTAATTGTAGATGATTATTCTCGATTTACATGGACAATATTTTTGAAACATAAAAGTGATACTTTTGAATGTTTTAAGAACTTTACAAAAAGGATTCAAAATCAACTTTCTCTAAAAATTATAACCATCCGTAGTGATCACGGTGGTAAATTTGAAAATGAAATGTTTGAGGAATTCTGCTATAAAAAGGGAATAACTCTTTTTCATTTCCAAGAACTCCACAACAAAACGGAGTAATAGAACGTAAAAATAGGACGATTCAAGAGTGTGCAAGAACTATGCTTTCAAATAGTAAATTACCAAAGTATTTTTGGGCATAAGCAGTTGCTACCGCCTGTTATATTTTAAATAGAATTTTAATTAGACCTTTAACTGATAAGACATCTTATGAACTTTTCACTCAAAGAAACCTAAGGTATCCTATTTTAGAATTTTTGGAAGTAAATGTTTTATTTTAAATACAAAAGATAACTTAGATAAATTTGATCCTAAATCCGACAAAGGTATCTTTATTGGATATTCTAATAGAAGTAAAGCATACAGAGTGTTTAATTTAAGAACTAACACCATTGAAGAAACAATGCATGTTTCATTCGATGAAAATTCCAAAAATTTTGAAGATATAAATGATGAAGAGGATTTAATCACTCAAAATCAAGAGTCAACTGAAACTAATAATGAAATAAATCATCCTAATAAAAGGATTAAACTTTTAAAAGATCATCCTATAGAAAATGTACTTGGAGATATGCAATCTGTTGTTAAAACTAGAAATCAACTAAGTCAAATGAGTAGTGTAGCTTTTACATCAACTATTGAACCCAAAAATCCAAAAGAAGCATCAACTGATGATTCATGGATTTTGGCTATGCAAGAAGACTTAAATCAATTCACTAGAAATGATGTTTGGGAACTTGTTCCTAGACCTAAAAATAAAACTATAATTGGAACTAAATGGGTTTATAAAAACAAAATGAATGAACAAGGTGAGGTCATTAGAAATAAAGTCCGGTTAGTCGCTCAAGGTTATTGTCAAGAAGAAGGAATAGATTTTGATGAAACCTTTGCTCCCATAGCAAGATTAGAAGACATTAGGATTCTACTTGCTTTCGCAAATTATAATAATTTCAAATTATTTCAAATAGATGTTAAAAGTGCCTTTTTAAATGGATTTGTAAAAGAGGAAGTATATGTTGAACAACCACCACTTTTTGAAAATGAAAATTTTCCAAATCATATTTACAAACTTAAGAAAGCTCTATATGGTCTAAAACAAGCTCCTAGAGCCTGGTATGATAGACTAAGATCTTACTTACTACAATCAAATTTTGATATGGGTAAAGTAGATAATACTCTTTTTATTAAAAGAAATAAAAATGATATTCAATTAGTACAAGTTTACGTAGATGATATCATTTTCGGATCAAGTAATTTTGAAATGAATAAAGAATTTTCTGAAATAATGACAAAAGAGTTTGAGATGAGTCATATGGGTGAATTAAACTTCTTTCTAGGATTACAAATAAAATAATTAGATAATGGTATCTTTATTAGTCAAGAAAAATATGCTAAAGACCTAGTTAGTAAATTTGGTTTGACTACTGCAAGTGGAAAACCCACTCCCATGGCAACCAATGAGTACCTAAGTAAAGAAGATCTCTCAAAAGATGTAGATCAAAAGTTATATAGAGGAATGATTGGATCACTACTCTATATCATTGCTAGTAGACCTGATATCATGCATAGAGTTTGCCTCTGTGCAAGATATCAATCCCAACCTAAAGAAACCCACTTAAAAGCTGTAAAACGTATCATAAGATATATTAAACACACCATTGACTATGGCTTATTTTATCCTAAAAATGATTCTTTTGAATTAATATCTTACTGTGATGCTGACTATGCTGGTTGTAAGTCAGACCAAAAAAGTACAACTGGAACTTGTCACTTTTTGGGGCATTCTCTGATTTCCTGGTTTAGTAAAAAGCAAAACACAGTTTCTTTATCAACAACTGAAGCAGAGTATATTTCTGCTACTTTAGGTTGTTCTCAAGTAATATATATGCAACAAACTTTAAAAGATTTTTGTTTAAATATCTTAAAATCACCAATTTATTGTGATAATGCTAGTGCAATAAATTTATCCAAAAATACTACTCATCATGCTCGAACTAAACATATTGATACCAGACATCATTTTCTTAGAGAAAATATAAGTAAGGAAGTAATTACTCTCGATTATATTAATTTTGAGAATCAAATTGTTGATATACTAACAAAACCCTTAAATGAATCTGTATTTACTAAATTAAGAAGAGAATTAGGTATTTGTTCAATAACTGAAATATAAAATATAAATAACGAAGTATAATTAAAATTAAATCAAATAGTAAAAATATTAAGAACCATGTCGACATCCCCCTCCTACCCATGTCGACATATAACAATTTTTTATTTTTGCATTTTTCCCACCAAAATTCAAATAAGTGGTTATATATTCTTCTTATTTTGAAATCTGGATTATTCTTTCTGTTCTTTCTCTGTTCTATCTTCTGAAAACATTTAAACAATGGCCTCCTCTTCCAAATCGAACATAAATTCAACCTTTTCATTCCCTTCTCCTACTTCTGGACCATTTCAACGAACAACGCTCGCACGAGTGACGAAAATGGAGGATTCTATGAAGGATGCACTGCAATTAATGACTGAAATTCAAGTGGTACAACTTAGAATGGCCAAGGAACAAGAAAGGTAAGGTAAAATCCTTAGAAATTTGCAAAAATTTCTAATGGACAATCATGCTAATCCAATCTTGATTGACGAAGATTCTTCAGGAGATCGAGTGCAAGAGGACAGCGAGGAAGAAGAAGAAGAAGCCCCCATGGAAGAAGAGCACGCTGAAGATGATGACAAAGTCGTTTGCATTGGCGAAGTGTGCTTTGACAAAGATGGAAATCTTGTCGAACAACGTGGAAATTTCTGTTTCCACTTCCCAAATTGTTCGGTTCATAGATCTCCTATGTTCAAAAGCACACATTAGTTTCTTCTCTTTCTTTCCTATTGTTGTTTGTTTTTTCTTATGTTCTCTACGAAAATGTAAATATAGAAAAATAATTAATAAATAATGTGTGTTCTTATATATGTTCTATTAAAAGTATTATTATATGGATACTTGGTTAGGAAAGTTAGTAGTCTAGGACTAAGTTTTAGTTTTAGAATTAAGTGTTGATTATCTATGATAACACAGTCATTATAATCACATGTCATAGATTAAGGGGGGAGTTATATAGTTTGGAGTTAGATTTTTGTTGATGATAAAGGGGGAGAAGTATAAAATAGGATAGTTAGGCATAGATTAAGGGGGAGTTATCAGTTTTAAGGGGAGTTATTAGGATAGAAGTAATATTTTATAAACAAAGGTTGTCATCATCAAAAATGGAGAGATTGTTAGTCCTTGAGATGATGGTTTTGATGACAACAACCTTATAATAAGATTATAAAATATAAATACTAACATTATAGTTTAGATATATATGTATATGCAGGATTTAACCATGCAGGTCTCAAGAATGAAGACTGTACAGTATAGAGATTCAAGATATCAAGATTGAAGACTCATGAGTATTAAGAATATCAAGATTATCAAGAGTTTAAGATTTCAAGAATAAGTAATTTAATTATGAATTTTGTTAAAACTCCTAGAAAAGCACTGACATCTTAAAATCCAATTTAGTCATGGAATGGAATCCACTTCGAGCCCGTTAAAGGGATGGAACCCTAAGTAGGATGGAACTTACGAAAAATCTAGTGGAACATTGTTTTGTATTCGCTAACTTTTATTCAAATGATTTTACAAAATTATCTTGTTTTCAAAATGATTTCAAAACCTTCCTTTTAAAAAGAATCAAAAACATCTATCCTGATTTTAAATACTTTTAGCCTCAAAATAATTTTATTTTCAAAATCAAATTATCCTTAGTTTTAAACTATCTTTAATAATAAATTTAATATTTAAACTTAGATTTAAATATAAAATTATAGTAAATTTTATATATATTACTCTATATATTTACTTATGTATTTTAACTATAGTTAAGTATATTTATAAAGTTTAAAATAGTTTAAAATATAAGACAGAAGTAATTTTCAAAGAAAAAAAAATCACCAAAATTTCCTTTGGGATGTCGACATACCCAAGATACCCATGTCGACATAGTGGCAGTTGGTTTCAAAAATTTGAATTTCAAAAGAAGTGTCTATTCGCCATAGCCTTTCACGAATGGACATGGCTGTTGCTCTTCTATAAATAGGGGATGTTTTCAACAAATTTTATATCATATTTTTCTGGTTTTCACTCCTCTTCTTCTTCCACATTTCTTTATATATATTCTTACCATTACTCTGCCGAAATCACCATTGAATCTAACTAGAACATTTCTGGTTTGATTCTCTATCACTATCTCAACAAGACCTCAGTGCTATTCAGAGTTATAGACTTCTTTGTAATTATTCAAGTGAGAAAAGGTGTGATTGTAGCCTTGGAAATCAATCAAGTGAGAAAAGGTGTGATTGTAGCCTAGGAAATCAATTGGGTGAACTTGTTGCCCGAGAAATCAAGTATCTCTACCCAGAGGATTGTGAATCTGGAGTGGTGTACCTCGTGGCCTTGAAATCGAGGGTTGTAATTGTAAAGATTGCTTTTGAAAGGAAATCCGTACTTGTGTGCGGGACTGGATGTAGGGTAACTCCGAACCAGTATAAAATCCAGTGTGTTCTTTCCTTTACTGCTTTTACTTTATATTTGCATCTGTGTTTGAATCTGTGATCATATTTGTGTCTGAATATTGCATACATTTGTGTTCAAATTAATATAAACTCAAAAAGAATTAGTAATTCCTTAAAACACCATTCACCCCCCTCTAGTGTTTATACTAGCCTTAAGATCCGTAATTCGCATTTCTCACAGAATGAACCCCAGCATTGGATATGGCTAAAGATAAAGTATGCTGCACAATCTGGGGTTTGGCTGATCCATAACAGGATATTATCAACTCCATATCTAGAGTATGCTTATCGATATGTTGGTACCAGGGTTTGATGATATTTGGTACTGGTGGTTCATGTTTATGTTAAGTGTGGATCTGAAGAGAAATCTTCGTTCAAGGTGCAAACCATAGGCTGCGTCTTTAGGTAATCCTTTAATTTTATTATCATTTATATGTACATCATTTGATTGTACAAAATAGATTTTATGTATCTTAAAACGAATTTATAATGCCTATGTTGTTTGATTCAATTTGTATATTCAATTTCTTCAAATTAAAAAGCAAAGTACGGAAACATAAAACTAGTTATTTTATGATATCAATTGAGTTTGTTTTAAAGGTTTGAAAAATGAAAACAATTTTTTTAATACCAATAGAATTTTTTTAATGGTTTATTTTTACAATAATGGTTATAAAAACTAAAGGTTTAAGTTTTAATTTATTAACAATTTGTACAAAGTTTAAACAATTTCCTTACGCAAGTGTTCTGATTCAAACTTTAATATAAATATATGAAAGTATCGTTATAATACCAATTGAATTTTTTAAAGTTAATCATTTAAAACAATGGTTACAAAGATTAAAGGTTAAAAGTTAAATTTTAACAAGTCACATGAAGTTTAAACAATTTCCTTAAACTAGTGCTCTAATTCAGATTCTAAAATAGATTTTGTTTAAATCATATGTCCATTTTGAATTCTTTCTAAGGGAAAGCTAGATTACAAATGCTGATTTTAAATTCTTAAAACAAATAAAAAATTCATAATTAATTTTAATATGAATAAGGGTTTGAGTGTTCAAATGAGATTTGAAATGGCAAACAAAATAATGAAAAAAAAAACCTTTTACCTTACCTTCTTCTTAAATGCCTACTTAAACTCATTAATCATCATATTATAAATATGTGTAAACATTTGTCAAAAGTCCTTCACCTTTTCCTCTTCTTAATTTCCTACTCAAATTCATTAATTATCATATTACAAATATATGCAAACTATTGTTAATTAGTTAAAATAATTTTATAATATTATACATAAATATAAGTAAACAATGAGTATGTATGTGTATATAACAATAATTTTGTATAATTTCAAACTAAAACTATGTACTAGAATGGCATATAAAGTGATAATGTATCTATTGTTGTATAAATCTAGAACCTATAAACTTACTCGTTAACCATATACAATATTTATATATTGCATACACACTATATACATATGAGTGTATTTGACATGCTCATTATAATGTACTTAATTTAAATTAAATTAAACTCCCTTTTAAACAAACTAAATCAAATTGGGTTTTATTTAAATTTATATTAGATCTAAAATCTGTTAGACTTCATGGGCTCAACAAAGATCCAAAATGGATATTTCTAAAATCCACCAATTTAACATGCTCTAGACCTACATGGATCCTTCGGTGGTATCAAAGTGAGTTAATTGGTAGAGTAGATAAAGCTTGCTAAAAAATGCTACGATATAGTTCGTAAAAGAACATAAAGCTTGTTAGAAATCGAAAAACATACTTTGAAATGTTCCATATGACTAAAGAAGTTTATCAGCATCGAAGATAGTTATTTGTCAGAGTAGATAATTATAATTGAAACAGTATAGCATAGCCATTCACTAAAGGATTGGACATATTGGTTTTTTGAGAAAACTGATCAAAGGAGTTGTAATAGGATTCCATAATTAACCCCAAGTGCCAGTGGGAGATTGATTGAGTTAAGGTATGGCTTAGGAGCGGTTATGTAATTTGTTGCTTATATCTAAATCGATAACCAATCTTATTCATAATAAAGATGTTTGATTTCTATAATATACTTGTTATATTGTAATATAATTAATTAAACAATTAATTTAAAGAATATATACATAAAAAATTCATGAATGATATGTTATGTGATAGTAATTACAATATGTCTTATCATAAAAAAATTATCACATTAATATAACATGTTATTTTAAATATTCCTAGTTAAGGTTTTTCAAGATATGATATCATACACCCTTTAAGACTAAAGTACTTAACACTCTCCAAATGTTGGACAGTGTATTATACATGGCTGTTGAGGACACCCAGGGGTTTCTTACTTTAATTATTGGATAACTATGGAATGACTCACTCACGAGTTTCCTGTTGGTTAATAACAACTATGGTCAAACATGAAATCTCAAAGTGACGTTGTTACATAGTTCCCTTAACTTGAGAATATCATGGAACTTCAATATGGATAATCTACTTTGACTATAGTTAAATCATTGGCATAACGATCCATTAAGAAACTATAGTTCGATCTTAGTTGAAACATTGAAAGTGAAACATTATTCAATACAGAATTCATCTCCTTAGTTACAACGAGTAGGTATCACAATGAACCATCGTTAACTCAAAGTAAAAGTCTCTAACTAAAGAAGTATGTTAGTTATAAATATTGTTGTTGAACCAAGGATTTTGTGTTTGAGCTTACCTGTGACGCCCCACCTCTATACTCATGCTAGCCAAGGACACTACATAGTAATGTCATCAACTAGCGCAAAGAATAAGGCTATTGAGGAGCGACCATCTGTGTAATTGCTTTGTGCGAGCACCGATATGTCAGATAATATAACTTACATTTCAATTCAAGAGGAAATCCGACATACCGATTCAAACTCAAAGCTACCACACAGTGGCTAAGTGGACCTCGGAAACGAATATAGAAATAAGCATAACACAAATCAGTCACAGACATTCATATCACAAAGGCGGAATCAGATATGAATATATCACATAAAAGTGTACATCAAAATAGTGGTCATAGAAGATCCACTATATCACAAAAGAATAGATACAAGTGCTAGACAAAAGAATAATTATACATCAAGGAGTCTCTATCTCGAATGTATAACCACAAAAACTACAAATCTAGTGTAGTTAGACAAAAGTCAGAAGGCGATCCCAAATAAGGAGTCAAGCAGAAGCACCTGAAACATCTCGGTCTGACCCGAGTATTATTTAAGAAGAAAATAATAAACGGATCAGTATAGCTATAAATATCAGATAAAATGATATAGGATAAGAGATATGACCAAAAACGTATGATAACGTAAATGTCATACTATGTCAAGTATACATCAAATAACAACAAAAATCATACAATATCTCAAATCAACTCGAAGTACCAAAAAGAATCACATTCTTTAAATGATTCACCAAAACAAAAATATTGACAAAAACATATCAATGCCAATCCACGAAAGTTGGTGAAACACAAATTCTAGAAATCACAACGAGAAATCCAGAAATCACAAAGGGGGAAGGCCTATCACAAACGGGAGCATGAAAACTCACCAACACGTGTATCACAAACGGGTTAATAACCCATGGTCGCTAACCATAGAGCCGGTGCCACGACATAGTACAACGAACGCCCGAGGAACCAAACTCAAATAATTCAAGCACAACGACGTAGTACAGCGAACGCCCGATGAACCTGAACACAAATAAATCCGGAACAACAACGTAGTACAACGAACGCCCGATGAACCAGAACATAAATAATACGGAACAACGATGTAGTACAACGAACGCCCGATGAACCAAACTCCATAAATCGGGGTACAGTCCCCCACGTGGACAAAGAGACATCGCACATTGCTAGTCTAAATCACAAAATGATCATCAATGATCGATAAGTGTATATTACACTAAGCTAGTAAATATAAGAGTTTAGCTTCATGTCCCATAACCACTAGCTTAACTCAAATATTTACGAATAGATTGTAGACTTCTACTCGATAATAAGTGTAAATTACACTAAGCGAGTAAATATAAGAGTTTAGCTTCATGTCCCATAACCACTAGCTTAACTCAAATATTTACGAACAGATTGTAGATTTCCACTCGAAAATTGTCACAAGAGTTTCAATCGAACAAGTCCAAAAATTAACCGACGAAGTAAACGCAAGCGTTTCATACCACTTGTTTTGCTAAGCCGTTTAATTATATTTTATCATACGAATGAGGTAAAGGTTTGTATATACTAATAGATTGGAAAAACTGTTTTGAAAACAAGCTTTATATTTAAAATAGAGTTGAAATCATCTTTGTAAAAGAGTTTGAGTATTTACTACTAGTATAGAATACCTTTATATTTTAAAGTGACAAATCACAGAAATGATTGTAGAAACAAGCAATCACCAAAATCCACGTTCGAAGACGTGAATCAAATCCAAAGAAATCAATACTGAATCCATCAAAATGGATATTCTCAAAAGTCCCGAAAAAGAAGTCATCAAAGTCAATAATAAATGATAACAATAAATCGAATAGTCACGAATCGATTTAAATTGGAAATTCAATCCCAAAAAGGCAAATTGGGCAGAAACAACAAATTCAGTCGACTGACTCAGAGATTTTAGTCGACTGACTTAGGTCTTGGAAACTTTCTGTTTCTAGGTTCAGTCGACTGACTCAGAGATTTCAGTCGACTGAATCATGCCTGGAACTTTCGGGTTCCAGGTTCAGTCGACTGAACATAGATTTCAATCAACTGATACTAGCCCAGGAAATTTCCTGGCTTCAGCTCAGTCGACTGAACGCTCTGAGTCAGTCGACTGAACTGGGATTTCTAGTGTTTTCAGCCTTAAAATGAAGAGGCAATCTCTTCACAAATGCAACCGGACGAGCAATGGGCGCTAGAGGTTTATGCCAATTGACGACCCGGCCCTATAAGCTCTTCGATGCATTACCAAACCATGATCAAACATCCATAAAAGGATTTACACACAAATTTGACTTCAAAAACCCAAAATTGAAATATTCACAAAACCAATCCAAATCAAGAGCAAATGCACATGAAGAAGTGTTAGGAATTCATACCTAACAACCAAAGATAATTATAAACTTAGATGTGAGATAAAAATCTCACTTTTTTACACAAAAACAAGGAAGGAGAAGCTTGAAAACAAAGGAGGATCAACCACTCTTCAATCCCAACTCAAGAAGCTTGAATTTAAGCTTAAAAGAGAAACATTTCCTAAGTTAGGTTTAGGAATTTCTGAAATTGAAAGGAGAACGAGTTGGGGAAGAAGAAGAGAAGGCTTACCAAAGCTTCTTCTTGAATTTGGAGCTAGAACTTGATTTGCAAATGAAATTAGGGCTTAGGAATTTCCATTTCCCATCTCTCCCACCATTGTTGCTAAAGCTTGAGTATTAGGAATTAGAAATGAAGGGTTGGAGTGGAGTTGGGTTGATAAATCCAGAATTGGGCAAATGGGCTGAACCCAAACCCAAAGCCCTAAGTGAAAAATGTCAAAATTCCACTCAACTCCAAACATATCGAAGTTTATACTCAAAAAGGTCGCAAACGACATTTTGAACTCAATGGAAGGGGTCTCAAGTCCTAATTCGACTATTTGCAAAAAGTAGCTTTTCGGACTAAAATCCGACGAATGATGAAATATTTAAATAAAATGTTTAAATATACAATCGTAAAATATGCGGGTTGTTACAGACTCCCCTCCTTAAAGAAATTGCGTCCTCGCAATACTTAAGAAGAAAATAAAGAGTAACAACCATCAAGGCATATCAACACAAAAGAAAATTTAGAATGAGAAGTTCGCCATAAAGAGCACGAAAGAGTAAGTCCGAACGTGTTCGCTCGATGAATCCTTTGGATTCCCAAGAGCAATCCTTGAGATTTGAGAACCATTGAACTTTCACAAGAAAAACATCTTTATTTCGAAGGCGCTCAACCTCTGAAGCAATGATGCGAATAGAATGTTGCTCATAAGTCAAATAGGCGAAACTTCAATTTCCACAATAACACCGGGCTCAAGAATAAAAATCGAAATCCCAAAGGCATTTCCGTAGTTGAAAGATGTGGAAAACGTCATGAATAACAGAAAATTGAGCCGGGGCAACGGCGTAGTACAATAACAATATGCCCGAGAAACTAGAAACACGAATAACTCCGAACATCGACGTAGTACAATAACGGTACGTCTAATGAACGGAAACTCAAATAATTCGGAACACTGACGTAGTACAAAAACGGTACGTCCAATGAACCGAACACCATAAAAGAACATCTGGTGCTAGTCCATATAAGGAATGAGACGGAGCTCAATAAAGCGGGGTATATTGAAACGTCCGATGAACTTGGTAAAAAGATCATAAGATACAAGGAACTCGAGCCAACGAGGTTGATGCAAATTAAGTTTCTTATAAGAAATAAATATTCCAAAGATTTATGATCAAGGTGGAGAACAAATTTCTCCGCCAAACACAATGATGCCAAACTCTAAAAGTGAAATCAATAGTCGCGAGCACTAGATCATGAGTGGCATATCTAGTCTCGATAGGCTTTAATGATTTAGAAACATAAATGATAGCATGTTCTCTTTTGCAAGAGAACGACATACAAACCAATATGATTAGCATTGGTACAAACAATAAAGTCTTGGTTCCCTTCGGGAACCGCAAGAATAAAAGCATCGGAAAAGAGTTCCTTTAATCGATTCCCTTTTCCGAAAAGCTAAGATTTTCCAAAATCATAATTAAATTTATATATATTCATCTTTTTAGACAAATTACATTTTACAAGAATTTACTATGTTTGACTATCTCATCATAGCGTTTAGGAGATTCCTATCGATAACGTTGATCAAGTGCACCGACCAGAATTCTTAAAGCACTCAATGGGCAAAATAACACAAAATCATCTTATATGTGGCAAACATGTTTCTTATAAAATTTAAAAATATTCTTTGCTCGTTTTAAGAACAAAACCCAATCATACTCATAAATATCTTATTCAAAAGATTTGCAAATTTTAAATTTGTTATTTTCATCCATAATCAATAAATATAAGGATAAACTAATCGAGATATTCGTAGAATACTCGATTCACAAAATGGATGAAATAAGGTAGAAGATTCGTCATACCGAATGACATAACAAACCAAACACAAATATCACAACGAGTGCGAAATACGGTAAGAGGATGCTACCTTCTGCAACTCGTAGCTGATGAAAACCGGTGGTAAGGTCGAGCTGAAAAGACCTTAGCACCACTCAATAGACTGCTTAGGTGATAATCCTAAGACAAGCTCAAATATATTCCGAAATATTCACAAATTACTTGAATGAGAAAAATAACATCTTCTTCATCAAGTGGGGTTAAAGAATAAAATGTTGCCACCAAATTTGGTAATCAAAATCTTTGAAAACAAAAGAAATCTGCTTAACAGATTGAAGATGTCAAAGATAAATAGTCCATATTGGACATAGGATATGGCCTTCATAATAATTAAGCCAATCCTTTCCCAAAAATCAGTTTCGAAGCCTCAATAACGCATAACATGCAAATCGGCTCGAAAAGAAAAATCACATAAAATAATCTTGACATTTTCACAAAGCAAACTGAGTGTTGCGGATCCACCAACCGGATTCGCAATTATCAATGAAGTAATCAAGCCAAAAATATTTAAAGAAAAAGAATCAACAAATTCTTTTGATATGAAAGAAGGAGATGCACTCGTATCAAAAGAAATCAAATAGGATAATCACAAAACAAATTAATGTCATCAAGGATAGAAGGAGAATTACCTTGACCAAGAAAAGTGTCACTAGGAGCTTGCACGACATTCAACTCTCCCTCTCTCCGGCTTCGGAGTATGGGACATGTAGATATAAGATGGCCCAAACTTTTGCAATAACGACAAAAAAATAGTTTCAGGCACTCTTTAGCATAGTGGTCCGTAAGACCACAATTGTAGCATCGTCCACAACAAGTGGTAGGAGTCTTTGCTACAGAAGTTTCTTGCTTCCCTTTCTTGTCGGGATTAGGGCCCTTGAACTTAATAGGCCTCTTCATGTTATTGTTGAAATTCTGTTTTGCACCCACAACTTCAACATTACTCTCATTATCGGCTTCTTTAAGTCGAAGAGCGATATCAATAAGCTAGTCGAAAGAAACTTCGAGTTTCAGAAGTAAAGGCTTCTTAAGGTTCTTATTCAACCCATAAACAAATCTATGATTTTTCTTCAATGGGGTATTAATATATTCGACCCCATATTTGATAGAGATTCAAAAGATGCGACATAATCTGCCACAGAAGATTCACCTTGAACAAGGTCAATAAAGCGTCGGGCTAGAGTTACTTTTTCAGCCTCCGGCACAAACTTCAATTCGAATCTTTCCCGGACTTGCCCCCAAGTAAGATCTGCTTCGATAATTTTAGAAATCAAAAGCTCATACCAATCTAATGCTCTTTCTTGGAGCATGCTAGAAGCCACTTGGACTCGAAGTGAATCAATAAGATCCATACAGGAAAAGATGTGATCGCATGATCTAAGCCAAGCTTGGATTTCTATAACACTTTCGGATCCCTTGAATGGCCTTCTACCCAAAGTGGTAAAATCTCTGCACAAGCGTGCAAACCCGGATTTAGGGTGAGTTGGCGCCGGAACGGGTCCGTCAGCTTGGGCATTGTTCACAAGATCTAAAAGTTGTTGAGCTGACATAAATACTCCATCTTGAGGAGTAGCACTAGATTGACCGGTGCTGGGGCGGCCAGGTCTAACCATTCCTATTCTCTAAGGAAGAAAGAAAGAAGAGGAAAAAGGTTATTCTCAAAATGAATATCAAACAACCTTGATTAACAAAACAAGGCATCGCAAAAGGAATTAGGATAGAACGGTACGAAGACTCGAATCAAATCCTATGGCACGATTCCTAAGAAAGACTTAGGACAATGATCCTTGCTAGATTATTCTACATTGTTCCGAAGTTTGGCTCTGATACCATGCTGTGACGTCCCACCTCCATACTCACGCTAGCCAAGGACACTACATAGTAATGCCGTCAACTAGCGCGAAGAATAAGGCTGTTGAGGAGCGACCATCTGTGTAATTGCTTTATGCGAGCACCGATATGTCAGATAATATAACTTACATTTCAATTCAAGAGGAAATCCGACATACCGATTCAAACTCAAAGCTACCACACAGTGGCTAAGTGGACCTCGGAAACGAATATAGAAATAAGCATAACACAAATCAGTCACAGACATTCATATCACAAAGGCGGAATCAGATATGAATATATCACATAAAAGTGTACATCAAAATAGTGGTCATAGAAGATCCACTATATCACAAAAGAATAGATACAAGTGCTAGACAAAAGAATAATTATACATCAAGGAGTCTCTATCTCGAATGTATAACCACAAAAACTACCAATCTAGTGTAGTTAGACAAAAGTCAGAAGGTGATCCCAAATAAGGAGTCAAGCAGAAGCACCTGAAACATCTCGGTCTGACCCGAGTATTATTTAAGAAGAAAATAATAAACGGATCAGTCTAGCTATAAATATCAGATAAAATGATATAGGATAAGAGATATGACCAAAAACGTATGATAACATAAATGTCATACTATGTCAAGTATACATCAAATAACAACAAAAATCATACAATATCACAAATCAACTCGAAGTACAAAAAAGAATCACATTCTTTAAATAATTCACCAAAATACAAATATTGACAAAAACATATCAATGCCAATCCACGAAAGTTGGTGAAACATAAATTATAGAAATCACAACGAGAAATCCAGAAATCACAAAGGGGGAAGGCCTATCACAAACGGGAGCATGAAAATTCACCAACATGTGTATCACAAACGGGTTGATAACCCATGGTCGCTAACCATAGAGCCAGTGCCACGACGAATTACAGCGAACGCCCGAGGAACCAAACTCAAATAATTCAAGCACAACGACGTAGTACAGTGAACGCCCGATGAACCTGAACACAAATAAATCCGGAACAACGACGTAGTACAACGAACGCCCGTTGAACCAAACTCCATAAATCGGGGTATAGTCCCCCACGTGGACAAAGAGACATCGCACATCGCTAGTCTAAATCACAAAATGATCATCAATGATCGACAAGTGTAAATTACACTAAGCTAGTAAATATAAGAGTTTAGCTTCATGTCCCATAACCACTAGCTTAACTCAAATATTTACGAACAGATTGTAGACTTCCACTCGATAATAAGTGTAAATTACACTAAGCTAGTAAATATAAGAGTTTAGCTTCATGTCCCATAACCACTAGCTTAACTCAAATATTTACGAAGAGGTTGTAGATTTCCACTCGAAAATTGTCACAAGAGTTTCAATCGAACAAGTCCAAAAATTAACCGACGAAGTAAACGCAAGCGTTTCATACCATTTTTTTGCTAAGCCGTTTAATTATATTTTCTCATACGAATGAGGTAAAGGTTTGTATACACTAATAGATTGGAAAAACAGTTTTGAAAACAAGCTTTATATTTAAAATAGAGTTGAAATCATCTTTGTAAAAGAGTTTGAGTATTTACTACTAGTATAGAAAACCTTTATATTTTAAAGTGAAAAATCACAGAAATGATTGTAGAAACAATCAATCACCAAAATCCATGTTCGAAGACGTGAATCAAATCCAAAGAAATCGATACCGAATCCATCAAAATGGATATTCTCAAAAGTCCCGAAAAAGAAGTCATCAAAGTCAATAATAAATGATAACAATAACTCGGATAGTCATGAATCGATTTAAATTGGAAATTCAATCCCAAAAAGGCAAATTGGGCAGAAACAACAAATTCAGTCGACTGACTCAGAGATTTCAGTCGACTAACTCAAGTCTTGGAAACTTTCTGTTTCCAGGTTCAGTCGACTGACTCAGAGGTTTCAGTCGACTGAATCATGCCTGGAACTTTCGGGTTCCAGGTTCAGTTGACTGAACAGAGATTTCAGTCGATTGATACTGGCCCAGGAAATTTCCTGGCTTCAGCTCAGTCGACTGAACGCTCTGAGTCAGTCGACTGAACTGGGATTTCTAGTGTTTTCAGCCTAAAAATAAAGAGGCAATCTCTTCGCAAATGCAACCGGACGAGCAATGGGCGCTAGGGGTTTATGCCAATCGATGACCCGGCCCTATAAGCTCTTCGATGCATTACCAAACCATGATCAAACATCCATAAAAGGATTTACACACAAATTTGACTTCAAAAACCAAAAATTGAAATATTCACAAAACCAATCCAAATCAAGAGCAAATGCACATGAAGAAGTGTTAGGAATTCATACCTAACAACCAAATATAATTATAAACATAGATGTGAGATAAAAATCTCACCTTTTTACATAAAAACAAGGAAGGAGAAGCTTGAAAACGAAGGAGGATCAACCACTCTTCAATCCCAACTCAAGAAGCTTGAATTTAAGCTTAAAAGAGAAACATTTCCTAAGTTAGGTTTAGGAATTTCTGAAATTGAAAGGAGAACGAGTTGGGGAAGAAGAAGAGAAGGCTTACCA
The DNA here is from genome assembly GCA_030737815.1 of Allium fistulosum. NCBI lineage: Eukaryota > Viridiplantae > Streptophyta > Magnoliopsida > Asparagales > Amaryllidaceae > Allium > Allium fistulosum. Next base: position 727,479,925 of record CM060904.1, read on the forward strand.
AAGCTTCTTCTTGAATTTGGAGCTAGAACTTGATTTGCAAATGAAATTAGGGCTTAGGAATTTCCATTTCCCATCTCTCCCACCATTGTTGCTAAAGCTTGAGTATTAGGAATTAGAAATGAAGGGTTGGAGTGGAGTTGGGTTGATAAATCCAGAATTGGGCAAATGGGCTGAACCCAAACCCAAAGCCCTAAGTGAAAAATGTCAAAATTCCACTCAGCTCCAAACATATCGAAGTTTATACTCAAAAAGGTCGCAAACGACATTTTGAACTCAATGGTAAATCGTTTAATTCTCTTTCTCATACGTTCGAATAGTGTAAAAATGTATGTTTGATATATTACAGTTTACTAGAGAAAAGAATCTTCTAAAACTTTTTTATCCAAAAAGAGTAATAAAACCAATATTTGAAATTCGTTTATTATAGGAAATAAATAGATTTTATATTAGAAAAATAATTTTAAAATACTATATAATAATAATTTGAAATTTCCATTTATCTCAAAAATCACTTCAAAAACGATTTAAGGGGTCTCAAGTCTAATTCGACTGTTTGCAAAAAGTAGCTTTTCGGACTAAAATCTGACGAATGATGAAATATTTAAATATACAATCGTAAAATATGCGGGTTGTTACATTACCAAGTTAAATGTGGATGATACTTAGATTTTGGCCAAAGTCAAATTCCGTAAGTCATAAAGTTATATAGTTGATAAAGAAATTGGTTTAAATAATCGTTACCATAAGTTACTACTTAAAATCATAAAATTGGATTTAATCAAAAAGACATGTAAGTGATAATTTCGGCCAAACTATCACACCACTAACTAAGATGATGTGCGAACATTGATATTCGAGTAGTTCGATATTAATCACTGAATGAATTTACACTTTTGAGTTGCAAAACCATAATGATGAATTCTTCAAAAAACCACATGATTTAATTAATTTACACAATATTGTAAATTGATTAATATTTGAGAAAGATAAATTATTATTTAATTCATTTGATATTTTAGAGTTATTTGTAATTATTTGAATGCATTTATAAAAGTTATATTTGCATACATCAATATATGATGTCAGTGTAACTTTAAACGGGTTTAAATGAAAGATAATTGCATCAGATATTTGTAGAAACTTGTTGCCACATGATGGATACTACAAGGCTAGACATACAATGAAGTGGAACAGGCAAAGTGAGAGAATTAAAGGAACTAGTTAAGGAAGTTTCAATTAAAAGGAAGGAAGGTTTCATTCATTTTTATAAAAAAAATCCACTAATTCAGTTCATTCATTCTATTTTTTCATTCACTTTTCCCTCCTCCCTATAATAGCCATGGTCAAATTTTATCCCTTAACCCAAAAATAAAATCCAAAATAAAATCAAAATATTCAAATAAAATAATACATAAGTGGTTCATTGATCGCTTGCAAGAATTGGTTGTGGATCTTGGAGATTTGAGAAGAAATCAACATTCAAGGTGCAAATCTTATGCTACCTCTTTAGGCAATCCTTTTGTTTTATTATCATTTATATATACATCATTTGATTATGTGGATTAGATTTTATATATTTTATAACAAATTTATATATGCATATGTTATTTGATTTAATTTCTATATTCAATTTGTCAAAATTATGAAGAAAAAAAATAAGGAAACATGAAACAATTTTTTTATAATACCAAATGAGTTTGTTTTAAAGGTTTGAAGCATGAAAAAATATTAAATACCAGCTGAATTTTTTTAAAAGATATCCATTTAAAATAATGGTTATAAAAATTAAAAATCTAAGGTCTAATTTATTTACAAGTTATATAAAGTTTAAACAGTTTCCTTAAACAAGTGTTCTAATTCAAATTTTGACATATATTTATGAAACCATCATTATAATACTAATTAAATTGGTTTTAAATATATTCATTTAAAACAATGGTTACAAAGGTTAAAAATTAAAAGTTATTTTTTAACAAGTAACATAAAGATTAAACAATTTCTTTAAACAAGTGTTCTAATTCAGATTCTAAAATAAATAAAACATAGATCCATTTTGAATTCCTTTAATGTCAATGCTAGATTTCAAAATGTTATTTTTAAACTTCAAAATACATAAAATCGGTCATAATTAATTTTAATATGAATATGGGTATGAGTGTTCAAATGAGTTTTGAAAAGGCAAACAAAAGAATGAAAAAAAATCTCTACCTTTTACACTTCTTAAATTCCAACTTGAACTTATTAATTATCAAACTTTAGATATATCCAATTTTTTGTTAAATGTCGTCCACCTCTTCCTCTTCTTAAATGTCTACTTAGACTCATTAATTATCACATTATAAATATGTTTCAATTATTATTAATTAGTCAAAACAATTTTATAACATACTATATATAAATATAAGTAAACTGATATATATTTATTATTTTGCATAATTTAAAAATAAAACTATGGACAATAAAGGTATATATAAATGGGGAATGTGTCTGTTGTTGTATGAATCCCAACACTTATAAACATTCACATAAACTATGAACACTGTTTATATGTTGCGCGTGCACTATAGACATATGAGTGTATTTGATATGTGCATTATAATGCATTTAATTTAAATTTAATTGAACTTTCTTTTAAATAAATTAAATAATATAAAACTTTATTTAAAAAAAATTAGATTAGGTCTAAAATCAATTATATTTCATAGGTCCTACAAAGATCCAATATTTTTTTTAAACTTACCCATTTAACCCGCTGTAGACCAGCACGTTTCCTTCAATACCAACCTTATATAACCGAGGAGTTGAATTCTCTATTGAATAGTGTTTCACTTCTAATGTTTCAACTTAGGAACAGCTTGCCATTTGATGGACGCTATGCTACTATTTAACCATAATTAAATTGGAGTTTCCATATTTAAGTTTAATAATGTTCTCAAGTCGAGATAATTGTGTAATATCGTCACTTCGAGATTTGCTGTTTGACCTAGTTATATATATCAACTGTAAACTCTCAAGCGAGTCATTCCATAGTTATCCAATAACTATCTGTATGTAACCCTTTAGTTCCCCCAGCAATCATGAGTAATACACTATCCAATATTATGAGAGTTCTCGATAGATGTATCGATATTCTCTCTTGGAACATCTTGCCCCAGTTCAATATAATATGTTATTTTATATATTATGATAATTTTATCATGATTACAACTTCTTATAATTATTATCACATAACATATCCTTAAAGATTTTCCATTTTAATATACTTTAAATTAATTAGGTAGTTTATTATATCATTGTATAACAAAGTATAAAATAGAAACTAAATACCATGTTTACTAATAAGATTGACTATAAAATTAGATATATGTAACAAATTACAAATTGCTCTTAGGGTTAACTTTTAACTCTTTGAATCTCCCATTTGCACATAGAGTCAATTATGGTGTAACAACTCAAAATTTAAGCTATAATAATTAATTAATGAATTAATTAAATAATAAAATAAGTTTGTGAAATTATCAGAATCAAGCTATGGGAGTTGCACCATTGTGTCCATGGTGATTTTCTGATCAATTTCCACATATAGTTTGTCAGAATTCGAGCTAAAATGAAGAAGATACGAATTAAATAGGAATCAAGCAATTAAAAGAAATATTATATATATATATATATATATATATATATATATGGTCGACCTAGGGTTGACCCTCACTATTGCTAGGTCGACCCCTAGCATGCTTGGGTCGACACCAAGGTCGACCCACCCCTATATTTGGACGACATTTCGTCCAACTTCGTATATGACGTGTTTTCCAATTCTTTTCAAATCCTATGTGTTCGTGCTTCCATCCGACGGTTGCCAGTGAGCCTATGGCGTGGTTGCACCAGATTTAATCATCAAATCCAATGATCTGAGATCCCTAAACTACACTATAAATAAGACCCTAGGCCTAGCTATTTTTCTCATTCAAATTTTCTCCTATTTGGGTTCATTGCCTGAGACTGGACCCTAAATAGAATATTTTTCTAAGGAGAAGATCTTTTTGATAGAAATATTCTACACTCTAGAAGTGGATCAAGGAAGACCAAGGACTAGAGCTAAGTACCACAGGTGAGTGTTTAATAATTATTTTAGATTTTTAGGTAATTTAAAATAATAGGGTTCTCAATAGTTGTAGTTTTTCTGCAATTTTAAGACAATTTCTATATAAGTTATTTACAGCTAGTTTTTAAAGCTCTTTTCAGTCTATTTTATTCAGTTATTTTTTTAGCTATTTTATTTAGTTATTTACAGTTATTTACTGTTATTTGCTTTTGTTTACGTCTGTTTTACATTAGAATTTTGCCTGTAAATTTTAGTTTCTTTTTTATTCCTTTTTGCGCGAATAAAATATAAAAATATTAAAAAAGAGAATAATTCGTAAATATAGATTAAAATAGAAAACATTATATTTACAGAAATTAGATGTAAAATAAGAAAAACTGTAATAAAAAAAAGATAGATTGAAATAGGCAAATTTGAGACATTTGCCAGCACGTTTATAACTAGTGGTTATAACTAAATAAAGATAAAATAGAAGAGTAACAATTATAATGTAGGTTATAATTCAGCAGAAAGAACAGAAAGACTTATTTTAAAGACTTATAATTAAGTTAATAAGAAAATATAGCAGAGATAACAGAAAAGGCTTATTTTAAAGACTTATAATTAAGTTAATAATAAAATATAGCAGAGATAACAGAAAAGGCTTATTTTAAAGACTTATAATTAAGTTAATAAGCAAATATAGTAGAGATAATAGAAAAGGCTTATTTTAAAGACTTATACTTAAGTTAATAAGAGAATATAACAGAGGTTACAGAAAAGACTTATTTTAAAGACATAGATTAAGTTAATAAGCAAATAGAGTAGAAGTAATAGAAGAGGCATATATTAAGAACTTACACTAAGTTAATAAGCAAGAATAGAAATAAGGCCCATACCAACATCGTTCCCTTTCAGACTAGAACTGATGATCTCACAACATATTAGGTGAGGCTGGGCAGGACCCTTTCAGACTAGGACTGATGGTCTCACAATAGTTAGGTGAGGCTGGGACACAGGGTAAATAAGTGACCAATATACTCAAATCGGGAGATTTGGACAAGGGGCGCAACTAGATTTTCTTTGTTAGGACCCATACGGGCATCATTCCCTTTCAACTAGGACTGATAGTCTCACAAAACACTTAGGTGAGGCTGGGCAGGACCCTTTCAGACTAGGGCTGATGGTCTCACAATAGAATAGTTGAGGCTGGGCACGCTTATGCTGATTAGGGTAGATAAGAGGTCAAAATAGAGAGCGACAGTTAGTGTGTACTAGCGGCGACTGAGCGTGCGACATCGATTAGGGTAGATAAATCGCTACTGCATTCCAAGCGCTAAACAGGTGCCTTTTGCTGTGGAACCCACAGGATGGGACTAGCTCACAGTGGCACAACAGAGGTAGAAGTCCGATCAACGGGCAGAATTAGAATTCAGCCTAATTAAAATAGGATTTGGATTTCAGCCTAATCACAGCAATCTAAGACAAGTGCAAACAATCACAATCAAAGCAAACAGTTAAACAGTATTTTATCCCAGTTATATCTTTTCTTTATTTCCTTTTATACTAAACTCTTGCTAAGTCTATTATCTTTATCTTATTTAAAAATACTAGTAGTTACTTTCACTCACCAGACTTTTAGTCTGACCCACTCCTCTATTTCCCCGCTTTCCCACATAGGCCAGCAGAGGCAAGGATAGTTGATTCAGTTTTCTTGGAGATACATTCCCAGAGTTCTTCCTGTATTCTTCTTCTTTTCAGTTTTCTTTTCATTCGGTTTTTGATGTACTGGTACTTATGGGAGGGATGATTATTTTATTGTACTCTGATTTTATGAGACCGAGATGTATTTTTCATAAGACATGTGTATTTGGTATTTGAGACATGTGATGTTTTTCAGACTTATTTCTGATGTTTAATTTTGATTATCAAGTTATTATTTAAATGTTTCCACTGTTTTTTTATTTGTCTTGTGAATCTTAGTCTTTGTGATGTTTTAGCTATACCTATAACACACCACATTATTTAGTGTGCCCTTTGTGGGTATACTAAGGGGTGTGGGGTGTTTCACTTGATATCAGAGCCTAAGTTTACAAGATTCCTAAAAATTTGTTTTAAAAGTAAAGTATTTTTCAAAAATAACTTAACTTCAAACTAAAATTATTTTTCAGAAAGAAACTCTTATTATAGAAATGGTTTTCAAATATAAAAGAGTTTTTATAAAATCCCCTCAAAGTTCAGTTCAACCTTCTTTCGATTCTTTCGAGCCTAAATTTTCTTTTCTTTGCATAGTATGGCTGACTAGTTTCATAGAGCTATGGTACCAGAGGTGCAAGGGCAATCGCCCAATACAGCACCATCAGGTGGAGATCCCATTAATCCACATGTAGTAGCCAATTTTTCTAAGCTATGCAAGGACTTCGCTAGTCTAGGAGGCAAGATGTTTTCCGGCATGGAGGATTTCGTGGAGGCACGGACTTGGTTAAGGGATATAGAGTGGATATTTGGGCTGTTAGGATTGGAGGACCGCCAAAGAGTTCAGCTTGCATCTGGGCAGCTGAAGGGAGAGGTTAAGGAGGTCCATAAATTAGAAAACTCTAAGAAGCAGTGGTGGAAGAATAAAAAGGATAAGGACAAGAGGAAAGAAGGAGGACCTTAAAAGCGGATCAGGAAAGGCGGGAAATGTCATAGTTGTGGATTGGTTGGTCATTTCACAAAGGACTGTAAGAAGGACATGATGAAGGGGAGGTGTTACAACTGTGGACAGCTTAGACACCTTAGTAGATCTTGTCCTCAGAGGATGGGGCAGAAGGCAGGTGCACCGACAGCACAAGTATAGGCTTTGGATACAGCACCTTCTAGTAGTGGACCGTATCGAGGTAGGAAAGTCTCTATAGAAGGTTTGATTTCTATTTTGGATTTTCCCATTCGATCTCTTTTTGATTCTAGAGCATCTCATTCTTTCATTTCTAGTTCCTTGGTTGATTATTTACACTTACATATTTCTCTAGTAGTAGACCCTATAGTAGTTTCAAACCCCATAGGAGGATCGGCGCATTTATTCATGATTTATAGGGGTTTGAAATTTTTATACTAGGCGTAGAGTTTGATTGCGACGCTTACGTAATGGCATTTTCGGGATATGGGATGATTTTGGGGATGGATTGGTTATCCACATACGGAGCGATATTGGACTGCGAGAAGAGAGTCGTCGGACAAGAGACTTTGTGATGCCCCACCCCGAGACCCATATTAACAAAAAGAATAACTAGGTAATTATGTCTGCTAATGCGGAGAATATGGCTGGTTAGGAGCGACCATCTATAATCTTGTCTTATACATCTACTGAATACGTCGATAAACGCTCTATTTTTTTTCTTTTATCTCGAGTGGATCGACATATCCAATAAATGCTTAATACAAAACTATAGGTGGCTAATGGATCAATCAGAAAAAATACAATAATAGAATGCATATCACATCATAGAATAGTAAACATCATATATATAAATACATATACACTGATACATCCCAGTACAATACAAAATGATACACAAAAGTGGTTCAAAGACCACAATATATTCATCTAATCAAAATACATATCAGAGTCAAGCATAAAGAAATATAAACTACAAAAAAGTGCTAGGCTGATATCCAGGCAGATGCATTAAAGCTATGTCCCATAACTGATTGCCAACCTGAAACAACTCGGTCTGACCTGAGTATAAAATACACGGGTCAGTCTAGCTAAAACATCAGTTTAATAAAGGTAATAGATAAAATGAAGCATAAGGAAAGGGTAGAATATCCTCTCGAACGAGAGGAAGTCCTACCAAGAATATGATATGACTTCATTTTACGGGAAGGACGAACATTCTTCTTGAATAAGATGAAATAACAAGAAATACAAGTTCATATCTCAAGTGGTCTAATAACACTTAAGTGTATGAAACCTTAAGGAAGAAATCCTCAAAGATAAAACTTAATTAAACATCATATTTTCCTCATATTATCAGCGAAATCTTTAAAATAACAATAATGGTTTCGATGAACCACATCTCCTGATTAGGAGAACCATTAATACAAACTCTCGCCAAAATGGCAACATAAAATATTCTCAAAATAGGACAATCTCAAAACTCAAATATGCCTCATCTCATCGGCATAAATGAAATCTTAGAATGCCATGGAATGATAATATAAATCTCAAATATAGAAGAATCTTTAAACTCAATTATACCTCATCTCATCGGTATAAATGTATATAAAACTCAAACTCAACTCGCCAAAATGGCAAAACCCAGAATATCCAATAAAATCACGAAATCATCAAATCTCATAACTCAAGGAACTCAATAAGAGTTTAAAATATCAAATCACCATATATATAACATCTCATATAGCACTAGGCTATCGATGTAATAAAACATCTTAAAATGGTGAAATCGCGATAAAACAGAAAACTCAAAAAACTCAGAAAACCCAGATTGGCCAGATCCCCGATTGCATGCCGATGCAATGCTGCACGTGCCACATCTTGACCAATACTATATATATATATTAGGTGCCCATGCATCGTGACGACCGAAGTCGTAATGCATCGTGATGACCGAAGTCGTAGAATATCGTGACGATCGAAGTCGTAAAACATCGTGACGACCGAATTCATAGAACATCGTGACGACCGAAGTCGTAGAACATTGTGATGACCCGAAGGTCTATAGTACTGGTAAACATCCTGATTTGTCACAAACTCTCAGATAGGAACCCGAAAAGTGGTAACGTGCATCCCCTACAACACGTTCTCACTAAACGATTTACTAACCGCTAGTTAATGCCAAACTAGAAAACATCATAAAATCATAAATCCCAAAAAATCATAACTTGCCTCATCTCATTGGCAAGTATCAAAAGACATCAGAACTTGTCTCATCTCTTCGACAAGTATAACAACATCATGATGGTTTATCATAAACCATAATTCAAAAATAGGGACTCTCAACCTCAAGATTTGCCTCATTTCATTGGTAGGTATAATAATATGTCGTGATGGTTCTCATCGACTATACTCCTAAATTAGTAGAGCTTGAACCATAAAACTCGCCAAATATTGGCAAACTCAGAAGAATTCCTAGATATAGGAATTAAAATTCTTAAAAATATGCCATAATATGGCAAATCCCAAAATTCATCTCAAATCAATATACTCGAATGGTTTCGAATAAAGCTGGAATTAACCGAAAAAGTAAACTTACGTGTCCCATACCACGTGTTTTACTAAATTGTTCAATTCTTTTTCTCATACATCCAAAAAGTGTAAAAATAGTGTATATTATTTATAAAATAATTTACTAGAGAAAACAAGATTTTCAAATAATTTTCTGAAATTATTTTGAAGGTATTTTATTGAAAATTCTCCTTATTATAAGAGATAAATATATTTAAAATACTTTGAAATAATTTAAAAATAATTTGAAAATGTTTTATAATAATGATTTCAAAAACCAAATTACTTAGAAATTTCTCAAAATTTATTTGGAAAAAATAGTGTTTGAAATCGAAGAAATACGAAGGAAATACTCCAAATCGATATTCAAATTCAAATCGAATTTGTCCGCAAGTAGTGGCGCAGTGGTTGAGACACTTGCCTCCTGTTAATGAGGTCGCGAGTTCGATACCCGTCTGCCCTACTCCCCTCAAGGCGCGGAGGTGGATTCCCAGAAAACCGAAAAACATGGTTGGGAACATCAAACCTCTGTGTTGGGGCTGGCTTAAATCCCTCCTAGGGTTGGCGGACTCACTAGGTAGGGGCTCTTCCCTTCGGGGTTGAGTTTTAAAAAAAAAAATTCAAATCGAATTTAATTCAAATTTTTAAATTTAAAATTCCTCCAAAACTTGGCTAATCCATTGATGGATATCATAGCCCATAACCATCATCAAAAACATCTCAAAATTGCAAAGGAATTGATCACAAAAGCATAGCAAAGGAGGAAATATGCTGCGAATAAGCAAATAAACAAGGTCAGGCAGCACACAAGAATGGGTCGACCAAGAAGTAGTGCTTGTAACTCGGAAAGGATGATTAATTTTTATACATTATAGTTGGAATTTCCCATAGCTAACAGGAAGATAGAGTATGATGTGTTGATAGCGAGGCTACGGATATCAAAAAAGTTGAGAATAATGACGTTGCATATATTATGTGATCCCAAGTTGGTGGTTTAGAAAGTAAGAAAAAGAATATCAGGCTAAGGGTGCGAGACTTGCTGCTTACCTGATGAAAGCACTCAAACTATTGGAGATATAGAGCATCACACTACTATGCATATCCCAAGGAGGAGAACAAAAAAGTTTATTAATTGGCTAAATTGGCTAATTCCGGGGAAGCACAGATGATGGGTTAAGTTCCAGTATAGGTTTTGACAGCTTCTAGCATTGATCAAATGGGTGTTAAGTAGATTTTGGAGACCATGGAGGGATAGGAGTCGTGGATGACCCCAATCAATGAATACTTGCTTAAATGAACTCTCTCAAGGGAGAGGAATGAACGGAAGAAGCACCATCAAAAGACACCGTGGTTCATGGTACAAGGAGTGATGTACAGAAGATGTTTCTCTACCCCTTGCTTGGGTGTGTAACCAAGGATGAGGCCAAGAAAATCCTCATGGAAATCCATGTTGGTAGCTGTGGTGACTACACCAGGGGCGAACTTTGGCTAAAAAGGTACTTCGCTATTGATATTTCTGGCCAATAATAAATCGAGATGTAGCTAATCACACCAAACAGTGTGACCATTGTCAGAGATTTGTGAAGATTCCAAAAGCCCCATTTGTAGAGCTTACACAAATGGTCAGCCCATAGCCACTTGCAGTTTTAGGAATTTATTTAATCGGTGTGTTACCGATGGCGAAAGGGGGAGATAAATATAGGATAATTGCAATGTATTACTTCAAGAAGTTGGCCAAAATGGAACTTCTTGCTATAGTCTTAGTGAAAAAGGTAATCAATTTCATGAACAAAACATCATTTGTAGGTTTAGAGTACCTCCCAAGATTATAGCGGATAATGGAACCTAGTTAGAAAGTTCCTCAAGGATTTCTACAATCAGGACAAAACTAAGAAAATCTTTTCAACGATAGCACATGTGACGCCCCACCCCGAGACCCACATTAACAAAGAGAATTACATAGTAATCCTATCTACTAATGCGGAGAATAGGGCTGGTTAAGGGCGACCATCTATAGCCTTGTCTTAAATATCTATCGAATACGTCGACAATTGCTATCTATTTTTTTTACTCAAGTGGATCGACATATCCAATAAATACTTAATACAAAACTATAGGTGGCTGACGGATCTATCAGAAAAAAATACCATAACTAAATGAATAACTCATCACAGAACAGCAACAGATACACACACACACACATATACAATGATACATCTTAATACAATACCAATGATACATCAAAGTGGTAAGACGACCACTCTATATACATGAGTCAAAAAAATATACAATACAACTCATAAGGACAGTAAAAGCTAAAGAAGATAATCCAACATCCATGCGGAAGCATCATGTAATAACTATATCCAAAAGAAATGCTTAACCTGAAACATACTTGGTCTGACCCGAGTGTAAAACACACGGGTCAGTCTAGCTAAAAAAATTAGTGAATAACAATAATAGATAAGGTAAAGCATAGGAAAGATAGGGTATCCTCTAATACAGGAGATACCAAACCCATAAGCATTATATTTCCATCATAAGGAAAGGATGATTACTCCTCTTAGTAAGAAGAAGAGGTAACAGGAGTATAGCCATAACTTTAAGTGACATAATAACACGTAAGTATATATGCTATCAAGAATGAGATTCTAAAGATAAAATCCATCTAAATATCATATTCGCCTCATATCATCGGCGGAATTTAAATGATAACAATAACGGTTCCAAATGAACCATATCTCCTACTGGCAGAAATCGTCAATACAAGCATCTCGTCAAATAGCAACACAAAACAATCTTAATTTGGATAAGTCTCAAATTTCAAATATGCCTCATCTCATCGGCATAACCCAAAATCTCAAAGTACCATGAAATGGAAACAAAAATCTCAAAATAAAAGAATCTTCAAACTAATTTATACCTCATCTCATCGGTATAAATGTATATACATCTCAAATCTATCTTGCCAAAATGACAAACTTAGAATATTCTATAAAATCACGTAAGCATCAACTCATATTTCAAAGAACTCAATAAGATTTCAAGTCATCATAAATGAAATCACCATATGTATAACATATCATATAGCGCTAGGTTATCGATGTAACAAAACATTATAAAATGGTGAAATCACAACAAAGCAGAAAAACTCAGAAAACCCGGATTGGCCAGATGCCCTATTGCAATGCCGAAGCAATGCTGCAAGTGCTAAACTTAGACAACTGAAGCCTCTGACAAGGTCGCTAAAACCTCCCAAAGCAGTTCGTCTTCATGACAAGGTCGCTGACACCTCTCCAAGCCGTTTTGTCAGCCCTAACAAGGTTGCTAACACCTCCCAAAGCAGTTCGTCCTCATGACAAGGTCGCTAACACCTCTCAAAGCAATTCGTCCTCATGACTAGGTCACTAACACCTCTCAAAGTAGTTCTGCTAGGTAAACATCGTGAATGTGTCACAAACTCACAGATAGGAACCCAAAAAGTGTTAACTTGTGTCCCATACCCCACGTTCGCACTTAGCGGTTTACTAGCCGCTAGTTGATGCCACACTAGGAACATCATAAAACTCAGAAAATCATATCTCGCCTCGTCTCATTGGCGAGTGATAAAGAGACACCATAGTCATCTCATCTCATTGACAAGTATTAAATGGCATCGTAACTTATCTCATCTCATCGACAAGTGAAAACATCGTGATGGTTCCTCATAAACCATAAATCTCAAAATATGAAATCATATACTCAAGACTTTCCTTATATCATTGGCAAGTAAATAAAACATCGTGATGGTTCTCATCGACCATACTCCTACAGAGGATATTACAAACCATAATACTTGCCAAATATTGCCCATCTTAAATAATTCCAATAAGTAGGAATTATAAAACTCAAAATACGCCATAAAATGGCAAAACATCTCAGAATCAATAATCTCAAATAGCTTCGATCATACAAGTCCAGAATTAACCGAAATAGTAAACACGCATGTCCCATACCACGTGTTTTACTAAATCGTTTAATTCTCTTTCTCATATGTTCGAATAGTGCAAATGTGTATGTTTTATATTTAAAATAGTTTACTAGAGAAAACAAGCTTTTAAAACTTTTTCCCAAGAAGATTAATAAAACCAATATTTGAAATTCCTTGATATAGAAAATAAATAGATTTTATATTAGAAAAACAATTTTAAAATACTATATAATAATAATTTGGAATTTCCATTTATTTCAAAAATCACTTCAAAATGGTTTAGTGAAAACCGTGTTCGAAAACAATGAAAAACAAGAAAGATAACTTAAGACCGATAACTTGAATAAAATACAAATTCAATTCAAATTTAACCCAAAATCAATTCAAATTCTATTTATATTTTAATTTCAAATTATTCAAATATAGCTAGCCTATCGATAGGCATCATATTTATCAAAACATCACAAAAGCAACATCTAAATCGAACAAGAATTAGAGCAAAAATAAGCTAATACAATTCTTAGGTCAATGATAGTTATTGCTGTCGTTTTGCTCTCGGGACAACAACAAACAACATAGTTTTGACCAAGGTAACTTTGAAATTTTTGAAAACTCAAAACATGAAACTTTTAGCACAAAGTCTATACTTTCCGGAACATCTAAAATTATTGAATTTTGATAAGAAATGTGAAAGATATGGCAAATATAATTCTTGGATTTTAAATTCACTATTGCTGTCATTTATTCTCTGGGCAGCAACAAAAAAAATAAGGTTTCGATTATCTTAACCTCAAAATTTTACAAAATCCAAAACAAGAAAGTTTTAGAAAATAGACTAAGCTTTCCAAAACATCAGATATTATTGAATTCCGATAAGAAATGGAAAAGTTATGACTAAAACAAATTTCAGATCTTAAGTTCACTACCGCTGTCGTTTTAGTTTCAGGATAGCGACACTAGAATAAACTTTCGACCATGTAAACGTCAAAATTTAACAAAACCCAAAACATGAAATTTGTAGAAGATAATCAAAGCTTTCAAGGACATCAAGAATCGTCAAATTCAGACACCAAATGGAAAAGACATGCTCAAATTACCAACAACATTTAGCATAGAAAGTCATAATTTTACAGTGACAGGGCAGCGAGTTTGAATTGGTTTTTTCGACCCCCTATGCTCAAAATTTTCTAAAGTGTTTAACATGAAAGTTATCACAATCTTTTCATGCATTCCATAACTTCAAAGAAAATCAAATTTTGATTTAAAACGAAAGAGATATGCCCAATTTACTGACAGCGATATATAAACGAACATGCAAGAAACAAAATTGAGATTTCTTACCTTGAAATCTCAATCTAAGCTAGAAAATATGAGTTTTGATACTCACCTTGCAATTCATGGAGATTAACATAAATAAATTTGGCCAATACTAAAGCAAGATGAAGGCTTTTGGAAATAGAAAGCTTCAGCTACCTGTAGAAACTTAGAAATAGAACATGCATAGAAGAAGAACAAGTAATTAACAGACAACCCAAAAACAAAATTGGAATTTGATGAATTCTCTCTGATTTGAAGTATATTACCTATTTGAAATTATCTTTTAATTGATTAAAACAACAAATCCATAAGGAAATTAGAGGATTGAAGGCCATAGATTGAAAATTGGTTTCTTTCTTTTGTTTCCGGTTCTTTACAGTAAGAAGAAAAAATGTACGTACTGTCTCTAAGAAGAGAGAAGCTTTCTCACTTATTTTAGTTCGACTTAATTTTGCTAATGGGCTTTGACCCAAACTAAAGAAAATAAATAAGCCTAAAAGAATTAATTCACCACTAAAACAATTATGTGCACTTATGTAACAATTAAAACAACACATTTATCTTCAAGTTTTTAAGACAATAAATTATGTAAACACTCCTTCATGTTAAATATAAATTTTTATACTTAATAAAAATATAATTTTAGTTTTAATTTTTTTTTATTATTAAAAATCCATATTTTTACATAAATACACAAATTACACAATTAAATGCATAAATCCTCATTTTTAAGTCCAATAATTTTACAAAAATTATTTTCTTGCATAGAAAATATAACAAAGCATTTTAAACTCATATTTATAACCAAAACACAATTTTAAACTAAATTTCACCTTTTTATTTGCATAAAAAACCTTTAAAAATTAAATACTTCGTTTAAAAATTATTAAAAGAAGTAATTGGCAATAATTTATAAAAGTATTGCATTTTCTCCAAATAAAAACCATTTTCCATTCATTATTAACCCAAAAAAAATAAAATAAAGTTCCAAACTTTATTTTCTCATTTTATTTCCAAAATTTATTGTTTATTCCAAATAAATAGTTTAAAATTTCTAATTTTATTTTAATTCACAATATTAAATTATAACTACCGTTATAATTTAATATTTGCAGGCAATCTCCAAAACCAGGGTTGTTACAAACTGCCCCCGTTAACAAAATTGCATCCTCGAAATTTCTAGAGAATAGTTTATATTCAACTCATTTATTTTATCAATCAGAAGAAAGACAGACAGGCTCGAGTATAAATTTTTTCCTCTTAACTCAAAATGATAGAAAACCAAGATAAAATTGCTCGAAAAATTCTATAATTTTTTGAATATATTCATCGGGATTAGCGGACTATAGAATTTGTATGAGCAATACCTCATAATTTCAAAGGCTTCTCACCTTCGAAACAAGAACACAACATAATGCTACCCAAAGGATCAATCAAGTGAGATTGATTTCTTAGAAATTTCTCGAATAGAGTCGGGATTTAGCTTAACTTTTATCCCGAACTCCAATCCACAAGGTGATTATTGACATGATTTTCCATGTGTCACTACAGAAGGAGCCATACCGATACTAATATAACAACAATTGAGGTAAGAAAACCCATTGAGGGGTGGTTACTTCAAAGGCCACCCAACTCATACGACCGCAAAAATACTAGTCGTTAGACCATTGCAATAAGGCAAGACAAACTCAAGGAAAAAAATAGATATAAATTTTAATTTGCAATCAAAATTTGTTAGAGTTTCAAAACTCATTATCTTCAAAACTATAATCTCAATTTTCAATATTTGAAAATTTTCAAAACTCTTTAATATAGCATCTTATAGTAATAAATAAATTTAGACTCATATTCTCTCTTGCAACAAAATTAAATTTCCAAAAGAGTTCCATAAATCCATACTAATAAAGTCTCAAGATAAAGTTTAAAATTTTACCACTCTTTATTTCAAACACCCAAAAACTTCAAAACAAGCTTCATCTTCAACATGTATAACACACATTAAAATATTCAACAAACATTTTATTTTTCAAACAACGTATTATCTCATCTAAAGTACATCATTTCAACAATAAAACATAACTATATTCAAACTCATAAATTTCAATTATCATAATGGCATTGCCTCGCCATTGGTTTATAATGTCTAACCCTATCGATTGGTTGTAGAGTTGACCAAATGATCAAAACTGCCTCGCTACTCATCCAACCCACTCTGGTTCAATGGCTGCATATGTCATTCAAAATAAAATTTAATTCTCAAACTATTTTAATTTATTACCAAACATAATCTCATTAAAACTCAATTTATTGTGTCTAATTGTCTCATCACAGCGTTTAGGAAATTCCTATCGATAACGTTGATCAGGCCCATCGACCAGAATTCTTAAAGCACTCGATGGACAACCCAACACAAAAATCATCTTCTATATATATAAAAAATTCCTCATATTTAATTCTCAAAATATTCTTTGTTTTTCCATAAAAACAAAATCCAATTTCTCTTAGAAACATATCTTCAATTTTTGAAAAATTTGAAAACACAATTTATTACTTATTCTCAAATCAAGGAACACAAATAGAGCTCATCGAAATATTCCCAGAATACTCGATCCTCAAGGTTGATGGAGTAGACTGGAGTGTTCGTTATTCCGAACAGTATAACGAAACACTCACAAGAAACATAACGAGTGCGGAATGCGGTAAGAGGGACGCTATCCTCCACAACTTATAGCTCATGAAAATCGGTGTAAGGTAAAGCGGAGGAATGACCCTAGCACCACTCAATAGATTAAAAAGAGATAAATGAGATATAAAAGTAAGGGTAAAATATCTTCTCAAGTGAGAAGAAGGATAAACCAATAAATCATTACTTCGGGTGAAGTAATATCACAAAGCCTACTAGCAATTGAGTATCCTAAGAGGATATCTCAAAGGA
This sequence comes from Allium fistulosum, assembly GCA_030737815.1. NCBI lineage: Eukaryota > Viridiplantae > Streptophyta > Magnoliopsida > Asparagales > Amaryllidaceae > Allium > Allium fistulosum. The sequence goes on from CM060904.1 coordinate 727,497,458, forward strand.
GGCAAGAACAACAATATCAGTTAAATTCAATGAATCACCTCATTTCCTTAGTGGACATCCTCGTGGTAGGATGACCAAAAGCTAAGAACCGGGAATGAGGTCAATACAATACCCAGTTGCCCGATTAGGTGTCATACACGAAACGGACTCATAGAAATTAACAGAATCCCAATGACTGGAATTCGAGATATATCATCAACATCTTGAAACTCAAGAGTGAATACAGAGACTTCGAAATCATCATTAACATTTAGAAGAACAAGAAACAACAAATCAGCCGAATTAGGATACCTAATATAGGATCATCCAAATCACAGAATGTGGCTTGATAATATGCAAGCCACTCCATCTCGAATCATTCCAAACTCTAGATAGAAAATATCGCGCTACTTCACACGAAAAGATAAGCTACAAAGAACAATCCAAAAATCCTCATACATCATGCTAAATATTGTGGATCCCCACAATAGGATTCGCAATGCTCAAAGAAGAACAAGACAAGAATCAACCGAAAGCATCAACAAATTCCTTCGATACCGATGAGAGTCAAGCACCCCTATCGAAGAGGATTCGAATAGAACAATCACAATCAGGATTACTCCTAAGATAAGATATTATAAATTCTATTATGGATACTACGGAATAAAATATATTCCTAGACATATCCCAATCTTCTATCTCAAAGGACACGATAAGGTATAGGATACGATGATTAAGGGATTGGTAACACTTGTATTATACTAGGATGTACCGTAATATGTGTTTCTGTTCCGTGTTTATCATATTTTGTTCTGAACTCAGCTCTAATACCAAGCTGTGACGCCCCACCCCGAGACCCATATTAACAAAGAGAATTACATAGTAATCATGTCCGCTAATGCGGAGAATAGGGCTGGTTAAGGGCGACCATCTATAGCCTTGTCTTAAATATCTATTGAATACGTCAATAATTTCTATCTATTTTTTTACTCAAGTGGATCGACATATCCAATAAATACTTAATATAGAACTATAGGTGGCTAACGAATCTATCAGAAAAAAATACCATAACTAAATGAATAACTCACCACAGAACAACAACAGATACACACACTCTCTCTCACATATACAATGATACATCTTAATACAATACCAATGATACATCAAAGTGGTATGACGACCACTCTATATACATGAGTCAAAAGAATATACAATACAACTCATAAGGAGAATAACAGCTAAAGAAGATAACCCAACATCTATGCGGAAGCATCATGTAATAGCTATACCCAAAAGAAATGCTTAACCTGAAACATAATCGGTCTAACTCGAGTGTAAAAAACACGGATCGGTCTAGCTAAACAAATCAGTGAATAACAACAATAGAAAAGGTAAAGCATAGGAAAGATAGGGTATCCTCTAATACAAGAGATACCATACCCATAACCATTATATTACCATCATAAGGAAAGGATGATTACTCCTCTCAGTAAGAAGAAGAGGTAACAAGAGTATAGCCATAACTTTAAGTGACATAATAACACTTAAGTATATGAGCTATCGAGAATGAGATTCTAAAGATAAAATCCATCTAAATATCATATTCGCCTCATATCATCGGCGGAATCTAACTGATAACAATAACGATTCCAAATGAACCATATCTCCTACTAGGAGAAATCGTCAATACAAGCATCTCGTCAAATAGCAACACAAAACATTCTTAATTAGGATAAGTCTCAAATTTCAAATATGCCTCATCTCATCGGCATAACCTGAAATCTCAAAGTACCATGAAATGGAAACATAAATCTCAAAATAAAAGAATCTTCAAACTCATTTATACCTCATCTCATCGGTATAAATGTATATACATCTCAAATCTATCTTGCCAAAATGGCAAACTTAGAATATTCTATAAAATCACGAAAGCATCAACTCATATTTCAAAGAACTCAATAAGAGTTCAAAACATCATAAATGAAATCACCATATGTATAACATCTCATATAGCACTAGGTTATCGATGTAACAAAACATCGTAAAATGGTGAAATCACAACAAAGCAGATAAACTCAGAAAACCCGAATTGGCTAGATCCCCGATTGCAATGCCGAAGCAATGCTGCACGTGCTAAACTCAGATGGCTGAAGCCTCTGACAAGGTCACTAACACCTCCCAAAGTAGTTTGTTCTTATGACAAGGTCACTGGCACCTCTCCAAGCCGTTTTGTCAGTCCTAACAAGGTTTCTAACACCTCCCAAAATAGTTCATCCTCATGACAAGGTCGCTAACACCTCTCAAAGCAGTTCATCCTCATGACTAGGTCGCTAGCACCTCTCGAAGTAGTTCTATTAGGTTAACATCATGAATGTGTCACAAACTCAAAGATAGGAACCTAAAAAGTGTTAACGTGTGTCCCATACCACGCGTTCGCACTTAGCAGTTTACTAACCACCTGTCGATGCCATACTAGGAACATCATAAAACTCAGAAAATCATATCCCGCCTCATCTCATTGGCGAGTGATAAAGAGACACCATACTCATCTCATTGATAAGTATTAAATGGCATCGTAACTTGTCTCATCTCATCAACAAGTGAAAACATCGTGATGGTTCCTCATAAACCATAAATCTCAAAATATGAAATCATATACTCAAGACTTGCCTTATATTATTGGCAAGTAAATAAAACATCGTGATGGTTCTCATCGACCATACTCCTACAGAGGAGATCTCAAACCATAATACTTGCCAAATATTGGCCATCTTAAATAATTCCAATAAATAGGAAGTATAAAACTCAAAATACGCCATAAAATGGCAAAACATCTCTGAACCAATAATCTCAAATAGCTTCGATCGTACAAGTCCGGAATTAACCGAAATAGTAAACGCACATGTCTCATACCACGTGTTTTACTAAATCGTTTAATTCTCTTTCTCATATGTTCGAATAGTGCAAATTTGTGTGTTTTATATTTAAAATAGTTTACTAGAGAAAACAAACTTTTAAAACTTTTTCCCTAAAAGATTAATAAAACCAATATTTGAAATTCCTTTATATAGGAAATAAATAGATTTTATAGTAGAAAAATAATTTTAAAATACTATATAATAATAATTTGAAATGTCCATTTATTTCAAAAATCACTTCAAAATGGTTTAGTGAAAACCGTGCTCGAAAACAATGAAAAACAAGAAAGATAACTCAAAACCGATAACTTGAATTCAACACGTATTCAATTCAAATTTAACCCAAAATCAATTCAAATTCTATTTAAATTTGAATTTCAAATTCTTCAAATATAGCTAGCCTATCGATATGCATCATAGCTCTCAAAACATCACAAAAACAACATCAAAATCGAACAAGAATGAGAGCAAAAATAAGCTAATACAATTCTCAGGTCAATGATAGTTATTGCTGTTGTTTTGCTCTCGGGACAGCAACAAACAACACAGTTTTGACCAAGCTAACTTCGAAATTTCAGAAAACTCAAAACATGAAATTTTAGCACAAAGTCTAAGCTTTCCGAAACAACTAAAATTATTAAATTTGGATAAGAAACGTGAAAGATATGACCAATATAATTCTCAGATTTTAAATTCACTATCGCTGTCATTTATTCTCAGGACAACAACAAAGAAATAAGGTTTTGACTATCTTAACCTCAAAATTTTGCAAAACTCAAAACATGAAAGTTTTAGAAAATGGTCTAAACTTTCCAGAATATTCAAAATTATTGAATTCTGATAAGAAACGTAAAAATTATGACTAAAAACATTTCAGATCTTAAGTTCACTACCGTTGTGGTTTTAGTTTCGGGACAGCGACACTAGAATAAACTTTCGACCATGTAAACCTCAAAATTTAACAAAACCCAAAACATGAAAGTTGTAGCAGATAATCAATGCTTTCAGGAACATCAAGAATCGTCAAATTCGGACACCAAACGGAAAAGATATGCTTAAATTACCAACAACCTTTAGCACAGAAAGTCACAGTTTTACAGTGACAGGGCAGCGAGTTTGAATTGGGTTTTTTGACCCTCTATGCTCAAAATTTTCGAAAGTGTTCTACATGAAAGTTATCACACACTTTACAAGATTTCCACAACTTCAAAATAAATCAAATTCCGAGTTAAAACAAAGAGATAGCCCAATTTACTAACAGCGATTTACAAACGAACATGCAGCAAACAAAATTGAGATTTCTTACCTTGAAATCTCAATCTAAGCTAGAAAATGTGAGTTTTGATACTCACCTTGCAATTCATGGAGATTAACATAAAGAAATTTGGCCAAAGCTGAAGCAAGATGAAGGCTTCTGGCAATAGAAAGCTTCAGCTACCTGTAGAAACTTAGAAATAGAACATGCAAAGAAGAAGAACAAGTAATTAACAAACAAAAAAAGGAATTTGATGAATTCTCTCTGATTTGAAGTAGATTACCTGTTTGAAATTAGCTTTTAATTGATTAAAACAGCAAATCCATGAAGAAATTAGAGGATTGAAGGCCATGGATTGAAAATGGGTTTCTTTCTTTTGTTTCTGGTTGTTTACAATAAGAAGAAAAGAATGTACGTACTGTTTCTAAGAGTAGAGAAGCTTTCTCACTTATGTTAGTCCAGGCTTAATTTTGCTGATGGGCTTGGACCCAAACCAAAGAAAATAAATAAGCCTAAATGAATTAATTCACCACTAAAACAATTATATACACTTATGTAACAATTAAAACAACTGCTGCAATGTTATTTATAAATCCATATCTAGAATAATTGCTGCTCGTATGAAAATTGTTTTGCCTCACATCATTTCTCCAAACCAATCAGCCTTCCTCCCTTCCAGAAGCATAATAGACAACATCCTACTTTCTCATGAGATAATGAATGGATACTCCCACAAAAACATATCTCCCAGAGCCACTCTTAAGATAGACCTAAAAAAGGCCTTTGACTCTATCAACTGGGATGCCATGATGACTGTAATGACCAAAATGAACTTTCCTTGCAAATTCAGGAACTGGGTATTTCAGTGCATATCTACAGTTAGATACTCTATAGTAATCAACTCCCATAATGTTGGCTACTATAAAACTAAAAATGGTCTTAGACAAGGGGATCCAATCTCGGCATACTTATTCATAATGATGATGGAAACTCTCACCCAAGCTTTCAAATATCAAGTGACCCAAAAGAACTTCATTCCTCATCCGAAATGTCTCTCCCCTCTTATCACATGCCTGGCCTTTGCTGACGACCTCATGATATTCACAAAGCCAACCACAAAATCCTTGCTTTCCATAATGAGCACTCTAAACTCCTTCAAATCCTTCTCCGGCCTTGAGATGAACTATGATAAGTCGCACATACTAATAGTTGGCCTTCCTGAAAACCAAATCCAACTATGCTATTCCACAATCAAGATGAATCCTCCTTTAGTTCCCATGACATACCTTGGCATTCCTATGGCTACCAAGAAAATCTCCTATAATCAATGTCTACCTCTATATGAAAAGATAACTAAGGTTATGTCTAGATGGGAAAACAGATTCATATCTCAGCCTGGCAGAGTAGTTATTGTCAACTCGCTAGTCATTTCTACGATGATCTATTGGAGCAGAACTTTCCTTCTCCCCTCAAAACTGATAGCCATGATCAAAACAGCTATAACTAGATTTCTTTGGTCTGGTAACGTGAACGATAAAGCTTTGCCTCCAATTGCTTTAAAAAAAATCGAAATACCCAGGAAAAAAGGAGGGTTGGGAATCAAAAATCTGAGAAATACTAACTATGCAGCCTTATCAAAGCATTTTGACAATTTCATAAATAAAAAAGATAACCTGTGGGTGAAGTGGTGTTACAAACACAATCTAAAAGGGGAAGATATATGGAAAATCAAGCCGAGGCAAGCTAATAGCTGGGTGTGGAAATTAGTGCTGAAAATAAGAGACATATTCATACCTCATTACATTCTGCAACTAAGCAACAACAGCACAGCAAGATTTTGGGGTGAACCGTGGCTCCAGCAGGGTCTTATACTTGATAATGCCTTATCCTACGAACTAGTCTCTAGCAGTACCATACCAGTCAACGCCAGAGCTATAAGTTATATAAGGAATGGTAGGGTAACGCTGCCAAGAGAACTAAGCAATTCTTTTAACGAATATTGGAGATCACTCTCAGGGAGACAATACACCTATGCAGAGACTGAAGTGTACTTACTGAACAGCGAGAACAAACCGCACACAACTAAGATGGCCTATAATGTTATATCTGATAACTCCTCCCTTCCTACCTTCCCTTGGCATAAAAGAATATGGAGAAGAAGAACCAATGAGAAATTAAACCACATGCTCTGGAAAGTCATGAAGAATGCAATACATACTCTCTCAAATCTAAACTACAAAGGTTTAGTCAATAACACTCAATGTGTTCTATGTAATGCCAGAAAAGAAGATACTCTACATCTGTTCTTCAATTGCCCATTTGCGTTCTATATATGGAAAAAGCTAAAGACAAAAGGAAACTATGATCAACCAAGATGGGACAGCAAAGAAGAATGGGCCAATCTCTACAAGGCCACCAGATGGAAAACTGAAAAAGCTGAAATGCTGCTGATAATAATTAAAGTATTTGTATATGAAATATGGAAGGAACGAAATAGAAGGATCTTCACCGCTGACAGAAAGAATAGGAAGGATCTCCTAAACTTAATAATTCTCAAGACTAATGAAGCTTTGAAATGGGCAAGAGTTGATAATGCTGCAACTCATGTCTCGCATAATTCCTAGTTTCATCCTCTTGTCCTTTTGTTGCTTTTCTTTAATTTTCTTTTTCTTTGTTGCTTCCTCTCTATTTCTATGTTGTTCGTTATGTCTGTAAGATTTTCTTACATGGTATAAATATATGGTAGGGGCCATTAATCCCCGCTGGCTTTGCCAAAAAAACAACAACACATTTATCTTCAAGTTTTTAACACAATAAATTATGTAAACACTCTTTCATGTTAAATAAAATATTTTATATTTAATAAAAATATAATTTTAGTTTTAAATTTTTTTTATTATTAAAAACCCTTATTTTTACATAAATACATAAATTACACAATTAAATGCATGAATCCTCATTTTTAAGTCCAATAATTTTACAAAAATTATTTTCTTGCATAAAATAATATAACAAACCATTTTAAACTCATATTTATAACCAAAACACATTTTTAAACTAAATTTCACCTTTTTATTTAAATAAACAACCTTTAAAAATTAAATACTTCCTATAAAAATTATTAAAAGAAGTATTTGGCAATAATTAATAAAAGTATTGCATTTTCTCCAAATAAAAACCATTTTCCATTCATTATTAACCCAAACAGTATAAAATAAAGTTACAAACTTTATTTTCTCATATTATTTCCAAAATTCATTGTTTATTCCAAATAAACAATTTAAAATTTCCAATTTTAGTTTAATTCACAATATTAAATTATAACTACCGTCATAATTTAATATTTATAGGTAATCTCCAAAACCAGGTTGTTACAGCACACCCATAGGAAAACAGACAAGGGGAGGTAGTGGATATGATCATCAAGTCCACCTTGATGAAATAGCTAAGGAGACCCAAAGGCAACTAGGTCAATGATCTTCCACTAGCATTATGGGCTTATTGAATGACTCACAAGTCTACAACTAGATACATGCCATTTTCTTTGGCATACAGATAAGAGGCTATGAGCCTAATAGAACTAAATCCCATCTCATCGTAAAAGGCATTGTAATCCAGTAGGTAAGGAACTCTTGCTAAGTACCTCAATTCAGTTTATGAGAAAAGAGAAGAAGCAGAATTAAGGGTTGCTGCTCACCAGAAAAGAGTAGCATGATATTTCAATATTGAGGTCCAAAATCTTACCTTTTTAGGTAAGGGATCTCATTTTGAAATGAGTTCTCCTATGCAAGGGGTAACTAGTTCAAATTGGGAAGGTCCTTATGCAATCAAAAGAAAGCTCGGAGTTGGAACGTTCAAGCTAACCATTGTAGAAGGAATCCCAATTCCATAGGCATGGAATAGAAACTTTCTACAACCCTTTTAAATGTATTTTGTTTAGTCTATTTCCTGCAAATAAGGCAACCAAGGATTCTAAGGGCGAAGATATAAGGTAGAACTTATCGCATTTTTGGTTTACAGATAAAATTTAGCTCCTCGAACTAATGGTACCATGATCTTATAAGTAAGTTTCTTATGTTGTGCGACTAGCATTATGATAAGGTACAAACTCCCTTGGTCTAGGATTAGGACCAGAAAGTATAAATTTAAGGGGTGATCGGATAATTCTACCCTACATACATAGGTACTTGGGAAACGGTATCGGTCCTCTTGGTCCAGAATGAGGACTGGGGTTAGCCCACATAGTGATTGATCATATAATTCGACCCTGACCTTTAGGTATTGACTATTGCCCAAATACAAGCAGAGTCAATAAGTAATTCCCAAGGGTAAGTAACAAAAGCGCTAGTTTTCAAAGATAAAACTGGCCCACGGATGGAAATCCCTGACCACACTTGTAGCTTAGCAGGATATGCTAAGCCGAAGATTGGGGAGGAGGGTCAGTGGGTACTCTCGGTCAGCACTTGGAGATATGTGGGACTGGGAGTGGATACCTAGAGAAAGGTATCCAAAGGCACAAGTACTTGGACATTTGAACCGGTCTACCAACATGATATTCACAACTGTGCTTATGGCTAAGTGGAACTCGTTTGGCCAAGGATGAGCATGGTTAGTGGTTGAGGGTCGGAAACAGATACTATTTGACTCGTCCGGTCTAGGATTAGCACCGAGAGAGTACAGTTAGACTAGGGGCAACCGAATAATTTGCCACGTATGACTAATCATCAACCAACATCTAGGAATGGGTAAAGTCAGAAAACAATGCTTGGATATTGGCATTTGAAATTACGATTCCTAGTGACAGGACACGTTAAGTAATAACACCATAAAGGATTTAGAGTATCACTCGTGGCTAAGAAGGACATGCTTTACCGAGGCTTGGTAGTGTATACATGTGGATAACACTAATCCCGCCCAATTATTGGTGACATCTGGGATGTCAGGAGATAGACGTCCAAATCGTTGTTTCCAGAGTTAGAGAACATCTCGAAACTTAGATTTTAGGCAACTCGTCAGTGGTTAAAGGAATTTCGACCTAAAACAAATAGGAACGACCATGGAATTGGTCAAAATATGTTTTCTTTAGCCAAGAGAGATACTTTGGCAGCTATAAACAGGACTAAGTAACATGATATAACTAAAGTAATTGTAGTAATTTTCTTTATATGCACAGAGTTGCGATAAATGAAAAGTAATACATAAGAACAAACATATATAGTATGGATAAATTACAAAACAGGCAGTTATATCACATATGCAGGCAACCGTATAAAAGTAAGTACAGTATATAAAAATGGAGAAAAGTAAGTAGAACAAAGGCTACTGAACAAAAGGAATCTTTCATTACCTTATCTTTTTATATACGAAGGTAGCGGGGGCTGTTCTCGCATAAACATGGCATGTTTACATCCAAAGGAAAGACAAAAAGGATAACAAAAGGAACCGTCTCGCCTGCAATTCCTAGCATTCTTCTACTTGTTCTTTCCTCTTTTGCCGCTCTTATGACAGAGCTCTCGGGTCACCTCTTGTGTTTTCATCTACCACTTGGTTTCCCACCTTTAGGAGTGTCGCCGTCAGACTAAATGGTCTCCCCTTTGGTGGTAATGTAGGGCTCATCAGCCTTCTAGGTAGGGGCATCGAAGGATTTGATCTTCAAGGGTTTCAGCTTGATAGGAGGAAGTTTAGTAGAGGGGCTTGTTGGTGCGAAACTGGTAGATTTTTCGGTCCTAGGCTCGTTTTTGATCCTAACCTTGGAAAGGTCAAACTTTAGTCTCTCCGCAATGGTAATTCAATCGGTTCGCTCTATGGCGCTTGTTAAAGCAGCGTCTTCCTCTAAGGACAAGGACACGTCCTTCAGATTCTCTAAAGCTGTTGTCTTCTTGGAATTAGGCATTGGGCATAACTTGGAGGAGCAGCAGGAGCAATAAGTCTCTGGGAGAGGGAGATCGACGCGGTGAACATCGCCTTAGAACACGTGCCTTGAGTGGCTGGTGGCGGAGGAGGAAGATGTGGATGACCTGTAAGTTGGCAAACATAATAATAATGGCTAGAAAGGGATTTGTGCGAGAATTAGAGTTTCTCCAAAAGCAATGAAACAAGAGATATACCTTCGCCTTGAGTTGATTGTGAAGTAGGAGATTTAGAAATTTCGCCTTCTTCGGGTAAGAGTTGGATTGGTTAGTCAACAAAGGAAGGAATGTAGGGCTCAACAAAAGTAGCCGCTGCAAATGCCAGAATGGTCTGGTTGGCCTCGAAGCTAGCCCTCTCAATCTTTGAAATAATTATTGCAGGCTCTTTTGACCTTGGAACGGATGATTCCTCTAGACCTGATGCGCTTGGGCTAGTAGAAGCCTTGATAGTAGCAATAGAAGCTGCGGCTTCTTCTTCAGCAAGAATGGCGTTTCCCTCTTCGAGTTTAGCTATATCATCAACATTGATATACTTTTCCATTAGTTCTTCTTCGGTGAGGCCTTACTGGCTACTTCAGAACGAGCAGTACTATCTCCCATGTGTTGGCGAGAGTTACTTCATATGCAGTCCCCAGCCATTTCAGATTCTTGAACTGAATCACATTAGCAAAGAATTGGTGGAGAGTATTATTCACTTCTTCCCTTTCTTGACCTTTCCAGCTTTAAGGTCTTTTATCTCTTGCATGATGAAAGAATAGCCGACCTCCATATCTAGTTTATCAGTTTTTACTAGTAGCATGATCTCCTCGAGCTTATCTTTCTCCATGCGAAGCTTTTGAATCTAACGGCCCGCTCTTCAATGATTTTGTCTTTGGCCCGAATGGTTTCGTCTTTTGCAGTAACGGCTTGGATCTTATCGGCAATTTGCATCTTCAAAGCAGCATGATCTTCGTGAGCAATTCTAAGTAGGTCCTTCAACGTGAGTTCTGTGTTGGTGTGGAGCATTCTTATTTTCGCCATTAGGTTGTCAACTTTAGCCTTGGATTCTACAAAGGTATCTCTTTCCGCCTTTTTCTTCTCAAGATCTCCCTTACACTCCTCAATGGGACTGTCATAGGAAATTTTCTCTATCTCGAGGATTAGATATTCATATAGTTAATGCGGTTAACCTTCGAGAGGGCACATGTGAGCCTTTTCCATTCATAGCCCATGTCAATGACCTTCTAGATCCGCTGGATATTCCGGTCCGCTTCTTCCTTCAAAATGTGTTCGATGTCACAGTCGAACATAACACCTTGCAAGAAGAGGTCTGCAAAAGCAGCCCTGTAGACATGGCTGTACAGCGGGAAGAGGAGTTGGAGAAGTATTGATTCCCTTGGAATGGGAGGCATGGTAGTGGTCAAGGATTATGGAGTAGGAATTATTTTGGTGAGAAGGAAGTTGGGATTCAATAGAGGGCAAAGAAGTGCTAGAAGAGGAGCCGTGGTGACCTTATGATTCCTTATGTCGCTTGGTTTGATCAGAAGGCAACCTTTCTTTAGCCTGCCATTTCTTTCTTTGTCTTTCATCTCTACGGTCATATTCCGCTTCTCATTCTTTCCTTCTCGATCTGTCCGCCATGGTCTTGTAACGACATATTCCGCTTCTCATTCTTTCCTTCTCGATCTGTCCGCCATGGCCTTGTAACGACCCTGATAGCTGGAATGATGTGGATATGGGTCATGAGTTTGCCCCCTTAATTATCTAATGTCATGCCGGAGTTTACCATATCAATCTATGCTACTTACATTGTAACAAGAAGAAAGATCATATAAGTTTTGGAATTTGGGATTCAAATGAATGTAGGTATGTGTATTCATGATCCTAGTGAAGTGTAGAGTGTCGATGACCCAAAATACTCCACAGAACATGTTCCCTTGGAAGGAAAGATGAAGTCCTGCCACCTTCATCTAGGATACCCTCGGACGAGAAGCTGAAGTTTGGAGAGCCTTCCTTAAGGAGATCGCCAATGGAAATATTAAAGTTGCTTAAGGAGTCAAAGACATACTTAAAAGATTCGGTTGGCACTGCTATTATTGGCATTGTGATCATTTCTATAGCATTTTGGGAGATTTGATGAAGAGACGCTTCGGATGGGGTGAGGAAGGAAGTTCAGTGCCTTTAGGAGATGTTTCGCCAAACGATTTGTCTCCATCTAGACTATCGTCATATTAGCCGTCACCATCCCCAATGTTTCCTTCTTCTCCTTCTCCAACCTCCTCTAATATTTCTTCTTTCTCTTCCCTTATCCTTTAATCTTCACTCTCTTTTGGAATTGTTTCCATTCCGGTGCCTTCATCCCTTTCTCTTGGAAGTTCACCGACAGTAGGCTCGTTTGTTGTTCTATCAGTAGATTTATCAACAATCGACACATCAGACAGAACTTCAATTCCCTTTGGAGATTATCACTGGAACCGCACACAGGGGTGGAAGACCTGGTAGACATCCTAGACCTTGCTTGGAGAAATTCACCAGGAATAGCGATGCAATAGGGGAGAAAAACATTGAAATGATGAAGGTTTTCATTCGTCGGAAGGTATGGAGCGATGACATCTTGGATTGAAACTCTCTTTAAAGCATCTAGGATATCACCATGCTCCTCATTGGTATCATGAGCAGAAATATCCATGGAGAAATTGGGTTAGAAGCTGGATGATAAGATGGCGAAAATTCAGGTGCGGAAGGGGAAAAGGAAATAATCATCTTCCATAGAGCCAAGGTTGGTTAAAGTTGAATGGACATCGGAAAAAAATATATTCGTTCTTGAAATAAGAACATTTGTTGTGGAGCTTCTCGATGCCTTGAATCTACACAGGCCTTGATAATCATGTTAGATGGCGACTCTACCTTTGTTTGAAGTGCAATAGATAGTTTAGCTCATTGAAAATTGAAGGCCGCTAGAATTGTTTCATGAAGATCACGTATAAGGAACTTAAAAGAGCGTACCCGATGGGATGAACTTGAGATGGAGCCAACCTGAGGTCTTAGAGGGTCATATATAGAAACGAATTGAACATGGGCACAGTGCTGCCCAAGCACATATAGCCATTGCATGCCGTATAACCCATCGGAGGATTTTGTGTACGTTGGGCCTATGTTGGGAGAAATACATCTCCCTTAGCGATCCCGTGTTGGCAACATATGTTTTGAAGCAACTTTAGAGTAAGAATTGTCGACACTTGTTTTGGGCGATCATCCAAAACCCTTAAACTGATATACTCATTTAGGGGAGGAGGTAGATATTGCATTAAATCTACTAGGACAACCACCCTTATAACTCAATGGTGATTGAAATCCTCGGTCTGAAATATATGGTAGGTGAAGCCTGAGCCGTGGAGGACCCGTCTTTGGGAGGAGTAGATGTCTTGATACTAGTTTGGAAGTGAGGTGATTGACAAGTCATTCTGGAAAGGAAAATTTGGAATTTAAAATGGTCGGGTGTGTTTTTATTTCAAATATTCAACTCATATGACCAACGCTTAGAATCCGACAGATGTCGACGTATGTTGACAATTCAGATTCTAAATGTTATCTAGGGCAAGTGAAAGTGTTAATCTACGTAGTGTGAGTCTTGTGTCCTATACACAACCAATGTACCATCCTGTGCAGATAGCTCGCTTATGCTAGAAAAATGAGCCACGTCGCATGATGATATTATGCACTGGATATTATATGCTTTTGTCAGATAATCAATAATGGAACCATTATCCGAAGCAATGATGAAGTCTTCCTTTTATGGAAACATAGGAGGTGCAAAAATGAAAATGTTATGCTACAGAATCATTCAGTACGACCATTCTTTGGAAAAGAACCATCATATGGAAATTAAAATGATAACGAAAGTTCGAATTAAGCATCGGATGGAGCAAACCAAGGCATATTGAAAATGCAAGAACTCGAGTCATTGTGTTTAACTAGCTCTCTCAAGAAAGTCCTAGGTTGAACCTGAATGATCTTCGAGTCAGACCTAAGAGCAACCCTGGAGGGACTAGGGTTTGCCCCAACCGACCCTTTGCCAATGACTGCGTTAAAAATCATTGCCAACTGCAACAACCCTATAGTGGCAACCGAAAAACCGTCACGGTGCCACTAAGGCGAATTTGCCAACAACAACCCACCTTGTTTAAATTAGATTTGAAGAAAGCAAAGCATACATGGTTGAGAGTAATGGTGATCAGCGGTAATGTCTTGAGATGATCGGCAGTGCTTTAGTGGTGGTTGCAGGAGGACAATGGCAACTAGAGGTGATCAAAGGTGCGTAATCCGTGATGGCAGGAGTGGGTTAGCAGGAAATCGGCACCAGGTCAAGCACTTATAAGAATCGATCATGAATAGGCATGAGAATAAAGTAAGGAAGAAAATTTTCTAAGTGTTGAATATATTGTATTCAGGGCAAAGCAAAAGTACTAGGTACTGAGAGGAACCACTCGGTATGAAGTTGAATTCTACATTCAAAAATTAAGGAAAATAGGGAAAAGGAGAGCATACCTAGCAAGGTCATGGAATGATCTCTAGAGTGTAGATGTCATCCTAACCACGAGGAATGGAATTTCAACTATGTGAAGCAGTTAATCAGATACCTACGAAATGAAGAAAACACCTAGAAGCAATCCTTGACCGACCAATCGAAACATGGAGGTAGAAGGTAATGCATGACTTGTTCTAGAGCATGCTTTTTTCTCAACAAAAGCATACTCTGGAGGCTGGTGTTATCCCGCTTTCTGACCAAGCATATACTCACTAGAATTAGAACATCAAGATGAAGATGAAATAATTCATGGACTTAGGAACATGGTTAGAAGGGCAACAGGAACACACTCAAGAAATTATTGAAGTATTGGAGCAAAGAGGACCACTCGACGTCGATCCCTAACACTCGGTACAGATCACTTTATATTGCACGTAGGTCCACCAAAATTCTTGTACATGGAGCTCTGGTTTAAGTGATTGTCATAAAGTACATTTCTCGAGGAATAGATGAATAGCTTAAAGGTTTTTTTGGGAAAAAGCAAAGAAAACAAAGAAGAACAAGCAATATCAGAATCTATTATAAACAACTCAAACTCAAAAAGTGTTAGGAATACAGTAGATTTGGGATATAAAGTGAATGGGAAGAAGAATAGGAGATTTCCCCTCATTGGCCTCCAGTTCTGCTAGACAATTTTCCCTATAAATACAGATTTAACAGCAATTTGAGAAGGGCTTTTCACTTTTTGGCTCATTATGTTCTTCATCTTAGATCTCTCCTCCATCATAATCACTAAGGAAGCTAATATTTGTTGTCCTAGGCTTTTAGATAAGTATAACCCTTGTATTAGTGACTTTCAATCAAATAATCAATAAATTACAGTGGACGTAGGTTAGAGATTTACGAACCACTTTAAAACATTGTTGTTTTTGCTGTTAATAATTAAATGACTTAAATTATAATTAGTACCATTAATTAAGGCAATGTGACCATTACATTAATAAGGGAATATATATATATATGTATGTATGTATGTACGTACGTATGTATGTATGTGTCTATATACATATACATATACATATACATATATATATATATATATATATTAGAAAACATGAATGAAGGAATGGCTTTTATAGAAATAAACTTCACTTGAATTCCATCTATGAATTAAAGAAACAAATATTTATATATATATATACACACACATGCGGGTATAACTTTGAAAATAAATACAGGAATCTCTGCCATTCAATAATAATAAAAGTGAACAATATAAATGAATATAATTGACTAATTTGAATGAAGGGCTATTAATGATATTAAAGGGGGAGAGTAAAGATGTTACCTTCTTTAAATAAATAGAAAAGGAAGTATATTTTTCTTAAGCAAAGTAAATAATATGGAGATTTGAGTATACCTTTTGATGTATGTTTGGATGTATGTCATATCTTTTTGAATGTAGTTGATGGGTCCATATCTTTTTGTTAACGGTCAGGATTAAAAACCTAGCCTATTCTCCACAAAGCTTACAACACCAAAACTCTATCACTTTCTTCTCTCTTCCAACATAATTTCTTAATATGAGTTAAAATAAAAGTTGAGAGATAGATCAAAATTAAAAGAAATGATTTGGTCAAATCAACAAAGGGGAAATCCACATGCATAGACAAAGATGATTCCAAAAAATTAAAAAGGAGAGGCAGCTTTTAGAAAGGTGAGTAGAAACCATTTTGGTTAAATTATTATCTACAGTTAAATTTATCCAACCCTATCAATTCTAGGGTTTTAGTTAGTAAAGCTGGAATCTGTAAATCCTTTAGCTCTTATTGAATTTTAACCTTAAAAATTGGTTAATTATTAAAAATCAAAAATTAAAACTGTAGAACCCTAAATTGAAATTTGTAATCCAAGGTAGGATTGAAATCACTGTAAATTATTTTAAAGTTGAATCATTGTAAATTGTTAAACCTAATTTGATATTGTAAATCGTTAAACCTGATTTGATGTCAGTATACATCTTTCAGGATAAAATTGTAAAACCCTAAAATCAGTAAAACTTAAATCCATAAACCCTATATTTAACAAAGCAATATTGAAATTGTAAACATGGACTGGTCAAGTAGTAATTAGGGTTCATTGGAAATAATGGAAATAGCGATCGACATTACAAAAATTAATAATCAACATTTAAGAATACAAACTTTAGTTTTGGTATGTGACTGGTCTACCATAAAACCCCAATGGTTGGTCGATTAGGTCTAGTGGTCAGCCATTCACAATGTAAATTGCGAGTTTGAAACTCGGCCTAAGGCCTAAGTTAAAGAATATAAACTATATAATTTTATAAAAAATTATAAAAATAAAAAATTGATTGTTTGAGGCTATTTTGGGCCAAGTACACATCCTAGAGACAGTATGGAAGTCGGTCCCTCATCAAAGTACAATAGGTCATCAGGTTTGGATAATAGTTAAATACCTAAATGAGAGTTAAGAGTTGACTTGAACGATTTATGTAACATCCCGTATCAGGAGCTAAAAGCTAAGTACTACAGATGTTGCAGTCATCAATAGTATTAACTTATAGTGAAAAAATATGGTAATGGTAATGGTATCCATAATATCAGAAGCACATGAATAAAAACACAATCACAAATTTCAAAAAAGCACAATTTACTGATTACATTTCAAAACAATAATTCATATCCATTTTACATAATCCCTTAACGTTTCCCAGGCAATGATTAAATATATATATCATTAAAATATGCCAAGAGCGACATATGTCGGTGCCACCTTGGTTGATCAAAGCGATATAGTCATATCTGACTTATATACACAGCGGAATCAATACAAAAAGAAATGGGAAATCCTAATTAGCTATCCATCAGCCACCTGCTCGTCTTCGGATGCTTTATTCGCCAAAAGACTAAAACCTGAAAACCTCAACCCTCAGCCTACTCAAATTAATTTTTTGAGTACTTGAGAGTTTAAGGGAAAACAAAAACTTTGAGTCAGACATAAAGCCTGGTGTGAATAATTCTGTTACATCTCGGTTTACTAATATTAAGTGAGACCACGCCGCTTAGGGAACAGGTTTCCCTTCACAAAAATCCTTTTCAAAGCATATATTTTGCAAATCCTTTCCTGCAACCAAACTGGTTAATCAAACAAATTATATCACAATAGCAATATACTTTATGCTAATAAATGGACTATCTATCCGTAAAACAGGTAATATGTGAACTATCTGCGCAGACATAATAGCAAGGTCCATTATGCTACAAATGGACTATCTGTCCATACAACTGGGTTGATTGTCCGCAAACTGGCCTAACTGTCTAAAACCTAGGCTTACTGCCTGCGAATTGGAGTAACTATCCGAATTATTTACTTAGGGTTAACTACCCTTTAAATTTTCCTTGAAAACCTTTTCAAAATGGTTTAATACTTCAAATCATATATTTATACAAGGAAAATATATCTTTAGCTTTACTTTAAGCCATTTTACAATGTTAGGTATACTTTACTCAAAATAATATTAATGGGATTTAATAAGGATAAACTATCCTTTAAAATAAGTCAAAACCCTTTTTAACTTTAAAATACTTAGGCTACATTGCCTATTTATTACATTTGAAACCTTTGTTTAAAACCGTTTAAACAACCCTTTCGAAACACTTAAAGGTAACCCCTTCGAAACCATTGGAAAACCCTTCCAAAAATATTGGAAAAACCTTTCCTTTCTTTTCTCGAAAAGCTTCAAAATAACATACATCCCCCTTTAAAACCTTTAAAATATTGCCTTTCGAAAACATAAGAAAAACCTTCCTTTCAATCCTTTCGAAACTCTAGGGAACCACCCCATTCGAAACCATTCATCAAAACCTTTCGAAACAGTCAAAACTCAATCCTTTCGAAAGTGCTTTGGATTCAATTTAAAACCCATGTTAACCTTTCGAAACCATTCAAAAACGTCTCGGTCGAAACTATTTGGATTCCTCCTTCATGTAGAGCAAAAGGATCGGAAACCCATTAAAGTCGAAAGTATCAGTTTCGAAACATTTTAAAATTATCTCTTTCGAAACCATTTGGGTTTTACTTTACTTATATAAAAATGGCCTTTAAAACATTTAAGTCAAAAGCAACTGCTTCGAAGCCATTTCCTAAGTAATGAAGTGATGGTGTCAAAACCATCCCTTCAAAAGTATTGGAGAGGTGGCCAGGTTTTAGAAAACTAAACAACCCTGTTGAAACCATTTGAGTCGAAAGGTAAAAAGGCGGCAGCAAAAAAGGTCTCGACTTAGTCGAAAGCAATTATTTAAAAATAGAGGCGCAACCCAATCGACACCATTTCCTTTAAATTATTTGACTTGGTCGAAAGCTATTTAGTCGAAAGCCTTTTAGTCGAAAGCAAGCTGGTGTATTTCTTTTATTAAAAAACAAAGGACCGCCTCATCCCCTTCGAAACCCCTGGTTTTGACTCCCTAGCTTCCACCATCATCCAATTCATCACGTACCAATTGCCTGATACCATATGCATTGGTTTCGTCTGTGTCGGAGGCGATAGTATGAAGGCGAACCTTGTGTCGAAAGAGACGAAATAGTGAAAAATATGTATTAAATAGTTCTTTTCACCTAACCTGCTGCACGTATCCAATTATGATTGGTTGCCTCTTTCTTTACCAATAAAATGTAGTGCACTTTGTCAAAAGTGCTGCCGACTCTCCAGGTTTTAAAATTTAAATCATTTTACAAAAAGCACTTTCTCCTCTTTTAATTATATAAAACATTTAAGTCTCATACCTTAAATAATTTGATATAACCATTAAAGAACTTAGGAAAAATCTAGAAAAATTCCATAAAATCACATTATATATGTTTTCCAACATATAAAAATTTCAGATCCAAATAATTAATTATTTACCCGTAATTAATTTATAATCCAAAATACCATTTTTTCATTAGAAAATTCATATTAATTCCATGAAAATTCAGAAAAATCTGAGAATTGAAATCCATATCCAAAATAATATTTATGATCTTCATAAAAATTTGCAAGGCATTTGGGTGTCATTTTATAGGGTTTCATCTTAAAACATATCAAAAATTCAATATGAATAGCCATAATCACCAACAAGTATTTATATTCATTCCATCATTCAAAAACATGGCAAATTATTGCAAAATATTCGGAATTCATATTAAAACCAAAAACATAATTAAAAATGAGATGTAAACATTATTCACCTTAACTTTAGAGATTATGGAGATTTAGATGTGAATAGATTTGATTTGAATTGACTTCTTCCTAGCTTTTCTTCTTCTCTTCCTTGTTAATGGTGGCCGGCCTCTTTTAAAATTTTGAAAATGAAAATGAACGTGTAAAATTTTACACGGCCAAAGTTTGGAGGATATAGGAATGAACTCTTTCCTATTTTACCCCTCCTCTATTTCAAGTTAACCTTTATTTTAATTCATGGTTAAATGGCACGGCTACACCATAATTAAAATCAAAAATCAATCCCATAATCAACACATTATTTTATTTAATTCAACTAATTAAATATCATAAATAAGGTTACCAAAAATCCAGGGTGTTATAAACTTCTCTCTTTAAAGAATTTCCTCCTCGAAATCACGATAAGGTACACAAAAAATTAAACAAGAAGGTAAAACATACCATCAAACAAGTCAGGATAAGTATCTCCAATCCCGCTCTCAATCTCCCAAGTACAGTCGCTGTCATCGTCGCTCTACTGGAATTTGACTAATCTGACCGTCTTGGTTCTAAGCCTTTTCTCATCTCTCGCAACTATGCAAATAGGCTTCCTTACTATGGTCAAATCCGGCTCTACCACTAAGTCATCTAGCACAGTTAGTGCAATAGAAGTCTCCGGGTCTTTAACACATTTGCTGAGATAAGAAACATGAAAAACATCGTGGATGCTAAACTGCTCGGTAACTCCACTCTATATGCGAATTTCCCGATCCTCTCAACAATAGGAAAGGTCCAACGAATCTCGGATCTAACTTTCTCGATTTCCCAAATCTTATTACACCCTTCATTGGTACACTTTGACGAAAACCTGGTCTCCAACTGAGAACTCTAGATCTTTCCATCTCATATTTGCATAACTTTTCTATTTAGACTGAGCCTCCTTCATTCTAGCCCGAATGACCTCAATCCTATCTGCAGCTTCTCTGATCAAGTCTAGACCAAAAACCAACCTATCCCCAGCCTCTAGTCAGCATATGGGAGATTTTCATAGCCTTCCATACAAGGCTTTAAACGGTGCCATCCCAATACTAGTCTGATAACTGTGGTTATATGAAAACTCGACTAAATGCAGAAGGTGTTCTTAAGTTCCCCCAAAATCCAGAACACAAGCTCTTAACAAATCTTCCAAGATATTGTTAACTCTCTCTGTTTGCCTATCAGTCTGCGGATGGTAAGCGGTACTCATCCTGAGCTTGGTTCCCAAAACTTCCTGATCAGTGCCGACTGTGCCATTGCTGACATAAACCTCTCCTAGAACCTTCTCTTGAAATCTTCGCATGTCATAGTTTCCTCATCCACTACCGCAGTCACACTATTCCACCAGAACGGAGCTGCTCCCTGAAGCTGCCTAGATGCCATTCTTCTCTTCTGCTCATCAGCGAGCCCCAAATCTACAAATGTCTTTTCGCAGTGCAGTAGCCAATTCTCTACCTCAATAGCATCCTCCGTCCCAATAAATAGTTTTCCTCCAAGCTTGGTGTAATCTCCACTCAGCTTAGCAAAATAATTAACTACTGGAGCTTTCATAACTCCTGCTCTAGCAGCATTTCCTCCTACCATTCCAGCTGCAACCCCAGCTTGCATCATATTCACAAAAAACTAAAACATAGCCACCATGTCCACTTGCGGGACTCCAACACCTGTATTCTCCGCTTGTGCCTGACCTTGACCTCTTCTCACAATAGGCCTGGCATTTCCTTCGGTGCCCACCCCTCTTGGTTAACTCTTCCTCTTCTTACTTCCATATATGTATTCAAACCTTATGAGATATAGAAAAATAACCTAACAAGGATAGGAGACCAGAGATAAAGTGTATACTTATATATAGCAAATACAAGTACGTTACTATAGCGTTATCCCATACTCCGATCTTATCTCTAATTCCTTAGGATTATGTTTTCAAAAATCATTTTTAGGTTAAAAATTTTCATAAACCTATGCTCCGATACCAAGTTGTAACACCCCATTTCTAGAGGCCAAAAGCGAAGTGCTACAGATGATGCAGTCATCTATAGTGCGAAGTACTATAATTCCTAAGGATTATGTTTTAAAAACCATTTTTAATTTAATTTTTTTCATAAACCATGCTCTAATACTAAGTTGTAACATCCCATATATGACGGCCTAAAGCTAAGCGCTACAGATGCCGCACTCATCCATGATATTAACTTCTGGTGATAAAATACGATAATGATAATTGTATCCATAATATCAGAAGCACATGAATATGAACAAAATCACAGATTTCAAAAAAGCACAATTTACTGATTACATTTCAAAACAATAATTCATATCCATTTACATAATCCCTTAACGTTTCCGAGGAAATGATTAAATATATATCATACAAAAATACGCCAAGAGCGACATATGACGCTGCCTCCTTGGTTGATCAAAGCGATATAGTCACATCTGACTTATAACACAGCAGAATTAAAATAAAAAGAAATGGAAAATCCTAATTAGCTATCTGTCAGCCACCTGCTTGTCTTCGGATGCTTTATTCGCCAAAAGACTAAAACCTGAAAACCTCAACCCTCAGCCTACTCAAATTAATTTTTTGAGTACTTGAGAGTTTAAGGGAAAACAAAAACTTTGAGTCAGACATAAAGCCTGGTGTGAATAATTCTGTTACATCTCGGTTTACTAATATTAAGTGAGACAACGCCGCTTAGGGAACAGGTTTCCCTTCACAAAAATCCTTTTCAAAACATATATTTTGCAAATCCTTTCCTGCAACCAAACTAATTGTATCAAAATAGCAATATCTTTTATGCTAGTAAATGGACTATCTATCCATAAAACATGTAATATGTGAACTATCTGCCCACACATAATAGCAAGGTCTGTTATGCTACAAATGGACTATCTGTCCATATAACTAGGCTGACTGCTCGCAAACTAGACTAACTGTCCGAAATCTAGGCCGACTGCCTACAAAATGGACTAACTGCCCGAATTATTTACATAGGATTAACTTCCCTTTAAATTTTACTTGAAAACCTTTTCATAATGATTTAGTCCTTCAAATCATAAATTTATACAAGAAAAATATACCTTTAGCTTTACTCTAAGCCATTTTGCCATGTTATATATATTTTACTCAAAATAATGTTAATGGGATTTAATAAGGATGAACTATCCTTCCAAAACAAGTCAAAACCCCTTTTAACTTGAAAATAGTTAGGCTACATTGCCTATTTATTACATTCGAAACCTTTGTTTAAAACCTTTAAAAAAACCCTTTCGAAACCCTTGAACATAACCCCTTCAAAACCATTGGAAAACCCTTTGGAAAATATTGGAAAAACCTTTCCTTTCTTTTCTCTGAAAGCTTCAAAATAACAGACATCACCCTTTAAAACCTTTTAAATATCGCCTTTTGAAAACATAAGAAAAACCTTCCTTTCAATCCTTTCGAAACCTTGGGGAACCACCCCTTTTAAAACCATTCATCAAAACCTTTTGGAACAGTCAAAACTCAATCGTTTCAACGCACTTTGGGTTCAATTTGAAACACGTGGAAACCTTTTGAAACCATTCAAAAACGTCTCAGTTGAAACCATTTGGATTCCCCCTTCAAGTAGAGCAAAAGGATCAGAAACCCATTAAAGTTGAAAGTATCAGTTTCGAAACCTTTTAAAACTATTTTCTTTCGAAACCATTTGGATTTCACTTTACTTATAGCAAAAGGGTCTTTAAAACATTTAAGTCGAAAGCAACTTCTTTGAAGCCATTTCCTAAGTAATGAAGTGATGGTGTCGAAACCATCCCTTCGATAGCATTGGAGAGGTGGCCAGGTTTTAGAAAACTAAACAACCCCTTCAAAACCATTTAAGTCAAAAGGTAAAAAGGCGGCAACAAAAAAGGTCTCGACTTAGTCTAAAGCAATTAATTAAAAACAAAGGCGCAACTCAATCGAAACCATTTCCTTTAAATTATTCGACTTGGTCGAAAGCTACTTAGTCGAAAGTGAGCAGGTGTATTTCTTTTATTTAAAAACAAAGGACCGCGTCAACCCCTTCGAAACCCCTGGTTTCGACTCCCTACCTTCCGCCATCATCCAATTCATTACGTACCAGTTGCTTGATACCATATGCATTGGTTTCGATTATGTCGGAGGTGATAGTATGGAGGCGGAACCTGGTGTCGAAAGAGACGAAACAGTGAAAAATATGTAGCAAATAGTTCTTTTCACCTAACCTGCATCATGTGTCTAATTGTGATTGGCTGCCTCTTTCTTTACCAATAAAAAGTACCGCACTTTGTCAAAAGTGCTTTCGACTTTCCATGTTTTAAAATTTAAATCATTTTACAAAAGCCCCTTCTCCTCTTTTAATTATATAAAATATTTAAGTCCCATACCTTAAATAATTTTATATAACCATTAAAACACTTAGAAAAAATCTAGAAAAATTCCAGAAAATCACAGTATATATGTTTTCCAATATATAAAAATTTTAGACCCAAATAATTAATTATTTACCCGTAGTTAATTTAAAACCCAAAATTCCATTTTCTTTACTTGGAAATTCATATTAATTCCACGAAAAATCTCAAAATTGAAACTCATCTCCAAAACAATATTTATGATCTTTATAAAAATTTGCAAGGCATTTGGATGTCATTTTATAGGGTTTTCATCTTAAAACATATCATAAATTCTATATGAATAACCATAATTCATCAACAAGCATATATGTTCATTCCATCATTCAAAAACATGTCGGATCATTGCAAAATATTCGAAATTCATATTAAAACCAAAATCACAATAAAAAATGAGATGTAAACATTATTCACCTTAGCTTTAGAGATTATGGAGATTGAGATGTGAATAGATTTGATTTGAATTGGCTTCTTCATAGCTTTTCTCCTTCTCTTCCTTGTTAATGGTGGCCTGCCTCTGTTAAAATTTTGAAAATGAAAACGAATGTGTAAAATTTTACACGGACAAAGTTTAGAGGATATAGGAATGACCTCTTTCCTATTTTACCCATCCTCTATTTCAAGTTAACCCTTATTTTAATTCATGGTTAAATGGCACGGCTACACTATAATTAAAATCAAATCTCAGTCCCCTAATCAACACATTATTTAATTTAATTCAACCACTTAAATATCCTAAATAAGGTTACCAAAAATCTGGGGTGTTACAATGTATTTCACAAACACATGGGGGTGTTTCGAAGTGGACGCACAACATTGATAGAGATACCGGTGAGTGAGCCAGGTGAAAATGGGGGATTCTAAAGGACAATCATGCCCAACCCAGCACTATATGTGTCTATAGAGTAGAAAGGAGCCCAGTAATAACGGGAGTCCTTGTACGCACGACTCTGGCATGACATGGTACAGGTGGACGCCGGCACAATGCGATAAGAGGTATTTTGCCACTACGATTGAGAGATGAAATTGGGTGCATATGATGAGTCACACATCTAGTTTACATTTCAGGGTTCTCACTCTCCAAGCATAGTGATGGATTATGTGTAGCTATATGTATATTCTATTTTCGCTGCATTGGTCTTTTATATTTATCAGCGTTTGTGAGAACAAATTATTATAACTGTAACTGTCCAGGTTGATGATTGGTTAGTTGACTCTGATGATGTGTGTATGTTGTAGATTTTCTTTTGTAAAGATCTGTTGTATATTATATATTACTCGTTACGATGTGAGATTCTATTATATCTTTTCTTTTTCCTCGAACAATCTATTTTTCCTGCACTTGGATGCTCGACACCTGAATACTGTGGATGTATTGGTGTCAACTTTTGATGGTTGAATAGGTGGGTTGTTATAGTATTTGTATTTTTCTATAAACATACACTCCTTTTTCAGCTTTTCCTTAAGAATAACTCATTCTTTGAAATAACTCTAACCTTTAATTTCCTAAAGTTGTTTGTTATGATTAATTAGTACAAACCATGAGTACTAGAGCTGCCAATGCTCGATGAGGTAGAGGTGGTCGGGGTCGTACCATCATGAATGGTAGGACTCGAGCAACAAGGGATGTTGCTCCTATCGAGGAACCGAGAATATAGTCATAGAGGAGGTCGTGCAGGTCAAGCGTCAGATAGTTTTGCTTCGCTTTATTATAATTATGAGATGTTGAGAGTTGGAGGTTTAGTGGCTCGAAGATGATCATAGAAGTCAAAACTTGGATCGGATTGTGTGATTGGATATTTGGAGATATGGAGCTAGATGATGTGATGAAGCGTCAGTTGGCATCGCGACATTTAACAGACCCAACCATGTATTGGTGGAATTCCATTATAGTTGATATCTAAGAGAACGACTTCTCTTAGGTCCAATTTAAGGAGAAATTTGAGATTAAGTTTGTTTCGAAAGTCAAAAAACTTTATTGTTCATAGGATTCTTTGATCTAAAGTAGGGGTCTATGATAGTAGCGGAGTATATGAACTGGTTCATTACCTTATCTCAGTTTGGGTTGGAGTCGGTTGACACGTCGCCAAAGAAGAACGAGATGTATGCATCCTATATTCCAGTGGGATATGATTAATCACATCATGGGGCTTTTGTGGGTTTGGTGAACTTGGCTTTGAGGGTTGAGAACATGGATTCGAAGTTGTCTATTTCTACACCAGTTGGGGACAAGAAGCAGAATTTTAAGTCGCCAAGAGATATTTCTGCTTTCACTTACCATCGGTGTGGACATAAGGGTCATTTTGCAAAATATTATAAGAAAAGTAAAGGAGGGAAAGTATAAAGGGCGCCTTTAGTGAAGGCACCAATTACTAAGGCACCAAAGCTAGATCCATGGATGGCTAAGACATAGTTTGCACCAAAGGTTTGCAACAACTTCCACTAGCCAGGTAATTTTGTTAAGGATTATCCAATGCTTCAGGTAGGATAACAGCCTAGGATTTTCGCACTTGCTTCGGCACCTTCCCCTTTTGTGGTGGCATAGGGGAATCAGATTCTTGAGAGTATATGGTTTGTTTTGTTTATGGCTTTCATAATCATATTTGGTTTGATATTAGTACCTCTCATAGTGTTATATCCCATAACCTTAATTATTGTTTAGTCATACTTGGCATGTTAGAAACTATTAATACCATAAGTACAAATTTTGATAAACAACCATATAAATATTATTACTGACATATCTTCTAGTTGTGCAGTAGTATCAAATATATTATGGAGATCTTTTACAGAGATAAACAAGAACTCAGTGGAACCAAATGAATTATATAAGTGAAGGTTAATCAGAAAAAATGAAAGAAAAAAACCAATTAAAAAAGAATGTAGTAACGACAGAGGTATTTGAAGTGACGAATCTTTAAACCATTGTTAAAGACTCCATGACAGATATATTTGAAGACCGTCAACCAATAACCTCAACTAAATCACAAAATATCCATAAATGTGGGGTACTTTGAAATCTAAAAATCTGCAGCACTTTATTGTAGTCCATGTTTTTGAAACAAACATTCGTCGACATATGCTTCCCATGTATGTTGACATACTAACCATTTTTCAGTTTTTAAAATTCAAATGAAGGGATTTTCCCACAATAACTGTGAAACTACGAAGAGAGCTCTGTAAATGAATTTCCATAACCACTTTCTCTTCCTTTTCATACTCTTTCATATCCATACATTTGTGAGAAAGATTTATCACATATTCTTCGACTCTCTTTGTAAATCCATACTCTTTCACTCTTCTTCACAAATTTGAAAACCATACAATATCAAAGATTTTGTACTTGAATTCATATCATTCTCTCTCTGATATCATCCTATTCCATAAAGAATTCAAAGATATATTGCTATTAGAGGTCTATAGAATAATTATACTAAATCTACGAGAATATGTATTAAAGATACAACCACTCTCCGTACTCTACTATTGATTGTAAAGAGAAGAAGGTGTTCTTGTAGTCTGTGAAATCAAGAGGGTGATCAAACAGCCCGATAAATCAAGAGGGTACATCTTGTAGCCCGAAAAATCAAGATTGTAACGGTGATCTTTCCACCTGTGGAAAGAATGCGGTGATAGTGAAATTCTATACAACATAGTACATGACTGGATATCGGATTGATCAATCCAAACCAGTATAAAAATCACCGATGTTATTTACTTTACCGCATTTTACTTTATTACTTGCTTATTATATGATTATTTGTTTCTGTTTGCAATTTGAATATAGTTTTAAATTCATAAGTAAGTTTTAAATAGTTGAAATGCACACTTCACTGCCTCCAGTGTATAAATCGCCTTAAGATTCATTCCACATTGTGTTATAGACAACCTATTTTCCTACAGGAACATGGACTATTGTCTGTTGATTATTGATTTATCCTTGATTAATTTATAAGTAATTTTACCTTTCTACATCATGGGTTAGGTAGACTGTAATTGTGAGTACGTTGAAATGAACACCTTGTTAGTTGGGTTTCATAGTTTGACTCCAAGGCATTTAGTGATAATGTTGGATTAAAAGTTAAATTTAGAAAAAGATGTTTATTGTAATCTAAAGGAAAAATAAGATATGTTGTAAAAAAATATTTGTTAAAATATTTATGTAAGAAAGTGATTTTATATAGGTATCGTTTATAAAATATGGTTTATAAACAAAGAGGATTTAAACTGATATTTTAAGAACTTAAATCCCAGTGTCTTTGGAATGTTTTTCAAGATTTCGAAGAAAACAATAATAGTATTATTTAAAAGAAAATATTTTGGAAATTGGTTTATGAATTGAGATCATGATACTTAGTAATATTATTGAAGTATTTGATACTGCTTTGAAAATGATTTTGGTTAAAGTCCAAAAGACATGATTTGGATGTACTGAACTTACTTGTGTAGCTTGAAAATAATTCTATTGATGATTGCAGCATCATTGACGTTCATTTTTGAGTTTTAAAGTGGGGGATGCTACAGAGTTGTTTTGGTAAAATGTATTTTTAATCCCGAAAGTGATTTGTTATGAAAAAGGTATAAGTATATATTATTTCAAAATGATATAGAATAAAACCCGGGTTTTTAGTTCAAAAGTTTTTTTTAAAAGAAATTGGAATTTTGCTGAATTAATTTATGGATGCATGCATTCTATGCATTAGGACGGTATGATATGTGCATCATCATATGATATGTTATTTGGTGGTTTTCATTTGTTGAAATAAAACAAAATTTTCGGTGATTTTGGACCATCGAAAACTTCTGCATCATTATAGAACCTAGAGCTAAGTATTTTTGTGAAAATATAAAAGTTGATTTTTTATAACTCTTGAATCGAGAAGGTAGTAAGTTAAAACAAGTTTTAAATGGTTAGACATACTTGTAAAGTAGAATAAATTTGATGTTTCAGATATACTATTGGAATGTAATGGAGTATTATACGAGTATGAACTTAAGTTGTAAAATATCTATAAACTTGAAGTTATGTTTTTATGAAATGGTTCATAAATGATTTTAGTATTAAAAGGTTATATCATTTGTGTAAAAGAATGTGATATAAGGAATTGGTAAAGTTAACAAACCAATAGAATGGATACATAAGTTGTACGTAGATTGTTTTATTCGCATCACTGTTCTTGATCCAGTGTTCGAGTACATGGGTTCAAGGTGATTTGCACCGGTCTGAACAAGGATTTTCCACACGGTTCTTGATGGTGAGCACTTGATATGCATTCTTGATATGATTTAGAGGTTTTATATTATAGTATATGGCTATGTAAGGAGAATGGAAGTACCAAATGAAGGACTCTAATCGGAGTCTGTACTAAGGAGGTCAAGTGACCTATATTAGTTTGAAACTGAGATTTATGAGCAGGAGATCAAAATAGATATTGCACACGGATAGTCCATGTACATCGTATGGACTCTAGTACATTTGTATGATATGTTATGTTGGCTTATGAAGAGTTTGGTGAATTACTCCTTGATTTGTTATGAAGTAGCATGAAAATTATCTAAGTAATAACCTGAGGCTATTAAGCGTAAGGTATGGTTAGTAGATTGTCTATCATCCTTTGGCGAGGGGGAGTTTTGAACCTAAGCAAACCGTGAGCTTTGTTTGCTAGTAATTATGAGTGCTATTGAGTACTAGCGTATGCTTGTTCTTTGATAGGTTAATAAAGCACAATGGAGCGAGGATGCTCTGGATTATACATAGGAAATGAAGGATAGTTTGAGGGAGTTCTATCCATAATTGCTTATAGACTAGGGTTCCTTCTTATCTTACAATTGCATATTTGACGTGTACACACTGCTTGATGTGGAGTCACTTAGTACGCATTTTGTTTGCTGTTTAGTTTGTATATAGTTTCTGTAGTACTATATATATATTTATATCTTTTTTCATCTATCGTCTTTGATTATCATTCTTGTTTGAATTTTGAGGACGAAATGCTCTCAATGGGGGAGAATGTGGCGAACCAAATATCATAATGTTTTGAAATATAGTTAATTGTTATAAATGTAATTTTATAACCTTGTTTAACATTTTTCCAATTAATGAGAAATGATAAGAAATTTGTTTTTGAATTTGTTTACAAAATATATACTTCGAAGAAATATCAGTAAGGTGACCAAAAATAGGTTTATCGATAAACATCTTTTTATTCGATATAAGTTGTTCGAACTCTTTTGTATTTAGTTAATGAACATATGAACACATTAGGAACTAATTAACATACTTTGCTTCATAAAGTAAGTGGAATCTTCTAGAAGCTTTTAAGAGATAAGAGCTATTTCTTGTAAGGGGCAGTTTGGTCTTTTACTTAGAAATGAGGTGGAAAAGAGAGGTGATGGGCATATGGAGGGGTGAGCCTTCCATGGAGGGTGAGAGCATAGGTTAGGCTACCATGTTGAGCCTATATAAGGGTGGGTGTGCTTCATGATTTACATTTTGCTAATTTACACAAAAATGTCTAAGCTCTTTTACTCTTTCTCTTCATAAAATTTCTTAAATAAAATAATTTCAAAACATATCCAAATAAACTCAAACTTTTCCATAAGCCATAGGACACCATAACAATACCTTCCATCAAGTTTGATCTTGAAAAACACCAAGCTAATCTCCTCCTCCAAGCAAGGCCTTGAGCATATATTAGGCAATATTGCATAAAAACAAAAGCAGAGCAAAGAAAGATATAGGAAGTAAGGTGTTAGCAAGGTTGAGGTACGAAGTGGTTTATTAGACTTTCTTGTTTACTTGCTTAAGTATGAACTAACTCACCACCTTGAATGGCAACATATTGTGTATATGTGCTTGGTTTCTTTATGTTTGAATGAATATTGATATATGTTGTGATATTTATCCAATTGCTTTGAAAGAAAATGGCATACGTAATCCATATGCATGGACTTGAATGGACTTTAATGGACTTGAATGACTTGTAGCATAGCATTGAAACAAAGCATATAGGTTGTACTTGAACATAGGTTTGAATTGGACTTAGATTTGAAAGTGCTATTATAGTGTTGGTCGCTAAAGATGCACTTAGGAATTACCTTGTGTAACGCAACTTCTTATGAACTTTGTAGAGAGATCATTAGGGTTTTCTTGCCATATTTGTGATGTTTTATTATGCATGCTTGCTTCCATAAAATGTATGAATATTGAAAAGTTAAGTAACATATTGAGAAATGACCAAACTTCCATTTTTCTAAAACTACCTCGTTTAGCCTTTTGTTTTTGAACTTCAAATCTTTGGAAAGGACTTTAAATTTAAGTATTTTATTTTATTCTTTTTACAAGTGTTTACTAACTCATATTAGAGTACTTTAAAAGTCGTTTGATCTTTCTATGAATTTAAAGAATTATTTATGAATTTATAAAGAAAAGGGTTTATTTTTAAATATAAGGAAAAAACATATTTTCCAAGTTTTTGAATATTTTATAAACTTGTTATTTTAAAGCAATATTTTAAATGAGTGTTTGTTAACCAATTATACGTACATTAAAATATTTTAAAAGTATTTTTAAGTATATATAGTTTTTAGAAAATGTGTTGACTATTTTATTAAAATACAAATATCTTATGTAATATAATATCTTTTAAATTATTTTATTAAATAACTAGTTTTATAAATAAATTACCATACATACATACATACATACATACATACATATATTATATATATATATCATTTAGAAAAGGGTTTCAAAAGTATAATGAAGTGATTTCAAAAGGGATTAGGAATTGTTTAATGACTAAGTCATTATTTGTCTAATTACTTGTTTGGAAAGTAATTAATATGCTTTAACTAAAAACCAACAAAGTAGGCTTATCTATTATGAGTGTTAAGATTGATGTTCGAGCAGGGATAGAAGCAATAGTGCCCTAACCTACCATCTTCACTCTTAATCGAGGAATAATTAAGTTGTGAAGGCCAAAAATGTATTAATTGTGTTGATTTCTTACTCGTTTATGGAAGTCATGAATACTATACTGAACACTAAAAGCCTATGTGGTAGACTTGTCTATCTTTGAGAGTTAAGGATGAAGTGTTTAGGCAAGACTTTGATATACAACCAGTGCTCTAACTTAACTTACTTCACTCATGACCGAGGGAAAGTATAAGTTGGAATGTCGGAAATGTGTTAAGTATGCATACCTTGATTCCAATAAGTGATCGTTTTAAACTTGGTAGTCAATTAGTCGACTATTGAAGTTAGCCAAAATAACATAGGGAATATCTAAAAGAAACATGAGGGATATATAGTATAGTTATCTTCATAGATACTATACTATATGTATAAACTCGTCTTGCTCCTTTAAGACAAATGATAAGAAAATCCGTCGGGATAGGAGACGATCACCACCCATTATGCCTTGCCTGTTCATTTCTAAAAGAACCAAGGCAAATTTAACAAAAAATTCATTGATTGGTTTTGGAGCATCCGATAAGTGAGGGGGAGGGGGTCGTACACTTATATGAGCTGAATCTATAAGCACTTCAAAAACCATATGTGTGATCTATGCTCTGGAAATGGTTGTGAAGTAAAATGTTATAGAATTCAACTGTTTATTCAAAGGTTAAGTCCAAGGGAGAGGTCAGGGTTAACATTTTAGACTAATGCTATAGAGTTGAACTGTCTATCCTAAGGTTAAGTCCAAGGGAGAGGTCAACGTTAGCATTTGTCGGCCGACTTATACTGGGATCCTGGTTTGGATTTATGTACTGTTAGAGATGCTGAAATCCATTTGGGGATTCGTGTTCTATTCGAGTGTTGGGGATTCATGTAAGATATGTCGAACGTAGCCTCGATATCGGTAAATAACTAAAACTAAAGTAGGATACCTAGCTGTGAAGGGATTAGTAAGCCAAATTGCTTATATCAACTCCATCTCTAGAGATGCTATTGATATTGTTAGCGGGAGTTGATGATATTCGATGTAAACATCTCTATGAATTGACCAACTATGGCTTACCTTATGGTATATTTTATTTAGACATACACGATGCTAGGAAGGATATTTTGATCCTTGCGCAGGAGGTCGGATTAGCTTGATTAGAGAGATCTCTATGGAAATCCTTACACATACGAATGGACCTTAGTGGTATTGATTATATATCTTTATTGTTGTGATGTATGCATAATAGCTACTTTTTGATTTACATTCTACACCCTAGATGTTATCTTTTATACCACTATATTCACTCATTGTATGGTTGGCTTCTTTTGAGGGGAAAACTATTGTGGTAGTCCATACAATATCAAAAGTTACTGTTATATGGATGCATATACCTTGAATTTTCTCATATCAGACTTATATCTGACATGTGGTTTTTTTTCTAAATTCCTCATATGCTCTTTCGAGTAGGCCGAGTAAAGCAGGTTTTACTTTGGATGCTTTAGAGTTCAAAAGACGAGCTGTAGGCTTCCATTGTCTATCTATTTATGTTGCACTATATTATATATGTATTTATGTATCAGCTTTGTGAGGATAGGCTGTTATAAGTGTCCAGACTGATGATGATACTTAGGTTTTGTAACTCCGAAATTTCTGTATTTGGAGTAACCCTTTGTACTGTCTTTTGATATAATATATGATCACTCCATTATGAGATTTTGATGTTGTATTCTATCCTTCATGTTCTTTTATTATCCCTAAATGTCTATGTTTTCAGCACTTGGGTGCTCGCTATAAGAATACCATGGATGTATTAATGTCGACATTCGAGGGTCGAAAAGTCAGATCATTACATGCTTGCTTCCACATATGCAATCAAAAGAAAGTGTTTATCAATTATAAAGAGCAAGATGCTTTGGTTGAATCTACCAACGATAGAGACTTGCATGTTAAGGGGATAGGTTTAGAAAGGTTGAAGATGCATGATGGAAGGGTGGTGAAGCTTACAGGAGTTAGGCACATCTCATAAATTACAAAGAATGTTGTTTCTAGAGGACAAGTAGAGGTAAAACATTGCAATCTTTTGACTCTAGATAGAGTTACAACGATTTGGAAGGGTATAAGGAGGTGTATTGTGAAAAAGGGAAGCAATATTGTAATGCCCCACCTTTAAACCCATATTATCCAAGAGTATTACCAGGTAATACTATCAGATAATAAAAATAATGAGGCGATATTGGGCTGCCATATGGTAATATTCCCTTAGGCTAACACTGGTATGTATTTCAAAATTGAATAAATAGAATCACCTATATGTACTCAGTATTGGTACAAAGCAATAAACATATGTTTTTTCAGGATAGAACAATACATAGTATATAATAAATAATAGAGAGAATGCAGAGTCATTAAAACACCGTGATAATGTACAATAGAAAATGCACATAAATAAAATGTATATATCAAATATCCATTATCTCAAAATATCCAATACATGAATCAAAGATACATGGCATACATATTTAAAATGAAATAATATATGGTGATATCTAATGATACCCTATCCTCTATCCATGCCCAACATCCATCCTTTCCTTAAGCCTAAAATGTCTCGAACTGACCCGAGAATTATATAAATAACACATGGATCAGACTATATCTAATATGTAGATGTCATGATATCTCATAATAATATGTGTAGTGTAATAAAAAATATTATAAATGAAAACAAAACATCTCCAGAATAGCAACAATTCCAAACCATGCATAGGAAAAATGTCATCACTACTCATATAAATAAAGTTAAACAATAAATCGTGAAAATAATACTGAATGTGTGAATCATCCATACATTTAATCATCAACAATATATAAGAAATCATAAAGTAAAATAGGGCTAACATAGCAATGCCCAAAATAGAAATAAATAGACTTATAGACATTCTCGGGTCTGTCGAAATCAAAGTTACAAATGAATAGTCATCCAGGCAAACAAATGGCAGCACATGCCAAATAAGAATAATCGGCAACACAAGCCAATGATGATATAAGTGGCAACACCTGCTATGAAAGGAAGAGTGGCAACACTTGCCAAAGAAGGATACAGGGATTGACCGTACACTGGACATAGCCTTGCATATAATCATTACACATAATAGTTTGTGTCTATCTATTACACATCGGAACCAGATAAGAGACTTACAACATGTTTGCTTGCTCCAAGAGCCATGCTTATGTCCGTCTAACACGACTCCTACAATCTTTAGTTAACTCTCCTCGGAATTGTGAGAAGATCCACAAATGTGCTCGTCAACACGAGGACTCTATTTGATCATGACCAGGCACATGCCCTATGTTAACAAACTGCTGGTCAAGGTGGCACAAAGGCAAATGCATACAACGATAACACACAGCTAAATAGATATAAGGGTGTCATGGATCTAGGGCGTGAACCTACGATCAGGCCACTAGAGTGGATACAAACTATTTTGGTTTACTTCCGAAACATAAAGGAAGTTGGACAAAGATAGATAAACACATAATATTTATACTCAAGTGCTAACTCTTAGCTCTGCATATATGCCGACATATGCTCTGTACAATGGACGACACTGAGCTATATAGGTGACTCAACATAGTGAGCTCCATCATACATAACAAATCTTTGTCGAGTCATACAGACTCTACTCCCATCATGTCAGTGTCATCTATTTACAATGCATAACCGAATAAATAACAGAACAATGTCCCATGCCACTGTGTTATACTCAATCGTTTATTCACTGCTTATAAACTACACTCAATCTCCAAATATTCTACATGACATACTAATTTGTATTATAACCCCATTTATTTAGATTCCTCGTCACATAAAATTTAAATCATCATAAGCAAAAATATCCTAAAATTGCAATATCATGAATCTATAAAGAAGGATGTCATCACTATATCATATTAAAGCATTAATCAACTCAATATCAACCGCGAATCATTGTTATAAATCCAAGTTATTACAAAAGAAATAAGAAATCATGAAAGTATGGTAAAGCAAATTAATCAAATATATATATATATATATATGTATATGTATATATGTGTATATATATATGTGTGTGTGTATAGAACAATCATATTTAATCGTTAATCATTCACAGCATACAATCTTAATATAACAGAGATGAGAATATCAGAATCGTGCAATAATCATTCTAGAATTAAATCAAATATTCAAATAAATTTTAAATTAGTAAATACATATTTTCTTTAATAAAAAATAAACTTAACAATGATATACTTCTATTTAAACTTTTTATCACAAAATTCACTTTAAAATACTCAAATTATTATCTAAAAATATTTCAATTTATATAAATCTTTAAATAATTCTTTTAAACCCAAATTGGATTTTTCTTTCAATAAATCACAAATTTTAATCATATCCAAATACTGAATTTTTAAATAAAACATTCTTCATAAAATCATATATTTACTTTATTCAATTTGTCACATTTATTTTCAATGCAAATATAATTTATTTACTATTAAAATACACATTTACAAAAATAGCATAACACCGGACTCAAACTTAGGTGCATTGGCTGAAGGGCGCAAGTCTTTACCATTGTGCCACACAAGCTTTTGTGCAAGCGGAAGCACCACCGGTCGACATGTAGCGGTCGATCGGTTGGAGCTTGGGTGGTTGACAGCTTGATCCACCCTACCGCGGTCTGCTTCGACCATTGATGGTCAATTCCAGGACGCTCTTCCTCTTTCTTCAACTATTTCTCCTCCGATTCGATGCACACAACATTATACACCCAAACATCAATCCAAACACAACATATGGTATGAATTAAATGAATTAAAACATAGATTTATGAGTAGTCTCACTGTAGCCATCACCGGTACCTTAGACTTGGTAGTTTTACGGTCAGCCTCTTGATCATTGCATACAACAACCAACCCATAAATGAGACGTCTAGGGGCAAGAGTCAAAGCTTTGCCACCGATCAAAATGCGAGAACCCCTTATCATGCACACACAACAACCAGCTCTAATACCAAATTTAACACCCCACTTCTATACCCATACTATCCAAGAGTATTAGTAGGCAATAGTGTAAGATAAAAAAGAGAATAAGGAGATATTCGGTTGTCAGGCGTGAATATTACCTTGGGCTAACACTGGTACGTATTTCAAAATCAAATAAATAAAATCACCTATACATACTCTATACCAGCACAAAGCAATAAACACATGAGTTTTCAGGATAGAACAATACACAATATATAGTAAATAATAAAGAGAACACAGATTCACTAAAATGCAGTGATAATATACAATAGAAAATATTCAAAGATACACTGTATACATCAAATATCCATCATCTCAAAAATATCCAATACATGAATCCAATATACACCAATAATACCTTATCCTCCATCTATGCCCAACATTCATAAATTAGTCATCTTGTCCTTGACCTAAAATGTCTTGGACTTACCCGAGTATTATATAAGTAACACGTAGGTCGGCTATACCTAATTTGTAGATGTCCTATATCATGTAATAATATGCATGGTATAATAATAAATGTCATAAACACCATCAAAATATCTCAAGAATTGCAACAATTCCAAACCATGCATAGGAAAAATGTCACCAGCCATATAAATCAAGTCAAACAATAAATCGTGCAAGTAATATTTAATGAGTGAATCATCCATACATTTAATTTTTATTAATATATAAGAAATCAAATAGAATATGGTTAACGCAAGATGCCCAAAATAGTTGTAAATAGGCATTCCTGGGTCTGTCGAAATTGAAGCGATAAATAAATAATCGTCCAAACAAACAAATAGCAGTACATGCCAAACAAGAATAATTCATGACACACGCCAATGAAGATATAAGTGGAAACAACTACCTATGAAAGTATGAGTAGCAACACATGCCAAAGAAGGATATAAGGATTGACCATACACTGGACATAACCTCAAGTATAATCATAGCTTATCATAGTATGTGTCTATTTACCACATACACCAGAACCAGACGAGAGACTCACAACATGTTTGCGTACTCCAAGAGCTACATGTGTGTCCATTTGACATGACTCCTATAGTCTTCTATTACCTCTCCTCGATATGGAGAGAAGGTCCACCGATGTGCTCGTCAATGTGAGGACTATACTCAATCATGACACGGTACATATCTCTATAGTAACAGACTGCTGCTCTAGGTAATACAAGGGTTAATGCACATGTGATAACATATAGTTAAATAGATATATGGTATCATGGATCTGGATTGTGACCCATGATCAGGCCGCTCGGGTGGATACTGGCCAATTCGGTGCACTCCCGAAACATAAAAGAAGTTGGATAAAGATAGACTTGTAATATTTATATTCTTATGAGATATAAATCTACTTAGGACTTCGTGTCTTATTTACAATCATGTACCTATCATAATATATCCCGTGGTACTTTGGGTAGTTGTCCTTTTTTCCAAGCAAATGGCATATTCTTCTTAGGCAAATAGCCTATTCTCTTCAAGAAGATGGCCTACTCATTATTGACTATATATGGGCATTACTATGAGCTAGCCTAAATCTTTCTTGTTGATTTCAGTGATTTGAAGATGATGTCTTTATTAATTAAGATTGAGAGATATATTGGGCAATGTTGTGTGTTAGTCTAACTATACTTGGTGATATCTAACTTATAGATGTTATTTGGATTTCGATGATGATTCCTAGATATGGACGATTCACCCATTTGTCGTGGATTCTATTATTTCTGATTTGGTATGCTTTTATATGGGTGATGAAATCTTTATGCATAGTTTTTTTAATATTTGACGTTTTGTGGTACATTGGGGATCGTTTATGATATTTTTAGTATATACCATGCATTTATTTCTATATGCACTATGTATTGACACATGGGTTTTTGGTCATTTCCTTTTTACATGTTATCATATCTCTTTATGTGTATTATACATATTATATACACATGAGTAACCTTTTGATTTAGACATAGTCTAGCCTTTGTATTATTTTTGTAATACTCGGGTCAGTCAGAGACGTTTCAAGTACAAGGGCAATGAAACCAGCTTGTGTTTACTGTGATAGAGTTAGGGGGTATGTCCTAGGAGAAATTATGTATTTAGTTACATATATTTAACTCGATAACCAATCTTCTTCGAAATAAAAGGTATTTTCTTTCTATTATATACTTGATATAATGTGTTATATTTATTAATTGATTTAATTAAAAGTATAGTTAATAAAAAAATTAATAAGTGTTATGTTATGTGATAGTAGTTACAAAGTGTTGTAAGATGAGTAATTTATCAAAATGAAAATAAAAATAACATTTTAAATATTCTTAGTTAAGATGTATCAAAGCTGGATACTAATACATCACTTGAGACTAGAGTACGTAACGCTCTCATAATTTTGAGTAGTGTACTACTCATGGCTATTAGGGGCACCAAAGGGTTATGTACTGATAGTTATTGGATACCTATGAAATGACTCACTCGATATTTTTCTGTTGGTTAATATAACTGAGTTTAAATAGAAAATATCAATATGAATAATTTACACACTTCTCTCGACTTGAGAATATTATCAATTTTCAATATGGAAGTTTCACT
This sequence comes from Allium fistulosum, assembly GCA_030737815.1. Classification (NCBI taxonomy): domain Eukaryota; kingdom Viridiplantae; phylum Streptophyta; class Magnoliopsida; order Asparagales; family Amaryllidaceae; genus Allium; species Allium fistulosum. The sequence goes on from CM060904.1 coordinate 727,537,307, forward strand.
TTGATTGTAGTCAGATCATAGCACGACGTCCATTGAGAGACTATAGTTAGGTCGAGTGGAAGTATTGGAAATGAAGCACTATTTTAGGAAACGATTCGTTTTCGTCTTCTTAGTTAGTATCATGGTCAAGTCATGTCAACTCAAAGCCATCGTCTCTGGCCTGAGCATTTCAGTTAATAATAATTGTTGTTATTGAACAAGGAATTTATGTTTAGAGTATAGAGTTGAATGTGGATGATATTGCATGATCATTACCAAATTCCATAAGTCCAAAGTAATATAGTTTTGATGAAGAGAATGGGTGTAAATAAAAGTTACAACCGGGCAATGCTTAGCAAAGTGATATTGGATTTTACCAAAACCAAGTAAGCAATAAATTGGCTAAAATATCACACCACATGCTAAGTGATGTGTAAATGTTAATATTTGAATAATTCGATATTAATCACTGACTAAACACCTAACGAGTCACACAATCGAAATAACGAATTTTCCTTTAACCAAATTATTTAATTAATTCTTAATAGTTATAGATTAATTAAATTAATTAATATTTATGAAATATTAATTATAAAATTTGAGTATGATTTGATGAATAAATATTATTGGATATATTTGTAATAGTTATTGATATATCAATTAGCATACGATATCAATAAGCGATTAAATTTGATTTAATTGCATAATATTTATTTTAGGCTTAACTGGGTTTAGGGCCCATCATAGGGTAGAAATTTCAGCTACAATGAGATGGTATAGGTGGCTTATATTAGGGTTAGAAAGGCTTTGTTTTAGACGGCTCAGATTAAAAGAGAAAGAGTTTCAAAGGGGAGAGTTTATCTTGTCACGGCGTACTTCAAGACTTTGGAATTAAGGTTCGATTTTTTATGATTAAAATTAATGAATTTTAGTATAATGATTTTATCATATGTGTGTGTCTCTGAAAGTGTGTGTATTGTTAGTTAGATGACGATTCTGATATGCAAGCAATGCTACCACTAAATAGTTTTAGTTATATTTATGTTTAAAAAAGGTTTTTTTTATCTTATATATGTGAGGTCGGTAGAGCCATATGTAAAAGTAATATAATTTTATATTTTAAATTAATATATATACCAGATCAAAAAAGCTTCAAAATGTAGTCTAATCGGGAGCTTGTGTTCTTGGCCGCCTCCTTTATTTCGTCTGCCCATTTCCTCTCGCTCTCTCATGATCGCCTATCTATTCCATTCCATTCCTTCCCCTCCTCTTTCGTATTCTTTTCCTTTTGTCCTTGCAAATTTTCTTTTCCTTTTTGTAGCGGTTTCTAGGCTTCCGACCTAACTGCCCTCGCCTCCTTCTCACGCTGCTTTCCCTTTACCCTCAGACCTACACTTTTCTTATTTCCATATCTAGATCCCACCTTTGTCTTGAAGTCGCTTTGCAAAGTAAGTTCTTCTTCTCCATGCTTGCTTTCCAGCACTGCTGGAACTTTTTGAGATCCATTGTTAACTTGCTTTAGTCGTGATTTGCTTGATCTCTTCTGCTGTCATGGATGAAATCTGTTTTGAGTTGTTATTTAGTAGGGTTATGCTCTTTGATGTTTCTATTTCATGTTAGTATTGCTGGTGCAGGTGTGTTTGATCTGGTGTTCAATTGTTCTTATTGGTTGTTGTGGTTTTAGTAGTCAGTTTTTCCATTCTTTATGTTGATGGTAGTTTTGGTCTTGCCGTTGTGACCTACTTTTTTATTACTTTAAGCCATTGTTAAATAGGATTGTGTAACTTGTTGGGGCTATTTTTATCCTTACTGCCTGCGGTGATGTGTGCTTTAAAGGGCTGTTCAACTTGTTGAAGCCTTAACATCTCTTTGTTTCTTCCTTGGGTTTGCATGGTGAATACCTTGTGCAACTTGTGTGGTTTTCATTTAGAGTTGCTTGTCGTACTTTATCAGGCTTTTAGGTTGCTCGTGAGTTGTATGGTCTTGAAGTGTCATTCTCTCGCTTATTAGCATGGATAGTTTGCCTACATTGTCATATGCTTGGTTGTAATTGAATAGTGAAATTCCAACTATTAATTCTCTTAAGTGATAGTAGCAATAGTTCCTTCTTGCTTGGTCTGTAGTTGTGTCTTTCGGTAATTTGGTTATGTAATGCAATTTTGGGCATGTTATTAGTGCTTGTATTGTGAGATATATAAGCGTGAGTTGGATGCAGTTGCTAAGGCACCTTTGCCTTATACCTGTTTTAAAATTTCAATAAAAATGGACGATCCACTTCAAAACCGCCTTGCTTTGCAAAAAAAATAATATATATTATTTATTACATATATAGTTTATAATTAGTTATAACATCATATTATGGTTAAAATCGATCATATAATTTTATATATAATATATTATAGTAAAATTAATTCGGTAGTAAATAATCTTATAAATATTTTATTATTATTTAATAATATTTAAATCAATTTATCTCATAAACAAAATAAAACTAATTCGAATATTTTATTAAAAATATATTATAATTTTTTATAAAATTATATTAACACTAGATAAGCTCTTCGCCAAATAATGAGAAGTTAAAATTTTATTTTTCTATTTTTAAAAATTAATTATTTAAAACAACTAAAATTAAATAAATTAATATAAAATTAATTTAACAAAGAAAAATATGGAAAAAAGTTTCAAACTTTACAATATCATTTAGGATTTACTGGAAATTTAAAATCTGAAATAAAATTTTAAAATTAATTATTTATTAATTTTCAAATGAATATTTAATTGAAATGTATTTTAAAATTATAAAAAATTAGTAAACTATTTGTTTAGCAGTGCGTAATACCCGTATTTCATATTTATCAAAAATATTTTTTTATTAATATATATATATATATATATATATATTGTTATGAATTTATTTGTGTGTGCATATACATACAAACATAGATACATACATAGATAGATAGATTTATTTAAATTAAATATATATATATATAATAATTTTTTAATACGTATATATATGCATTGCTTACGGATTAAAAAAATTATTTAATATTTATAAGTAATTTATTTATATAAATCTATTACATAATATGTATGTATAATACTATATTTTATTCATATGATTATACATGCATATACATTCATACGATTATACTAATATGAATGATATTAAACATACACCATACTAACTTTTTAAAGGTAAAAAACCTTATATACCATACCTACGAATTTATGGATCAAAACGTTTAATATCAAACACAAAAGATCAACTAGGAAAATTCGATCCAAAATCTGATGAAAGAATATTTATTGAATACTCGGAATGAAGCAAATCATATAGAATATACAATAAACGTACGAAAACTATAGACAAAACTTTACACGTCTCATTTGACGAAAATTTCAAAAATAATAAATATGATGAAGAAGTTTTTTTCGAACAATCAACCATAGAAAATTCACCTCAAAATTGTATAAATGAAGAACACTAATCAAAGAAAATCTAATTGAAAACGAACTTAGAACTCCACCACGAATTTTAAAAGATCATCCAATTGAAAATATAATTAGTGAAGTAAATAAAATGTCAGATCTAGACATCAATTAAATCAAATGGGTTATATTGCATTTATATCTAACATAGAACCTAAAAAACTTAAGGAAGCTTCAGCTGATGGTTATTGGATCTTAGCTACGCAACAAGAGTAAAATAAATTCGAATGAAAAAACGTTTGGGAATTGGTACCAAGGTCAAATGATCAAATAGTCACAGATATGAAATGGGTGTACAAAAATAAAGCCGATGAAAATGGAAATATAACCCAAAAGAAGGCAAGATTAGTTGCACAAGAATATAATCAGGAAGAGGGGATAGACTATGTATAAACTTTTGCTCCTATTGTAAGACTTGAAGTAATACAATTATATTAGCCTTCTCTTGTCATCTTAACTTTAAACTTTATCAAATGGATGTTAAATGTGCCTTTTTAAATGGTTTTATTAAAGAAAACATCTTTGTAGAACAACCATCTCTATTTAAACATGAAAAATTTCCTGAACATGTCTATAAACTTAAGAAAGCTCTTTACCGTTTGAAACAAGTTGTATCATCACCCACATGGAGGCCCAAAACTAACGGCTACAGATACTACAATCATTCATAGTTGTTAACCCTCGACGTATAAATTCGGTAATTTTAGATACATTGATACACAGAAACACAGGAATATGAAGAAAAATTAAAACATCAAATAAGCTCCACATTCCATTTCAAAAAATTTCAAATTCATTACATAATCCCAATGCGAGAACCATGTTCAGAGAAAATATATTTGTTACAACATATTCCAAGAGTGACATTGAAGATGCCCCTTGGATGATCAGAGTATATATATGTAATTAAACATCTATACCTTTACAACAACAACAAAGCGGAATAAAAATAAATAAAAAACTCAAGATAGCTATCATGCCTCCTACATGTCTCTGGAAGCTTATTCGTTTAAATAGGTACCCGAAAACCTTAACTCTCAAACTACTAAAAATCAATTAAGTATCCGAGAGTTTAAGTGGAAAACATAAACTTCGAGTTAGGCATAAAACCTGGTATGATAATTATCTACCATCTCAAACCATTTAGACATATAGTGAGACCAAGCCGCTTAGCGGAACGGGTTTCCCCTCACTAGTATCCTAAAACCTTTATAAAACCATATACTATGCTCCTACATCTACAATGGTTAAAACATTTCAAAATAATATGATGATATGCAAAACAAGTAAATTAACGCTAAATTAGCCATCCCCATTCATTTTGGACTCTCTGTCTCATTTATAGTTTCTAGAGTCAGTATTAACCTATTAGTTTTCGTGGGCTTACTAATAACCTTTTTAATGCTTATGGACTCCCTATCCAGTTTCATAGTTTTTATAGGATCACTAAGAACATATTGGCCCCTGCCAATAGCTTTACTGTTTCATGGGTTCTCCCTAAACCTATTGGTGACTACAATATCCTTTCTCTTGTTTTCATGGGTTGACTAGGAACCTATTGACTTCTGTCAATATCTTAATCCAGATATGGCTTTCATGGGTTCACTACAAGCCTATTGTCCCTTGTCAATATCAAATCATAGTTTTTATGGGATTACTATGAACTTGTCTTCCTGACATCTTTGTTTATACATAAGTTTCATGGGCTTACTATGAACCTATTGGCCCTTGCCAATATCTTCTCTCTTTACACAGTTTTCATGGGCTTATTGCGAACCTATTGGCCCCTGCCAATTTCTTTAAATAATATTTTAGCACCCTTAGTCTATATTCGCTACTAGGTCAGCCTAACTGGTTATTCTGCCTTTCTCCAAATTATAGTTATAGGTTCATTACAATGTGAATAAATATATAAAGAAAAAATCATAACAATATAATAATACCAACACCTGTGTTTAATATTCTTGAAATCATTTTGTATAAAACTTGGTTAATCCCTTTAACCCATTAATCAAGGAAAGCTTCGTCAAAAATTCCATTTCAAAACTCCTTACTTTTGCCATGGCTTTTCCTTTGAAATGAAATTGGGTTACTTATTTTAAAAACTAAGGATTTCGAAGCCATCGAATCCTTCGAAAGCAATAAAATCCCCTTAGACATACCTTTCGAAAACATTGGGGTGATTCCCCTTCGAACCTTCATTAAAGGCCTTCCGAAAACATAGGGGTATCTCACTTTCGAAACCATTTGAAAGCACTTCTTTCGAAACCATTGGGTTTAATTTAAAACTTACCTTATTGGGTTTAAAGTGGACATATGCGGAAGTACCCCTTTCAAAACCATTTAAAAGAGTTTGGGGAAAAACAAATGGCTTCAGAACCATCTATTCGAAAGCTTAAAACATTTAAGTAAAATAGTTGAAGGACAGCGACGAAGCCCCATTTTGAAACCATTGTCTTTGAAACCCTTGAACCCACTCGAAAGCAATTAGGAAGTGGTTTTGTATAAGTTTAAAAAACAGCTAACCTTTGAAATCATTGATGACTTCAATACACTCGAAAGGTAAAAGAACGACAATAGGGTTTCAACCAAGTCGGAACCACTTATTACGAAAGCTCTGTTTTATAAATAAGGTAACTCCTTCGAAAGCTTATATTCCAAACCATAAGATGGAAACCCCCTTCGAAAGCATTTTGGAAATACCTTCAAGGGCATATGTTTCAACTCCTTCGAAAGCATTTATGAAAACAAGGCAGGGGCTTATCGTTTGAAAACAAAACTAAGGTGTCGAACCCAATGGAAGCTTTACTTTCGACACCATGACTTCCGCCTTTCCTTCAATCCACTACGTACCATCTAAGTGATACCCTGTGATTTGGTTTCGACTAGGTGGGTTTCGGCATGGTTGGTTTCGGCATGGTTGGTTTCGACTGAGTCGAGGCGAAAGCATTGGGTCGAAGGTCACTTCCAAAAGAGGTGGAACCAACTTTTTATTGAAAAGGCTGAATTAATGCTAAGATTAGTGATTGCCTTATAACTAACCTGCCTATTTGTAAACACCTGATTGGTTGCCTTAAACTTTTCAAATTCTTTACAAAGTAACTACCGCTTATTATCAGATCCAAATCAATGAAAATTTAACAATTAATTCCTTCCATTAAGCAAAACAATAATATAATAAGTCCTTCCTTCTGAAACAATATAATTTCCATAGTAAAGTAATTTGGAAAAATCCCTAAAAATTACAGAAATTTACTTTCATCATATTTTCAAGCGTACTAAAATTTCAGACCCAAATTCTTCCTGAAATAATCGAAACTAATGTTTAACCCAATTTTATCATATTTTCTTTTGAAAATTCATATTAATCTTTCCACAGCTTGGAAAATTACCAAATTAAAACCCAACTCCAAAATCAAGTTTTACATAACATAAAATTTTCCCATGGCATTCAAAATCAATTACATTTGGTTTTACCCTAAAAACCGTGTAAAATCATATTTAAACAGTCTTGTTTAAATCTAACATTTTATGATCCAAGCATAGCGTCATCCAAATCATCATAAAAATGAATTTAATCTTAAACCAGAAAACAAATGATTATAAACAAAATAGAGATGGTATAAATTATTATTCACCTTGATTAGGATAAGTAGATTAGATTGAGATAAATTTTCCCTAGCTTGAATTCCTTAGCTTTAGATTAAACTTTCTCCTATTTTCTTCCTTGTAACGACCGACTCCTCTTTATGTTTTGATATTACATTTTGAAAATGAGAAAAATGAGTGTGAGAAGTGAAAGGGTGCATGGGTTATAAGAGGTGACTATGCTATAATAAGGCTTTCTGTAATTAATTCACATATAAGCCATTTTAAGTCCATTTAATTGATTAAGCACGACCCTATATTGATTTATTCAAATCTCAGTCTTTTTATCATTTTAATTCTTACAGTATTCTATTTAATTTATCTAAGTAAATCCCCTGAATAATGTTATTACAAATTTGGGATGTTACAGGCTTTCCTCCTTAAAGAATTTTCTCCTTGAAATTCAGTAAGGACTAAATACTAAACATAGCAATCATATGTAACAACTCCTAACAATCATACTAGCCTATTTGACTAGCAACTACCTATATAAATCTAATATAGACATAACCTTAAAGCAGGTCAGGATAAGTATCTCTAATCCTGGCCTTTGTCTCCCAAGCATAGTCCTTCTCGTTGTCGCTCCACTGAACTTTCACCAACTCGTCTGTCTTGTTCCTGAATCTTTTCTCATCTTTTGATGCAACCCGAACTGGTAATATAACAAAATTCAAATTTGGCTCTATTATTAAATCTTTCAATCCTGTCGGAGGAATAGTAGTCTCTAAATCATGTACATTTTTTTTTGAAAACCCAGGAGAACCCGACGGGCCGGTAAACTCCTGAGGAGGGTATAGTAAAGCCGTCCGCTGATCCAAGCCTCCATACCCCCGGGTAAATTTATATAGGATAGGAAAGTGCATGGTAGGAATCGAACCTGGGTCTTTTTTACCAAACCCAAGCCTCCTTTCCACTGCGCTGCACCCGCGGATTCTGAATCATGTACATACTTGCGAAGATGAGACACATGAAATACATTATGGACACCTGCCGTACTGCTCGGCAACTCTGCTATGTATGCGAGCTTTCCAATCCTCTCTATAATTTGGAATGGACCAACACATCTCGGTGCCAGTTTGTGACTTTCCAAATCGTTCCATACCCTTCATAAGTGATACCTTAATAAAAACTGTTATCCAGCAAATTAGTCATCATCCTTGAAGAAGAAATTAAAGATTTACTTCCTGATTTCCTTGCATTTATTACCTCAAATAATTAATAAAAACCAGCCATATCTCCACCATAAATACCAATTCATTACCCATCAAAGCCGGATTTAATGCCCAATAAATACCATGATAACCTGCTTATTTATTACTAATTAATGCCAACCATTTCCAATATTCCTTAATTCCCTTCATCCTTACCTTAAATAAGAAGATTATGGTGCAATTAATATCAACCTAGTCAGCGTCACTACAATTCCACAGCATCACTGGGTCAAGGCTTACAGCTATAAATACAACTAAATTGCAAAAGAAAAGGGGACTGAAACAGAAAATGTGACTTCTCCTCTCCTCCTCAAAATCTCTTGTAATATGAAACTACAAGTGATAAATAAATTCTAAAGTGGATGTAGACCATAGATTTCGCCGAACCACTATAAATATTTCGTGTCTCTTTTATCTTTTCTTCTTTTTATCTGCTTATTTTGTGATCTGTGATTGTGAACTGGTGCTTTCATCGACAATTGGGTGTTTGCGACCATTTTTGGCGCAAACATTTTGGCGCTTTGACTGAGAAGAACAAGGGAATCTCAGATCTGAAGCTTATTCTATGTTAGAAAGAAGATCCAACTCCAGATCTGAAAGAAAAAATTTAGATCCAGAAAGCAGGTTCCTAGATCTAGCTTTTAGAAGACAAAGAACCCTCATACAAGGAAAAGCGCTATGGAAGGAACTCAGCAAGGGGGCAGCCAAGAGGCGTCCACTCATTCTAACTTTCCTTCTACCATGAAGCAAATAGCTGGGGGCAACCACCAAGGACCAGAAACAAGGAGCATGCAAAGCCCCTCACTCAGATAAGTACCGGACTCTAGGGTCTGCTAATCAAATAGAAATTATCATCAACTGAACTGAACTAAAAAAAACGAGATCTAGAATTTAGATTCCTTTCTGCATTTGAATTGTGCATCATCAAAAAATGCTTTAAAGGTTAACATTTGGGAAGCGATTTACTCATGTAAGCGATCCCGAATGTAAGCGGTCCAATGCTCTGATTCCTTCCCAAGTGCGACACCTCATAAAAAAATGATTTCTTGCATAAAACTAGTTTTAAAGGTTAGTTCTTAGAGAACGACTTACACATGTGATGAGCGACCCCGAACGGTCCACAGCCATGCTCTGATTCGTTCCTAAGGGCGACACCTTTCAAAAATCTTTACAACATCGTTCTTGCTTTCAATCAAAGGTTATAGAAGCGACCTGAGAACTGCTCTCTAAAGTATCTCTTGAATATGAATGCTCTCGAATAGGAATGATTAACTCTATCTCCTCGTGCAGGAATGGTCCGACATTTAACATTTGTCAAACATCCAAAGAGATGAGAATTTGATGCCGACAAATTTGCTTTCACCAACACAAGTTCTTGAGCAAAGCATACCTCGTTGCCAACAAGGCATACTTCGGGGGGCAAATGTTATCCAGCAAATTAGTCATCATCCTTGAAGAAGAAATTAAAGATTTACTTCCTGATTTCCTTGCATTTATTACCTCAAATAATTAATAAAAACCAGCCATATCTCCACCATAAATACAAATTCATTACCCATCAAAGCCGGATTTAATGCCTAATAAATACCATGATAACCTACTTATTTATTACTAATTAATGCCAACCATTTCCAATATTCCTTAATTCCCTTCATCCTTACCTTAAATAAGAAGATTATGGTGCATTTAATATCAACCTAGTCAGCGTCTCTACAATTCCACACCATCACTGGGTCAAGGCTTACAGCTATAAATACAACTACATTACAAAAGAAAAGGGGACTAAAATAGAAAATGTGACTTCTCCTCTCCTCCTTAAAATCTCTTGCAATATGAAACTACAAGTGATAAATAAATTATAAAGTGGATGTAGGCCATAGATTTCGCCGAATCACTATAAATATTTCGTGTCTCTTTTATCTTTTCTTCTTTTTATCTACTTATTTTGTGATCTGTGATTGTGAACTGGTGCTTTCATCGACAATTGGGTGTTTGTGGCCATTTTTGGCGCAAACAAAAACCTTATCTCCAACTGAGAGCTCTAGGTCTTTACGCCTCTTATCTGCGTAACTTTTCTGTTTGGACCGAGCTTCCTTCGTCCTTTCTCAGATCAACTCAATCTTCTTTGACGCCTCCCTAACCAAATATGGTGACCAAACTGTCCCTGGTCTCTTACCAACATGTTGGCGATTTGAATGGCCTTCCATACAAAGCTTTAAATGGCTCCATTCCTATACTAGTCTGATAACTATTATTATAGGAAAACTCAACCAAATGTTGGTGATCTTCCTAAGATCCACCAAAGTCCAATACATAGGCTCTCAACAAATCCTCGAGTATCTTATTGACTCTCTCTATCTCCCCATCCGTTTGTGGATGATATGCAGTACTCATATTAAGCTTGGTACCTAATACATCCTATAGACTCTTCCAGAATTCGCTAGTGAACAAAGTATCTCTGTCACTGACTATGCTACTAGGAATCCCATGTAGTCTAATTATGTTTTTCATGAACAAATTAGCTAAAACAGGTGCAGTCCTGGTTGACATAACTGGGACAAAATGGACTCTCTTGGTCAACCTTTCCACTATAACCCATATACTTTCATTTCTCTTATTTCACCTTGGCAACCCGTCAATAAAATCCATGGATATCAAATCCCATTTCCAAACTGGAATCTCTAAAGGTTGAAGCAATCCACTCGGCTTCTGATTTTCGGGTTTCACTTGTTGACAGTTCGCACACTGCCTAACTCACAAACCAACACCCTCTTCATACCTTCTCAGCAGAAGCTCCTCTTTATATCTTGATATGTCTCAGCCCTCTATGATGAATCATAAATTTGGATCGATGACATTCTCCAAGAACTTCTTTCCTTAAGTCCTCAACACTCGGAACACATAACCGTCCCTTCTTTCTTAACCATCCTCTTTGGTCAAGGCTAAAATCTTTTAGATCATCAATCTCAGTTCCAACCTTAAGCCTTCTAATCCTCTTTGCTAACACTGGATCCTCTTTCTGCTTAAAAGTAATCATCTCAATCAGCACTGGTCAAACTTTTAAACATGACTACATGACAGTACTTTGATTAGAACTAGAAGTTGATCTTAACTTCACACCATAAGTAGTCAAAGCTTCTAAATCCTTCCACTCTACCAATATAGCTAACACCACATTATGATGTCTTTTTGTAACGACCCTGAAATTCCGACCCAATTTTAAAAATTTTAGAACCGTTATTTTAATATAAAATGTGAAACTTACATAAGATTTCAATCACCGTCCAAACTTTGTTTCTAAATTGCGCCTAGATGATTGTAGATATGGGTAAAGTTTCGTCGGAAAATACCGCAGTAAACTTCGTGCGCGTTTTACTGCACATCAGTTCATTTTAAAACGTGAAAATTTCATCTTCCGAACCTAAATATTTTTACATAGAAAAATTCTAAATCATTTTCTGACAAAGGCGTCATTTTTCGTTTTTCAAAATTCGGATATCTTTAGCTCCGTCGATCTTATTCTTCAGTGTTTTGCTGCATTCCCCGTAATAGGAATTTCAAATATTCACAAACGATTTCCGTTACCGTTCAAACTTCACATTTGGAATACGCCTAGATAGACATAGGTGTACGCCAAATTTCGTCGGAAAATATTGTAGTAAATTTCGCTCGTCAAATTTACATATTAGTTTTAATTTTATGTGTAAATTTTCTATCGTCCGAACTCAAATATTTTTCACAATGTTGCATAAGAAAAATATTCTGATCATGACGGCGCATTTTGTTTCGTCAAATTTCGCTTTTAATTGCTAGTTAAAATGTTCACTCGCGCAAATGGTTCAATAAGATTTACCACTTCGCAAACAATGTCAAACCACCAATATCTTTATGCCATTGTGTCCATCTCGTTGCGCTGATCAAAACGGTATATTTGTTTGTGTCAATCGAAGTTCGGCGTTGCAACTTATAAATTATTTGACGGGGTACAAACTGGTCCGTTACGCCACACAAACCGGTACCCTACTCTTTCCCGCTCAGAATTCAAATGGCCCTTGTCCATTCAGAAACCCAATAGCCACTGTGACAAATCATCATTTCATTTGCACGGGGACTCTAAGTTTTCTATATATATCTGCCCTCTGCCTTCACAAAATCTTCTGCCTTCATTTATTGCTCACTGCTCCAACTAGGTACGTGCTTTTCTTTTTCTCTGCACTCCCTTTCTCCCTCTTCTCCAGAAACCACTTATATTATTTGTCTTCCTCAAACAAAAAGAAAAATGATGAAACCCATCTTCGCACTGCCAGCCTCCGCCTCCGCTCCATGCAACCACCACTACCCACGCATCGCCCCAGCCCATAGCCACGTCCACCAGCAGCCCTCCGCCCTGCCTGCAGTCACGCCACCAGGCTCCTCCGCCCGGCCCTCCCCTGCCCACTCCCCTCCGCCTACACCCCACTGCCGCCTGCACCCCACTGCCACTTCACCAGCCCTCCACCACCGGAACGCCCAGCTCCGCCTGCCACGAACCCCACCCAGCCCGCCTGTCCCGTACCCACCCAGCCCGCCAGTCCCCCTCTAGCGCCCTCTGCCCCAGCCTCCCTCCACCACCGGAACGCCCAGCTCCGTCCCTCTCACCTCCGCCCGCCATCAACCCACCCCGCTACCACCTCCCCCGCGCGCCCACGTCCCCTTGCCCGCCCATGCCAGTCGCACGCGCCACCCAGCCCAGCTGCAACAGCCCGTCACCACCCAGCACCCGCCAATCCCCTCCGCCACCAGCCCACTTCCCGCGTCCACTGCCGTAGCACCCAACGTAGCTTTGTTGTTCACTTTGTTATATGAAGTATAAAGTTTATATAAAGATTTTATATACAGTAGTGTTTTGAAATGTGATATACCAGTTTATTTTATAAAGTAAGTATATAGTTATATAGTTTAGTTATACGTTAATTAGTTTAGTTTGGTTATATAAGCCTATATATTTATCCACAAGATTTATATTAGACTTTATTTTAAATTGTGTTTAAAATTTAAATTTATTTTATAAATATATGTATGAAACTATATATTGCATAACAGTATATAACTATGAAATTCTGATCGCTCATATACAGTGTTTTACTATGTTCGTTCCAGTTACTGCTCCAGAGACTTAGGCTTCCATTCAGCTTATCGGATCTATCTAGTTCTTTGCTATGGTATGGTTTATATATATATGTTCAATCGATATATATATTGCAATAAACGAATTATTGATTAATCGTTGGTTGATTGCAGCTTGTGTTCATTTTGCGTCGTGCCTATTAGGGTCTATTTTATCTATTTTTCTTCGTGCCGCGCCACCTTCTCTAACCACGAAAGGTGAATATTTTATTCACGACTCAATCTATTATGCTATGAAAATCAAGTGATAATTGTTGTTAATATTAAATTTGGATATTAAATTGTTGGTTGTTAAAATTTGGTTGAAATAAACTGTTAAGTTCTAAAAATTTGACGCCATGTATTGTTTAAGTTGATTAAACATGTTGAACTGTAATATGATGTTATTTAGGGTAAATAAATAGTGACATTAAAATTGATAAGTACGATTGATGTAGAAATTTGATAACGGACACCAAGCAAAAATCATAATGTGATAATCTTTAATCCGTAGGATTCTAGGAATAATTGTATTAATTTGCATAATGACAAATGTGAGTTAATATGATTATTTTGGGATTATTTGAATAAATTGTTAAATTGTTATGTATGGTTGCTATTGCTTGTTTATTTACTATGACACCATCCCAGTTATCACACTGCAAGTTCCCTTTGCTATGCTTTATATTGAATGATATCGGGTTGAAATGATAAATACCCACTTAAACAACTTGGCCTAGGATAGACAATTAAAAATAAGAAACCCGATTGGTCAACAAAATTATTTTGAAATTGAAATCTATTTGAAATTAAGGAATGAACTTAATAATTTGTTTGGAAATCAAGTAACGATTTAATGGATTTAATTGAAATAAATTAATGGATTTAATTGAAATAAATTAATGGATTAATTGGAATAATTAATGGATTTAATGGAAACGGATTAATAAATCTATTTAATTGAAGAAAAATGAATTGGCGAATTTGATTGAAATAAGATTTAAAACAAGTGAGTTTTAAAATTTAATAATTTAATTTATTAGATTGGTAGATTTAGATTTAAACTGAGTTTTAAATTAAATAGATTTGAACTTGTCATAAATAATAATTTAGATTTAGGAAATTTTGACTTAAAATGGAATACGAAACTAACTGAAGTTTTATGGATTTAATTTAGCAATAATTTAAATGTAAAATGATTTTAAATTTAAGGAAATTGATTTAATCAAATTTACAATTATATTTAATGTAACGATGAATGTAAATATGAATTGAGATAAATAGAATTTGATTTAACGATTCGAACTTAATTGACCGGTAAAATTCGAATTAATTGATTTTGAACTAAATTTAATAAGTGAGTTAATAAATTTAACTTAAATACTTAATTATATTGTTAATTCAAATGTTTGAACTACAGATTTCATTTGGAAATATGATTTTAAATATCCGAAATAAATTGAATCGTGAAATGTCAAAAATTTGGAAGTCAAATTTGCACCTTGACTTTTGGACTTTGATTTGTTTAAACGTTAAGTTAATCGACCATTGGGTAATAAATACATAGTTATTAAAGAGACCGGGATCGGATATGGACATACTCTCTGTCGATACCGAAAACCACTTTAATAACTATTACACGCGAAGTGTTGATCCAGAATGAAGTGGATGGTTTGGTGAACGCGTTGACTAAAGAAAGAGAACGATATTGGACGACCCCTGACATGACTAAAACAGGAGCCGCGCCGGGCCATTGAGGTTTGCCACCTCTAGCGGACGCACTTCTTCGATACCATATCTATTACTTTTGTGATTCGATTTGGGTGCACCCCTTTGATTTGGGAGTGTTGTTCGCGGTGTTGAGGTAGTAGCTGCTATGCTCAACATCAGTCCGGATCACGCAACTACTAGTATCCTAGTTGGTATCGCCTCATGTACCTTGTCATACTGATTATCCTATTCGCGACCACTACGTTTTGGTTTGTACCTTTAGTATATGGATTGCCCTCTGGTGACTTCCGGTTTTGGGGAAACTACGGTCTTGTATATGCTCTTGGGAATAAAAATGTGTTAAGGGGATTATGGTAACGCCTTAACACTATTTTAATATAGTACTTTACTGATTAGACATTACCTATCTATCGTATTCTACTGTATATATAGATAGTTTATCGGATCCTTAGAGATGTTATTTTATCCATCTTTAAGTTATGAACTATTCCCTTGCACTTGATTTAATTGTATAAGATTTTGAGTCCTGACTCGAGTGTTTCTTTTGTATATGCTCGGGTCAGTCTGAAGCTATCCAGTTGCTGATCAAGGTTGGTTGAAGATGCTGAAGGCTTAGCATTTATCTTTATCAGTCTATTTTCTATTCCTGTATTGATGTCCTAGTCTGTTGGACATTTTTGGTATTTGTCACTTGATGTTAAGACATTGTTGTATATTATATAGTGGCTTCATGAACTGCTATTATGACGATGTATTTTCCGCTGCATTATTCTGTGACTGTTCTGTGACTGTGATGTTGTATTGATTCTCATTTACATTTATGTATTTATAATCCCATAATGATTCGTGTTTTGTATTATTTAAGTTGACATGTGTGGATTATTGTCAATTTAAATGGTACAAATATACGGGTTGTTACAGTTGGTATCAGAGCTTTGGTTTCCCTAAAAACCTTAGTTTGGGATTATATATAAACTCATTAGAGATAGGGTAGCAATACCCTAGAATGAGGAGAATTGATTCAATATCCAAATCCTTTCATTTCAAACTTCTTTGATTCGTTGATTAGACTTTCCTTAAAATTCTATGATTTTCTATCCTTTGGCTTTAACAATCTCTTTGGTATTTCAGGATGGGTACCAGAGGAAACCATAGGGGAGGAAGGGGCCATGGTCCTGCTCAGGCTGCACCTGTCGCTCTAGCTCCTGTCAAATTCACCATTCTTAGTAAGGAGTATACACAGTTGAGAGGTATTAAGTTTTCTGGATCCGAGAACATTATTGAGGCTCAACAATGGCTTAAAGGCTTAGAGAAGATATTTTCTGGTTTAGAGAACACTGATGCTCAGAAGCGTCAGCTTGCTGCCTGGCAACTTCAGGATGCCGCGCAAGATTGGTGGGAATCAGTTACTTCTCGTATCGAGGAGAACACCATCACTTGGGCCCAGTTTAGGTATAAAATTATTTGGATTTCGTAGTCTAAATTCTTCTTTTAATCGTTGGAATGTTATTCATCTAGTCTATCTTTTGATTAGGGATACTTTCTCGGCACAATGGATGCCCGCTGCTGGGAAAACCCAACTTTATAGAGCTTTTATGGATCTTAACCAGGGCAGTATGACTTTTTCTGAGTACGAGAGGAAATTCAACGAACTCTCCAAGTTCGGCCCGGGATTGATTGATACACCCCTTCTAAAGAACGAGAAGTTCATTTTGGGAGCTAGACCAGAGTATTATGACTTGCTTACTGGCCACACTCACTGCACCTTCACAGAGCTTGTTGACTATGCTCTTAGATATGAGGCAAAGCCTAGGGGACCTACTGCCAAGGCTACTCCTACTCAGCCCTCCTCTAGCCAGCTCGGGAAGAGGAAAATGAACTTTGATCAACAAAAGAAAGCTTGGCAGAAGACTACAGGATTGGGATATGCTCAGAAAAGCCCAATCGACCTTGCTAATATCACTTGCTTCAAATGCGATAAGAAGGGCCATTATGCTAATAGTTGTCCATCTACCGGAGCTGCTGTTCCACCACCTTCTACGACTAGGAAAGATTTATGCTATGTCTGCCTCCAGCCGGGTCATTTCAAGAAAGACTGCCCACTGTATAAGCGTGGCACACCATCTGGAGTATTTTCTATCACCACTCCTACACCGCCTGCTCAGGATGACCAAGGTACCTTACGAAGTACTTTTTCATTACATGATTTGCCTATTAGGGTATTATTCGATACTAGTGCTTCTCATAGCTTCATATCCATTGATCTTTGCAATAAGCTCAGCTTAGAACCTACTGTTGCTACTACTTCCTTATGCGTCTCCAACCCTATTGGAGGACTTGCCAACCTCAGTAGAATTTGTAAAGAGGTTGTGCTCTTGCATGGAAGATATCGATTCACTTGGGATTTTTATGTTCTTGGCTTCGCAGCATTTGACATCTTGTTAGGTGCTGATTGGTTAAGGAAATTCGATGCTGTTATTTCTTGCAAGGCCCGTTCTGTTTCTCTAGTCAATGACAAGGGCCTACCGCTTGTCATTGAATGCAAATCACCGTAGAAATATGCTGGAAGCTTCATATTCTCTCTTGATGCTCACCCAGATGATCTTAGTACTACCCCAATTGTTCAGAAATTTCCCGATGTATTTGGAGAGGTCAACTCCCTACCACCTAAACGGGAAATCGATTTCCGCATTGACCTTATTCCTGGAGCTACTCCCGTAGTTCTCCCTCACAGAAGGATGGCTCCTAAAGAAAAAGTTGAACTTAAAACTCAAATTGATGATCTATTCGCTAGGGGTTTGATTAGGAGAAGTTGTTCTGAATGGGGCGCCGTAGTTGTATTTGTCACCAAATCGGATGGGTCTCTTCGCATGTGTGTTGATTACAGGGAGCTGAACAAGCGCACTCTCAAGAACCGCTATCCGATGCCTCGCATCAATGATTTATTCGATCAGCTCCATGGAGCTAAAGTTTTCTCCCAACTTGATCTTGCCACTGGGTTCCACCAACTCAGAGTAGCAGAAGATAGTATTCATAAGACAGCCTTCCGTATCGAGAACGGATTCTATGAATGGTTGGTTATGCCATTCGGTTTGACCAATGCACCTGCTTATTTCATCGACTTGATGAATCGAGTCTTCCGTGATGTGCTTAACAAGTTTGTTCTTGTTTTCATTGATGATATTATTGTTTTCTCAAAAGACGAGAAGGAGCATGAGACACACCTTGCTTATGTTCTGGAAACTCTCCGAAATCATCAACTTAAGGCCAAATTCTCTAAATGCCACTTCTAGCGAGACGAAGTGAGATTCCTGGGCCACATAGTTTCTGAAAATGGGATTTCGGTCGATCCAGCTAAGATCACCGTAATCAATGTAAGTTCTATCCTATTCGTTATTTCTATTCAATTCCTCTTATCCCTTTCTAATTTGAAATTTATCTACAGGATTGGGAGACTCCCAAAACTCCTACTGATATCCGTAGCTTCTTGGGCTTGGCCGGCTATTATCGTAGATTTATTGAGCACTTTGCCCGGATTTCTGCCCCACTCACTGCTTTAACCCGAAAGGATGTCAAGTTTATTTGGTGTGAGAAGTGCGAATCAGCTTTTAATAAGTTGAAGTGTAAGTTAACTTCAGCCCCAGTTCTTGCGGTAATCGATGGAAGTGAAGGATTAACTGTCTATACAGATGCTTGCCGAGAAGGTTTAGGCGTTGTTCTTATGCAAAACGGAAAGGTTATTGCTTATGCTGGCCGCCAGTTGAAGATCCATGAAGTAAACTATGCAACTCATGATCTAGAGCTTCTTGCAGTTGTATTTGCTTTGAAACTGTAGAGACATCATCTTTTGGGAATTAAATTTGAATTATTCACCGATCATAAGTCTTTGAGATATATCTTTTCTCAGAAGGATTTGAACCAGAGACAAGTCCGATGGCTCGAATTCTTAGCTGCATATGATCTCGACATCAATTATACTCCTGGGAAAGCAAATGTTGTAGCTGATGCTTTGAGCCGTAGCAAAGCATTGTCATGTTGTAATCTTGTAGAAGGCATGCTATTTCAACTTGTTATCTCCCCATCTCTTGTGGATCACATCAAAGCTAAGCAATATGAGGACACCTTGCTCTATCGCATGAAGGAGTTAGTTCTTGGTAGAGTTGGAAATGCTGACAGTAAAGTGGGAGCACAGATAGATAATAACGGAGTTCTGAGGATTGACAATCGTATTTGCGTTCCTAATGTCGATGGATTTAGGCAAGAAGGGCTTAGAGAAAACCATCAGTCATCACTTTCATTTCATCCTGGTGTCACCAAGATGTATCGAAATATGAAGCGTTTATATTGGTGGAGTGGGATGAAGAGAGATATTTCTGTATATGTCAGCAGATGCACCACTTGCCAGCAAGTCAAGGCCGATCACCGGAAGACGGCAGGATTACTTCAACCCATAGAGATTCCGTGTTGGAAATGGGATCAGATTTCTATGGACTTCATTGATGGATTACCGAGGACCAGAAAAGGTAACGAGAGTATATGGGTGATTGTTGATAGGTTGACAAAATCTGCTCACTTTATTCCTGTTAAGACCACTCGTACTGCTTTGAGTTTGGCCGAGATATATATGAGAGAGATTGTTAGACTTCATGGAGTTCCATCTAGTATTGTGTGCGATAGAGACCCTTTATTCACTAGTAAATTCTGGAAGGCATTTCAGGACGTCTTGGGCATTAAACTAAATCTGAGCACAGCTTATCATCCTCAAACAGATTGCCAAACTGAAAGGGTGAATCAGATTTTAGAGGATCTGCTCCGTGCCTGCATTATTGATTTTGGTGGATCTTGGGAAGACCATCTCCATTTGGTTGAATTCACTTATAATAACAGTTATCAGGTAAATCAAAATTTTCAAATTGAATAAGTAAATTTGAATTGAAATTTAACCACCTTATATTCAGGCAAGTATAGATATGGCACCGTTCGAAGCTTTATATGGACGGCCATGCAAATCGCCAGCTTGTTGGATTGAGCCTGGTGATCGATTAATTCTTGGCCCAGATATGATTATAGAAGCATCCGAGAAGGTTAATGAGACCAGAAGAAAGATGAAGACCGCACAGGATAGACAGAAGAGCTATGCTGATAGGCGTAGAAGAGATTTAGAATTCCTGGTTGGGGATAAGGTATTCCTTAAGGTATCACCCTTGAAGAATGTTATTAGATTTGGTCGTAGAGGGAAGCTCGCTCCTAGATTTGTTGGACCATTCACTATCACTGAGAGAATTGGTACACTAGCTTACAGAGTTGCACTACCAGAGAAGTTTGAGGGCGTGCACAACGTCTTCCATGTTTCACATCTTCAGAAAGTTGTACACGATCCATCCTTGACCATCCCTATTGCTCAGTTAGAAGAGGTTGATATTGAGCCGGATTTGACTATAGAGAGGAGACCACTTCGTATTGTTGATAGGGATACAAAGCAACTTAGAAGGAAGTCGGTTAGCCTAGTCAAAGTCCAATGGAGTCCCGATGATCGTGATTGCACTTGGGAAACCGAGGAGAGTATCTGGGATTCTAATCCAGAATTGTTTGTTGAAGGTAAATTCCATTCTTTACTCTTTACTATATTCAATAATCTATTCTGAATCAATTGTATCTCTGTTATATGTTCTTCCACTCTTTACTTTGTTCCTTTTCGAGGACGAAAAGTCTTGAGTAGGGGAGAATGTAACGACCCTGAAATTCCGACCCAATTTTAAAATTTTTAGAACCGTTATTTTAATATAAAATGTGAAACTTACATAAGATTTCAATCAACGTCCAAACTTTGTTTCTAAATTGCGCCTAGATGATTGTAGATATGGGTAAAGTTTCGTCGGAAAATACCGCAGTAAACTTCGTGCGCGTTTTACTGCACATCAGTTCATTTTAAAACGTGAAAATTTCATCTTCCGAACCTAAATATTTTTACATAGAAAAATTCTAAATCATTTTCTGACAAAGGCGTCATTTTTCGTTTTTCAAAATTCGGATATCTTTAGCTCCGTCGATCTTATTCTTCAGTGTTTTGCTGCATTCCCCGTAATAGGAATTTCAAATATTCACAAACGATTTCCGTTACCGTTCAAACTTCACATTTGGAATACGCCTAGATAGACATAGGTGTACGCCAAATTTCGTCGGAAAATATTGTAGTAAATTTCGCTCGTCAAATTTACATATTAGTTTTAATTTAGGGGTTTTTAGGCTCAAGGAAAAAGTTAGAGAAAAATTTAGTTTCAGGGACAAGAAGTTTGTTTTTTAGGCTGAATGACACTTTTTAGTGTAAATCACAGAATGATAGTTGTAACTATCATTTTCAGTTTACACTAAAAAGTGTCCTTCAGACTAAAAAACAAACTTGTTGTCCCTGAGACTAAATTTTTTTGCAACTTCTTCCTTGTGCCTATTTACCTGTTTAATTTATGTGTAAATTTTCTATCGTCCGAACTCAAATATTTTTCACAATGTTGCATAAGAAAAATATTCTGATCATGACGGCGAATTTCGTTTCGTCAAATTTCGCTTTTAATTGCTAGTTAAAATGTTCACTCGCGCAAATGGTTCAATAAGATTTACCACTTCGCAAACAATGTCAAACCACCAATATCTTTATGCCGTTGTGTCCGTCTCGTCGCGCTGATCAAAACGGTATATTTGTTTGTGTCAATCGAAGTTCGGCGTTGCAAGTTATAAATTATTTGACGGGGTACAAACTGGTCCGTTACGCCACACAAACCGGTAACCTACTCTTTCCCGCTCAGAATTCAAATGGCCCTTGTCCATTCAGAAACCCAATAGCCACTGTGACAAATCATCATTTCATTTGCACGGGGACTCTAAGTTTTCTGTATATATCTGCCCTCTGCCTTCACAAAATCTTCTGCCTTCATTTATTGCTCACTGCTCCAACTAGGTACGTGCTTTTCTTTTTCTCTGCACTCCCTTTCTCCCTCTTCTCCAGAAACCACTTATATTATTTGTCTTCCTCAAACAAAAAGAAAAATGATGAAACCCATCTTCGCACTGCCAGACTCCGCCTCCGCCCCATGCAACCACCACTACCCACGCATCGCCCCAGCCCACAGCCACGTCCACCAGCAGCCCTCCGCCCTGCCTGCAGCCACGCCACCAGGCTCCTCCGCTCGGCCCTCCCCTGCCCACTCCCCTCCGCCTGCACCCCACTGCCGCCTGCACCCCACTGCCGCCTGCACCCCACTGCCACTTCACCAGCCCTCCACCACCGGAACGCCCAGCTCTGCCTGCCACGAACCCCACCCAGCCCGCCTGTCCCGTACCCACCCAGCCCGCCAGTCCCCCTCCAGCGCCCTCCGCCCCAGTCTCCCTCCACCATCGGAACACCCAGCTCCGTCCCTCTCACCTCTGCCCTTCACCCGCCATCAGCCCACCCTGCTACCACCTCCCCCGCGCGCCCACGTCCCCTGCCCCGCCCATGCCAGTCGCCCGCGCCACCCAGCCCAGCTGCAACAGCCCGTCACCACCCAGCACCCGCCAATCCCCTCCGCCACCAGCCCACTTCCCGCGTCCACTGTCGTAGCACCCAGCGTAGCTTTGTTGTTCACTTTGTTATATGAAGTATAAAGTTTATATAAAGATTTTATATACAGTAGTGTTTTGAAATGTGATATACCAGTTTGTTTTATAAAGAAGGTATATAGTTATATAGTTTAGTTATACGTTAGTTAGTTTAGTTTGGTTATATAAGCCTATATATTTATCCACAAGATTTATATTAGACTTTATTTTAAATTGTGTTTAAAATTTAAATTTATTTTATAAATATATGTATGAAACTATATATTGCATAACAGTATATAACTATGAAATTCTAATCGCTCATATACAGTGTTTTACTGTGTTCGTTCCAGTTACTGCTCCAGAGACTTAGGCTTCCATTCAGCTTATCGGATCTATCTAGTTCTTTGCTTTGGTATGGTTTTTATATATATGTTCAATCGATATATATATTGCAATAAACGAATTATTGATTAATCGTTGGTTGATTGCAGCTTGTGTTCATTTTGCGTCGTGCCTATTAGGGTCTATTTTATCTATTTTTCTTCGTGCCGCGCCACCTTCTCTAACCACGAAAGGTGAATATTTTATTCACGACTCAATCTATTATGCTATGAAAATCAAGTGATAATTGTTGTTAATATTAAATTTGGATATTAAATTGTTGGTTGTTAAAATTTGGTTGAAATAAACTGTTAAGTTCTAAAAATTTGATGCCATGTATTGTTTAAGTTGATTAAACATGTTGAACTGTAATATGATGTTATTTAGGGTAAATAAATAGTGACATTAAAATTGATAAGTACGATTGATGTAGAAATTTGATAACGGACACCAAGTAAAAATCATAATGTGATAATCTTTAATCCGTAGGATTCTAGGAATAATTGTATTAATTTGCATAATGACAAATGTGAGTTAATATGATTATTTAGGGATTATTTGAATAAATTGTTAAATTGTTATGTATGGTTGCTATTGCTTGTTTTTACTTTGACACCATCCCAGTTATCACACTGCAAGTTCCCTTTGCTATGCTTTATATTGAATGATATCGGGTTGAAATGATAAATACCCACTTAAACAACTTGGCCTAGGATAGACAATTAAAAATAAGAAACCCGATTGGTCAACAAAATTATTTTGAAATTGAAATCTATTTGAAATTAAGGAATGAACTTAATAATTTGTTTGGAAATCAAGTAACGATTTAATGGATTTAATTGAAATAAATTAATGGATTTAATTGAAATAAATTAATGGATTAATTGGAATAATTAATGGATTTAATGGAAACGGATTAATAAATCTATTTAATTGAAGAAAAATGAATTGGCGAATTTGATTGAAATAAGATTTAAAACAAGTGAGTTTTAAAATTTAATAATTTAATTTATTAGATTGGTAGATTTAGATTTAAACTGAGTTTTAAATTAAATAAATTTGAACTTGTCATAAATAATAATTTAGATTTAGGAAATTTTGACTTAAAATGGAATACGAAACTAACTGAAGTTTTATGGATTTAATTTAGCAATAATTTAAATGTAAAATGATTTTAAATTTAAGGAAATTGATTTAATCAAATTTATGATTATATTTAATGTAACGATGAATGTAAATATGAATTGAGATAAATAGAATTTGATTTAACGATTCGAACTTAATTGACCGGTAAAATTCGAATTAATTGATTTTGAACTAAATTTAATAAGTGAGTTATTAAATTTAACTTGAATACTTAATTATATTGTTAATTCAAATGTTTGAACTACAGATTTCATTTGGAAATATGATTTTAAATATCCGAAATAAATTGAATCGTGAAATGTCAAAAATTTGGAAGTCAAATTTGCACCTTGACTTTTGGACTTTGATTTGTTTAAACGTTAAGTTAACCGACCATTGGGTAATAAATACGTAGTTATTAAAGAGACCGGGATCGGATATGGACATACTCTCTGTCGATACCGAAAACCACTTTAATAACTATTACACGCGAAGTGTTGATCCAGAATGAAGTGGATGGTTTGGTGAACGCGTTGACTAAAGAAAGAGAACGATATTGGACGACCCCTGACATGACTAAAACAGGAGCCGCGCCGGGCCATTGAGGTTCGCCACCTCTAGCGGACGCACTTCTTCGATACCATATCTAATACTTTTGTGATTCGATTTGGGTGCACCCCTTTGATTTGGGAGTGTTGTTCGCGGTGTTGAGGTAGTAGCTGCTATGCTCAACATCAGTCCGGATCACGCAACTACTAGCATCCTAGTTGGTATCGCCTCATGTACCTTGTCATACTGATTATCCTATTCGCGACCACTACGTTTTGGTTTGTACCTTTAGTATATGGATTGCCCTCTGGTGACTTCCGGTTTTGGGGAAACTACGGTCTTGTATATGCTCTTGGGAATAAAAATGTGTTAAGGGGATTATGGTAACGCCTTAACACTATTTTAATATAGTACTTTACTGATTAGACATTACCTATCTATCGTATTCTACTGTATATATAGATAGTTTATCGGATCCTTAGAGATGTTATTTTATCCATCTTTAAGTTATGAACTATTCCCTTGCACTTGATTTAATTGTATAAGATTTTGAGTCCTGACTCGAGTGTTTCTTTTGTATATGCTCGGGTCAGTCTGAAGCTATCCAGTTGCTGATCAAGGTTGGTTGAAGATGCTGAAGGCTTAGCATTTATCTTTATCAGTCTATTTTCTATTCCTGTATTGATGTCCTAGTCTGTTGGACATTTTTGGTATTTGTCACTTGATGTTAAGACATTGTTGTATATTATATAGTGGCTTCATGAACTGCTATTATGACGATGTATTTTCCGCTGCATTATTCTGTGACTGTTCT
The DNA here is from genome assembly GCA_030737815.1 of Allium fistulosum. Lineage (NCBI taxonomy): Eukaryota > Viridiplantae > Streptophyta > Magnoliopsida > Asparagales > Amaryllidaceae > Allium > Allium fistulosum. Next base: position 727,562,963 of record CM060904.1, read on the forward strand.
GTGACTGTGATGTTGTATTGATTCTCATTTACATTTATGTATTTATAATCCCATAATGATTCGTGTTTTTTATTATTTAAGTTGACATGTGTGGATTATTGTCAATTTAAATGGTACAAATATACGGGTTGTTACACTTTTGCTAAGAGCATCTGCTTCCTTATTTCCTATCCCAAGAGCATACTCTATACCAAAATCATAAGTAGCTAAAAACTACAGCCATCTCTACTGCCTCATATTCAGCTCCTTCTGAGAGAATAAGTACCTTAATGACTTATGATCTATGTATAGCTCAACCTTCTCCCTTAAGAGATAATGCCTCCAAACCTTCAACGCAAAGATCACTGCAGCGAACTCCAAATCATCAGTAGGATATCTCACTTCATGCGGTCTAAGCTGTCTTGAAGTGTATATAATCACTTTACCCTTCTGCATCAACACAGCTCCCAATCCAGTTCCATATGCATCGGTATACACCACCAATCCTTGGTTTCCGTTTGGAACTACTAACATAAGTGCATTGGTCAACAAATGCTTTAACTTAAGGAATGCTTCCTTACATTTTTTGGACCAAACAAACTTCACATCCTTCCTAGTTAACTTAGTCAAAGGTGCTGCTATCCTCGAGAAATCCTTAATGAATCTCTGGTAGTAGCCAAAAAGTCCAAGAAAACTTCTAATTTCTCTAGTCTCTTCCAATTATTAACAACTTCGATCTTATCGAGATCGATTGACAAACCCTTCTCTGAAATCTTGTGACCAAGAAACTTAAACTTTTTCGTCCAAAAGTGACACTTAGAAAACTTCACCTTTAGCTAATGCTGCCTCAGTGTCTCAAGCAACACTCTAAAATTATCCTCATGCTCTCTCTCATCCTTAGAGTATACTAAAATTTCATCTATAAACACCAAAAAAATTCTATCCAAATACTCTTCGAAAACTCAATTCATCAGATCCACGAAGAAAGCAGGAGCATTCGTTAATCCGAATGGCATTACTAACCACTCTTACAAACCATACCTAATCCGAAATGTTGTCAAAGTAATACTGTCCCCTGCTACTCTAAACTGATGGAAACCTATTGCCAAATCCAACTGGGAAAACACTCTAGCTCCATACAACTTATCAAATAGATCATCTATTCTCGGCAAAGGATACTTATTCTTGATCGTCCTCTCGTTCAGCTTATGATTGTCGATACACAACCTAAACGACCCATCTAGTTTCTTTACGAATACTGCGGCCGCTCCCAAGGCGAACTGCTTGGCCTAATAAAATATCTTCCTTCAAGATCCACTAGCTGCACCTTCAATTCCTTCATCCCAGTCAGTGTCATCCTGCTAGGTGGTCTACTTATAGGTTCAACTCCTTGCACAAGATCTATCTGAAACTCAACAGCTCATTTTGGTGGTAGTCCGGTGATCGGCTCAGAGACATCTTCAAACTCTCTTGCTGCACGAACCTGACTTAGTATTTCTCCCACTTCCATAGCATTTAACAAAGCACGAATACTCCGGTCAAAATTCTCCACTAAGAATATGATTCAATTATGACTATTAGGGTGTCTTAGTGATATTTTTCCGTCCTAGCAAAATATCCTAGCCTCATACTTACCTAACTAATCCATACCGAAAACGATGCCGAAATCTACGAAATCAAAAACATAAAGACTGCTTGCAAACTTATGACCTAACAAATCAAGTTCTAACTGATCACATCTCATCCCCAAAGTTGCATACCCTCCTATTGGATTCACAACTCTTAAGGAAGTAACAAGGTATGTAGGTTCTAAGCATAACCTATCAACCAAACACTGGGATATAAATGAATGTGATGCGTCGGTATTAAATAGTATCCTAACTGGTTTACTCTGAATTAAAAGCATACCTTTCATCATAGTCTTCCCTTTTCAGTTGCAGTTGGCTTACCCGGTCTAATAGCAAAAACCTTTCCCTTGTCTACCGTGACTGGCTCTGGACACTAATTCTTGTAATGCCCAGCTTGATCGCAATTGAAGCACTTCACATTCTTCTTATCTGCAGCCTTCTTCCCCTTACTTGACCGACATTCATTTGCATAATGAACCTTCTTGTCACACTTAAAGAAAACTAAATAAGTTGTTGCCTTCTTGGCAACATCTCCCTTCTGGGCTCCCTTCTTCTTAAAGAAGTTTCTTTTCTTCCCCTAAGAACCCTGAATTTCAATTGGTTTCTCGCCAGCACAAATAGCAAGCATCTCCTCATGGTGGTTTGCCTTCTCCACCACTAACTTACTAGGATCACGAAGATGTGGCAGGGTCGCCCTAGCAATCACCGGCCTTAGTCCCCCAATAAACCTCTCATTGCTCATTATGACGGCATTTATAGTATTATATCCATAACAGGACAACTCATCAAACTTTGTGGCATATTCAACAACCGACATCTCTCCCTGCTCTAGATCCAAAAACTTCCTCAGCAGCACTGACTTAGCAACCTTAGACATAAACTTTTGCTCAAATCTCCTTCGAAAATCGGCCCAAGTTAACTGCTCCTTCGGAACTCCGACAGCGACACAGTTCCACCAATAGAGCGTTGACCTTGCAAGTGCCTAGAGGTCAGCCTTCTCTTCTGCTCATCGCCTAAACCAAATCAAAAAAGATATGCTCATAGTGAAATAGCCATTTCTGAACTTCTATCACATCCTCTGTTCCCATGAATGACTTCCCTCCAATGCTGGCATAGTCTCTACTTAGCTTAGCATAACTATTCCCAACTGGAGCCACAAGATTAGCTCCTCCTATGTTTCCAACAACATCAGCACCTGCTCCAACTTGCATCATATTGACGAAGAACTGATATATTGCCCCATATCTACTAATGGATTTCTAGCACCCACATTGGCACTAGCATTTCGGTTATTAGCATTAGCAGGTCGACTCGGGTTCCTCCTGGTATGTCGAGCATTTCCATTGGTTATGGTGCTTCCTCCATTGAGATTTCCTCTTCTGTTTCCTGCATCCATATCTTCTTTCTCGTAAATCTGCATACGAGGCTTAGTAAAATACAGAAGAATGATCTAAGAGAGCGGAGTATATGTACTTATATATATCTATATATTCAAATACAAGTATGTTACTATAGCGTTATCCCCAAACCCCGATCTTATTTTCTGATTCGTTAGATTATGTTTGAAAATATTTTAGGTTTTAAATTTCTTTTACGTTTCATAAACCTATGCTATAATACTAACTTGTAACATCCCTCACTTGGAGGCCTAAACTAACGGCTACAGATGCTGTAGTTATCCATAGTTATTAATCCTCGGTGACCACATATGGTAATGTTAAATACATTGATACACAGAAACACAAGAATATGGAAAAAATTTAAAACATCAAATAAGTTCCACATTCCATTTTAAAAAATTTCAAATACATTACATAATCCCAATGCAAGAACCACGTTCGGAGAAAATATATTTGTTACAACATACGCCAAGAGCGACATTGAAGATGCCACTTGGATGATCAGAGTATATATAGGCAATTAAATTTTTTTTCCTTTACAACAACAACATAGTGGAATAAAAATAAAAGAAAACTCTAGATAGCCATCATTCCTCCTGCATGTCTTCGGAAGCTAATTCATCTAAAGAGGTACCCGAAAACCTTAACTCTCAAACTACTCAAAATCAATTGAGTACCCAAGATTTTAAGCGGAAACCATAAACTTCGAGTCAAGCATAAAGCCTGGTATGAATAATAATCTACCATCTCAAACCATTTAGACATATAGTGAGACCACGCCGCTTAGCGGAACTGGTTTCCTCTCACTAGTATCCTAAAACCTTTATAAAACCATATACTGTGCTCCTACATCCACAATGGTTAAAACATCTCAATATAATATGATCATATGCAAAACAAGTAAATTAATGCTAGATTACCCATCCCCATTCATTTTTGATTATCTTTCTCAGTTATAGTTTCTAGGGTCACTATTAACCTATTAGTTTTCATGGGCTTACTAATAACCTGTTTAATATTTATGGACTCCCCATCCAATTTAATAGTTTTTACAGATCACTAAGAACCTATTGGCCCCTGCCAATATCTTTACCGTTTCATGGGTTCTCCTTGAACCTATTTGTGACACCGATATCCTTTCTCTTATCCTAGTTTTCATGGGTTGACTTGGAACCTATTGACTTCCATCAATATCTTAATCCGGATATAGTTTTCATGGGTTCACTACAAACCTATTGGCCCCTGCCAATATCAAATCATAGTTTTCATTGGCTTACCACAAACCTATCTTCCTAACATATTCATTTATACATAGTTTTCGTGGGCTTACTATGAACCTATTGGCCCCTACCAATATCTTTTCCCTTTACATGGTTTTCATAGGCTTACTATGAACCTATTGGCCTCTACCAATATCTTTAAATAATATTTTAGCATCCTTGGTCTATATTCACTATTGTGTCAACCTAACTGGTTATTTCGCCCTTCCCCAAAGTACCATTATGGGTTCATGACAATGTGATTAAATATATGAAGAAACAATCATAACAACATAATAATTCCAACACCTGTGGTTTAATATTCTTGAAATCATTTTATACAAAACTTGGTTAATCCCTTTAACCTGTTAATCTAGGAAAGCTTCTTCAAAAGCTCCATTTCAAAACTCTTTATTTTTTCCATGGCTTTTCCTTTAAAATGAAATTGGGTTATTTATTTAAAAACTAAGGCTTCCGAAACCATTGGATCCTTCAAAAGCAATGAAATCTGCTTAGACATACTTTCGAAAACATTAGGGTGATTCCTTTTCAAAACCTTCATTAAAGACATTCCGAATACATTGGGGTATCTACCCTTCGAAACCATTTGAAGGCACCTCTTTCAAAACCATTAGGTTTAATTTAAAACATATCTTATTGGGTTTTAAGTAAACATATGCGAAAGTACCCCTTTCGAAACCATTTAAAAGAGTTTGGGGAAAAATGGATGGCTTTGGAACCATCTATTTTATGCTTAAAACATTTAAGTAAAACAATTGAAGGACAACATCAAAGCCCCCTTTAATACCATTGCCTTCGAAACCCTTGAACCCACTCGAAAGCAATTAGGAACTGGTTTTGTATAAGTTTAAATAACAGCTGCCCATCGAAAGCATTGACGATTTCAATACATTCGAAAGGTAAATGAATGGCAGTTGGGTTTCGATCAGGTCGGATTCACTTATTTCGAAAAGCTTTGTTTTATAAATGTGGTAAGTCCTTCGAATTCTTATGCTTTAAAACATAAGATAGCAACCGCCATCGAAAGCATTTTGGAACCCCTTTTCAAAAGCATATGTTTCAAATTCTTTGAAAGCGTTTATGAAAATAAGGCAGGCGCTTATCGTTTGAAAAAAAGACTAAGGTCTCGACTCATTCGAAAGCTTTATTTTTGACACCATGACTTTCCCCTTTCCTCCAATCCACAACGTACCATTTAAGTGATGTCTTGTGTATTGGTTTTGACAAGGCGGGTTTCGGTATGGTTTGTTTCAACTGAGTTGAGACGAAAGCATTGGGTCGAAGGTCACTTCCAAAAGAGGCGGAACGAACTTTTTATTGAAAAGGCTGAATTAATGCTAAGTTTAGTAATTGCTTTATAACTAACTGCCTATTTGTAAACACCTGATTGGTTGCCTTAAACTATTCAAATTCTTTACAAAGTAACTGCTGCTTATTACCAGATCCAAATCAATGAAAATTTAAATATTAAGCCCTTCCGTTAAACAAAATAATAATGCAAATAAGTCCTTCTTGCCAAAACAATTTAATTTCCATAGTAAATCAATTAAGAAAAAATCCCTAAAAATTATAGAAATTCACTTTCATCATATTTCAAGCATACTAAAATTTCAGACCCAAATCCTTCCTGAAATAATCGAAATTAATTTTTAACCCAATTTTATCATATTTTCCTTTGAAAATTCGTAATAATCTTTCCATAACTGGGAAAATTATCAAAATTAAAATCCAACTCCAAAATCATGTTTTACATAACATAAAATTTTCCCATGGCAATCAAAATCAATTATATTCGGTTTTACCCTAAAAACCGTGTAAAATCATATTTAAACAATCTTGTTTAAATCTAACATTTTATGATCCAAGCATATCATCATCCAAATCATCATAAAAACAAATTTAATCTTAAACCCAAAAACAAATGATTAGAAAAAAATAGTGATGGTATAAATTATTATTCACCTTGATTAGGATAAGGAGATTAGATTGAGATAGATTTTCCCTAGCTTGAATTCCTTTGCTTTAGATTAAATTTTCTCTTCTTTTCTTCCTTGTAATGGCCGTCTTCTCTTTAGGTTTTGATTTTACATTTTGAAAATGAGAAAAATGAACGTGAGAAGTGAAAGGGTGCGTGGGTTATAAAAGGCGGCTATGCTCTAATAAGGCTTTGTGTAATTAATTAAGATATAAGCCATTTTCAGCCCATTTAATTGATTAAGCACAGCCCTACATTGATTTATTCAAATCTCAATCTCCTTATCATTTTAACTCTTACATTATTCTATTTAATTTACCTAATTAAATCCCCTGAATAATGTTATTAATGATTAGAGATATTGCACAAGCACCCCATGCTTGGTACCAACGACTAAAGGCTATCTTATAGATTCTAGATTTCTGATTGGAAAGGTTAATTAAACTTTTTTTTATTAAAAGAGATAAAAAAGATATATTAATTATACAAATTTACGTAGTTGATATTATATTTGGATCTATAAATGAATATTTATGCAATGAGTTTTCAAGAATAATGACAAGTGAATTCGAGATCTCTCATATGGGAGAACTCTCATATTTTCTCGGTCTATAAATTGAATAGCTAAGAAATGGTATTTTTTATTAATCAAGAAAAATATTGTACTAATTTAATATAACATTTTGTGATGGAAAATAATCAAGTAAACCGACACCTATAAGCACTATGGTTTATCTCGATAAAGATGAAAATGGAAAAAGTATGGATCAAAAATTATATTGAAGTATCATTGGATCTTTTCTATATTTAACTGCTAGTCACCCCGATATCATGATTAGTGTCTGCCTGTATGCATGATTTCATGCAAATCCCAAAAAATCACATTTGCGAGCTGTAAAATGAATTTCACGATACTTAAGTAACACTACAGACTACGACCTTTTCTACCTAAAAGAATGCCCTTTCGAACTTATATCATACAGCGATGTTTATTTCGAAGGATGTCGAACGGACAAGAAGAGTACAAGCAGTACTTGTCATTTCATCGGACAGTCTCTAGTATCATGGTTTAGTAAAATGTAAAATTATGTTTCATTATCAACATGTGAAGCATAATACATATCTACTACTTTAGCATGTGCACAAGTGATATACATGCAACAAACTATTCGTGACTACGGGATATACGTTAATAAATCTCCAATTTATCGTAATAATATATATGTTATTAATCTATCAAAAAATCTACCAAACCATTCTCATACCAAACATATTGATATTCTTCATCACTTTCTATGTGATAATATAGAAAAAGATGTAATATTGCTTGAGTTTACTTCTTCCGAAAATCAAATCGTAGACATTTTCACCAAACCACTAAATAAAAATTCATTTATGAAACTAAGACATGAACTTGGCATTATATCACTACATGAGCAACAGTAAGTTCTCTAAATACTAAAATTAAAAAAAATCTACCACTCACACAAGTCTGTTAACCATTAAAAATTTGTACGACTATTAACTCAAATATTTACTGTCCATTAAAAACAAAATTAGAATACATAAAAATAGGAAACTAAAAATGACTATCTACAAAATTGCAAATACTCTCAACCTATAAAATACAGATCAAATTTAACAAAATCATACTGTAGATAAACAATAGTTTCTTTCTAACCAAACTCTTATAACATATCATAAATAAAAATAATTTTTCAAATGGATTTCGGCTATGATTCGACTTACTCCATAATCCATTATACTTCACCATGTTCTAAAAGTAATCATTCAACTCAAAACAAAATAACTCCATCATTAAATAAATCATCTTTAGTTAACATCATTCCATCACCTACATATCAAACTAGTTACTGTCCAAAGGGTAAGAAAGTCAAACGGTCAATCAACCTTGAACCATCATCTTCCAATACCAAAATTGATGAGATTTTTCACTATCAATAAGAAATGATGAGTGTACAGAAGAAGATGTATTACAAGCAAAAAAGACAAGGAGCACATCTAAATTTTCTAGAAGGAGGTGTTCTGCCTATTTGCAGACATTCACCAATGAAAAACAGTATACAAAAACATTCTCCTCGATTAACGGAAACAATGGTAAATAAATACGACTGCAATCTGAGAAATTCTTGAGAACAAGGACCATCAAACAATGATTGGAATCGCAATCCAGTTTAAAAAATGTATTGTCCCCCCTTAAGCCTTTGAATGAGTAAACGAAGATTGAACCTGGCTCATGGGAACACTTTCCTAAAGAAGAATCCAAGCCGAGTGAAAATAAATGAATTTTTAAGTGTATATATATATGTATGTATATAATAAGTTAATTGTTGTTTTAATATTTAAATAAAACTTGTATTTTTTCCTATTGAAATAAATAAAATATACCATAAAATATATTAGAAAGTCTAAAAAATACCTAGAAAACGAAATGTTACTAAAAATCTATACTTTTTAAACAAATAACAAGTTTAGTGGACTGAGCGTCCTAGTTCAGTCGACTGAACGAGAAGAAAGGAAAACAAACCAAACTTTTGTCGACTGAATTATTATTCAGTCGACTCTTTAATAAAACATATTCTTACCCGAACTTAACATTCTAGTTAGTTGACTGAAAATAAAACAAATTGCTTTGAGATTTAGTCATCTGAATATTTATTTCAGTTTACTATATAAAAAACAAAGTTTGGTTCTCAAACTACTAATCTATGTCAGTTGACTTACTCCCAAATTAGTCAACTGATACTGGAGTGAAAAATATTTACAGCCCAATTTTCAGTCGATTGAATTGTGCTACCGGTCGACTAATCAAGCATTTTTTTTATTTTTTTTAGAAACAAAAACCCATTCTCTTTCAAGCCTTTTGAGACACCTACCAATTCAAAACCCTAACCTCTATTCAATCCCTCACATTTTCTGACTTTATTCTTTCATCTCCTCCTCTAAAAGGATAAACAAAATCAAATTTCTCCCTCAAAACTCAATTATAATGCCTCCAAAATATTTAAGAGAATCATCTACACGCACTGGACCGTCTGAATCTCAAATCAGAGGATGGCTATATAATGGTGATGCTGTATAAAAGTTCAATAGCATGAGAAACATGAAGATTTTCGAAGGTTTATGCATCCGGTTTAGAGATTTTGGAGGCTATGCTATTCGAGAATTCGCTAAAGAAAACTAAATTGATCATCTCATCAACTTTGAAGCCAAAAATCCCAAGATTTACCCATTGTTGGTAAAATTGTTTTTGCTAACTTAAAGATTTCATGAATCCACACAATAGAGAAAATTGTATATGGACTCTTGTTTATGGTGTCAAAATTTATCTACCTATTACAAGATTAGGATCTGTTTTAAATTGCCCTTCGGAAAAAGAAGACTTAGATGACCTTGATGTAGATTTGAATAATCATGTGAAATTAGTCATCTATTTTTAGTTTTTAATGACCCGTATTTTTAAACATTTAAAAGTATTAAATTAATTAATAAGATTTTTGAATAAAATTGTTAGGAATAAAAAAATTAAGATTTTATTGATACAAATTAAATTATAATACAAGTTATGAGCTTAATTAAAATTTCTATTAATGACATATGTTTGCAATAATATAAGGATGATAACAAATGTTAGTGTGTATTTTAATAACATTGGTTTTAATGATATCAACAATTGTCTGAATGTAAATTTCCAAATGATTGGAATAATAAATGTTAATAAGGAATAATAAATGTTTCTTTATTAAAAAAGAAATCATACGTTTATTTATTTGGAATGTTTGGTAGCTGAAAGATTAATTGTAGAGATGAGAAACTATTATTTGGTAAGAAATGTATAATTCCTGTTTGTATCCAATAGTGCATAAATATGTCTAAATGACTATTTGATAGGAAATAATTGTTTTATTTCTCATTACATTTATTTTGTCCATTGTGAAATTCACCTTTGTAAACAATTGAAATTTATGTAATTGAATAATTTCAATTAATGATAGAGAGGACACCAAATTGTAAATTAATAGGTGTGATTAAACGTAGCTTATGTTTTGTGAAAATATAAGGAAAGTTGGTTTAATGAAAAGAACATTTATATCAAATAATATGAATGTTTCATTTGTGAATGTAGGTTTAATTTCATTAAAATAAAGAATAGAATGATTGATTTAAAGGAAGAAATATATGTATATTTGAACTGTGTTTTAGCATATAGATGGATTACAAGAGTAGAAAAATAATTTATTTAAGTAAGTTATTTATTGCACTGCCGTATAAACAAAAAATTTATAAACATGTTTAAATGACTAAAAGAAACAATTATTCTATTTTTCATCCATTTTAGTTGTCTATTTTGAAATTTAACTTTGTAAGTAATTGCAATTAATGTAATTGAAATATTTCAATTAAAAGGGAAGAAAACGTTGATTGCAATTAATAGATTTAATAAAAGAAACACAACTATTGTGTTAAACAGAAAGGATGTTTTAATGGAAATAAAAGATTATTTGGGAAACCAAATTGAACGTTTTCATTTTAATGGTAAGTAATTTTATTTATTATGGATAGATAAAAAAAACTAAATGCGTACAAATTTGAATATTATTTGAGTTAATGAAGTTAATTTGGTTACGTTTCAGAAATTGAATTTCAAAAGGGTTGTGCGATGTACATGGTCCCCTTATTTCTTTTGTTATTAATTATTGCATGTACGTTTTAAAATAGTTATCTCATTATTAATACTTGATCAGTTCATTTCTCCTTCGGTTTAATACCTAAGCCTAGACTTTTAGGTTGTATTTAATTCTTGCCACCTCATTTTCGTGTATATAAAATTTCACTTTCCTTTGGTTTGCAAACTTTTTCATTTCTACATACATTTCTTTATGCATTATTAATGCCTGAAGCTTTCAATATAAAATGTGACATTTATTTTTTTTCTCTCCACCTTAATTTCCTAATAATTAAATAACCTGCAGCTTATTTCTTTCATTTGCAGTATATATTTGTGTTCTATTTTTTGGCTAAGTCTTATTGGGTTTGTTTTAGACTAATGAGCTCCTTAGTAAACCAAAAGACCCTAGGAACCCTAATAGACTTTGGATCCTTCCTTTTCTCACACATTGACCTTCTATTTTCCTATCTGACTAAAACCAAGTACATGTAAAAATTCCTCATTTGAGAAACTTTCTACATACTCTTCTTCTTCCTCCTCCTCAAATCTACAGAAATCTCCAAACCCCAAAACTCCTAAATCTCCAAATCAAATTTCATCCTTCCTCCTTCAAAACCCTAGCCTACCTCTCCCCTCTTACCGCCACCCACCTCCATCACCACCCACAACCCATGGCAGTAACCCATGGCCAAAGCCCCACCTTTCCTATTCTCTTCTTTCTCTTTTTTTCCTTCTTTTCCCCTTCCATTTTCCCTCTTCCTTCCCCTTATTTCCATGGCTTCTATATTCCACTAAACTACTCCAAATCAACTTTTTTTGAAACCGTGTATAATTTCAATAGCAACAACTTTTTTGTTGAATCCTTCTTCCCATTCCGAATATTTCTATGTCAAAAACTCCATTTTTTGAGTCCTTTCTCGGGTCCAGTTTTGGATGAAAATACCCCATATTGTATTATTCATATCTCCTTCAGGAATGAACCTAATTATGCGATTCATTTTTTCAAACCATTTATTTTTCCAGTGGCTTCAACTTTCATTTAGAACTGTTCTTCAAATTCCTTAATTTTCTATGCCAAAAACTCAAATCTTTTCGAAGTATATTTGAGCTCAGATTTTCAACTCAGAAAACACATCTATTTGTTTTGACCATAACTTCCCAAGACAGAAGCTTTTTAAGTGATTCTTTTTTTGAAAGCGGAAATAAAAGAATTTGCAGCAACTTTCTAGTTAGTCGCTTTTATAGATTCAGTAATATGATGGTCCATATATTTTCTTAAAGATGACCTAGTTTCTGATTTGTCCGCTATTCAAATTTAGGCATTTAATTGGAGTTTTAATCGTCAACAAATCAAAGGTGAGTGTTTTAACCCACTCACAACTACTAAATTATCTTATGTTGGTTAAATTAGATTTATGATGTGATTAGAAGTTTATTAATTGCTGTTTGGTGTTTTAATTTGTCATTTAGATTTAATTTGATTTGATATTGAATTTTATAGCCATGTAATTAAAATTGAATATAATTCTAGTTAAACACCTAATAATGATAACCAATTAATTGTTGTGATTTATTTGCTAATTTGCATGTTGATTGTGATGGATGTTATTGGTTGAAATTTTGGATGATTGGATATTTATGTATGCCTATATCTCTGATATCACTATGGGTTGAAATGATACATACCCGAATGATCTTATAGATTAGGGAAATCATTTTGGGTTGAAATAATAAACCCAAGCGGTTTTCATTGATTTGAAAATTTTAATTTTAGATACAAGTTGAAATGATATATACATCCATAAAATTTCTTGAATTTGGATTATGTATTGGAATTGAATTATTTAAAAGGTTTAAGTTAAACTTCGATTTTTTTAAATTAAAGTGGTTAAAATTGATACCTCAAATTATTTGAAATCCTTTAATAATTATATTCACATTGTACAGTTGATAGGAGATGGAAAATCCCGTAACATCTCTGAAGCTATTGCACTCACATTTTATTTTAGATTAATTTGACTTACATAAGATCTTTTAGTTCTGACTCAAGTGTTTTGTTTTACATTACGCTCGGGTCAGTCTGAGCTTTTCAGTGTATTTAAGACTATTTTCTGGAGGACGAAGACGAAGATTTAGTATATTATTGCTATTTATTATAATTATTCCACTACATCATGTATTCCGCTACATTATTTGTTTATTCCTATTGTATGTATAACTCTGATTTGAATTTTAAAAGTGTAATCACATGTTATTTGTAAAACAACTTCATGAATTGTTTATTTGATTATTATATTTTGTCATTCCGCTACGAGATTCTGTGTTTTATTTTTCCTTCTTTTCTTTTATTTTCTAATTTACCCCATTAACAATCCTCCCTTTTGTTTGGTTTGAATTAGACATGTGTGGTTTATTGTCGATTTAAACCGTCCAAAAAGGTGGGTCGTTACATAGTTGATAACTTAGAAATGCCGAAAGCAAAATTCTTGCGTCCTAAAGCTAGAATTTTATATAGAGCACTTACTTGTTCTATATAACCCTGAACCAGTAGCTATGAAGTGGTTTATAAACATAACTTCCAAGCAATTAAGCAATATATGGTCATCGAATTATTAATTGGGCAAAAGTAATCATGGATGAATATGCAACATTTCATAATCATAAATCCAAAACGATCTATTATTGAGAATATATAATGCATATCTTAATGAGCTTTCAAGTACCTCTTCCAAATTCCAAGTTTACTAAGTTGGTTGTTTAGACTCCCAAACTCTCAGTCTGATGAAACTTCTGCAAAGAGTCGAACACCGTAATATTATATCCTTCGAGCAATGGAAAGCAAATAGAGAAGCCGACCATCCCCAACCTGCCAATCTTACTGCATCTTCCACCTCTCAAGCTCCTCCGCCTCTTTAACCTCGATGCGATGAGGGTGACATAGAAGAAATGTCTATGGAACATCAAGCACGTTAGGTATATGTCGCTCTCCCATGCAATCAGAGTAAGCTTGATCGACGACTTTCCCGCATTGAGCATACTATTACTAAGATGGGTAACAAGCTTGATCGAATTAAAGGATTCTCACATAAAACTTAAGATAAAATGTCACACGCTTCATCCTCCTCTATATATACACCATCCAAACAAATTCCTCAAAATCCTGAGCATTTAACTTTGACATCCTCCGAAGTGGAAGAAGGATAAGACTCAATTGAGCATGTAGAAACTAGCGGAAGTCACGACTACTAAGCATTGGTACAATGGTATTTTTCTTTCATTCTTCATCACTTAAATATCATGTTTTCATCTTATTTTAGGAAACTTCAAATCTTTTGTTAATTCATGATAATTTGTGTTATTTTTATGTGATTATTATCGTGATAATTATGTAATTTGTGTTGTTGTTATTCGTAACCTTTTATTTTAGTTGTTTTATGTAATAGTCTTTGTGACATTTGTGTTCTCTTATGTGAAATGTTTTATTGTTATATGATTGTGAAATGTTCTCATCTTTAAATATTATTTATCCAAATGTTTTATAATTATGTGATTGTGAAACGTTCTCATCTTTAAATCTTATTTATCCAGATGTTTTATTGTTACGTGATTGTGAAATGTTCTCATCTTTAATTCTTATTTATCCAAATGTTTATTCTTATGTGATTGTGCAATGTTCTCCTAATTTCCATTTCCTTTTTGTTGATGATAAAGGGGAAGAATTACTACTCCATATCAGTAGATGGAGGATAGATCAATCTATATTAATTACTTAAAATATATAGTTGTCATCATCAAAAAGGGGGAGAATGTTGGAACCTCATATTTTTGGTATTTTGATAGTAACAACTATACATTATTATATTATGTATACTAACCACTTGCACAGGAAAAGATCGACAAAAAAAGACCATGATGGCACAATTAATGTCTTAATCTAAAGTTATATAAATTGTTAAAATATCTTCTAGTGTATATACAAGCACACATGATCATAAACTAATCAAATAAGTAAAAATATGCATCATTCAGTTGAATGAAACACCCATGTCAGTCAATTGACCCAAAGAAATTAAACATACAATTTGTTAAAAGTTTTAGACGACTGAAAATCCGAAACAGTCGATTAAATATATTTTCAATCGACTGAATTAATGGTTTCAGTCGACTGAAACTAATTGTTTTTGAACTACTTACTCTCTATTTCTGAAATGTCTATCTCTACCCAAATACAATCAAATGTTTATCTCCTTGAGTTGATTATACGATTGTTACTGCCATATTTTTTAAATTTTCTAAAGAGATGCTCTTCTCCATGAAGAGTTATCCCTTTTCGTTAATGGTTGCATTCATTCCTCTAAAATTGTAGCTATTGATCAACTATATAGAGCAATTCTTTTCTAAGATTCAATTAACTAATTAATAATTCTTTCTATCTCAATCTTGATTTACTCTCAAGCATTCAATTCGATATTTTTCATTAAGACTTTGATCACACATTCATTCAGGAATATTTTCTTCTGATCAAATTACATCATTTCTTCACGAGCATACATTATACCACAAAGAAGAAGATTATAGAAAGGGTGTACTATATCGACTAATTTGTGCTATTCAAGAGCATAAAAAGCAACAAACTATTCTACTATTGTAAACAAAGTCCTGTTCGGTTGTCTATGTGGTTGAAATCATGTTCGATTGCTCAAGTAGTTGTATTACCTATTCGTTCGGGTTAAGTGAGGGCATTGATAGCTAAATCCAGAATGAGTTTGGAACTGGACGTAGAACGGAAAGTTCGATCCAGTACAAAAATCTCTGGTGTTATTTACTTATTGCTATTTAATTTTATATTTATATTCTATACAAGTTTAAAACATAGTTAATTATTTATATTACTCGTTCAATATATACTTTCATTGCACTCATGGATGACATCCTTATTTATTTGAGGATGGAGGAAGAACATAATAAACATTTGCGGATTGTTTTCGAGGCATTAAGGAAGCATCGATTGAAGGCTAAGTTTTTAAAGTGTCACTTCTGGATGAGGGAAGTGTGGTTTTTGGGTCACGTTTTTTCCGAGTAGGATATTACTGTAGATCCTGCGAAGGTGGGAGCAGTCTAGGATTGCGATCGACCCAAGACCACTATAGATGTAAGAAGTTTCGTTGGCTTGGAAAGATATTACAGATGTTTTATCTAGGACTTCTCTATGGTAGCAACACCATTAGCCAACTTGACGAAGAAGAATCTATCTTTTTTTGGGACCTGAGCACACATTCATAAGTCTGATGGAGAGGTTGACGAGCGCATCAGTGTTATTCATTCTGAGCGGGAATGAGGAGTTGATAGTATACAGGGACACTTGTGGTACTGGACTTGGTGTGACGTTGATGTAGAAGGGAAGGGTTGTCACCTATGCTAATAGACAGATGAAACCACATGAGAGAAAGTATCCGACTCATAATTTAGAGTTAGAGCTACAATATTTGCTTTGATGATATGGAGCCATTATTGGCTTAGGGAGGGGTTTAAGTTGTATACAGACAAGTCGTTGAGGTGTTTATTCTCCTAGAAGGACCATACCATTCGCTAGCAGCGGTAGTTAGAGTTCCTGGCCTCCTATGACTTTGGTATTTCCTATACGCCTATTAAGGGAAATGCGATCATGATGCTTTGATTAGAAGACATGGTAGCTTGGGAGAGATGTTCCTAGAGTGGAAGCAATTGGAGTTTATCACTGGCTATGATTTTAGATCTTGATGTGAGCTAGAGCCGAAAGTGTTGGCTGACCTGACGATCAGACCTACTTTGATTGCGATGATCAGTACTAGTCAAAGGCAAGATGCTAGACTAGATGAGATCAAAGTGAAGATTGAGGAAGAAGTAGAGTCTAAGGAGATGATGTTGTATGGGACTGACCGTGTTGGCCCTGTATGGATGGGAGATTGTTTATTCCTGATGTCGATGGGTTGAGGAATGAGTTCTTATACAAGTTCCATCATTTGATATTGATTATACATCCAGATAGCAATAAAATGTATCGTGTTATAAGACAAACATTTTATTAGGAAGAGATGAAAAAGGATGTTGGGGCATTCATCTCAAAATGCATGAATTGTGAGTGAGTAAAGGTAGAGCAAAAGATGGCGAGCACTCAAGATTCTAGAGGTGAAATGGGAACAAGTTTCAATGGATTTCATCGATGAATCATCAGGGACCAAAGGAGAGTACTATAGCATTTAGGTTATAGTCGATAGATTGATGATGAGTGCCAGATTTATACCCGACAAGTTAAGTAGAACGACATCCAAATTGGTCAAGTTGTATATGAAATGGGTTGTGCATTTCCATTGTATGTCAAAGAGTATTATGAGCGACCGAGAACCTTTATTCACTAGCAGGTTTCGGAAGACCATACAAGAGGCAGTGGGAATGGAGTTTCACCTCGGTATAGCTTATCACATACAAATAGATAGATGGACCGAGAGGATGAATCATATCTTAAAGGATCTCTTGCGAGCTTGAATTCTCGATTTCAGTGGCTCGCGGGACGATCATTTACACTTAGTAGAGTTTGCATACACCAACAGTTATCAGTTCAACATCGTATGGCACCACTTAAGGTGTTATATGGCCAGCCATGCAATGCACCTTATTATTTGTGGAAAGTGGGGAAGAAACTAATACTTGGGCCATATATTATTAGAGAGACTTCAAAGAAGACCGAGATCATTCAACATGAATGAAAACTACTCAGGATAGGCAGAAGAACTGCATTGATAAGAGGAGAGATGATTTAGAGTTCTCCATCGATGATATGACATTCAACCAGTTCTCTTTGCTGAAGATTGTTGTCTGATTCGATACTAAGAGAAAGTTGGCACTGAGATTCGTCGATCCTTTTCGATACTTGACTGGATTGGGAACCTGGTTTACAAAGTCGACTTATTTCAAAAGATGGTGGTCATGCACTATGTGTTCCACATCTCTCACTTCCGGAAGTTTGTGCATGGCTCAGGCATGATAGTTGGACCGAATCAGCTTGATGATATCGAGATTGAACCAGAAGTATTGAGACCTAGTAGGCCTATTCACATCGTCGGACATTATACGAGGAAGCTTAAGAGGAAGACGGTAGAGCTGGTGAAAGTTCGGAAGAAAAATTCAAGTGATATCGAGGGAATTATTAATCGTGCTATGAGTAAAAATGAAGGATGTCTAGGATTTTGTTATAGGATAATGAACAAAGAAGAAGACGATGAGTGGATGGTTATAGCCTTAAAAGAAAAAGACAAAAACATCAAAGGTGATTTTAGGAAAAGTTTGGATAATTCTGAAAGATCAAATTATAATACAGCGACCATAGTGATTTATACATTTATTTTACTTATTTATACAACTTTATCTCTTAATAGCAATTTTATGTATCATTTAGATTAGTGATGTATCATCTTTACTACTAATAAAGAGAATTCATTGAATAGATTTACTCGGTGTCTTATTGAAATTCCAAATATACCGTTTTACATCTCATGGAGAAATAGTATTCAAATATGGGAATATAGCATGTTAATTTCTAAGTACAACTATTAGTCACCATGGAGAACTACAGTGTGCGTTCACAAGATGAAGTATCCGAGTGTACCATATTGTCAGTAATTTAGGTGGGAGTTCATTGGTCGAAGTTTTGTTAGATTCCAAGTTAGTATGAAGAAGTTATTACAGTCTGAACAAAAAAATTAGCGGCTTCTGCACTGGGCGGTGTTCAAATATTGGGATGTGATAGCCTGTTATTTTCTAAGTACAACTATCAGTCCCCAAGGAGAACTGCAATGTACGTTCACAAAATGAAGTATCTGAGTGTTTCATATTGTCCGTAATTTAGGTAGGAGTTAATCGGTCAAAGTCTCGCCGGATTCCGAGTTAGTATGAAGAAAATATTGCAGTCTAAACAAAAAAATAGCGGCTTCTGCACTAGGCGGAGTTCAAATGTGGGGATGTGGTATCCTGTTATTTTCTAAGTACAACTGTCAGTGCCCATGGAGAAATACAGTGTGCGTTTATAAGATGAAGTATCCGAGTGTTCCATATTGTCCGTAATTTAGGTGGGAGTTAATTGGTCGAAGTCTCACCGGATTCTGAATTAGTATGAAGAAGTTATTGCAGTTTGAACAAAAAAAATAGTGGCTTCTGCACTAGGCGGAGTTCAAATATGGGGATGTGGTAGCCTATTATTTTCAAAGTACAACTCACAGTCCCCATGGAGAACTACAGTGTGCGTTCAAAAGATGAAGTATTCGAGTGTTTCATATTGTCCGTAATTTAGGTGGGAGTTAATCTGTCGAAGTCTCGCCGGATTCCGAGTTAGTATGAAGAAAATATAGCAGTCTGAACAAAAAAAACAGCGGCTTCTGCACTAGGCGGAGTTCAAATACGTGGATGTGGTAGCCTGTTATTTTCTAAGTACAACTGTCAGTCCCCATGGAGAACTACATTGTGCATTCATAGGATGAAGTATCCGAGTGTTCCATATTGTCCGTAATTTAGGTGGGAGTTAACCGGTCGAAGTCTCGCCGGATTCCAAATTAGTATCAAGAAGTTATTACAGTTTGAACAAAAAATTATAGGCTTCTGCACTAGGCAGAGTTCAAATATGGAGATGTGGTAGCCTGTTATTTTCTAAGTACAACTGTCAGTCCCCATGGAGAACTACAGTGTGCGTTCATAAGATGAAGTATACGAGTGTTACATATTGTCCGTAATTTAGGTGGGAGTTAATCGGTCAATGTCTCGCTGGGTTCCGAATTAGTATGAAGAAGTTATTGCAGACTGAACAAAAAAAATAGCGGCTTCTGCACTAGGCGGAGTTCAAATATAGGGATGTGGTAGCATGTTATTTTCTAAGTAAACTATTAGTCCCCATGAAGAACTACAGTATGCGTTCACAAGATGAAGTATCCGAGTGTACCATATTGTTCGTAATTTAGGTGGGAGTTCATCGGTCAAAGTTTTACCTGATTCCGAGTTAGTATGAAGAAGTTATTGCAGTCTGAACAAAAAAAATAGCGGCGTTTTCCTAGGCAGAGTTCAAATATGAGGATGTAGCCTGTTATTTTCTAAATACAACTATTAGTCACCATGGAGAACTACAGTGAGCGTTGAAGTGGAGATATAGCATGTTATTTTCTAAGTACAACTGTCAGTCACTATGGAGAACTACAGTGTACGTTCACAAGATGAAGTATCCAACTATACCGTATTATCCGTAATTTAAGTGGGAGTTCATCGGTTGAAGTATCGCCGGATTCCGAGTTAGTATGAAGAAGTTATTGCAGTCTGAACAAAAAAAATAGCGGCTTCTGCACTAGGCGGAGTTGAAATATGAGGATGTGGTAGCCTGTTATTTTCTAAGTACAACTGTCAGTCCCCATGGAGAACTACAGTGTGCGTTCATAAGATGAAGTATACGAGTATTCCATATTGTCCGTAATTTAGGTGGGAGTTAATCTGTCGAAGTCTCGTCGGATTCCGAGTTAGTATGAAGAAAATATAGCAGTCTGAACAAAAAAAACTGCGGCTTCTACACTAGGCGGAGTTCAAATATGGGGATGTGGTAGCCTATTATTTTCTAAGTACAACTGTCAGTCCCCATGGAGAACTACAGTGTGTGTTCACATGATGAAGTATCCGAGTGTTCCATATTGTCCATAATTTAGGTGGGAGTTAACCGGTCGAAGTCTCGCCGGATTCCAAATTAGTATAAAGAAGTTATTGCAGTCTGAACAAAAAAAATAGCGGCTTCTGCACTAGGCAGAGTTCAAATATGGGGATGTGGTAGCCTGTTATTTTCTAAGTACAACTGTCGGTCCCCATGGAGAACTACAGTGTGCGTTCATAAGATGAAGTATACGAGTGTTACATATTGTCCGTAATTTAGGTGGGAGTTAATCGGTCGAAGTCTCGGCGAGTTCCGAATTAGTATGAAGAAGTTATTGCAGACTGAACAAAAAAAATAGCGGCTTCTGCACTAGGCGGAGTTCAAATATGGGGATGTGGTAGCATGTTATTTTCTAAGTAAACTATCAGTCCCCATGAAGAACTACAGTGTGCGTTCACAAGATGAAGTATCCGAGTGTACCATATTGTTAGTAATTTAGGTGGGAGTTCATCGGTCGAAGTTTTGCCTGATTCCGAGTTAGTATGAAGAAGTTATTGCAGTCTGAACAAAAAATAGTGGTTTTTCCTAGGAAGAGTTCAAATATGAGAATGTAGCCTGTTATTTTCTATGTACAACTATTAGTCACCATGGAGAACTACAGTGAGCGTTAAAGTGGGGATATAGCCTGTTATTTTCTAAGTACAACTGTCAGTCGCCATGGAGAACTACAGTGTGCGTTCAAAAGATGAAGTATCCAACTATACCGTATTGTCCGTAATTTAGGTGGGAGTTCATCGGTCGAAGCATCGCCTGATTCTGAGTTAGTATGAAGAAGTAATTGCAGTCTGAACAAAAAAAATAGCGGCTTCTGCACTAGGCGGAGTTGAAATATGGGGATGTGGTAGCCTATTATTTTCTAAGTACAACTGTCAGTCCCCATGGAGAACTACAGTGTGCGTTCATATGATGAAGTATCCGAGTGTTCCATATTGTCCGTATTTAGGTGGGAGTTAATATGTCGAAGTCTCGCTGGATTCCGAGTTAGTATGAAGAAAATATAACAGTCTGAATAAAAAAAATAGCGGCTTCTGCAATAGGCGGAGTTCAAATAAGAGGATGTTGTGCCATGTTATTTTCTAAGTAAACTGTAAGTCCCCTTGGAGAACTACAGTGTGCATTCACAAGATGAAGTATCCGAGTGTACCATACTGTCTATAATTTAGGTAGGAGTTCATCGATCGAAGTTTTGTATGATTCCGAGTTAGTATGAAGAAGTTGTTGCAGTCTGAACCAAAAAAATAGCGGTTTCTGCCTAGGCGGCGTTCAAATATGGGGATGCTACTAGCAAATCTACTTCCACGGGTATAAATAAAAATTACTGCACATTGTGGTTAAATGCAGGCCCACCTGAGCGTGCATATGTACTCGTATTTAGAAGATCAAATACTAGAATGGGATTGAACATTCGTACTTAGAAATAATTAGGTACAAGTTTTTTATTTTTTCGTAAGCGATAATGTTACTTGTGAGATTGAAGAGCACTAAATTTTTGTTGTATGATTTAAGTATTCCATATGCATGATGAACTTACAAAATGATGCAAAACTGTAGGAAAGTCTTGCGTGGTAGTTGTTACTTTTGTTTTTGATTTGTTATTTTAGTTGATGTGTTATGGCCAAAAGGTAGAATACAGTTTAACTCAATTTGGACATTAAAATTTATATATTTTCCATATAATGGTTTGTAGTTGTGTTTGTATATAATTTGTAGGAGAATGAATAAAGCATATACAGTTGTGAAAATGATTCAAGATTATAAGGATACGTAGATGATCCTTAGTCTTACAATTTTGTTATTGTCACATTAGATAGAGTATGGATTTTAGTTTTTATATATGTAATAAATGTGGAATCTAATGTACAGACTTTGTATTCTACAAGTATGAGAATAGAATTATACATAACAAAGTAAAAGGGTAAATAAATGAATAAAAATCAGAATAAAATATTATGTTAGTTAATCCACATGCAGATTAACTTACAAATAATTTATGGGTTAATGGAGTTGGATTAACTGAACGAAACCGTAGATGGAAATAAAAGCTACCTTTTTCTATTCAATGGCATTTTAATTTTTTTCATTATTATTTGTGGTAATGAACAAAATTAAATTGAGTATCTCATTTTTGTACATCTTAGATTTTCATACTTATCATACTTTTTTTATCATTTATTGACTTGTAAATGTCGAGTTTCGATAATATATGCATTTTTAGTGCTTATTACATTTTAGACTTTGGATATTATTGATTCAAGGTGAAGTAATCTCTATAAACTTGCCAAGTGACTATGATAAACATGATATAATTTTAACTATCATTAATTCTCTATTTTACACAATATGACTTCCTTGTTAGTACTAATTATATGTTTTTGTCTAAATTTTATCGCTATAATTAAAGTTATAGTAATATAAATTTATATTTTATATCCATTAATATTTAAATTTATTTATGGCACTGAATAAAATTGGCACGGATATCTCATTTTAATATATCTTAGATTTAATGCCTATTGTAGTGAAATAGGAATGATAGCTTAAGAATATTTCATCATAGAATGTAAATAGGAAACAAATAAAAGGCTAAGGAGAAATAGAAATGATAGCTTCAAAATATTTCATAATAGGCTGTAAATAGGAAATAAATAAAAGGCAGACATCCATTATACAACTGTCAGCTATAATTGGTACTAATTATTCATCATATTCAATCTTCTTCTCAAAAAGTCAATACTAAAAAATTCAATATGGTATCAGACCAGGTTAGATCCTGACTTAAAAGTTTCACAACAATATCAAAAGCTATAGATAACAAAGAACTGTAGTCATTTCAACATGTCTTAATCCGACAATAATATACTTGCAAATATTATATTCAATGGCAACAGAAATTACATTCCCCAGTCCAGGTCAGTAATAATTGGTCTTGGTAGTAAAGGGAAATTAAGCTTTGTCACTGGAAAAAGGGAAAACCCCAGAGCAGCAAAGCCAACTGAGCTAACTTCCAAAGAGAAAGTAAAAATAGAAGAATGGAAGACAACCGACTAATTAATCATTTCATAGCTACTCAACATAATAGAGCCCCAAATTTCAAACGTACTCATGTATTCCAACAAATCACAGTTGGTTTGGGACAAAGTCAAGAGAAGGTATGATCAACAAAAATAATTTCTCATATCTTCAGCCATAAACAAGAGCATTCCCAAATTAAACAGATACCCAAAATAATAACAAGCTAGTGACCGAAATTATATCAACATAGGAAGAGCTTAATGTCTATCTCCCACCAACAATAAACCACATTAAGACCTAGAAAAGATCTAAATAAGACTTAATAAAGATCCAAATAAGACTTAATTTTTACCTACTTGGGCGCACTCGATCAAAGTTATGAATTGATCATGTCTCAAGTCTTGGCATCAACTAAGATGCCAAGTTTTGATGACATAGTGGTAAGAATTGAGCAAGAGCAATCTCGGTCATGGACCCTCAGCAGTTGGAAAATCAAGAGAATAAGGTGTTTCAGGTAAAATACTTAAACCCTAATTTCATTGACACGTCCAAAGGGAAGGGAGCTTCGAGCACCGAGCTATACGACCAAAGAAAGACATAACCATGACGGCTAATGGTTCCTTCATCCGCACCTCCGACCAATCAGACAGAAGGGTGACAGAGGAGGTAAGTGGGCGGTGTAAAAAAGGAGAATAAATTTGGTGGTTTTAGCACAGAATCAGAGATAGAAAGGGATGGATTTGAATTGGCCCAATGGGCCAAACCAAATAACAGCTCTGCTTCAGCAGGATCTTTTGTGGCTCAAACAGTGCAACCGAATCAACTGCTAACTCAATTAAATAGTTTGTTACAGCAATAAAATTCAGGTTTTGTACATTCTAACGCTATCTTTGACTCATCCAAAATCAACAACAATTTTAAAGTTGCAAGTATGTGTCGAAATAAAAATACGGTTAATTGACTCAGGTGTTACTGATCACATGACATGGAATAAAAATAAACAATCCAATGTTAAACAAAATAAAACCTTCAACATGTAACTGTTGCTAACGGAGATAAAGTTCAAATTCATGGTTTTGGTACAAAAAAATTTCTTATAAAAGTTGTGAAAAATATTTTATATCTACTAGATTTGAATTCAAATTTATTATCAATTAGTAAAATAACTTATGAACTGAATTGCAATGTCATATTCTCACCGTATAAAGCGACCATTCAGGATCTATAATCAGGGAAGAAGATTGGTGAGGGACATTTGAAAAACGGCCTTTATTATCTTGATGAAGACACCAAAAATGTCATATGTAATTAAATTTAGTAGATCATGACAAATTACCGCATTAGAGATTTGGCCATCCATTTGATCAAATTTTAAATAAACCTTTTTGCTATAAATTAGAATCCAAAAATTGTGATGTTTATGAGCTTTCAAAACAAACTAGATTGTCATTTTCTTTATCTACTAATAAGGCAGAAAAATGTTTTGATTTAATTCATTCTGATGTTTGAGGTCTAGCCTGTTAAGTCTTATAATCATTTTAAATAATTTGTTATATTTATTAATGATTTTTCTCACACTACTTGGGTTTAACTTTTAAAAGGAAAAATGAAGTTTTTTCATGTTTTCAAAATTTTTACAATTTTATAGAAAATCAATATAATGAAAAATCAAAAAATTTCCATTTATAATGGGACAAAATATGCAAACAAAAATTTCGTAGAACTTTTTAAACAAAAAGGAATTTTACACCAAACCACTTGTATTAATACACCCGAACAGAACAATGTTTCATAAAGAAAAAATCGACATTTACTTTAAGTCACTAGATCTCTTCTTTTTCAAACTAACGTTCCAAAATCTTACGGTCTAATCCTATGCTAATTACAACTTACCTCATAAATAGATTGGCAAGTGTCATACTTAAAAATATGATTCCCTTAGAAATTCTTAAGAATAGGAAAATTGATCTTGATCACATAAGAGTTTTTGGGTGTACATGTTTCGTACACATAAATAGACATGAAAGCAAGATAAAAATGCTGTTAAAGCCATTTTAGGATACTTATCCTAAAAATGGGTATAAATGTTATGATCCAAAAAATCATAAACTTTATATCTCACAAAATGTATCATTTTTTTGAAAATGAACTATATTATTAAACAAGTGAACAAGAAAATACATAACATAAATCAGCCATATTATCTCCAAATAATTTCATGTTTCTTGAAGAAACAAATCAAGAACAGGTCGAGCATACAAACAAATAACAAGTTAGCGTAACAAGCGCAATTCCTTTGATAGGAGAAGAAGAGATAAATGAGTCAAGTGAAGAACTAACTCATGAAGAACCAACTCAAGAAGAACATGTCGTAAGAAGATTTACAAGAAAACTGGACCTTTCGTCAAATTAAGGGATTATGTATCCCGACCGGTGATGTATCCATTACAAGATTTTATTTCATATAATATGGTATCCCCTTTATACCGAGCCTACTTGAGTTACATCACTGACCAAATGGAACCAACCAACTTTAGTGAAGCCAATCAAAGCCCAATTTGGCATAAGGTTATGAACAAAGAACTTCAAGCCTTAGAAAAAAGGCACATGGGATGTTATTAATTTAACAAAAAAGAGAAAACCTGTAGATTGCAAATGGATATACAAAATAAAATACAATAGTGATGGTATAATTGAAATTTACAAAGCTTGGTTAGTGGCCAAGGGACTATCTAACTTAAGGTATTGGCTGCTAGAGACTTTTGCACTAGTAGCAAAAATGAATACATATAGAATTTTTCTATCGGTAGTGACAAACTTTTTGGATGGGATTTATCTTAAATGGATGTAAAAAATGCGTTCCTTCAATAAAATTTAGAAGAGAAATTCTATATGACTCTTCCATTGGGCCCCAAAAGTGAGTCTAACTCATCACTGGTGTGCAAATTTAAAAAGGTGATCCATCTCTAAAGCAATCTCTAAGAGAATGGTATACCAAGCTTAGCTCTTCTCTTTTAAAGATTAATTTTTTTAAAGATACCACCGATTCCTTTGTGTTCATCAAACACTCACAAAACACCACTACTATTATTCTGGTTTATGTAGATGACATTGTCATCATTGAAAATAATAATAAGGAAATTAAATAACATTTAAAAAATGAATTTGACATCAACGACCTTGGAAAACATTCAAATTTTCTTGGAATAGAAAAAGCCACTCAAGTAAAGGATTATTTCCATCCAAAGAAAATACGTCCTTAATCTATTAATAGAGACTGGTAAATTAGGAGCTAAACCAGCTAGTACTCCTATGGAGATGAATATTAAACAGGATTTGAAGAAGGTGAGACATTATCTGACATAGGACAATATCAAAAGATGGTAGGCAAATTAATTTATCTTACACTAACCAGACCTGACATTGTCTTTGTAGTTAGTGTCATAATACTTCATGTACTAAATACTTGAGTGTAGTTAATAGGATATTGAGATACCTTAAAGACCCTCTAGGTCAAGGAGTTTGGATGAAGAAAAATAATTCTTACAAAATGGTTAGTTTTTCTGATGTAAATTGGGTTGGAAGTCACGATAGAAAATCAATCATATGGTCTTGTAGATTTGTAGGTAGTAACTTGGTTACCTGGAAAAGCAAGAAGCAGAATGTTGTGGCTAGATCAAGTGTAGAAGCAGAATATCAAGCCATGGCATCCACAACAAGTAACCATATCTAGATTAAGCAATTACTCAATGACATATGGGTAAAGCACCCAAGAATAATGCAAATGTATTATGATAATCGAAGCTGCACAACAAGTTGCATCCAATCCAGCCTTTCACGATATGACAAAACATATAGAGGTAGATTGTCACTTTATTAAAGGAAAAAATGCAATCAAGGGAAATAGAAACTCCATTTATCATAAGAAAAGAACAACCGCAGATATTTCACAGAAGCACTCGGCAAGGCTAGCTATCTGAACATACTCGATAAGTTAGGTTCTATAAATTTATTCGAACCTTACTTGAGGGGAAGTCTAAAGAAATAGGAATGATAGCCTCAAAATATTTCATTATTGGCTGTAAAGAGGAATCAAATAAAAGGCCTTTGAGAAGTAGACATAATAGCGTCAAAATATTTCATCATAGGCTGCAAAAATTAAATAAATAAAAAGCTAGCATCCAATATACAACTGTTAGCTATACTAAGTATTTAGCATGTAAGTAAGGTGTAATTAAGCAATTATAATTTAAGAAATAAGCAACGATTAATAAGATTATAATTTAGGAAATAAGTCACGGCTATAATCATCTATGGAGAGCTTGTAGAATTATAAATTAGCAATAAAACTAATTATTCATCATATTCAATCTACTCCTCAAAAATTCAATACTCAAAAATTCAATACCTATCACATATTTTTATCATTTACTGCATTATGAATGTTAGATTTAGATCGTATTTACTTCTAGCACTTTGATACATTCTAGATGTTGGATGTTACTTATACATGATTGGTTTTTCTTAAGTATATTGTTACAAGCTAAGTATAATATATTGGATAACAGTATATAAAAAAATTAAAATAAAAAGCTAAATACATTAAATTTTTAATGTATGTTGAGTGGTGGTAAATTAACCTGTAATTGTTTAATGAATGTTGAAATGAAGTTGAAATAAGTGCATAATCTCTATAAACTTCCGAAGTAATTATAGTAAACATTTTATGGTACTTTTTCTATTCAATGGTATTTAATTTTTTGCATTATTATTTATGGTAATGAATAAAATTAGAAGGAATATATCATTATTATGCATCTTAAATTTTGGTACCCATCATAATTTTGTATCATTTACTACATTGAGAAAGTTGGGTTTCGATCATATCTGCTTTTTAGCACTTTATTACATTCTAGACGTTTGATAGTATTGATATAAGGTGCATAATCTCTATAAACTTGCCAAGTAACTACAATAAACATGATATAAACTTCAATATCATTTATTCTCAATTTTACCCAATATGTCTTTCCACTCAATACTAATTAATTATATCTCTGTCAAAATTTGATCACTAATAATCAAAGTTATAGCAGTATAAATTTACTTTTATATTCATTAAAATTTAAGTTTATTTATAGTACTGCATATAATTAGCATGAATATTTTATTTTAGTATATCATAGATTTTGATGCCTGTCACTTATTTTGAACCATTTACTGGATTGTGAATGTTGGATTTCGATCATTTTTACTTCTCTAGCACTTTAATACATTCTAGGTGTTGGATGTTATTTATACAAGCTTGATTTCATTTCTTAAATTTGAGCTTAAGATTTTTATTATAAATATATTATTTATAGGTATTAATTCACAAAAACCATATATTGATCTACAAGTTTAGCCATTGAAGTGATGTGAGTAATTCCAATTGTGCTTATTTAAATCAAATTATTGAATACAACATTTTATATA
This sequence comes from Allium fistulosum, assembly GCA_030737815.1. NCBI lineage: Eukaryota > Viridiplantae > Streptophyta > Magnoliopsida > Asparagales > Amaryllidaceae > Allium > Allium fistulosum. Next base: position 727,592,120 of record CM060904.1, read on the forward strand.
TGTTATAAAAAACACTTTAATATGTCTATTTGAATTTGACATATATACACATATATTATTACTTGTATAAAATTCACAGAAAGAGTTTACAAATGTCTCTTTGAATGATAGAATTCACTGGAAATAATCTTAACTGAAATAAAAGTGTGGAATATAGAATAAATGATCATAAATTCTAATGGTTCAACTAAAATCCATGTCTAGCATTCCACTATGATTATAAATTCTGATTGCTCAACTTTAACGGTTTTTCACTTCAATTATATTAGTGTATTAAGTTACAAAATTCTTATACTTACATACATACATACATACATACATACATATACATACATACATATATATATATATTTGTATTTATATTTATATATTAACCTAAAAAATGTATCAATACCTAGTTTGAGTGTGAAAGCACCAGCCCTATTTATCAAGGCAATTAAAATAGAAAAAGCAATAGCAAATAGAAGAAAAGGTAAAGAGACAAGAGATTTTAATAGTGGTTCGGCTGTTAATGAAGCCTGCTTCCACTTTATAGATTCTTTTATTGATCAACTACTATTACAAAGGAGTTTAGATTATGGTAAAATTCTCTTTTCCTAGATTAGATCAAGCCACCATTGTTAGAGACAAAAGGAGGAACTCAATTCTCCCTTAATAGCTATTATGTGGGAGAAAAAAGTGAAGAAATAATGGAAAAGCTTTAGCAAAGATCAGATCCACTTTACTGTTGCAGACAGGATGATATTTATAGAGGTTAGAGAGCACTTGCGCCAGAGCGACTTTACCAAAAGCCTGTAGTCATCATGCAGAGGTCGCTTAGGAAGTTTGGGGGTGTTTGGAGCCGACTTTATGGATCGCCTGTACCAATCCGAAAAGTTGTGCAATTTTTAAGTCTTCTCAATTTGGTTGTCTTTCTATCCCATAATTGAATGACTTGTCCAAATATCAAGTCATTTGGAGTTAGTTTGATCATCTATCTTCATAGATCGTCCAATCCATCCCTTCGTAGAAGATCCATCTATAACTCACACAATACTTAACCAAAGGACATGAAAATTCATACATGCACAACCAGAGCCTATTACTCACTACATCAAAATGTTTAACGTACATGAATAGGAGAGCCTCCAAACCTGATCTTATGAGGTGGGGCCCATCCTAGGTGGGTCAGATCTGATCCGTCAAACTAGCTCAATTTGGAAGAGATCCATCCATAACTCACTCAATAGTTATCAGAATCAGATGAAACTTTGCAAGTAGATTTTAGAGGATGTGTGATACCTAAATTATGGATCGTAGATGGTGGGGCCCAGCATAAATGGATTGGACGATCCGATGAGTTTCGATCGGTACCAATCCAAATTGGCTTTGCCAAATTACTTCATTTCTTATGTGAGCCTTCTTTTATGTCTTCTAAGAGTCACCTACAAAATTTCAAGTTAGTCCAAGTCAGTATGAGTTCTGTAGGTCCATTTTAAGTTGTTTCGGTCCAAAAGCGGGTAGATATTTGAATGGATCAAATAAGTCTTCACTTTTTGAACTAGGTTTCTTGGAATGTTACCAAACTTTATAGGTGAGCTTATTAGAGGCATAGGAGTGCAATACAAGTGGTTAGAAGGAACACGAGCCAATATTTCAGATCGGTACTAATCTACCTGGATCAGATCGGTGCCGAACCAAAAAAGTGTAATTTTGGGCCAAACTTCTTATGTTTCTTTATCTTGTACTTTTAGGTCTTCGGGTCATGTTTCAGGTCCTTCTGACTTAATTTGAATGTTTTAACTCCTTTTGAATTCTGTTGGGTTAAAAACCAAGTTAACACTTGCCCCCCAAAATACGCCTTTTGAATGAAAGGTGTGCTAGCTCAAGAACAAGTGCCAGTAACGAGTCTTCGATTGTTAAGTTTCCAGCCGCCTTAGCCTTGGTGAACTGTCCAGTTCCTTTGGATTCTCTCGTAAATCACAAGTCATTCCAAACCTATTATAGCCTAAGACTCTATACTCTACTTAAATGCAATCTATACATCACAGTCTTTCCGATTTCATTCAGTGTTATTACATCTCATGTCTCTATTTACATCAAATATCTTTAATTACATTACACATCTTTAACCGCCCCATGTCCATCCGAGATTTACTTTATTACCACTCAGATTTAATTCAGAGCTATAATATCACATATCAAAATCACATCATATATCGAAATCACATCATATCACATCATATATTGAAATCACATCATATTACATTATATATCAAAATCATCCTGTTTTCATCAAGGATTGATACATTTTATTCTATTTATAAGGCACTCAAATCCATTTCGCAAAATCAAATCCATTTCAAAATTCGACCTCTCTGGACTGTTTAAGTTTAATGCGGGATCTCTCCAGATCGTTTAGTGTTTACTTTATGGGACGATCTCTCTAGATCGTTTGTTGTTTTAGTTCAAAGGGATGATCTCCAAAGATCATTTTCTTATTAAGTTAAGGAGGATTAAGTAAGCCCATCCGCTCACTCTCCAATCAGGGGACTTGCTTCTTGCACTCTAGTCCCGTCTCTCCGGTCGGGATTCTATTGCATTTGATATCATATAAGTCCATCCACTCACTCTTCGGCAAAGAGACTTGCACCTTGCACTCTGGTCCTATCTCTCCGGTTGGGACTCTATATCATTCAAAATCAGTCATCACAATAAATATGGATTTTACAAAATTCAAATTTCAAACCAAAGCAAACCAGTATAAATTAAATAAGCAGAAATCCAGAATGTTTATCTGAGACATCCAACTCAGAGCGTGGCAAGGGAGCAATCTAGGTTTTGTGCATGTCTAAGCGGCCTGAGGTTATTGTTATTTTTATCGCTAATATACGAAAATAAAAGTGGCAAAAAGAAACCAAATCAAAGAGTAGTAGACGGATCTGACTTCCCATCCAACCCAGTTATGGGATTAACTACTTGACCTAGATCCCAGGGCATTCCTTGAAGCATCTACGGTGGGTAGTGGCTGATCCGGCTATGCTATCGCAGCTCTGTTCCACACGTATTGCGGCAGTTGGTTGTTCTTAACCAGCTCTTCTTTTAGATCATGAAGGTGTCGGCACTCATTTGTTTCATGTCCGCCTAGCTCATGGAAGATGCTAAACTTTCTATGTCCTTTTTCTCGATCAGTGGGCTCTCTTCTCGGAGGCATTCGATTGGGAATTTTCCCCTAGTGTCTAGGTATATCCTTTCTAGAGTTTTAGTCAGCTCAGAGTAGGAAGAGAATTTGGGCTCTCTCTTTTGTCATTTTGGTTCTCTAGAATCATCATCAGCTTCTGTTTTCCCTTTGTCCTTTCCACATCCTTCTTCAGAGGATCCCATGCCATCTACAGCATAAATTTTAGCGTCTTCATCTTCAACTTCAGCATCATCATCCTCCTGACATAAATATCTCTCAGCTTCATAGTAAACAGCAAGACCCATTGGTGGGTCCCTCTTAAGTGCAGCCCTGATGTCGGTCATCCTTACGACTCCAGACACTATTGCCATCAAAATCACCGATGGGTCCAGCCTATCGACTGTAGCCGCCACTGCATTGAATCTTATTAAATAACTTCTAAAAGTCTCCTCGGGCCTTTGTTTCTCATTTGCCAACGTCATTATATTCTTCGGTTGTGAGACGTGAATTCGAAATTATCTTAAAAATCTGCCCACTAACTCGGTCCATGTGCTAATGGACCCATTCTCCAGCTGTCTAAACCACAACACCGCCAAACCTATCAAATTTAATGGTTTGCACTGCCTTATTATTTCCTAAGAAGCACCCAACAACTCCATATGTCAGATATATCTCATCAGATGAATCATTGGATCGGACTTTTTGTCGTACATTTCCAACGCGGGGAGCTTGAAATCAGGAGGATTTCTTATGTTCCGGATATTAGCAGTAAAAGGGTTTCGGTTCACATCTTCCAAACCTTGATTTGTGGGTCCTCCTCTAACCAGCCTTCTTACCAATTTGGCAATTCTATTTTCACCATCTAATGAAATTCTTCGTCCAAAAGTGATGTTCTACCCCTCGCCTTGGCAAGGGAAATCCTGCGCATACTCCGCTGGTTTCACACTAGGGTTCTACTCTACTCTCCTAGTCCCATACTGTCCTCCGCTCCTCCAAGGTAGCCCTGGCACCTATTCCTCTGCCCGTTGCATTCTAGTATTCGGATCAGCTCCCGTACCACTAGTTCCCGGAGTTTCAACAGTCACTCCATTATGGCTCTTTCGGTGCCAGCTCTAATATTGATCCCGTCACCGGTGATGATTCCCAGGTTGACTCCCATGTTTCCCCCAAGTATTAGTTGCACTGGGCGCGGAGGCAATATTCCATCTCATTCTAATCCAATTCTAGCAGCTCATGTATTGTTTCCTAAGGTTGAATTCCTGAAGCTCCTGTAATTCCTTATTGTCCCATCCTTTGGAAGAATCCCTTCATCATCTCTTGCTGCCTAGCCAAGGTCCCATCCTGCATCTCCTTCATCAGCCTTTCTATTTCTTCTCTAGCTACATAGTTGGATTGGTGAGAATTTGAGGATACTTCCCGACTGACCCCACGCTCTGGTTGACTTGCTCCAATTTTAGATCTAGTGTTAGACCTCTTCATTTTTCCCAAATCTCATATCAAGATTCAAGTTTTTGGATCTACCTTTGTTCTCAGTGAAATGACAAAAATATTAACCAAAAAAATGGATCAACACCCTGGTTTGAGTGTGAAAGCACCAGCCCTGTTTATCAAGGCTAATAAAATAGAAAAAGCAATAGCAGAAAAAGGTAAAGAGACAAGAGATTTTTATAGTGGTTCGTCTGTTGATGGAGCTTAGTTCACCTTATAGATTCTTTTATTGATCAACTGCTATTACAAAGGAGTTTGGATTATAGTATAATTCTCCTTTCCTAGATTAGATCAAGTCACCATTGTTAGAGACAAAAGGAGGATCTCAATTTCTCTTAATGGCAATTATATGGGAGAAGATAAATGAAGAAATAATGGCAGACCTTTAGCAGAGACCATATCCCCTTTATTGTGGCAGATATGATGATATTTATAGGGGTTAGAGAGCACTTGGGCCAGAGCCACTTTACCAAAAGCCTGTAGTCATCATTCAGAGGTCGCTCAAGAAGTTTGGGGGTGTTTGGAGCTAACTTTTCAGATTAGATCTGTACGAATCCGAAAAGTTATGCAATTTTTGAGTCTCCTAAATTTGGTTGTCATCCTATCCCATAATTGCGTGTTTGTCTGAATATCAAGTCGTTTGGAGTTAGTTTGATCATCCATCTTCATAGATCATCCAATCCATCCCTTCGTAAAAGATCCATCCATAACACACTCAATACTTAACCAAATCACATGAAACTTCATACATGCAATATACATGAGAAAGAAAGCCTCTAAATCAGATCTCATGAGGCGGGGCCCATCCTAGATAGGTCCGATCTGATCCATCAACCTAGCTTAATTTAGAGGAGATCCATCCATAACTCTGACGCAGTACACAGGATCACACGACTCCCGAACTGATGAATTTGTGGAAAATGAATCGATGAAATAAAATGAATCGATGATTTGAAGATACCCAAGTGCCTAAATCCGTTGATATCTCGAGATACCGATTTTAGCTATCTTCAACACGTTGATCACGCACGATACCGTGTTAGAAGATCTACGATTCTTCGACGTTGATCTCGCGCATGAGATTCCGTGAATCAGCTTCAAGTTCGTTGATTCGAGTGCACTCGAATATCCAAAGATGGAGAAAGGAGATAACACTCAACTTCCAATTTTAAATGGAGGCACAAAGCACAAACCAAATTTTATTCAAAAATCAACCAACTTTATAAATGACAACACACCCCTATTTATAGGGAAGTTACAACACCATATGACTTAACAATACACAACAACAACGACTTAAGGAAAGCGGTACAACAATTACAACACAAGTGACATAGCAAAACAAACGACTTAACAAAACAAACGACATAAAAGAAACGACCTAACAACATTACGCGACTTAACACCAGTGACCTAAGAAATGTTCGCGACCTAACTCTCGTTCGCAACCTAAGGAAGCGACATAAGAATTCTTCAGCGACCTATCATCATCTTCATAAGAAACTGGAGCTCGGCATCCAATCAGCGACTTAAAGCAAGTTCGTGACATGACGATCTTCTTCCCTCTGCTCTGCTCGCGACTTATTGGATGTTGTTCGCGACATAAGTAGCGGCTTCGACTTAAGAGGCTTCGCGATTTAGGGAAAATTGCTTCGCGACCTACTGCTGCGCGACATATGAAATTGGAAACTCGGAACCTTTGGAAGGTCGTTCGCGACTTAGGGAATATTAGAGCTGCTCCACTCAACTGATGATACCCACTCTTCAGATCAATCTTTGAAAAGATAGCAGCTCCACTCAACTGATCTAACAAGTCATCCAATCTTGGCATGGGGGATCTGTACCTCATTGTAATCTTGTTCAGTGCTCGACTATCTGTACACATTCTCCAAGTTCCATCCTTCTTTGGCACTAACAAGGCTGGTGCTGCATAAGGACTTAAACTTTCTTGTACGCGCCCTTGTTCAAGTAATTCTTCCACATGCCTTCTCAACTCTTCGTGCACCTTGGGACTCATTCTGTAATGTGGTCTATGTGGTAACACAGCTCCCAGAACAAGATCAATCTGGTGTTGTATGTCTCTCAACAGTGGTAACTCTTTTGGTAATTCTTCAGGAAACACATCTTCAAATTCCTTCAATGCTGGCTTAATTTCCTCAGGAATTTCAACCGCTTCACTACTTTCACGTCCAATCAACAGAAATACTTCAGGGCTATCCTCTACTTCTTTGACAAATTCCTTCAAAGATAACAATGTCTTTAGTTCCTCGATTTCCTCCAACTTGTTTTCACTTTGCTGTTGCCTTTTAGGAGCTAAAGTGATTCTAGTGCCAATGAACATGAAACTATAGTAGTTAGTCCTACCATCATGTTGTACGGCTCTATCGAACTGCCACGGTCTTCCCAACAACAAATGACATACATCCATATCCACCACGTCACACCAAATTTCATCCTTATACTTCTTTCCGATGGAAAAAGTTACACAAGCTCTTCGACCAACCTTCACTTCCCCATCTTTCCTCAGCCAGGACAATTTGTAGAGTTTAGGATATTTCTCTGTCTTTAACGCCAACTTCTTTATGGCTTCTGTAGAGATGATGTTATCACAACTCCCTGCATCGATAACAAACTTACAAACTTTTCCCAAAATAGTGCATGTCGACTGAAAAATATTACTCCTCAACCAACTAGTCTCCTCTTCCTGCTTTGGCGTCAAGCAAGATCTCCTCATCATTAAAGAATATCTCTCGTCTCCCGTCAGTAATTCTTCTTCCTCCTCAACCTGTGGTGAATTGGAACATTCTACTTCTGCATCCTCATCCTCAACCTCAGCAACCATCGCTCGCTTCTTAGGCTTCGGGCATTCATTGCTCTTATGACCAAACTCCTGACAGTTATAACACTTTAAATTGTTGTTGACCTTGGTCTTAGCAGCTTCATTGACAACCGGTTTACTAACAGCCTTGGAAACATTAGTATTGCTACTAGCCCCCTTCACCTGATTGCTCGAACTTGCAAACGCACCACCTCCTCTTCTACATTGCTTCTCCCAAGCTAGAGCCTTCTGGTGTGCTTCAGCAACGGATCTCGGATCAAACATATTTACCATATCCTGAATTTGCATTCTCAATCCTCCAACAAATCTGGATGTCAACTGTTCCTCCGTTTCCATGATATCGTTCCTAGCAATCAGTTGATAAAACTCATCTGCATAATCATTTACCGACTTTGTCCCTTGTCTCAAATTCTGTAAGCGCCGATACATAAGAGACTAATAATTATAAGGCAAGAAAATAGCCTTCATCAACTTCTTCATCTTTTCCCATGAAATAATCTTCGACTTTCCCATTCTTTCCCGTGTAAGTTTAGTTTGTTGCCACCATGCCATAGCTCTTCCCCTCAATCATGTAGCAACCAACTTATCTCTACGATGCTCGGGTACTTCCTTGAAGTCAAAAATTTCTTCAACATTTGATAACCAATCCAGAAACTCTTCCGCTAGCATTCCCCCTTTGAATTCTGGAATCTCTGTTTTCATCCTCGACTCCCATCGACGATCATCTTCGTACTCTCTATTTCGATTTCGCCCTTGGCCACAGTTTCGATAAGATCTACTATCACCATCACTGAATTGCTCCAAATATGACGTATGTCGATGTCGATTCTGACCATCGACATTTCTGCTACCATGCACGTCTCTTTCTCCCGAAACTGACGGCTCTCTTCTTTCCTAATCCGATGGTGGTGACATTCTTCTCTTTTCAGAATTTGACGGCGAAATTCTATGTCCACCTTGGTTTGAACCTGGCGATGCTCTTTGTCGAGTTTGATTCATATCCATCATTAGGCTTTCCAATCTACTAATTCCCTCATCAAACTTCTCATTGAATTTATCACTAATTCTTTGCTCCATTTGTTCAGCATCTTCTTTTCGATACACATCGGCAACATTCTGATGGCGATTAACTCTTCTTGGAGGCATTGTCAAATCTTCAACAAATTTAAACACAAATTTCAAATCTCGAAACTTCACACCCAACGAACTTGGAAAAAATCGTCTCCTAGCTCTGATACCAAATGACGCAGCACACAGGATCACACGACTCCCGAACTGATGAATTTGCGGAAAATGAATCGATGAAATAAAATGAATCGATGATTTGAAGATACCCAAGTGCCCAAATCCATTGATCTCTCAAGATACCGGATTTTAGCTATCTTCAATACGTTGATCGCGCACGATACCGTGTTAGAAGATCTACGATACTTTGACGTTGATCTCGCGCACGAGATTCTGTGAATCGGTTTCAAGTTCGTTGATTCGAGCGAACTCGAATATCTGAAGATGGAGAAAGGAGATAACACTCAACTTCCAATTTTAAATGGAGGCACAAAGCACAAACCAAATTTTATTCAAAAATCAACCAACTTTACAAATGACAACACACCCCTATTTATAGGGAAGTTACAACACCATATGACTTAACAATACACAACAACAACGACTTAAGGAAAGCGGTACAACAATTACAACACAAGTGACATAGCAAAACAAACGACTTAACAAAATAAACGACATAAAAGAAACGACCTAACAACATTACGCGACTTAACATCAGCGACCTAAGAAATGTTCGCGACCTAACTCTCGTTCGCGACCTAAGGAAGCGATATAAGAATTCTTAAGCGACCTATCATCATCTTCATAAGAAACTGGAGCTCGGCATCCAATCAGTGACTTAAAGCAAGTTCACTACCTGACGATCTTCTTCCCTCTGCTCTGCTCGCGACTTATTGGATGTTGTTCGCGACATAAGTAGCGGCTTCGACTTAAGAGGCTTCGCGATTTAGGGAAAATTGCTTCGCGACCTACTGCTTCGCGACATATGAAATTGGAAACTCGCGACCTATGGAAGGTCGTTCGCGACTTAGGGAATATTGGAGCTGCTTCGTCTTCGCAATCTAGTTCAGCGACCTTGGAGTTAGGTCGTACGCGACCTAAGGTGAGCGCTGCATCAAACTCGCTCAATACTTATCGGAATCAGACGAAACTTTGCAAGTAGCTTCTAAAGTATGTGTGGGATCTACACTATGGATCGCAGCTGGTGGGGCCTATCATAAATGGATCGAACGATCCGAAGAGTTTGGATCGGTACCGATCCAAATTGACTTAGCCAAATGATTTCATTTTTGTGTGAGCCTTCTTTTATCTCTTCTAAGTGTCTCCTTTAAATTTTAAGTCAATCCGAGTCCGTTTTCTTTCTGTAGGTCCATTTTAAGTTTTTCGATCCAAAAGTGGGTAGATATTTGAATGGATCAAATCAGTCTTCACTTCTTGAAATAAGTTGCTTGGAATGTTACCAAACTTGATAAGTGAGCTTAGTAAAGGCACAGGAGTATAGTGCAAGCGGTTAGATGGAACCACAAGCCAACGTTTTGAATTAGTACCTATCTAATTGGATCAGATCGGTACTGATCCGAAAAGTTAGCGTAATTCTGGGTCAAACTTCTTATGTTTCTTTGTCTTGTACTTTTAGGCCTTCGGGTCAAGTTTTGAGTCATTCTGACTTAATCTAAACGTTCTAACTCCTTTTGAATTCTGTTGGGTTAAAAACACAGTTAACAATATATATATATATATTTATATATATTAGAAACTTCAATGACACTCCTATTTTTATAGCACCCTTCTAGCCCTCGGATTTCCACCACAAGATTCGAATTATGTAGTATGTGTAGTGGGAAGAGAGAGAAAGTATTATTATTTAAATCAAGGTATAAGGTATCGGCCAGTACACCGAAATTTCGGTCGTACCGGACCGGTATCGATCACCTCCGGTCCGAAATTAGGCCACAAATTCGGTTTCGGGCTGGTTCAGTGAGAAAGAAAATCAAAATCCAAAAGAGGAAAGAAGAGACAACTTTTGGAGTTGAAACATACAAAAAACTGAACGATTAATACTTACCTCAGTTGAAATCGACACTCTTGTTCGAATTGCATCTGAAATCGAGCTTCCTGCAGTCTTCCGTGGTATGATTCCTCTTTTCTCTTCTTCGAAGCGAGCCTGAAGCGAGCATGTATCGACTATCGAGCGGGAAACAGAGGTTTTGTGGTTGCCCTAGTTTTGTTTTTTATTTATCTCCATATCTTCATGCCTTAATTCCAAATTTTATGAGGCGTTTGTCTTTATTTACTACTTACCCTTCAACTATTTAACTGGACTGGCCTGTTTTTACTGGGCTTAACTAGGGTTGGGCTATTGGGTTAAAATATTATTAATTAGAGTGGACTATTTATTTAGTTAGACTTTAAATTTAGTTTTATTTAATTAGTTTTGTTTGATTTAGGAATTTTAAATCACTTTAATCCATTTCACTTTAATTTAGCTAATGCATTTTCATTAGAAAGTACCAAAACCGAAACCAAATCCGAAACGTTCGAAACTTTCGAAATTGATCGAAACAGCAAAAAATTGAAATGACCGAAACCGAAACCGAAACCGAGTTCTCAAACCTTGATTTAAATCAGAATGTGTGGTGGAAATCATGGGGCTAGAGGGGCACTACGAGATAGGGGTGCCACTAGATGCTCCTATATGTATATATATAGCTCTTTTGGTGTAACAAGTTCATTATTTTGTTTTTCCTTTTTGTTTAAGGACATATGTATGAAATTGAAAATTATTTATATATGTATCTTTATGATGCAGTTTCCATATTAACTCATAATTTTTTTTATAGTAATCTATGCAGTTATATACATACATGCATTGTCTATCATTATTTATTTCCATCAGTATTAACATCATTTGTGAATTTAGATTGACTTTATCCTACGAGTGTGACCTACGAGCTCACACTCGTTGGAAACAAACGTATAATTTGATTGATTATATTTACGATGAAGTGTCAATGGAATTAATTTATGCTTAATTTTTTGTTAATTATGTTTTAAGCTTGTCCTTTTTGTTTGGTATTGACTTCTAGTTTAATTATGTTTTAAGCTTGCTTTTATTGTTAATCATATTGCAGAAGTAGTCACCTGTAGATTCAGGAATGTTGCAATTTCAGCAGTTGCTATAGTAGCTATAACGGTCCTGCTCTTATTCCTCTTTTATATTTTGAATAACACAGAAGCATATGCATCTAGCATAACTATGGTTTTATAATTCTGCCTCCAACCAAAATATATAAATAAGCTATATCTGAACCAAGGAAACATACAAAGTCACTCATCTAAGATGTCATCTCAAAATATTACTTAGCTTAATTTAGTGAGGATAAGATTAATACTATTAGTTGATTTCTTGTCATCTTGCATTACAAATATTGAAGTGTGTTGGTTACGATATTTCATGGGAATTATTTGGCTGAGTAGTTTTATTTCTATTTTATATTATAGATTCCTGCTTACCATTGAATACCATGGGCTAAAACAAATCTTAATCATGTTGTACAAGCTCTTATTATCTCCATAGGTATTTTATTATTTCACAAAATCTGTTTGGTGTTTGCTAATACTTTGTACAAATTAGCTTATGAAACTTTTCAATTTAGAAGTGGTAGGTGAGTTTTTTTCTTTCTCGCAATAATCGTTGTTTAAAAAGAATGTTGCTAAAGAAAACAAAACTAAAGAGAAACTGAAAAGTTATCAGAAAGCCAAAATAGAAATTAATACCCAGACATGCTCCAATAGTTTGTCCATAAGATGAGATCATATATTTTTTAGTCTTAGCTAGACTCTGTGTGTACTGCGTATTCATTTTTTTATTTGAGTTATATGGCTAAGAGTGTCTCTTTGAAACCCTATATTCAATAGTCTGTGTTGTCGCTAATAATATTGGTCATGCTTTACACAGTTTAGGTTGATCCAATTAACAGTTTGTTTTATATAGAGATATACTGATTCAAATAATACATGGGTGGAATTATGTATGTAAGTTTAGCCTTGGAAAGACCCGGGGGGGGGGGGGGGGGGGGGGATTATTTTAGGGGATAAATAAGAGGGGGGAACTGTGTATGTATGTGGCCCCTGGAGCAGCAACTTCGTTGCTGCTTAGAGCATAATATAGTTCATTGTGAAGTCATATTATAGTAACAAAGCAAATGTTCCCATTTGTATGTAAAGCTATGTTCCTATCTTAGCATAACATGAGTTCTAACTATAATTTATAAAGGCAGGCTAACTAAAAGTGATATAAAGTGATACCATATAACAATAGGATATTTGTGCTGCAGGAAAATTCAAATGATGGTTCTAATCTTTTGCTTCAGCCTCTGAGCTAACAAGCAAATTCTATATTCGTGAATCATTCTATTATCTTAGTGCAATTGCTTTTTAACAATGTTGTGTTATGAAGTGAGATTGTTGCTTTATGACGTTATTCTAACATTTCAATTGTGCACAATATGCCAGTGGAAGTGTATAGATTTTATTTTTTACATTATATTCTAGGCTATCCTATTAAACTTCTTTTCTATCTAACTAAACTAGTCTAAGGGTTACATACGCATTTTTTCTTACCAAATATTCTGTTCTAACCAACTGTCCAATATCAATTTTATGTAAATTGTAATTAGAATAATTCTTACCTAATAATGGCTAGACAACAACTCATGTTACAGTGGTAGAGTTAAACATAGATGCATGAGTTGACGGACCGGTTCCAACAAAATTGAGAGGAGCAGATAGAGTCCTACCATTCATCTTACTCCTCTAGACCCTATTATTTTCATTATATTCTTTTTTCAAGTACAATATCATAACACTTTTATTTTTCATTATTGAACTTGTAAGTGGTAGGTGTTACTAGTGCGAGTGCTAATGTCTTAGCTAAAAGATTGGTTAGATGCATTCAACTTGGAATATTTGTCCGAACTAACACGTTGTATGTGCTTTACTTGTTTGTTTTTTCCAAGCTTCTTGTAGTTTACTATGCATTACATAATGTTTATATGCTTTCGTTTGTATGATAATGACACAGTGGCACATCCCAAAGTGCTTGCTTTGAAGCGACTAACCAAAATAGTGGTAAGAAAATCCAAATTAGCATTAATAATAGACGACAAAGAAGACATTATAATCGAAGAAGAAGTAAAATTACTTTAAAGTTACATGTAAGCCTCTAGACTTTTTTTTGAAACTGTAATATTTTGTTGTTATTTGATACACTAATATTTTTTATGTATGATAAAATATGATATTTTGATGCTGGTTGCATATTGTGATGTTATTATCTAAGTTGAAGTTGGAATATTTTAAAATTTATGGAATTAGTATGAAATATATCTGTTGTTATTATTTTTCCTGAAATCCATTATGGATTTATTATTTTGAAATTGTATTCAACATCCGAGTTTTGATTAAATATGGACGCAAATCCTTGCAACTGAATTTTGCTTTAGGAATAAAATACAAAATTCCAAATGGCAATAAACTTTAGTAAATTGAACATTACCCATGGTTATAAGTGTTAGGAATTTTAATTTGGAATATTGCTGAAGTTGCATTACTAACACTTATAACCGTTACAAGTATTCATATTTGTAACTGTTATAATTATTATCAATTTCAATATTCGTAACGGTTATAGCCGTTACTAATTCTAATATTTGTAACAATTACCGTTACAAATTTCGTGGTAGAAATTGCCATGCACCTTAGGGTAACAGTTATTTCCATTACATAGTTGAATTGTAACGATTATAACCATTGGTTCTCCAATTCTGCCCAGTTTTACAACTCGGTACCGACTCAAGCCTTAGCTTGAAGAAATCAAGATGCAACTCGAAGCAAGCTCATGCATGAAGGCTCAAAGTGAGTCTCTTAGTGAACACATGGACAACTTGGAGTAAACACAAGTGACTCAAAGCACATGATTTCCCCTACCCCGTACCATCGTCATCGATCTAAGTTCCACCCCGATCCAATGTCAACTAAGCTCCATCGATCCATGCACAAACACACCACGCCGATTCAAGTCACCAAAACACGACAATGACTTAATCCACCCCATGGATCGATACCTATCCATGGGTACCACCAATCCTATTATTAACTATTTTGCCTTCCCAAGTAGCTTCCCTCCGAGCCCCAAGCACGGCTCATGACCAATCCCACACTTGCAATACTTCCCGCCCTCTTCACACGACCAATGCACTTCCACTAGGGACCCAAAGTAACCCTCTTAAGGACTCGAATAAATAACATCCAAATCTTGAAGCACTCTTTTATCGATCCAAGATTTTAACTTTACCGATCCAACACCACTGATCCACCTTTTGCATTTAAGTCGAGCAAATGAACTCCGAATGACTGGAAATTTAGAGTGTAGTCTTGTGAGGGCTTCCTTGTTTTCCTAAATGGATCGAACCAAAATTGGGTCAAGTCACCTTCATGGATCATCACTAATCCATGACTTCGTTCCTAAATCTAAATCGCCATTCTATTGGCGATTTCAACCAAATAAGCATCATACATTCAAGCAATCATTTTATATAATATATCCAACAGGCATAGTTGCATACATATTAAAGTAAATCCTAAATATAAGGGTAGAAAAATAGGTGAACTATAAGAACAAGGAAGATCCATAAGACAAAATTTGTAAAATCATTTTAGATTAAAAAATGTGATTAGTTAAGGTTTAAAAAATGTTTTAGGATCTAAAATTCATTTTAAAACATCATTTTTAGGTGTATAATAACTAATTATTAAGTGAGAGGTCCTAACCACTCACCTAAGACCAAAGCAAACCAAAATAGGCATGAAATCTAAGATGAGTAGCTAATCTAAGATATCTCTAACAGCAGATCTCCAAATCCAAGTGCTAATTTCGCTAATCCCTCCTTTATGAAAAGATTGGCTAATTAAAGTAAGGTTTATGGTAGTTTTTTGTCTTAGAGATTGTTAACGGTGGTTTCTCTTAATTTTAGGAAGTGTGAAATGATGGAGAGAAGTCCCATCAACTCCATCATGATGCTATCATGGAATAGGCTTTAGGCCTAGCCATTAACTCTCTAATTACCCATTATGATATTCAAAACCGAATGATAATCCAAACAGTCATATCTTCTCAACGGTAAGTTCGTTTTTCTATTATGACCACTCTACGAAAAGAGAAACCATCATCCTGATTTAATGAAAGTGGTTTCAGATCCTAATTCAGCTTCTATCAAAAGTTATAAGCTATAAAATATTTCTAGGGTCAAAATCGTCTGATAAAAACTAAGGATAGAAAATATATCTAGGTGCCATTTCCCAAAGTTATAGAATCATACAACCCTAAATAAAAATAAAATTAATATTTTACAATCCTTCGATATGTAAAATACGGATCGTTACATTTTCCCCCTTTAAGAATTTCATCCTTGGAATCCCAAACAAAATAAATAAGGTTATCTCGCATGCCTAACAATCATATAAAAGCATAGGAAATCATCACACATCAAACTTGCATAAACAACAATAGATGAAAACGTAACATCTAAGCGTATCCTATCATGCAGGTTATTACACTAAGGTATACTTCATGACATCATAAGTGAAAGTGAAAGCAATAAATAGAAAGTCTCACCAAGTAAAGAGCTCTGGATAAGCAATCCTCACGCTCTCCTCGATCTCCCAAGTGCAACTGCCTTCGCTTTTTCTCCACTAAACTTTCACCAACTTCGTCATCTTCCTCCTTAGCTACTTCTATCATGTCCGATGATATGAATAGACCTACAAGATCTCAAAGTCTCTTGTTCAATCTCGATATCATCTAGTTGATCAGTTGCGATAGTCATGCTTGAGTCATGCACAAATTTTCGTAAGTGAGTAATGTGAAACACATTGTGCACTCCTTGCATTCTTTGAGATAAGTCAACTCTATAAATATGGTTCCCAATCCTCTCTAGTATAGAGAAAGAACCTACGAATCTCGATGCCATTTTCTCTTTACTAATGAACCAAATTACATTCTTTTATGGAGGGATTGTAATGATACCGTATCGCTGATAGAGAACTTTAGATCTCTAAATCTCTTACCAACATAGCTCTTTCGTCTACCTTGAGCAGCTCTCATCCATTGCCGAATGATCTCGATCTTTCCCAAAATTTCTCTAATCTCATTCGGCCAAGTATCAGTTTTTTGCCTGCATCTCACTAACATAAAGGAGCATTACACAGTCGTCCATATAATGCATCGTATGGTGCCGTACCGATGCTCGACTAATAACAGTTGTTATATGTGAATTCAATGAGATGTAAGTGATTGTCTCATGGGCCTCCAAAGTTGAGTATACAGGCCCGTAAGAGATCCTCTAAGATATGATTCACTCTTTCAGTTTGGTCATTTTTTTGAAGGTGATAAGCCATACTTAAATGTAGCTCTATCTCCAATGCCTCATGCAAGCTCTTCTAAAACCAACTAGTGAATAACTTGTCTCACTCACTCACACTTTTCTTTGGCATAACATGTAATCATACTATCCATTTTAGATATAATTCGACCAGTTGGTTGTCATTTTACTTGACTTGATGGGCATAAATCTGGCACTTTTAGTCAATCGATCGACTATGACCCAAATGCCATCGTATCCTACTCTATTCCTCGACAGTCCATCGATGAAACCCATCGAAACTAGTTCCCACTTCCACTACGGAACTTCTAGCGGTTGCATCAAACCACTAGGTTTCTTTTGCTCTACCTTAATCAATTGGAAGTGCTTAAACTTTGAGATGAATGTCCCAACGTCTTTCTTTATTCCATCCCTTTAATAGGTCTATTTTATACCACGGTACATTTTATTACTAGTAGGATGGGTAGTCAATCTTGAATGATAGCACTCTCGTAGCACCTCATCCCTCAACCCATCGACATCAGTAACAAAAAATCCCTCTTCTTTACGAAGCTAACCATCTCGATCGAGTCTGTATTGTCTCATCTCTTTAGATTCTACTCAACCTCCAATCATAGCAATAATCTCAGCTAATCTGCAATCATACGTCTGGTAAGTACCAATCCACTCAATCAGAGTACGCTTGATAGCCAAGCTTGCCAATATCTCTGATACAAGCTCACATCTTAGTTGGAAATCAAAACCAGCGATATACTCTAACTACGTCCACTCTAGGAACATAGCTCCCAAGCTGGCATATCTCATACTCAATGCATTAGCAACTGCATTCACATTCCCCAGTGTATATGCAATATCAAAGTTGCAGGAGGATAGGAACTCTAACCATCGTTACTGATGAAGGTTAAGATCCTACTGTGAAAAGAGGTACTTCAATGAATTATGGCCGATGAACAGCTTGAACCTCTCTCCTAAAAGGTAGTGCCTCCAAATCTTTAGTGCAAACACAATCGCTGCTAACTCCAAATCACGCCGTTGGTATTTCTTCTCATTTGGCTTCAGTTGTCCACTAGCATATGCAACAACTTTACCTCCCTGCATCAATACCGCCTCCAATTTGGTATCACAAGCATTAGTGTATACCGCCATCTCTTCATTTTCGATTGAAATGGTCAATACTGGCGCACTCGTCAACTTTCCTTTTAGACTCAAAAATGCATGTTCACAACTCGCATCCCAAGTAAAAGTTTGTTTTTTTGGTCATCTGAGTTAATGGTGTAGCTGCTTTATTGATGTCTTGGATGAATCATCTATAATTTCCAGCTAACCCTAAGAAACTTCTCAGATCCATAGTGTTTTTAGGTCTAGTCCAATCTTGTCTACTGCAACTTTTATAGGATCCACAACAATGCCCTGCTCAAAAATAAAATGACCCAAGAATCTCACTAACCTCCTCCAGAAGTGACACACCGAAAACTTCGCTTTCAAACTAGTGCTCTCTCAACACCTCTAGCATAATTCTCAAATACGTCTAATGTTCCTCCTCTATCCATGAGTAGACAAGAATATCATTGATGAACATAAGAATAAATTTATTTAGCTGACCCCTCAAAACATAGTTTATGAGATCAATTAAGTATGTCAGCACGTTAGTTATTGCCCAAATGGCATAGACAACCACTTGTAGAAACATGACGGGGTACGAAATGCCA
The DNA here is from genome assembly GCA_030737815.1 of Allium fistulosum. Taxonomy (NCBI): domain Eukaryota; kingdom Viridiplantae; phylum Streptophyta; class Magnoliopsida; order Asparagales; family Amaryllidaceae; genus Allium; species Allium fistulosum. The sequence continues at coordinate 727,610,822 of CM060904.1, forward strand.
TAATCGACACACTCTCCTTCTCTATATTTAATTGGTGAAATCTTGTTGCAAGATTCAATTGAGAAAATAATCTAGCACTATGAAGCTGATCGAACAAGATATCAATATGTGGGAGTGGATATTTGTTCTTCATTGTTACTTTATTCAACTTACAATAGTTGACACACAGTCTAAGGGAACTGTCCACCTTTTATTGATTCATGAGTATTGATTCATGACACAAGCTTCAGAGATCATACGACGAATTACAAAGAGAATACTATACAAAAGCGACAAAAAGAGAATAAACGTATATTATGCACTACAAAGGAGACAAGACTACAATCCAGAGATTAGTATGAATATTTTATTTTATTGAGTCTTAGAATATTGTTAAAATCATTCCTCAAGTAGTCACACACACACAAAAATTGATTTATATTGATATATACATAAATTAGTGTGTACTGTGCAATTGACTACAGGTCGGCTGACCGACCAGAAACCTCGGTCGACCGACTCTGTGTCAAATGCACAGATATACATTTTTCTATGTACGGGTTTGAAACTCAGCTGACCGACCAGAAACCTCGGTCAACCGACCTGAACATAACGGCTAGTTTTCTGAAGAGTTGCGATTGTTCATGAAGAGGAATGTCCTTCAATCCAAGAGATATGGACACAACTTTTGATTGAAACTCTTCATGAAAGATTGTAACTATTCTACAACTATATAAACATGTTCAATTCACTTCTACAACAACCGATTCTTGTTTATATTTCTGAAATCTAATCTCTATTCATTTCTGCAAATAAAAGTTTTCATTCTTAATTAATATCACTAGAATCCTTGTTTTAATTTATATACTTCGATTCTACGTGATTATCTTCCTTCTAAATCTTCACACACATATATACTCTTGAGGATTTGATTATAGGAAAGTTGTACTATATAAAGACAATCAGTGTTATTTAGAACACATTCGTCAACAAACAATTTATATTAGGCTGAAGTCCTCTTCGGTTGTTGAGGCGGAAAAATTCCTGTTCGGCTGCTCAGGTGTCGTATACCTATTCCTCCGGGTTAAGTGAGGGGTTTAGTTTAAATCCATAGGGTATTCTGGGACTGGACGTAGAACGGGAAGTTCGAACCAGTATAAAAATTCCTGGTGTGCTTACTTTAATTTTTACTTTACTGTTATTACCAGTTTCCGCATTTATATACCATATTACACGATCCTTAGTACTACATGTACACTTTCACCTTTGTGGTGAATATTATAGGTGCTCCCCACTCAAAAAATATTTTTAGGAATGAACCTATGTCATAATAGGTCATTCACTTATACCTTGATCTCCCACTGCTGTTTAGGTGAAATACTCCTCAGAGGCGGCATTATTGGTCTGGCATCTTTATGTAAACCTAAACGAAACTCGATCTCTCTATGTAGCAGAAGTCCGATCACCTCTTTAGTATGTATGAATACTTCCTAACAATATGCACTAATAGCAACTCATCGTATGGGATATTGAGAGAATATAGAAGGCTAATCATCACCTCATTATATGGTAGGGACCCTAACTCTACCGTCCGCCCATCATCTGCCCTTATTGCCACTAAAGACTTCTCACAATCCACCATCATTCCATATCTATGATGTCAGTCCATAACCAAAATAATACCAAACCTATCAAATTCAAAAACTACAAAATCACAATCAAAAGAGCATCCATGACTGGATAAGACCAAACCATGACAAACCATACACAAACTAGTGGAGCCTCCAATAGGTTTCTTCAAAATCAAAGGTCGGTCAACAATTTAGGGTTCTTAACTTAAATACCAAATCACTAGATATAAAAATATATAGAGCCCTAGTATTAGATAAAATACGTATGGGAATATCATGGATAGAAAGCATACCTTGAATAACGATGCTCTTCCCCTTCTCTTTCGCTGATAGAGCACTCGATGAAGTCAGGATGGCATTGAGGGCATATGCTTTCACCACATGTTTCTGCTTAGGTAGCTCTAGACAGTCCTTCTTCAAAGGCGAAAACTTATTACGAATGAAACACTTCTTCCTTTCAACTTTGCAATCTCTACTAGAGTGACCCTTTTCCGAGAAGTTATAGCAAATTGGTCTACATTTGATCTTCTTCTTTTAGTCTTCTATGTTCTAAAACTCCTACCTCTTATTATTGTTATTCCACTTGTTCTTATCTCCCTGGCCCAATTACGGCTTTGGCTCTTCTTTATGAATAATAGCCTTCGGCTTCGAATAAAAGCTCTTATGCCATAAGGCCTTCCCGACTATCAACACAAAGTCTACCAATGTGGCCCAGAAGTCGCTCCCCTAAGTAATCGTCTAAGTCAATGATGAACTTTTCATTCTTCTTTGATGGAGTGTCGATGAATAACATCCCATATTTCCATAGGGCATCAAACTCAACAACATACTTGGAGATAGTCATATCCCCTTGCTTCAGACCCATGAACATACGGAACAAAACCGACCTCTGAGCTGTAAGAATAAACTTTTCCTTGGATTTGACTTTGAATTGGTCCTATGTGAACCGATCCTCAGGAGTAGCAGCCCTCACTACATTCCACCAGTTCATGGCTTGCCCTTGAAGATGTCGGGAATCCAATCATTTTTTCATAGCATCATTCGGCTCTAAGTCATCAAAGCTCCTTTCGTATGTATCAAGCCAATCCTCCACGTCCATCACCAACTTCATTCCTTGGAATAGTTTGTCACATTGACTATGAAAGTCTTTGTTCAACTTAGCGAAATCATCTCTAGGTGCCTACACTGAAGCACCACCACCAATAGCACCATTCGTAGTGGCTGCTTGAGCATTCTGCAGCATGTTCCACATCATGGTATTGAATACTATCTGCAGACTGGGATTAGTAGTACCCAAGCCAACTCCTTCTTTGACTCTAGAGATGGAGCATTACTTATTTAACAACTCATCCTTAAATCTGTAGTAAGGACGTTCAATCTCTATATAAGGAATTCTGCTTAAGTAGTACTCATGTGTGTTGTGCGACATCATACTATATATATACATTACTATGTAGTCATTAAAGCCAAAATATATAACAAGGATGTGCTCTCATACACATACATACACACGCAATCATGATCCAGTCTAGCGTAAGAACTCATATCCTATCTCTACTAGATCATGTTATACCTTAGGTTAAACTATGCAACCTAAACTCTGATACCAAATGTGACAATCGCTCTGTAGCACCGACAACAAATATAACATGTATAATGTGCTACAATGGTGCCCGACTAATGTAGGATGATTGTCAATGTCGGTGTAAAGTAAATCAATCATAGAACCAGTTGTGTATCTCACAGTGCATCGAATAAATATAATAGTAAACATCTGAAATATAAAACAAGTGAGACTGTAATAGCTGAATGAATTACAAAAATCAGAATACTCAAATCCATATAGCTATACATCATAACTGATACAGGATATACAACTAATAATAAACTCAAAATAGATAACTGTCTGTAAATAGATAATAGCACTAATAAGCTCCATAGTGCCACACAATCGAATGATAAGCAATAACAGCTAAATATAGTAATACAGGAGTATAGCATCCTACTTGTTATTAGTCCAATTCTAAGTACGCACCAAACCTGATATCCCTAATCTACTTATTTAAGAGTACTCGAAATAATAGGAAGCAAATCATAAAATCCTAAGTCAGGCAACAGTCTGGCGTGAGCAGTAGAAAATCTAAAATACTATAAATTCAATATAATAGGACGAGTGGTATGAAAAATCATACCTTACCTGTCCCTACATCTATAAAATTGGCACATACACAAATATGCGTTACTCTATTATAGTCATTATGGGTGTACTATATATCAAAGTACTAAAGAGTGTCTAGATATCTATATCGTGTGACTTCCTAAAGTGATAAGCAATCAAGCAAATATAGCATCCATCATCCATCCTTAAATTCACTCACTTAGAGCATTGAATATATGATATTCGTATGACCACATTGCATAGTCAAAGACTAATTAACTTCCCAGTTTCTCAATACTCAAATCCACGCCACTCGATAGGCTAGGAAATAGACTGCCATCGCGCTCAGTCTAGGGTAAAATGCGTCAAAATATCATGTGATCTGGGGCACATCGCATTCCTAAATGAACGTCCACACATACCCTTGTTTATAAGTACACTTCGAAACCTCAGAATATCAACGATCTCTTTGCACACGTCATCTATAACAGATCATATCCTGGAACTGTCCTTACAACTCCCGTCTGAAGTTTTCGCGGTTGGGAATATTCTCGACAGCCATCATTAGTCATAGAATATCATTGTTTACTCCACAACCTTCCTCCAATAGTTCCTTCAATCCGACTAATAGTCACTACTATGCGTTTCAAAGTATAGCCATGCCATTGTCTAAGTTGTCAATCCCCATCACAAAATCATCATAGTCAAATTGCATGTCCTCCTCATTGAAAGTTCGCTACCAAGTTATATAACTCAGTACCGACCCAAGCCTTAGCTTGAAAAAATGAAAATGCGACTCAAAGCAAGCTCATGCATGAAGATCTGAAGTGAGTCCTGAAGTGAACGTGTGAACAAACCAAAGCAAACACAGGTGACTTAGAGTACTTGATTTCCCCTCCCTCCACCCGAACCATCATCGCCTGTTTGAGTTCCATCCTGATCCAAGCCATAATGAACAAAGCTCCTACGATCCATGAACAGACACACTGCATCAATCCAAGTCAAAAAAACATGCTACCCGACTTAAGCCACCCCATGCATCGGTACTGGACCATGGGTGCCACCGATCCCACACTTAACTATTTTTACTTTCAATTGTTTATCCAAGCAAACACACAAGCAACACGAAGTACCTTCTCACCTAGCCCTAAGCATGGCTCATGACTTATCCCTCTCTTGCAATCTTTCCCACTTTCTTTACATGACACATGCACTTTCACTAGGGACCCGAAGTTAACCTCTCAAGGACTCAAAGCAAGCATGTCCAAACTAAAAGCACTCCTTTAACAATCCAAGATTTGAACTCCACCAATCAAAAACCACCGATCCATCTTCTTTTGCCTATAATTCGAGCAAACGAACTCCAAATGACTTGAAATTTGGAACATAGCCTTGTGAGGCCTTCCTTTAATCCCTACAAGGATCATACCAAATTTTGGTCAGGTTAACTTCATGGATCATCACCGATCCATGAATTCTTCCCTAATTCTAAATTTTCATTCGATTAGCATTTTTGACCAAACAAACATCATACATTCGAAAAATCATTATATACAGTATATCCTAACAAGAATACATCTGTGCACATCAAAGTAAAGCCTAAATCTAAGGGTAGAAGAACATGTGAACTATAAGAACAAGGAAGATCCATAAGTACACAAATTCACTAAACTTTGTTAAATCATTTTGTATTATTTAAGGTTTAAAACGTGTTTTAGGAACTAAAACTCATTTTAAAACAACCCTTTAAGGTGTATAACGACTAATTAGCACCTTTGTCCAAAGAAAACCAAAATAGGAACGAAATCCGAGATGAACAGCAAATTCAAGATATCTCCAATAGGAAATCTCTAAATCCAAGTGCCAATTTCGCTATTCTCGCCTTAATGACAAGATTTGGTGAATTAAATAGTGTTTAGGGTAGCCTTTTGACTAAGGGTTTTTAATGGTGGTTTCTCTCTCTATTTTGGAAAGTTTGAAAAGATGGAAAGAAGTCCCATCGACCCATCATGACGCTAATCCCACAATGGGCTTTGAGTCAAGCCATTAACTCTCTAATAACCCACTATGATGTTCATAATCGAGTGAAATTTCAAACAACGATATCTCACGAACAGTAAGTCTGTGTTCCTATTATGACCATTCCATGGAAAGAAAAACCATCATCTCGATCTAACGTAAGTGGTTTCAAACCCTAATTCGGTCCTTCTCTAAAGTTATATGACATACAAGATATTCTAGGTAAAAATTGTCCAATAAAAATTCTAAAGATGGAAAATATCTCTAGTAATCATTTCCCAAAGTTATAGAATCATACGACCCTAAATAAAAAATACTAATATTTTACGATCCTCCAACGCATGAAATACGGGTCGTTACATTAATTAACTTATATAATCTAATTATGTATATTATTAACTAAATCAAATTATTGATTTTAATTTGTTAAATTGATTAAATAATTAATTAAATTATTCTTAAAATTCAAAATTTTATTTTATTCATCATAAACAATTTAAGATAAAATTAATATATTAACTTTCAAACACAATTTGGAAAAGTACCATTTATAAAATGTTATATTTTGAACTTAACTTTTAAACTTAAAATACAGTTTATACATTTTAAAAACATATTTTTGGAAAATTAGCCCAATTTCCAAAATCAATCTGGGGCTTTATATTGGGATAGACTTTTGATTTAGTTCATACTTCGAGCTAAATCAGTAGCTAGGTGGGGTAGAGTATTTGATTATCCAAACTCAACTTTCAACACTACCTCTCTAGACACCCTACTAGATAGGTAGGTTTTAATCAGTTAGCCTCAATATTGATAATTTAGACTATATATACCACTTAATTTTGATACCATTGTTGGTTCCGGGCCGGTCGAAAATGGGCTAAATGGGTGAATTTCAAAAAAAACAATTTGATATTAGTTAAGTCTATGAAACCTAAATACACTTTAGGTCCAATCTAAAATATTTTAGACAAAATATTTATTTTATTTAATATGTTTAAAAGGTATATTTTTAAAATTTTAGTTCACAAATATATCAAATATAATTGTTTGAGTTAAGTGCACGTGCTACAGATTATACATGTAGTAAATCACATTTGATAATTTTATATGATTTGAAATCCAAAATAAACATTAGTGAATTTAATTTACCTTAAAGAAATGAATGAAATAAAATGCTACATTATTAATAAGATCTATTCTAGAAATTTGAATTGAAACTACATATGTAAATTTCCATGTTTATAAAATTACAATTTAATATTTTAGATTTAGAACAACATATATTTACAAACATAGTAATTTATTATGCATACATACAGACATATACATTTACATATAAGTTGAATTTAAAATTAACAATTTGGATTAAACATTTAGTTTAGAAATTAAACTAGGGTTTAAGATTTTTCATAAAAATATAAACTTTAGAAAGGAGATAAATGATTTAAAATTTGCAGAAATATCCATTCATAATGTTTTGACCAAAAAAAATCTTTCTTTCTTTAGAAAATAATATTCAAAATGTTTGTATCCAAAAATTAGCCATATAACTATAGAAATCAACTTTTAAGGAATATAAATAATTGACATATACAGTTCATTTACAATCGTGTATGTAAATTTTATAAAAGCACAAAACATAACAAAATCAAAATTAGCTTTCATGTTTTTATTTTACAAAATTATTAAAAGGAAAGAAAAAATAATGGAAAAGTTAGGCATATGTAAATTAGTGATAACAACAAATAGATCTAAACTATATATAGAATGACAATAAATTAGCAATAATGTTAATATATCAATTTGAGATGAACATATCTTACGAAGGGTCATGAATATATGTTGATCTGAATTAAAATAAAATAATAGTCATATATTCGATTGAGATGGAAGAGAGTTTTGATTTACATATACAAGATGATCAATTAGAAACATGATGAATTTTACAAAATCCAAGCATATGAATGTTAAAATATATAAGGCAAATAATTTGAGAATTACTTTTAACATTGCCTATAAATCACACACTACAATGTGAACCAAAAGCACTTAGACTCTTTTGAATCTATCTTCAGAACTTGTAGGGATCAAGAGATAAGAACCACTTATTATCTTTGATTTTATTTATTATTTGATTTTGGAATTTTTTATCCTATTTCCTATGAATTTTTTGGCCTTGACATGATAGGAGAAGGAGAGGAAAAGGAAAAATAAATTAGTTACATAAATGAGGCAATAAACGATCATTTAAGGTAACGGATCATTTTCTTCCTTTTATTTCTCCATTGCCTCTTCATTTCAAAAATTTGAAACTCCTCCTCTTCCCGATTATGGCCGGCCATATCAAGAAGGGAATGTGCCTCAAAAAAATTTCAATCCCGTTTAGTATTTAGTCCGTTAAATTTAATTCAAATATTTTATTGATATCGTATATCGATATGCGAGTTTATAACTTTTATTTACTTATTTATTAAATTATATTGGCACTCAAACAATTAAAATAAAATTTTAATAATTAATATTTTATAAATATTAAGTTAATTAATAAACCTTAAAATACCCTTAGTATCTATTCTATATAAATCTAATTTAAATATTCTACCGACGTAGTATATCGATACGCATGTTTATAACTTTTATATACACACTTTATTAAATATTAATGGAATTAAAAAAATCAAATAAAATTTAGTAATTAATATTTAATAAATATTAATTAATTTTTAATAATTATAAATTAATTAAATTATGTGGTTCATTCACAGTACTCATCATTTCAGTTGTGGGAATAAAGTTGTAAATTCAATCAGCGATTAATATCGAACAGTTCAAACATTAACGTTCACGCATCACCTTAACTAGTGATATGACATTTTTGATGAATTTATTGCTTACACATCTTTTGATAAAATCCAAATCTATTTATTATAAGTGATACATGGTAGTAATAATTATTTACACCAATTCTCTTTGTCGACATTATATCATATTGGATTTATGGAATTTGGTTTGGTCAAAATTCCAGTATTATCCATATTATAAGTGATACATGGTTATAAGTGAAGTCCTTGGTTTAATTATAACATTTATCATTAAACGTACTATTCTGGCTAGAGATTTTGACTTCAAGTTGACTATAGTTGACGATGATACTAACTTCGTGTAACTAAGGAGACAAATTCTATATTTAATAGTGTTTCACTTCCAATGATTCAAGTCAGACCTAACTATAGTCGTTCAATGGACACATGACATGATTAAACTATAACCAAAGTGGAGTATTCACATTGAAGATTTACAGTATTCTCAAGTTGAGAGAACTGTATAACATCGTCACTTTTATATTCTCTATTTGACCTCAGTTATATTAACTAACAAAAAACTCTTAATTGAGTCATCCATTAATTATCCAATAACTAACGTAACCTCTTAGTACCCCTAGGAGCCAAGAGTAATACAATACCCAACATTTGAAGAGCGTTGCGCACTCTAGTCTCGATGAATGTATTGATATCCCTTCTTAAAACATCTTGACTAGGAATATTTAAAATTTAATTTGATAAATTTTTCTTAGTCACAACCAGTTGTAATTACTATCACATAACATATGTTTTAAGGATTTCTATTTAATGTACTTTAAATTACTTAATTAATTATAACACAATCTAACTAATATATAGTAGAAAGAATACACGTTTTATTTTTGAACAAGATTTGTTATCGAGTTAGATATATCTAAAAAAATTACATAATTGACCTTAGGGCTTATCCCTAGCTCTATCACTAAGTACATACATGAAATGTGATATAATAGACTACACAGCATATGTGATAATTCCTATTGCCAATGCATAAGGAATCTATCTCATTTGATCCATATTGAACATCTTAATATAGTGTCTATGTATATCATATAGGACTATCCCATCATCCTTTTATATTGATAATAAAAGATATCATTTTCAAATCAAATCAAGAATGAAGTAACCATACAATAATGATATTAACAGGAGTATATTGTTGATAATTATAAGTTTATTGTTTACTTATAGTTTTAGAAATATTTTAGTACCTTTAATATTCTTTCTTCAAGACACACGTTTCCTTTGCATTTTGACTGAGAATCAAACTATTTGATATTTTTCTCAAATTACTTGTTCAACTCTGATGTTTATCAAATGGTGCTTTCGTATTTGTCCTCGGAAAGTATCCAAAACCCACAAACTTAGTATCGCTCACATTGACTTCTAGACACTTTGGTAGTTATGTGCAAACCGTCTATTCTGAATCATTATTTACAATTTCTTTAACAACATACATGTACCAAAACTTAAAATCACATCAAACGATAATTTTGCAAGTAAAATCGAATTAACTTGAGCATGTTGAATAATAAATCAGTTATGTTAATTTTAGAATTTGAAGTTATGATGTTATTCTTATCAACTTTAATTACAATATTCCAATTGCATTTGTCCTTTTTTCAAAGACATACTTACAACGAATGGATCATATACTTCAGATATGATTACCAAAATAATATTTTGATAATATACATGCAATCTCTTTTGTATTTGCGCATTATGCCATATAATAGAGTTGATATTCTTAATGGCTTATCGACAATGAAGAAAATTTTACTTTCTCGACTGATAAGGAATTAATAACTTTTCTTTAGTGTGCCAATTTTTTTACTAGATATTATAATGTATAATGACCATTTAGGCTTATTTATTTTTAGTTCATCCTTCATATTCGGTTTTATCTTCGGAATGTAACCAAATCCAGTTCACTACCAACAATTTTTAAAGGAAATTCCTTCCTAGCAGAATTGGTATTTTCTGAAACAATAATTATTTCTCAATATAATTAAATAGGTACTCACAAAAATTATATGAAACACCTTTATATATGAATAAAACCGATTTAGTTTTTTTTATGAAACTTATGTTCATAACATATGTAGCGACCTAGAAATTTGAACACTTCATCTTCGAATATCGGAACGTTTTGAAATATAATTAAGCGTTATAAATATGATTTTATAACCTTGTTAGACAAAATTTAATTAATGAATAATGATAAAAAACTTGTTTTTGGAATTTTTTTCAAAAATATATTCTTTGAAGATAAATTACGATAATGTGACCGAAAATCGGTTTATTGGTGAACAACTTTTCGATCGATATAAGTTGCTCAAACTCTTATGCAATTGTCTAATGATCATATAAATACATTAGAAACTAATTAACATGCACTCCTCTTCACAAAGCATGAAACATTCTAGAATCATCCTTTAGGTTAATAGATATTTGGTAAAGTAAGGGCATTTGCTTAAGGAAGTGAGATAAATGAGAAGTGATGTAAATGAGAAGCGATAGAAGGTTGGGTTTGGACTAGTGTGCTTGGATATTGGTTGTTGTTAGGATAAAGGTGAGTTAACATTTAACATCCCCTATCTGGAGGCCCAAAGTTAAGCGCTACAGTCATCATAGTATTAACATTCTATGACCAAACACGGTAATGTTACTGATATCCATAATATCAGAAGCACTTGAATATGAAATAAAAATCATCTTAGATAAAAACATTTTTCTGATTACATTTCAAAACATCATATAATATCCAAGTTACATAACCCCAAACATTTCCCTGGTTTAAATCAAATATAATTATTACAAAATATGCCAAGAGTAACATATGAAGATGTCACCTTAGATGACCATAGTACTAAATAGTCATAACTGACTTAATATAACACAACGTAATAAAACAAACAAAACAACTCCAAAATAACTAACTTCAGCCTCCTGCTCATGTTCGAAAGCTTTATTCGTCCACCTACTAAAACCTGAAAAGTCCTCAACCCTTAGCCTACACAAATAAATTTTGAGCATCCGAGAGTTTAAAGGGAGAAACATAAACTTGGAGCTAGACATAAAGCCTAGTGTGAATAATACTATACATCTCGGTTATTTGATATTAAGTGAGACCACGCCGCTTAGCGGAATGGGTTTCCCCTCGCTAGTATTCATTTAAAACATATCTTTTGCAAATCTTAATCCTACAACCAAATCTTGTTAAAACAATAATATCAATATCTTGAAAGCATATAAATCAGGTAACAAATGGACCATCTTTCCAACAATATAGTTATGTTTGACTAACTATTAACATAGGGCTGACTCTGGCCTACCAAACAAAATAAACAAATAATCTAACTTCTGTACATGTCCCTCTTTTGGACGGTCTGTCCTTAACTTAATTCTCCAAGGTCAACTGATCCTAATGGTTTTCGGGCTCACCAGTAACCCATCTTTGTATATATATATATATTCCTTTCTGCGTTTAACATCATTTTCGTTTTACCTGTGACAAAGTCCTACACACTAGAATTTTGGACTAAATTAGCTAGGGGCTAGTAGCTAATGTATAGGGCGTGACCCTATACCAGTCTCATCTAGTATTCTAATATCCGAGTCATTTTACTTAGGGTCATCTACCTACAATTTTCTTTTAAAACCTTTTCTTATCAAAATGATTCAATCCTTTTAAATCATACTTAAACAAGGAAAATATACTATGCTTTAGTCAAATCACTTGGCCATGTTATATGTGCTACTCTAAAAAATAATGTTGATGAAACCATTAATCCTTTGTTTAAACCTTTAGACAATATCATTTAAAACCATAGAAAGTACCCCCTTTCGAACCCTTGAAAGTACCCCTTTCGATCATGTAAAACCTTAGGCCGAAAGACCAAAACGTACCTTTCGAAACCAATCACATTGTCCTTTCAAAAACATTAAAACCGTCTCTTTCGAAAGCTTTACAAACCTTAAACATCCTTTTTTCCCAAACACTTTAAATATTCCTTTCATAAACCTTTGGAAACCTTCCATTTAAGACCTTTCAAAATCATTGGGGTACCACCCCTTCAAAACCTTTCTTTTAAAACCTTTCGAAAGCATTAAATCCATCAAACCTTTCGAAAGCATTTGGGTTCAAGTAAAACATGTGGAACAACCTTTCGAAACCATTCAAAACTATGTTATTCGAAACATTTGGGTTTATCTTTAAATCTTAAAAGGGTCATAAAAGAATGGGGTCGAAAGCAACACTTTCTTAAGCTATTTCCTAAGTAAAAGAAGTAATGGTGTCGAAACCATTCCCTTCGAAAGCAATAGAGAAGCGGCTTGGATTTTAAAAAAAAGGACCTTTCGAACGCACTGCATCGAAAGGAAAAGGCAGCAGCAAGGGGTTTCGACCCAGGCGAAAGCAATTTATTAAAAACAAAGGTGCAACCATTTCTTTAAAACAATTTAGCCCAATCGAAAGCTAACCAAGTCGAAAGCTAATTAAGTCAAAAGCAAAGCAAACCAGGCGCATCCTCTTTTAAAATGAAGACACGCTTTGACCCATTCGGAACCCCACACTTTGACTTCATACATTCCGCCTTAGTCCAATTCGCTATGTACCAAGTATTGATATCGGGCGCATTGGTTTCGACCGAGCAGGAGGCGGAAGAAAGGCATCAGAAGGAGGGTGCCGAAAATGGTGAAACATGTAAAAAGCATGTTTAAACTGATTTTTAACCATTTAAAGTATTCTTTTCAACTATCCTACCTTGTTTATCAAATTATTATTTTTTGCTAATTTCTTTTCTAAAAGTGCTACTGATATTTCAAAAATAAACAATTTAATTTATTTACAAAATTCCCCTTCTCCTTTTATAAATTTATAAAACCTTTAAGTCTCATACCTTAAATAATTTTATATATTCATTAAAACACTTAGGAAAATTCTACAAAAATTCCTATGAATCATTTTTAATATTTTCTCTAATATATATAAATTTCAAACCCAAAACATTCATTATTTAGGCACAAATAATTTTAAACCCCAATAATCATTTTTTTACTAGAAAATTTATATTAAATCCACATTAATTCAGAAAATTATGAAAATTGAAACCCATCTCTAAAATATCACCTCTGATCATATAACAAAATCGCAAGGCATTTGGATGTCATTTAATAGGGTTTTCACATCAAAACATATCCTAAAATCTATATGAATTATCATAAATCATCAACAAGCATATATATATATATATATATCCATTTTATTATTCAAAATCATGGAAAAACACTTGTAAATAGTTCGAATTTCATTCTAAAACCAAAAATTAATAAAACATGAAATGCAGTCATTATTCACCTTTAGCTTTGAGATTAAGGATTTGAGATTTGAGAATGAATTAAGTTGATTTGCTTCTTCCTTTAGCTTATCTTCCTCTTGCTCTTCTTTAAAGGTGGTTGGTCTCTAGCTTATGTTTTTGCTTCGTGAATGTATAAAATGAATGTGAGAATGATATGGGTTAAGGGTTTTGGGTATAAGGATATGCCTTATTCTTATATTGCCCTTGTCTACTTATCCTAACATTTTATTTCATTTTAATTCTTTAGTTCATTTGTATACACGGCACGGCTATCCTTTGTTAATCACAAATCTCAATCCCCTAATCATTACATTATTTATTTATTTTAACTAATTAAATGTCTAAATAATGTTACTAAAAATTAAGGTTGTTACGGACTCCCCTCCTTAAAGAATTTTGTCCTCGAAATTATGATAAGGTACTCAACAAATCAATCAAAAAGGTAAAAACATACCATCAAATAAATCAGAATAAGCATCTCTAATCCTGCTCTTAGTCTCCCAAGTACAGTCTCTCTCATCATCACTCCTTTAGACTTTAACTAATCTGACTGTCTTGTTCCTTAGCCTCTTCTCATCTCTCGCGACTATATGAACTGGCTTTCTAACTATAGTCAAATTCGACTCTACTACTAAGTCCTCTAACATAGTCGGTGCTATAGTAGTGTCCGAGTCTCTATTACACTTCATTAGATGAGAAATATGAAAAACATCATGGACTTCTGCCAAACTATTCGGTAATTATACTCTATATGCAAGTTTCCTGATCCTTTTTACAATAGAAAACGGTCATATGAATCTTGGTGCCAACTTCCCTGATTTTCCAAATCGAATTACACCTTTCATCGGTGACACCTTAATAAAAACATGATCTTTAATAAAGAACTCTAATCAGTCTTCTATCTGCATAACTCTTCTGCCTAGACTGAGCTTGCTTCATCCTATCCTTAATTAACTCAATTTTCTCTGCAACTTCTCTAACTAAATCCGAACCAAGAACCAACCTATCACCGATCTCTAACCAACAAACTGGAGATTTGCATGGCCTTCCGTAAAAAGCGTCAAACGGTGCCATCCCTATACTAGTTTGACAACTATTGTTATACGAAAATTCGACTAAGTATAGATGTCTTCCCATGATCTTCCAAAATCTAACACACAAGCTCATAGCAAATCCTTCAAGTCTTTGTTAACTCTTTCTATTTGCTCATCGGTCTGTGGATGGTAAGTAGCACTCATCTTGAGCTTGGTTCCTAAAATCTCCCGTAGTCTCTTCAAGAACTCACTAGTGAATAAGGAATCTCCATCACTTACAATACTACTAGAAATTCCATGAAGTCTAACTATATTCCTCATAAATAACATAGCTAAAACATGTGTCGTCCTAGTTGACTTAACTAGAATTAAATGGGCACTCCTAGTTAATCTATCCACTATGACCCATATACTTTCATTTTCTCTGTTTGAGTTGGAAACCCATTAATAAAATCCATAGAAATAGAATCCCACTTCCATACTAGAATATCTAATGGCTGAAGTAACCCCTTGGCTTTTGATGTTCGTCTTTTACCTATTAGCGGTTCAGACACTGCTTTACCCATAAGCCTACATCTCGCTTCATACCTTCCCAGAAGTAACTCCTCTTCATGTCCTGATATGTCTTAGTTCCTCCTGGATGAATAGTTAACTTCGAACGATGACATTCCTCCAAAAATTCTTTTCTTATATCTCCTACATTCGGAACATACAACCTTCCTTTCTTTCTCAACCACCCATTCTGGTTAGACTAAAATCCTTCAAGCTCTCGATGCCATCCCTTAACTTCTTAATCCGTTTAACTAATATCAGATCCTCTAATTGTTTAGAAGCAACCTTTTCGATCACCACTGGTCGAACTTTCAAACATGACAACATAGCAGTTTCCTTACTAGATCTAACTTCAGATCTCCACTGCACTCTACATGTCATCAATGCTTCCAAATCTTTCCACTCAGCTACATTGAAAATACTACATTCTGATGATTCCTGTTAAGTGCGTCCGCAAACTCATTTCCCTTTTCCGGTGTGTAATCAACTCCAAAATCATAAGCGACTAAATATTCTAACCACCTCTGTTGTCTCATATTCAGCTCCTTCTTAGAGAATAAATGCTTCAATGACATATGATCCGTATAAAGCTCAAACCTCTCTCTTAAAAGGTAATTTCTCCACACCTTCAATGCAAATGTCACCGCAGCTAATTTCAAATCATGTGTTGGATATCTAACCTCATGTGGTCTAAGCTGTCAAGAAACATAGGCAATCACTTTACCTTTATGCATTAACATAGCCCCTAATCCAGTTCCACATGCATCTGTATATATTACCAAATCCTGATTCCTTTCTGGAACAACTACTACAAGTGCATGAGTCAATAAGTGTTTCAAACTCTGAAATGTTTCCTCACACTTATCGGTCCAAACAAACTTCATGTCCTTTCGCATTAGCTTCGTCATCGGTGCTACTACCCACGAAAAATCCTTAATGAACCTCTTATAGTATCCAGCCAATCCAAGAAAACACTTTATCTCAGTCATTGTCTCAGGTCTCTTTCAAATATTTACTGCTTCAATCTTAGTCAGATCTACTGACAACCCTTTCTCTGAGACTACATGGCCCAGAAACTTCACTTCCTTCTTCCCAAAATGACACTTTGAAAACTTTGCCTTCAATTGATACTACCTCAATGTCTCGAGCACCACTCTAAGATGAAATTTATGATCCCTTTCATCCTTAGAGTATATCAAAATATCATCTATGAACACCAATACAAACCTATCTAAAGTGCTCTTGGAAAATTCGGTTCATCAGATCTACAAAGAACGCTGGCGCACTAGTTAGTCCGAACAACATCACTAACCATTTGTATGATCCATATCTTGTTCTAAACGCTGTCAAAGGAATACTATCCTCTGCTACTCTAAGCTGATGGAAACCTATTGCTAAATCAAACTGAGAAAATACCTTGGCTCGACTCAAATGATCGAACAAATCGTCAATTCTAGAAAATGGATATCGATTCTTTATTGTCTTCTCATTCAACTTATGATAATCGATACATAACCTTAACGATCCGTCAGGCTTCTTAGCAAACACCGCGGCTGCTCCCCAAGGCAAACTATTAAGTCTAATAAAATTCTTGCCTTCCAAATCTACCAACTGCACCTTCAACTCCCTCATCTTGGTAGGTGTCATCCTACTTGGCAGTCTACTCACTGGTTTTTCTCCAAGCACCAGATCTATTTGAAACTCAATGGCTCGTTCCGGTGACAATCCTGCTACGGGTTCAAAAGCATCCGTGAATTATCTAACCATGAAAGCTCAACTTAACTCGTCTTCTACCTTCACAACACCCAACAAAGAATTTACCTCATAGTTAGGGTTTTTTACGGTATATACAATTCGATCACTACAATTAGGGTGTCTAGGCGATATTTTCCTGTCATGGAAAAATAACCTAGCACGTATTTACTTAACCAATCCATACTCAAAATAATTCCAAACCATGCAAAATCAAACACATGCAAGTGGAAAACAAAGATATGCCCTAACAAAGCAAATTCTAGGTGGTCGTACTTCATCCCAAGTGTCGCATACCCTCTTATTGGATTTGCAACCCTTAAGGAAGTAACTAAATATGTGGATTCTAGATTAAGCTTATCTAACCAAACAACGAGATATAAATAAATGCGATGCACTAGTATTAAGAAGAATGCTAACTAACAGACCATGAATCTGAAGTGTACCTCCCAACACAGCTTTTCCTTTTTCCTCTGCGTTGACCTCGATGCAGCTGGCTCCAATGCAAACATCTTTCCTTTCCCATCCTTAGCAGGCTCCTTCCACTGGTTCTTATAATGACCAATTTGATCGCAATTGAAGCATATGATATTCTTCTTCCCGATCACCTTCTTTCCATCTCCTGAGCAACATTCATTAGCAAAATGCCTTTTCTTATCACATTTGAAGTAGACAACTTCTGACTTTCCCTTCTTAGCAGCTCCACCCTTCTGAGCTCCTTTATTAGAAAATCTTTCTTTTCTGACTCTGCCATACCTGGACTTCCTTTGCCTTGTTTCTCTCCAGAAAAGAAAGCATCTCTTCATTCCTCAATGCCATCTGTACTACAACATCACATGAATCCCTGATATGTGGTAACATAGCCCTTTCAAGCTTAGGCTTCAACCCCTTAATGAACTTCTCATTTCTCTTAATATTAGTATCAACTGTAGCATAGCCATATCTTGCTAGCTCCTCAAACCTCCTTGCATACTCAAGCGTAGTCATGTCTCCCTGCTCCAATTTAGCAAACTTCTTGAGCAGTACGGACTTAGAAATCTTAGACAGAAACCCCTCCTCGAACATCCTCTTAAGCTCAGCCCATGTCATCGTCTCCTCATTAACTCCAACCGTCACACTATTCCACTAATATAAAGCTGCTCCTTGAAGATGCCTAGAAGCAAGCCTTCTTTTCTGCTCGTCATTGAGCCCCAAATCTGCAAAGATCCTCTCATAATGCAGCAACCAGTTTTCTACTACAATAGCGCCTTCTGTTCCGATGAATGGCTTTCCTCCCAGCCTAGCATAGTCTCTACTCAAAATAGTATTGTTATTCACCACGAGAGCTTCCTGATTACCTACTCCAGCATTTCCTCTAACCACTCCAGTAGCAACACTCGCCTGCATCATGTTGGAAAAGAATTGATACGTAACTCCCATTTCAACTTGCGGGACTCTAGCGCCCACATTTCCAGCTCGTGCCTGACCTGGGTTTCTCCTGGTATTTTGCCTAGCATTTCCATTTGTAGTGGTGCATCCCCCTCCAAGGTTAGTCTTCCACTTCTAGCATCCATATCTATATTTAAGCCTTGTGAGATATAGAAGACTAGCCTAAGAGATAGGAGAATGGAGATAAAGCGTATACTTACATATACAAATACAAGTATGCTACTATAGCGTTATCCCATACCCTAATCTTATCTCTAATTCCTTAAGATTATATTTTCAAAAATCATTTTAGTTTAAAGTTCTTTATAAACCTATGCCATGGTACCTAATTATAACAACCCCTATCTGGAGGCCTGAAGCTAAGCGCTACAGATGCTGTAGTCATCCACAGTATTAACTTTCGACGACCAAATACGGTAATGTTAATGGGATCCATAATATCAAAAACACTTGAATATGTAATAAAAATCATCTCAGATTAAAAAACTTCTCCGATTACATTTCACAACATCATATAATATCTAAGTTACATAATCCTAAACGTTTCCCAGGTTCAGATCAAATATAATTATTACAAAATACGCCAAGAGTGACATATGAAGATTCCCCCTTGGATGACCAGAGTAATAAATAGTCATAACTTACTTAATATAACACAGTAGAGTAAAACAAACAAAAAAACTCACAAAAAACTAACTTTAGCCTCCTGCTACTCTTCAGAAGCTTTATTCGTCCACCTACTAAAACATGAAAAATCCTCAACTTTCAGCCTACTCAAATCAATTTTGAGAACCCTAGTGTTTAAGGGGATAAACATAAACTTCAAGTTAGACATAAATTCTGGTGTGAATAATACTATAAATCCCGGTTATTTGATATTAAGTGAGACCGTGCCGCTTAGCAGATCCCCTCATTAATATCCTTTTAAAACATATCTTTTGCAAATCTTAATCCTACAACCAAAACTGGTTAAAACAATAATATCAATATCTTGAAAGCATATAAATTAGGTAACAAATGGATCATCTGTCCGAACAATATAGTTTTGTTTGACTAACTATTATCATGTGGTTGTCTTGGGCCTACCGAACAAAATAAACAAATAATCAAACTCTGTAGATACTTCTCTTCTAGATGGCCTGTCTCTAACTTAATTCTCAAGGGTCAACTGATCCTAATGGTTTTACAGGCTCACCAATAACCTATCTCTGTACATATATATTCCTTTCTTTATATAACATCATTTTTGCCTTACCTATGACAAAGCCCCACACACTAGAATTTTGGACTAAATTAGCTAGGGTTTAATTGCTAATGTATAGGGCGCGACCTTATACCAGTCCCATCTAGTATTCTAATATCCGAGTCATTTTACTTAGGGTCATCAACCAAAAATTTTCCTTGAAAAACTTTTCTTATCAAAATGATTTATCCATTTAAATCATACTTAAACAAGGAAAATATACTATGCTTTACTCAAATCACTTTGCCATGTTATATATGCTTCTCCAAAAAATAATGTTGATGAAACCATTGAACCTTTTTTTAAACGTTTAAATAATATCTTTTAAACCCTTAGAAAGTATCCCCTTTGAATCCTTGAAAGTACCCCCTTCGATCAAGTAAAACCTATAGCCGAAAGGCCAAAACATGCCTTTCAAACCCAATCATATAGTCCTTTCGAAAACATTTAAACCATCTCTTTTGAAAGCTTTCCAAACATTAAACATCCTCTCTTTTTTCAGACACTTTAAATATGCCTTTCAAAACCTTTGGAAACTTTCCATTTAATACCTTTCAAAATCATTGGGGAACCACCCCTTCGAAACCTTTCTTTTAAGACCTTTCAAAAGCATTAAACCCATCAAACCAGTCAAAAGCATTTGGGTTCAAGTAAAACATGTGGAACAACCTTTCGAAACCATTCAATTCTACGTTTTTCGAAGCCTTTGGGTTTATCTTTAAAAATCTCAAAAGGGGCATAAAAGAATAGGGTCGAAAGCAGCACTTTCAAAAGCTATTTCCTAAGTAAAAGAAGTGATGGTGTCGAAACCATTTCCTTCGAAAGCAATGGAGAAGCGGGTTGGATTTTAAAACAAAGGGACCTTTCAAACGCACTAAATCAAAAGGAAAAAGGCGGCAACAAGGGGTTTCGATGTAGGTGAAAGCAATTTCTTAAAACAAATGCGCAACCATTTCTTTAAAACAATTTAGCCTAGTCAAAAGTTAACCAAGTCGAAAGCTAATTAAGTCGAAAGCAAAGCAGGCACGTTTTCTTTTAAAACGAAAATGCGCTTTGACCCCTTGGGAACCCCATACTTCGACTTCATACCTTCCACCTTAGTCCAATTTGCTACGTACCAAGTATTGATGCCATGCGCATTGGTTTCGACTGAGAAGGAGGCGGAAGTAAGGCGTCGGAAGGAGAGTGATGAAAGTGGTGAAATATGTAAAAAGCATGTTTAAACTGATTTTTAACTTTTTAATGTAATCTTTTCAACTATCCTGCCTTGTTTGTCAAAATATTTTTGGTTGCTAATTTTTAAAATTGCTGCGAATATTTCATAAATAAACAATTTAATTTAATTACAAAATAACCCTTCTCCTTTTATAAATATATAAAACATTTAAGTCCCATAAATTAAATAATTTTATATATTCATTAAAACACATAGGAAAATTCTACAAAAATTCCTAGAATCATTTTTAATATTTTTTCTAACATA
The DNA here is from genome assembly GCA_030737815.1 of Allium fistulosum. Taxonomy (NCBI): domain Eukaryota; kingdom Viridiplantae; phylum Streptophyta; class Magnoliopsida; order Asparagales; family Amaryllidaceae; genus Allium; species Allium fistulosum. The sequence goes on from CM060904.1 coordinate 727,632,325, forward strand.
TATAAATTTCAGACCCAAAACATATATTATTTAGCCATAAATAATTTTAAACCCCAATAATCATTTTCTTTACTAGGAAATTTATATTAAATCCACATTAATTTAGAAAATTATGAAAATTGAAACCCTTATTTAAAACATCATCCCTATTTATATACTAAAATAGTATGGCATTTGGATGTCATCTAATAGGGTTTTCACATCAAAACATATCATTAAATCTATATGAATTATCATAAATCGTCAACAAGAAAATATATCCATTTTATCCTTCAAAATCATGGCAAAACACATGCAAATAATTTGGATTTAATTCTAAAACGGAAAATAAATATAAATAAAGTATGAGATGTAGACATTATTCACCTTTAGCTTTGGGAGTAAGCATTTGAGATTTGAGAATGAATTAAGTTGATTTGTTTCTTCCTTTAGCTTATCTTCCTCTTGCTCTTGTTTAATAATGACCGGCCTCTAGCTTATATTTTTGTTTTGTGAATGTATAAAATGAACGTTAGAATGATGGGGATTAAGGGTTTAGGTTATAAGTATATGCCTTATTCTTATATTGCCCTTGTCTACTTACCCTAACATTTTATTTCATTTTAATTCTTTACTTTGTTTGTATACATGGCACGACTACCTCTTGTTAATCTCAAATCTCAATCCCCTAATCATTACATTACATTATTTTATTTAACTAATTAAATGTTCTAAATAATGTTTCTCCAGATGTGGTTTGAGATATTTATGAATTTCTAAGAATTAGTTGGTAATTTATAAAGAAGAGGATTTTAAAATAAAAGCATGTTTTTCCGAGTTTTTAAGGAAATTGTAAAGTTGTTATTTTCAAGTAATATTTTGTGAATATGCTTTGGAACCTATTATAAGTATTTTAAAAGCATTTTTTAGTATATGTAGTTTTTATAAATTATGTTGACTATTTTATATCTTATGGAATAAAATTCCTTTTGACTTGTTTATTTAATATCCAATTTTACAAGTAAACTACTATATCTATATATAAATCATTCTAAAAAGGGTTTTAAAAGTGTAAACAAAAGGTTTAGAAAGGGGTTAAAATTATTTAATAGCCAAATAGTAAATTGTTTAATTACTTGTTTGAAAAGTAATTAACTATACTTAACGCTAAAAGCCAACGAAGTAAGGCTTATTTGTTTGTGAGAGTTAAGATCGATGTTCGAGTAGGGATGGAGAAATAGAGCTTTAACCTATCAGCTTCCCTCTTGATCAAGGAATAGTAAGTTAGAAAATTTTAGAAATGTGTTAGTTGTGTTGATTTCATACTTGTTTATGGAAATCATTATTATTATACTAAAGCCAAGAAGGTAGACTTGTCTATTTGTGAGATTCAAGGATGAACTGTGAAGGAAGACTTTTATGCAGCCAGTGCTCTAACTTACTTGGCTTCACTCTTGGATGAGAAATAGTTAAGTTGGAATGTCGAAAATGAGTTAAGTGTATGAATATTAATTTGTAAGCTATTTTTTTGACTAGATAATCAATTAGTCTATTACCGAACTTGACCTAATATGACTTAAGAAACTATCGAAAGGGTTTATGATTTCATATTAATGAGAACCCTTGGGGAGGGGTATTGGTACAAAATGTCTCTAGCTTTCGCTTACTTCTAAGAGAACTGAAATCGAGTTAACAAAAAAAATTCATCGATTGGTTTTAGAGAGTCCGATAAGTGGGAAGAGTGTAGTTATATGAGATGACGTAAAACTGTAATCACTTCAAAATCACATACACGACCAATGTTCTGGAAGCAGTTGTGAAGTAAAATGTTATAGAGTTGAACTATTTATCCTAAGGTTAAGTCTAAGGGGAGGTCACCGTTAACATTTCAAATGGTGTTATCGTGTGGGATTGTCTGCCTTGAGAAGTATTCCAAGGGAGAGGACGGAGTTAGCATTTTTCGAAGGACTTATGCAGGGAGCTACATGGAGGTTCGAGATCTATTCGAGATGCTCAAATCTATGTAGTGATTCGTGATCTGTTCGAGATGAAGGAATCCAATTGGGATTCGTGTCCTGTTCAAGTGATGAAGACTTGTGCAAGAGATGCCGAACGTAGCTTCGACATCGAAAATGACTAAAACTAAAGTAGGATACACAATCTCGAGCTTAGCTTACCCATGAGGGTATATCAACTCCAGATCTAGAATATGCTTTCGATTATATGGCGTTCGAGAGTTGGTTATTCTTGGTGCCATGCAGTTCACTATTGAGCCAGTTGTGTTTACCTTAGATTATATCATATCTAGAGATATACGATGCTCAGAAGATAGTTCTGATCCTTATTATGGAGATACGCTTTAATATACTACGGGCGTCTCCATGGGAAACAATCTATATGCAAACATGCCTTAGCAGTATTGATTATATACCTATTGTTATTGTGGCATTCACAAAATAGCTATTTGATATGATTTATGTGCTACACACTAGACATTATCTATCATATCACTATATGTTAAACTTAATGAATGGTTGGTTTCATTAGAGGGGAAACCGTTATGGTAATATGTGCGGCCTCAAAAAGGTGCTATTATGTGTCACTCTTATTTCTTGAGTTTCTCATGCTAGTTTACAAGACTGATTTGGGTGTTATTTTCTTATAATGCTTTAGTCAGCCCCATGTATGTTTCCAGATTTAGCTATGAATGCATTCGAGCTTATCAAGAGAAGCTGGTTTTTATGTCTTATAGTATTCTTATTTCCACCGTATTCATGTATTGTATATATCAGCATTATGAGGATAGGCAGTTATAACTATCCGAGATGATGATAACACTTAGGTTTGAGTAACTCTGAGATTTCTGTATTCAAAACAATCCTTTGTACCATTTCTTTGACATTACATGTTATTTTTTTGTTGTGAAATTCTGACATTGTGTTCTTTCTTTCCTTTTTTATTTTTTTTATTTTACCCTAACCTTCTATCTTTCCAGAACTTGGGTGCTAAACATACGAATATCATGGATGTATTTAGTGTCAACATTTGAGGGCTGAAAAGTCGAGTTGTTGCATTTGGTATTGTTAGACCAAAAACTGGTATAATACCCACGATGCTAATTGTGGTAAATTAGTACTTGATTTGGATATATTTAACAACAAAATCAAACATGATTCAATTGATGCCATCATATTTGTACATCAAGGACTAACTTATCACTTGAGATTTAATATATGGTAAAATTATTAAAGAATGGATCCATAATATTAATAGGCCTTTAAGATAGAACATATGGAAGTTCACATGTCTCTTTGAGCATGATATTCTTTAAAGCCATTTGAATTTAGTATTCCCGTGAGTCCATATGAGCTTCCAAGAAGGATATTCGAAAAAGCCTATGTCATATATATGTCCATAAGAGGTACGAAATGAGAAACATGCTTGTGCATAATCCACCAAGCTTGTCCATGGGTTATGAAATATGTTTTTATGTCCAAAGCCCAATATCCATATTATGCATATATATATATATATATATATATAAGTTTATCATATTTCAACATTCTTCTAACCAATTTTTGATCCTGATGAGTTTGAATGAATTGAAATATGTGATGGTTAATTCGAATGAGTTCGAATATATGCAAGTCAATTTGAATGAGTTCAAATATGTGCAAGTCAATTTGAATGAGTTCGAATATATGCAAGTCAATTTGAATGAGTTCAAATATGTGCAAGTCAATTTGAATGAGTTCGAATATGTGCAAATTAGTTCAAATGAGTTCAAATATATGCAATTCATATCAATAACGTTCAAAAAGACATAGTTAACGGCAATAAGCATGTCTATTTTTTCTCCAATTTATTTAGGGTTACAAAGCTTTGATTTAAAAAAAGAGGGAGAGAATGAAAGATCGTCCCCCAAAGTGGCACCCCTAGGTCCATATTTATAGGGAAATAACAACTCCAATTCACCTCTATTGTCTTCGGCGGGGTTAACTTCGGCAGTGCTTGACACTAGCTTTTTTGTTGAACGATATTAATGAAAAGCAACACCCAATGTTAGTGAGGGGCATCATCATCACTAGGCAGTGTTGTGTACAAGTGTCTTCAAATTGTATTGTGTCGAAGTCGATGCCTCTCGGCATTGATGATTGGCACTCTTTATGAACCGACGACGATGTTGAATTGAAGCGACCTCAACTACTATCTCGACTTTGTGAATGTCATCATTCTTAAACGAGGTTTAATGTCATAAGAAGAGGTAGCGTCACTTAGTATTGATGTTCCTTAGCATCATTGTAGAGCAATACCTTCGAAGTGCTATGAAGTGTAGAGCCACTGGATTGTAATGTACATAGCCTTCATGGTTATCGTCGATTATCTTGCTTTGATTATAATAGATTGAAAGTGGTGCTAATAGAACTTAGCATCAATGAAGTGCACTATGGTCACTTAAAAACTTACCAATGGCTTTCGAAGTTATTGTATTTGGTCTCTTTGCTTCCTTGGTTACACATGATACTATATTATGTTATTGATAAAGTGCGGTACTCTAATCCTTCGACCCTGGTCATGAATGGCGATGTCATCTCTATATCTCTTTTTGTATATCTACAAAGTCGATAAGTGGTTACATTAGTTAAGCACGTCGTCGACCTTAGCTTTGTTGTAGCATAGTGCTATTTGTGTGACGATGTCAAAGAGAATCAATCTTGACTTGGAATGATATTAAGGAAGTAAGGTGCTTGATTATATGTAGTGTTTGCGCCAAAATTGGTCACAAACCCCAAATGTCATGAAAGCACCAGTTCCCAATCACAGATCACAGATATCGAATATGTAGAGAAGTTAAAATGAAGAACTCTTAGAAAAATTAGATGAAAGTAGGAAACAACACAGAATTTAAAGTGGTTCGGCGATCTTGCCTACGTCCACTCTGAAGTTGATGATTTTATTGATGTTCACTTGATGATTTCAATTGATTACAGCAGGTTTTAATGAAGAAATTCGTGTACAACGGCAATGGAGAAATGTAGAATTGAATCTTGTAGAGTCGGGGCGCTTCAGAGTCCAGATCCCCTTTTTTGAATGACCTGGGGCTCTATTTATAGGTGTAGGAGGCTGATATTTCGACTAAAATTAGGGAGACTACTTCTAGCACGTGTGGGGGCCCATGCGCCCGTGTCCAGAAAACCTGGGCCCGCTTCGGGATCGATTCGAACTCCATTCGAATCGATCAAAAAATCATCCAATCGAGCTGAAATTTGGTGTGGATATTCTTCGACATGTACGTAAGCTTCTGTGAAAATTTCATAGCATTTGGATTTGTAGATTGTGAGATATGATCGATATGAAATGAGATTTCTCGGCTGGCTGTCTCATTCGAATCGATCCCTACGTATCGATTCCTTCGAATCGATGATGGCTCGTGGCTCTGTGATGACGTGGAGCGCAACTTTCACATTGATCCACCTTTTTCGTCGCTTTGACCGATTCGTTCCAGAGATTTCGCCGCTTTGACTTGATGGATTCGAATACAATAATCATTCCTGGATTCGAGCAAGGCTTTGTTCGTATCGATCGTGTCTCGCTTCAGTTGTTCGATACGAAATAACTATGCCTGGATGGATTCGAGGTGATGCATCTATATGGATCCGAAGGACTTCAAGTCGATGGATACGAACCAGATGGTGGCGAAGTCATATTCAAATCGATTGATGCGAACACGATGGATTCGAACACAGGTGCTACTGATGGATACGAGGTCGTGCATGACGATGGCTGATCGATGCGAGTTAAGGCTAACAGCTGATGGATTCGAATAGGATTGTTGCCCATGGATTCGAGCAAGGGCTATGGATACGAAAACGAGGCTATTTCCTCCAACTTGCATCGATCATAACTTGAGCATACAGATTCGGATTGACTTGAAATTTGGAATGATGGCACTTATGGCTTTGCTTGCCGTGCCCTATCAATTGTAGCTTGATCCGGGCTCGGACAAAATTCATCGATATCCATGGTGAACCTACGGTGTAGCTGCTTTCCAGGATGGATTGTCATTGATTTCTAGTCAGTCTCCTGGTATCACGGCCTTTCCAAAAGGCGGGATAACATTTGCCCCCCAAAACATGCCTTGCAATAGGAAGGTGTGTTTTGTAGTTTCATAAGCTGGATGTTCATATCCTATCATCGACCTGTAAAGAACTTGATAGTCTTTCCTGACCACGAATGGCGATCGTTCGCGACCGTATGTCATCTGAGGTAATATAGGACCTTTCGAGGTCGGATGCCGTTCGCGGCAAATAACGAAATGGGACCGTTCATGGTCGGATGTCGTTCTAGACGAGTTGAAACCTTTTGTGATCGGGTGTCGTTCTAGACGAATTATGATGGATTGTGACCGTTCGTGGTCGTATGGTGCACGAGATAAAATGTGATCGTTCGCGATCGAATGCCACACGAGGCAGAATGTGATCGTTCGCGATCGAATGTCATGCTGGGTGAATTGTGACCGTTCGCGGTCGGGTGCCGTGTGAGGAAGATTGTGACCGTTCGAGGTCAGGTGCCGTTCGAGGCTAATGGTGACCGTTCGAGGTCGGGTGCCGTTCGAGGCTAATGGTGACCGTTCGAGGTCGGGTGCCGTTCGAGGCTAATGGTGACCGTTCGAGGTCGGGTGCCGTTCGAGGCTAATGGTGACCGTTCGAGGTCGGGTGCCGTTCGAGGCTAATGGTGACCATTCGAGGTCGGGTGCCATTCGAGGCGAATGAGTGTGCCCGGGAGGGACTTAGTATTATCAATACCAGGTTCACGTTCGGGTGAACTTCTGAATCAGCGATCGTGGCGGTTCGTCGCCATACAAGGTGTGCTTGTGGACCGTTCGCGATCCAAAGCATACGCAAGTAACTTCTTGGTGCCTCGGCTCGGGGTCACCCCTAGCTGATGTAGACGGTGGTCGCTCTGGTTCAACTGCTGGAGCTCTCCTCCTTACATACTGAAGTAGCCTACCGTTCTTGATATGCCCTTCTACCTCATCCTTAAGGTGTCTACAATCATTTGTGCTATGTCCATTCAGCTCGTGGAATAAGCAATATTTGTCTGATTTTCTCTCGTGGGTAGTTGGATCCCGTCGTATTGGTCTACGATAGGCAACTTGATCTCCGGTGTCTTGGTAGATTCGCTCCAAACCCTCGTTGAGTTCTGAATAGGTGGTAAATCGCGGCTCTCTCCGTTGCCGCTTTGACCTGTCATCGTTTTCTTCAGCCTTTCGCTTCCCTTTACCAGTCTCTACACCTTTTCCAAGTGAATTACCGCCTCTAACTGCGTAAACATTGATTTCTTCTTCTCTCTCCGTACGAGCATCCTCTAATCGCAAAAACTTTTCGGCTTCATGATAAAACTCTCCCAAGTCCGTAGGTTGATCCTTAGTTAGTGAATTCTTGAACTCTATGCCGTCAGATATTCCAGATACAGCTGCCATCATGACCATAGATGGATCTGGCCGATCCACCGATGCTGCTGCTGCAATGAATCGTGTCAGAAAATTCCTCAAAGACTCCATAGCTTTCTGCTTTAGTGTTGCCAAACTCATCACGTTCTTGGGTCTCGAAATATGAACCTTGAATTGTCTCATAAACCTTTCTGTCAAATCTGTCCAAGTCCCAATGGAGCCACTCTCCAGTTGTCTAAACCATAGCGTTGCAATGTCCGTCAAATACAATGGAAAGCACCGGGCCATGACTTCCTACGATGCCCCCAGCACTTCCATGTGCCTCATATACTTCGTTAGATGGACCGTTGGGTCCGTCCGCCCATCATACATTTCCACTGATGGTAGCTTGAAGTCTGGTGGATTCCTGGCCTGCTTGATCATAGGAGTAAAGGGACTCCTATGTACATCCTCCAGATCTCTATTGACTAGTCCGCCTCTCATGGCCCGTCTGACCATCTCTGCCAACCTGTCATTGTTGTCAGGCTGTGATCTTTGAGTGTCACCTTTGTTCTGCCCCCCTTACTGAGCGTTCATCCCTCTATTGCCACCAGGTTGCTCGGATGTCCCTGAATCTCTTCCTGGGATTGGATCAACATGCTCTAAGTGTATGCCCCCAGCTCCGGCGCTGCGCTAGATGGTCCTACTCCATTCTGCATTCCGGTTGTTCCTTGATTTTGCGCTCCAAGTTGTCCAATCTGTTGAAGCAAATTATTGATCATTTCCTCCTGTCTCTTCATTATTGCCTCCATCTCATCCCTGGTGATGAAGATCGATGCTTGGTTTGCTCCTGAGGAAGCCTCTTGACTTCCTTCGTGCTGACTTCTCTCAGCTCTTTGCCTTCTACTTGTTTGTCGGGTCATTGTCTTTCAAATCTTCAAGCTTTCAGATCTGAACTACAAATCTTGTATAGTGGGTGCTAGTCCTTCTCAGTGAAAGCACCAAAGTGTTTGCGCCAAAATTGGTCACAAACCCCAAATGTCGTGAAAGCACCAGTTCCCAATCATAGATCACAAATATCGAATATGTAGAGAAGTTAAAATGAAGAACTCTTAGAAAAATTAGATGAAAGCAGGAAACAACACAGAATTTATAGTGGTTCGGCGATCTTGCCTACGTCCACTCTGAAGTTGATGATTTTATTGATGTTCACTTGATGATTTCAATTGATTACATCAGGTTTTAATGAAGAAATTCGTGTACAACGGCAATGGAGAAATGTAGAATTGAATCCTGTAGAGTCGGGGCGCTTCAGAGTCCAGATCCCCTTTTCTGAATGACCTAGGGCTCTATTTATAGGTGTAGGAGGCTGATATTTCGCCTAAAATTAGGGAAACTACTTCTGGCATGTGTGGGGGGCCATGCGCCCGTGTCCAGAAAACCTGGGCCCGCTTCGGGATCGATTCGAACTCCATTCGAATCGATCAAAAAATCATCCAATCGAGCTGAAATTTGGTGTGGACATTCTTCGACATGTACGTAAGCTTCTGTGAAAATTTCATAGCATTTGGATTTGTAGATTGTGAGATATGATCGATACGAAATGAGATTTCTCGGCTGGCTGTCTCATTCGAATCGATCCCTTCGTATCGATTCCTTCGAATCGATGGTGGCTCGTGGCTCTATGATGATGTGGAGCGCAACTTTCGCGTTGATCCACCTTTTTCGCCGCTTTGACCGATTTGTTCCAGAGATTTCGCCGCTTTGACTTGATGGATTCGAAGACATTGATCGTTCTTGGATTCGAGCAAGGCTTCGTTCGTATCGATCGTGTCTCGCTTCAGTTGTTCGATACGAAATAACTATGCCTGGATGGATTCGAGGTGATGCATCTATATGGATTCGAAGGACTTCAAGTCGATGGATACGAACCAGATGGTGGCGAAGTCATATTCAAATCGATTGATGCGAACACGATGGATTCGAACACAGGTGCTACTGATGGATACGAGGTCGTGCGTGACGATGGCTAATCGATGCGAGTCAAGGCTAATAGCTGATGGATTCAAATAGGATTGTTGCCCATGGATTCGAGCAAGGGTTATGGATACGAAAACGAGGCTATTTCCTCCAACTTGCATCGATCATAACTTGAGCATATAGATTCGGATTGACTTGAAATTTGGAATGCTGGCTCTTATGGCTTTGCTTGTCGTGCCCTATCAATTGTAGCTTGATCCGGGCTCGGACAAAATTCATCGAAATCTATGGTGAACTTGCGGTGTAGCTGATTTTCAGAATGGATTGTCATTGATTTCTAGTCAGTCTCCTGGTATCACGGCCTTGCCAAAAGGCGGGATAACATGTAGTATCAATTTTGATCTATCTTCTTCAATTGATGAAACGTGTTGTCCTATTCTTTCGATATTGTTCCATCCTTATGTCTTCGATGTTTACCATAGAAGTTTAAGTGGAATGCCGGTCTCGGGTCTTCAAGGATGTTGGTGGTAGTCGATGTGAACAAAGAGTAGTTCTCTTACATGGAAGACAATGTTGTTCTTCTATCGCAAATTGTCTACCCTCAAGGTCGGTAATGGTAATAACTCCTTTGTAATGGAATGCGATGCTAGAGAATCATGAAGTGGTGAAGTGCATAATGGTTTAGGGTTGGCATCAAAGAGATATGTCGTTAACGTGATAGTGTAGTAAGATACATCATCGAAGAAATATGCCATCGAAGAGATATGATGCCAAAGTGATGAAGTGCATAACTATTGATCTTTAGCATAAGATTTAGTGGCTCTAATTCCTTTGTAACATTAAAACTCATAGCATTATTATTGTAATTAAAATTATATGGGTAACATTTAGCGCCCCTTATATGAAAAAAGCCTTTTACTCTTTAGGGTAAAACCAAAAATTCCTTTGTGTTGCCCAATCTGTAATAAGATTCCCTTGTTGGCCTTGTTTTTCCTATAAAACACGAAGTGAATGATACTTTTCATTAGCAATTATCCTTTTGGGTTCGACTGAGTCACGAATTAGTATATATTGCATATATTATCTATGCAAATTTAAGTTTGTAATCTTGTTATAAAAGATTAATAAATAGTGGTAAGTTTTCAAATAAAGACCTATAAGATTATTCGGTCATGTTATGAAGATTATCCGATCATGTTATGAGTAAAGGCAACAGAAATTCTCTTTAGCAATAATAGGAGACTAAAAATTCATTTATTAATAAAATGTCATTCTAGAATTGAGAGGAGACTAGAAATCGATATCAAATCATCATAAAATAAGTTCGGAAATCAATGTATGATAGTAATAGAAGACCAAAAATATTTATCTGATAATAATAGAAGACAATAATTCCCTACTTGATAATAAAAGAAGGCTAGAATTCTATATCTTGTGATAATAATAGAAGTTCATAAACCTATATCTTGAAATAATATTATAAGACCAGAAATCCAAATCTGAATTAATAATAGAAGAAGTCCAAAAATCCATATCTGAAAATAATAGAAGAAGACCAGAAATCCAAATCTGGAAATAATATTAGAAGACCAGAAATGCATATCTGGAAATAATAAAAGAAGACCAGGATTCCAAATCTGGCTGTAATAATAGAAGCCCAGAAATCCATATTAGGAAATAATAGAAGAGGACCAGAAATCCAAATCTAACAGTAATAATAAAAGCCTAGAAATCCATATCTGGAACTAATAGAAGAAGACCAAAAATCTAAATCTGGCGATAATAATAAAAGTGTAGAAATCCATATTTGGAAATAATAGAAAAAGAAGAAGACCAAAAATCTAAATCCGACAATAATAATAGAAGCCCAGAAATCTATATCTAGAAATAATTGAAGAAGATCAGGTCTCTTATCTAGTGGCTGAAAATTGCATTCATTAGGAAGCATAAATAGATCATATTTGATAGCTCATATTTGATGGACTTTCCTCCAATAGACTTTGTTTGACTTGAATGCAACTTGGCTCGGATTTTGATAGATCTTCCTCTGGAAGATTAATTGATATGGAACTCTACTTAACTTTGCTTTTGATTAATTTGGAGCAATACCCATCTCTGATTTTAATTGATTTAGAGCACTACTTGGCTTTCATTTTGATTGATTTTGAGCACTAATTGGCTCTGATTTTGATTAATCCTCCTCTTGAAGATTTCGGTGCTTTAGTGAATCCTTTGGTGGCTAGCACTTCTCCCTCTAGGAGGTGCTTCAGTGGAGCCTTTGATGACGGCACTAAAGGATTTCCCAGTGCTTCAGTAATGCCTTTGATGATGGCACTAAAGGCTTGCTCCCACCTCCCTCTAGGAGGCGCTTCAACCAGGCCATGCAAGCAGGGGTTGAAGGCTTTTCAGATTCTTTAGTGAGGTCTTTGATGTTAGGACTAAAGGCTTACTCTGACCTGTCTCTAGAAGGCGATTCAGTAAGGCCTTTAATGATGGAATTGAAGGCTTAAGGCCTTTGATGGTCAAGGACCTCATGCAGTCATGCGTCTTTGATGGTTGGGGCCTTTGATGGCTAGGGACTTCTTGTGGTTATGAGCCTTTGATGGTTGGGATCTTTGATGGCAAAGGACCTGTTGCAGTCATGAGAATATGATGGCCAGGGATCTCTTACGGTCATGATCCTTTGATGGCTATGACCTTTGATGGCCTTAGGAGAAACTTACTCCTTTTCAATAAGTTCTTTTCATTCATCCATTGTTGGAAAATATGACCGCAAATGTTTGGCATTCCATGTTTTTGCAATGACATTGCCATCTGGTCTGCAAAGTTTATAGGTCCCAAGTGAGATTACCTTGTGTATGATTAAGGGCCGTTCCAAATTTGTTCCTAGCAGCCTGTCCGTCGGATTCTTAGCATTTTCCATGACTCTTCGAAGCACTAGATCTCCATTTTGAAGTGATTCTCCTCTTACTCTAGAGTTGTAGTATTTAGATATTCTTCATTGATACTCAGTCATTCGTATGGCTGCTTCATCTCTTAACTCATTGATTATGTCCAGGAATTCTTGCTGTAACTCCTAATTTGGATTGAATGCATGCACACTTCTTCGATGAGAAGGTACTCTGACTTCTATTGGGAGCATGGCTTCACATCCAAACATTATGGAATATAGGGTATGACCTATTGCAGTCATAGTCGAAGTTTTATATACCCATAGAACAAGAGGTAATTCTTTCACCCTGTTTCCCTTTGCCTTTTCTAATAGCCTTTTTTATGGTTTTATAGTTTTGTTGGTTGCCTCCTCGATGGATCCATTTTCCTTGGGATGAGCTGTAGATGAAATGAAAAGCTTTGGATGATTCCGTTGTTGTTACAAAATTGGGTGAATTCTCCCCTCTCAAATTGTGTTCCATTGTCGAATACTATCTGGTATGAAATTCCAAATCTAGTAACAATATTCTTGATTACGAATTTGAGAAACTTTCCAGATGTAATATGCAGAAGTGGCTTGGCTTCTACCCACTTTTTGAAATTTTCAATGTCCACCACTTTATATTTAGCCCCTCCTTTAGATATTGAAAGTGGCCCTATTAAATCAATTCCACATACTTCAAAAGTCAATTCACTTGAAGTAGGAATGGGATCTTAAAGAACTTTTGACAATTTTTGCACCTTCTGATGTAATCAATGGCTTAACTAGTCGTCTAGGGCCAATAGAAACGTCATCTCATAACATTCTTGGCTAATTTTATACCATTGGAATGGTCACTACAGAACCCTTCGTGGGCTTCCCTCGGCAATCATGCCCATCTCTAGATTGACACATCTTAAGGAAGCGAGTATCCTTTTTTATAAAGTATCCTATTTGTCATGATAAAAGTCAAGGCTTGACGTTTTATCCTACTTGCCTCCTTTTTATCCGTTGGTAATATTCCTTTAGTTAAATATTCAATGATAGGTGTTATCCAATTATCCTTGTATTGATTGCTTATTTCCACATGAGACGGTCTTTCTTGGTCATCCTCGGCTTCATCTTCCTTTACCTTATTGCATGTTAAAGCTTGAGACCTAGTCAACACTTTTCATTTTCCAGATTGGCGTCTTTCTCCTCTCCTTGGCTTGAGATCGGTCTTAGCTTTGTAAGAGATAGGGCAGTATCTTTTTCCTTCATTATGGCCTATATATAAAGTGGCTTGTTCAGAGCAACATGGTTAGCATTTGAGTCTTCTTCCCATCTTGGCTTCTTATGGTTGCAGTTGTTGTTAGTCTTTTCTATCTCCTTCTTACCTTGGGCCTTCTTTCTAGCATGATACATTTCATCCATGCGAATGAACTTATCAACTTGGAAATGGAAATCTTGCAAGTCTTTGCACCCGTTGATGTAGAGCTCTCGACAGAATGGGGTTTGCTCGATTAGCCCAAAATGTACGCTCACTAGCTTATCTTTATCAATCGTATTGTTTTCCTTCTGGTCTTCCATATTGAATCTCTTAAGTTAGTCATCCAATAGTTCTTCTGGTCTCTATTTGATATTAACCATCATAGTGTAGTCAATAGCAGGATCCTTGCCGATACAGAATTGTGCTGAGAATTCATAAGAAAACTGCTTCCAAAGATAGACGGTCCTTTTTTGGTACTGACGGTACTATATAGTTGTTGCTCCTCAAAAAGTAGTTGGGAAAAGCCTACAACGCAAAGTTTGGATGCATTGTATAGGTCCATCTGGCTCTCAAGGCCAATAAGCGATCGTCTGGGTCGATTGTTCCATTATACCTGATGGATGAGATGTTGATATGAGAGGGGATTTTTATAGACATAATTTCATCTATGAAACGAGCTTCTCAATGATTATTGTTGATCCGGTCGTCTAAGGTTCTTTTCCTTTTAAGATTGAGCATGTTTTTGGTGGTTTTTCGGCTAAATCTCTCAAGTAAGACTCATCGTTATGCTAGTTACCCCTTTCAGGTTTGTACCCTTTAGAAATTGAGCTTCGATACTCCTCCTTCGGTTTTTCTTCTTATCTTCCTTGGTAGTTTACTTTTACTTGCTAATCACCTCTCCACTTCTATAGAGTCAAGGTGAAATTTCCTTTGCTTTTGAATCTAAGCAAAGAAGCATTCAAGTCTGTCCTTTGAGATTTAGCTTCATCTCCCACTATAGGCCTGGTAGTTTTGGAGGACTTTTGAGCAAGTACTACTTCCAGAAGTCTCTTCTTCTCTAGCACTTATCATTCTAGGCTTTTAACCTTGGCCTCACTACTGGTTTGTTGTGCCGGTGCTGATAGCTGTCTCGGTTCTGCACTTCCCAAGTTGAAGTTGGGAACTACATTCTTTTATACGGTTGTTATTTGGATGACCTCTTCATTTAGAGCATTAAGTCATCTTGATCTCATTTTCTTGAAACAACAATTTTCTTTACTAGTTTAAGGAAAGAATTAAATAGGATCGAAGGTTCGAGCCCTCCTTCTAGCATCAAATATGTTAGACCAAAAATTGGTATCACACCCATGATGCCAATTCTGGTAAATTAATACTTGATTTGGATACATTTGATGACACAATCAAGCATGACTCAATTGATGCCATCTTATTTGTACACCAAGGATAAACTTATCACTTAAGATTAAATACATGGTGAAATCATTAAAGAATAGATCCATAATGTTCATAAGCCTTTGAGATATAATACATGAAAGTTCACATGTCTCTTTGGACATGAGACTTTTTAAGGCCATTTGAATTTATCATTCCCATGTGTCTATATGAGCTTGCAAGAAGGATATTCGAAAAATCCTATATCGTATCATATGTCCATAGGAGGTATGAAAACAAGAAACATATTTGTGCAATAATCCATTAAGCTTTCACTGGGTCATGAAATATGTTCTTATTTCCAATGCCCACATTATGCATATATATGTTCACCATAGTCCAAAATTCCTTTATTCATATTTGATCCTGATGAGTTCGAATGAATTTGAGTATGTGAAGGTTAGTTCGAATGAGTTTGAATATACATAAGTCAGTTCGAATGAGTTCAAATATCTGCCAGTTAGTTCAAATGGGTTCAGATATGTGCAAGTCAGTTCGAGTGAGTTCGCACATGTGCAAGTTGGTTTGAAGGATTTCAAATATATGCAAGTTCAAATCGATAACGTTCAAAATGATATAGTTAAGGGCAATAAGCATGTCTAAGTCCTTGTTCATATTAATCACATGAAATTACAGTCAATTAGATTTTTCCCAACAATCTGATTAAGGATTACAAGGCTTTGATTAAAGAAAAGAGGGAGAGAATAAAAGATGGTCCCCTAAAGGGCACCCTCTGGGTCTATATTTTATAGGGGAAGAACAGCTCCACTTGCCTCTCTTATCTTTGGCTGGGTTAACTTCGGCAGTGCTTGACACTAGCTTCTTTATTGAATGGTATTAATGAAAAGTGCCGCCCAACATTGGTGAGAGGCATCATCGTCACTGGGCAGTGTTGTGTAGGAGCATCTTCATATTGTATGGTGTTGAAGTCAATGACTCTCGGCACTGATGATTGGCGCTCTTCTTTAACTAACGATAAAGTTGAATTGAAATGGCCTCAACTACTATCTTGACTTCATGAATGTTACCATTCTTCAATGAGGTTTGATGTTATAAGAAGAGGCAAGGTCACTTAGTGTTGGTAGTCCTTGGCATCCTTGTAGGATAATATCTTCGAAGTGCTATGAAGTGCAGCGCCACTGGATTGCAATGTAGATAGCCTTCATGGTTACCGTCGATCATCTTGCTTTAATTATAATAGATTGATAGTGGTGCTGATAGAATTTAGCATCAATGAAGTGTTCTATGGTCACTTTGACACTCACTAATGGATTTCAAAGTTGGTTGTATTTGCCCTCTTCGCTTCCTTGGTTACACACGATAATATATGTATTCTATTAGTGATGAAGCATTGTACTCTAATCCTTCGACTCTAATCATGAATGGCGATGTCATGTTTATATCTATTTTTGTATATATTCAAAGTTCATAAGAGGTGGCATTAGTTAAGTGCATCGTCAACCTTGGCTTTGTTAAAATGCTGTGCTATTTGAGTGATGATGTCGAAGAGCGTCAATCTTAACTTGGAATGATATTAAGGAAGTGAGGTGCTTGGTTATATGCATTATCAAATTTGATCTATCTTCTTCAATTGATGAAATGTGGTCTCCTATTCTTTCAATGCTGTTTCATCCTTATGTCTTCGACGCTGATCATGGAACCTTTAAGCGGAACGCTAGTCTTATGTCTTCGAGGATGTTGGTGGTAGTCGTTGTGAACAAAGAGTAGTTCTCCTACATGGAAGACGACGTCATTCTTCTAAATCATTTCATATATCCTCGAGGTCGATAATGGTGATAACGCCTTTGTAATGGAATGTGACGGTAGAGAATGGCGAAGTGATGAAGTGCAAAGTGGTTGAGGGTTGACATCGAAGAGATGTGTCATTAACTTTATAGTGCAGTGAAATACATCATCGATGAAATACGTCATCAAAGAGATATGATGTCGAAGTGATGAAGTATGGCACTATTGATCTTTAACCTAGGACCAGTAGCCCCAATTTAATTGTAACATTACCACTTATAGCATTATTTTTGATATTGAAACTATATGGATAACAGGTATCAGAACATAAGGTTGAGCGAACATCTTGGCTTTGGTTGGGTATGGCTCATTAGAAATAGGGCTATTGATACCTTAGAATGAGTCGAGTGTATTATACATATAAGATCATATTTGAATTCTGAAAACTAGACTTTTAAAATTATTCCTTAGGAATATCTCCAAGTAATCCTTTCTTAGTATGTTTCCTTAAAAACTCTGTCCTTAGGTTCCCCAAAGCTTAGTATATGATTCTAAGGGTTCTTATTAGTTGGTTTTAGGATATAGTGTCTAGAGCATGAAGGGGGCTTAGATGGGGAATAGAGAATTGCATAGGAATGCTGTGAATATGAGGATCTTTAATCTCCTGATATCCAAAGAAGGGAGAGGAGTGGTTGAGGATGAGGAGGTTGTTTGGACAGGCCATGCCAAGGCATGTTATGAAGGTTCTTGGCATCCCGAGATTGGAGAAGAGGAGGAGCCTATGGACGAGGAAGAGCTAGAAGAGGAGCCAAAGGAGGTCCCTAATGATGAAGAGACGTGGGCCGATGATGAGGTAGAGCCCGAAGATATTAAGGATTTGAATGGTTGGTTATCTAATGAGGAGGTAGAGCCTAAAGAGATTAAGCATTTGGATAGTTAGGTATCTGACGATGATGAAGAGGTCATTGATTTAGAGAGACTCCAAAGGAGGCCTCTTATGGAGAGAGGCCTTTGTAAGGATATAAGAGTATGGTTACGGGGGTGTTTTTTTGGCATTCGTATCACATCTTTTAGATAGGTATTGCATCTAATTATTGTGTCTATATTATGTAAACTTGTGATATGGTTTATAAATATATTAATGGGTATTTAACTTGTATTATATGAAGTAGTTTATGGAAGATAAGTTTTAAATTAGTTAAGCATTTTGTTAAGAAATTATCCAATGTTATTTGGCCAACTAACAGACATCTTTACCTTAGGGATATCTAAGAAAAAGTAGACTCTAGGACTGAGTTTGGATACCAACATCCTACTCTTATTAGATACTTACCAGGCTGGCTAGGTAGAGAGGTCAAAACAGTCGACTCAATTTTAAGACGTAGATTCATGTTAGACATACGTCTAAAAGAAAGATAGAACCTTTTGGAAATAATTATGCATGAAAATATTTATGTAAGAGTGATTTTATATAAGTATGGTTTATAAGTGAAAAGGATATAAACAAAGAATTTGAGAACTTAAATCTCGGTGTCTTTGAAAGTGTTTTTCAATATTTTGGCGAAAATAATGATATTATTATTTGAAAGTATATAACTGGGAAGTTGGTTTAGGAAACTAAAATCATGATACAATATTATTATAAGAAGTATTTAATACCGCTCTGAAATAATTTTGATTAATTACCAAAAGTATGAATTGGAAGTACTGAACTCACTTCTACTGCTTGAAAATAATTTTGGTGATAACTGCAGTATGATCGGTGTCCATTTTTGTGTTTCTAGTTGTGGAATGCTATAAAGTTGTTTTGATAAAAAAGATTTTGATTTAAATCCCAAAAGTATGATTTGATATACAAAATTTATGTGTATATATTATTTCAAAATGATTAGGAATAAAAAACCAGTGTTAAGTTATTTCATAGACACATCATGTGCATTAGGAAAGTATGGTAGGTGCATCATAATACGATATGTTGTTTGATAGTTTTCATTTGTTAAAATGAAATGGATTTTTCGACGATTTTGGATAGTCAGAAATTTCCGAATCATTATAGAACTTGTAACTAAGTGTTCTTGAAAATATAAAGTTGTTTATTTAACACTTGAATGGAGAAGGTAATAAGTTAAAACAAGTTTAAATTATATATCACCTTTGTTAAGTAAAACAAATTTGATGTTTGTATGTACTCTTAAGATGTAACATACTATTATACAAGTATGAACTTAAGTTATAAAACATGGATAACTTGAAGTTATGTTTGCGAAATGATTCATAAATGATTTTAGTCTTGAATGGCATACTAATTGTATCAATGTATGTGACTAAAAAGGAATTGGTGCAGTTAAGAAATCTATAGGACAAATGCGTAAGTTGCATGTAGATTATTTTATTCACATGACCGTTCTTAATTTAGTATTTGCATACATGTTTTCATGGTGGTTTACACCGGCCAGAACAAGGATTTTTCACATGATTCTTGATGGAATAGTTGATACAGATTCATGATACGATCCTAATGTTTTCTATCATAGTTATGGCTATGCAAAGAGAACATAGGTTTTTAATCAAGGAACCAGACTGGAGTCTGCAATAAAGAGGTCAAGTTATCTATATTGGTTTGGAAGTAAAATTTATGAGATCGAGTTAGTGATCAGATCAATATTGCATACGGATGGTTCATGTGCATCATACTGGGTTTAGTACATTTATATACTATGTTTGTTGGCTTATGAAAAGTTTGGAGAATGACTCTTTGATTTTTATAAGGTACCATGAATAATCGCTAAGTAAGGACCTGAGGCTATTCTAATGGCCCACTTTTCGACCATTGAAAATTGGCAGCAAATACATTCACGGTATTCCAATGTCGAACGTCCAATCGTCGGAAAGGCAGACTATTAGGGTAAAAAGAAACAGAAAAAAAGAGGAGAAACAGAATCTCACAGCGGAATGACAATATATATTATAATAAAGATAGTAGAACCTGTCACTTTAAAATACATAGAGTTAAAAACAAATCTCATCGGCTTGGACAGTTATAACTTACTAGCCTTATAATTGCTAATGGGTATATACAATAATACAACGGAAGAGAAAAATATTACGACAGGTGAACATCTAGCTATACTCCACGAGCTCCATGTCCTACCAATGACAACCTGAAAAAATACCCGGTCTGACCGAGCATTATAATAAAATAACACCGAATCAGTCTGGAAAACTAGCGTGAGAAAACTCAAGCAATATGATGGGTATATAATAATTATTTCAGACCATATCGCTAAATATGGAATGGGGTTTACCTCATAAGAATAGCTTTCACACATGAATGTACGATAATATATCAAAACATAACCTAAACTTAAAAGGATGGGCAAAAACAAGATCAAAATCTGCATTTAAAGAAAGGACACAAATAATTAAACATCGAGAAGAGCTTTAGTCACTTCTCGATGCAATTAAAAAAACAATTTAAAGGGATTTGAATCAACAACAAGAAAAAGAAAATTTTCCAACAATGACTTAGAGGGTGTGCCCCCTCATTAAAAGTATACTTTTAGATAATATACTTGAGAACTATGATGGCTCTCGAAAAATATACTAGTCGGACCGTGCCAAACTTACCAAGTATCTGAGTATTTCACATCTCCACGTGCATACAACCGAATCCATTCTAGAGTAGATGTGAAGATACCCTAACAGGTGCAACCCTACCTAGCTAGACGTCCATTCGCTCGTTTTGTTTTAGTCATTTTCGACAAAGAATATCCGTGCTCAAATGAGAAACAAATCATCTTAAATTTACGATACGCTAAGAAGAAAGCTAAATCGATAGTTAATAAATAAACTATCAGAAATAATCAAAATGATCGTATATGAAAATTATATCTCATACCCTTACCACTACTCGTCAATTTCAAACTTGTACTATCGCTCGGTTGAAAATGAAGCCGAGCATGTTATGGTAGTGTTACCTTTAGGTATTGCCTTGAAAATAATTTTAACCTTTGAGGTAGAAAGAGTTTTTCATACCTCGACGTTTAGTGCTAAGAGTATGATTAAATTCTTTCCATATAAGCGATACCGTTTACAGAAATTTAATTTCTTATCCTTTCTGTAACCAAGTCAAACCTTTTAAACTTTCAAAATTGAATTTGTGCTTGATTTTCACATCACAAGTACTTGTAAAACACTTTAAAAACACTCTTTAAAATATCCTTTTTAAAGAGCAAATTATATAGTTAAGTGCATTAAAAAAGGTCAGAAATAAATGTCATTAAAATATTGTTTACTATAAATCCAAAACAATTCACACTTAGTTTTATTTCCAAATATTTCCTTTATAAAGGATTTTCTCATTTGTAAACTAATATTTATAAATTTCAAAAAACATTTATAGTCTCAGAAGACAATAAATCAATTAAAATGCTTTTATAAATTAAAGTAATGTTAATCTTCTAGAAAGATAATTGATATAATTCTTTTATAACTTTAAAACTTATCCCTAGGGATAATTAATTAACTTATAACTCCTTTAATAAATCCATTAATTAACTTTAAACACCTTTATTAAATCAGTTAACTAACTTTAATCACTTTTATTAAATTAGTTAATTAATCTTTAAAATAGTTTTATTAGATCCGATAATTAATATTGTAACAACCCTGGTTTGGAGATTACCTATCAATATTAAATTATAATGGTAATTATAATTTAATATCGTGATTTAAATTAAAATTGGAGATTTTAAATTGTTTATTTGGAATAAACAATGAATTTTGGAAATAAAAATGAGAAAATAAAATTCCAAACTTTATTTTATTTGGTTAGGGTGATAATAAATGGGAAATGACCTTACTTTAGAGAAAATGCAAAAATCATATTAATTATTGCCCTTTTGCTTCTTTTAATAATTTTTAAGAGAAGTATTTTATTTCTAAAGGTTGTTTATTGAAATAGTAGGTGGAAATTAGTTTAAAAATATATTTTGGCTATAAATAAAGTTTGGAAATGGTTTGAAATGTTTTTCTAAGTGAGAAAGGTAAAAGGATTGGTTCCCTTTCCTCTGACGCTATCAAAGAAGCGGAGGGAGGCTGGGAGTTTTGTATTTTACTGTACGTGGTTGGGTACAAACCATGGCTGAGAACTTTTGAGGGGTATGCCAATAGGGTTTGGGTTACAAAGAAAATGTTTTCTGTTCATTCTAGAAATAATAGTTTTTTTGTAGTGAGATTTGGCTCTGATGAGGATTGCAATAAGATACTGAAGTCTGGTCCTTGGTTTATGGACCGGAATTTGATCATTATGAAGAGACTGTCTCTAGAGATGAAAACAGATAGAGACCTTCTTACTTCACTGCCTATGTGGGTCAGACTTTCGGGCTTAAGCTTTAATCTTTGGCGCAATAAGGCTATTAGTGCACTTACAAGTACCATTGGAATTCCAATTAAGATGGATGAGGCCACGAAAAATAAATCTAGATTAGCTTATGCCAGAGTCCTGGTTGAGGTTAATGCTACTTATGGCATGCCCAATTTTATAAAAGGTATGGATGATAATGGGAGGAGCATTACCCAGGAAGTGGAATACGAGAATCCACCTCCCATTTGTGGTAAGTGCGCGTGTTTTGGTCATGTAACTGACGAATGCCCAATGACTAAGTCTTGGGTTCCAAAATTGACTCTACATCCTACTTCTGATAAGGATAACCCTGTGGTTCAGAGTTTGGATGGTAATGTGGAAGATGTAAGGGTGGAGGACGGAACTGGGAACTCTATTGCCCTTGAAAAGCAATTGAATGGTGGATGCCCCAATGATTCTTCTAATGAAAGTAGTAGGAATCCTGTGGAGGTGGTCTCTAATGGGGAGGCTCTGACTGAAACTATACAGTCAGTAGCTTTTAATGATAATCAAAATTTAATTGTTGAATGCCTACCTAAGGAAGGGACTTGGGATAGACCACAGATAGTTTCCGAAGGATCGGAGACAGAAATAAGAGGAAAATCTCTTTCTGAACAACTCCAAACAGAAGTTACTCCCACGGTTCAGGTCGTAGAAGGAGCTGCATCCTCAGTAAAGCGTGGTGAGGGGGCAACCTTAGAAGATTCAAGGTCAGAACCTGCCACTCGCACCGAGGTAGGAGTCAGTGAAGATTGCCACTTAGCCCCACTAGCCAGGTTGGAAGTTCCGCCTGATCAAGGAACCTTTGAGCCTCATCTACCTGTTTCTCCAACTACCCCGGGAGCCAGAGATCCGAGCTTATCTCCTTCGAAGTCACCTTCGCCCCACATAACCATTCTCAAACGCCATTCGTCATCATTGGAGTCTCCTTCTGTTCCTAAATCTTTATTTTCTAATAATATATTTATTGATGATTGTATAACTAATAATGTTAATTGTAGAAGAGGTACTGAAGCTTGTATTGATTTACAGGTGCAGAACAATCTGGACCAGGATTCAAGATCGTCAGAGAGGGTAGAGGGACAGAATTCTTATGATAATGCAGACCCAAATCAGGATGTCCCTGTGGAGGCTCCTACTCCTAACCTTCAAGATATAGAGTTTGTGAACATTCAAAAGGATAAGCTTGTTCGTAAGAACCCCAAGTGGGTTCAGATGCTAGGTATTCCAACAAAAGACAAAGGGGAATCCTCCAGTAACAGGTCGTTGAGGACCCGCAATAACAAGGTTTTATAATGTCTATAGCCTGTTGGAATGTAAGAGGGTTTCATAACCCCAAGAGAATGGGAGAAGTGAGAAAACTCATTGATAAGCACAAAATCAGTTGTTTCGGTATTTTGGAAAATAAGTTGTTGATATCTGATATTTTGAAGTTGGAAAAAGCGTTAGATGGAAATTGGAAAATATTTAGTAATGTTTCTTGTTACTTTAAGTGTAGGATCATGGTCTTCATTAACGGTGATTCTTGGGACTTTAATTTTATTAGTATGAGTGATCAACACATCTCCATTGAATTGATTAATACCTCGAATTTCAAATGTAATCTCTCCTTTGTGTACGCTCATAATTTTGTTGCATTAAGAAGTAGACTATGGAAGAATTTACAGGAGGATGCTATCAATATTTTTAGACCTTGGCTTGTTCTTGGGGACTTTAATTGTATTCGTAGTCCTTTAGAAAGAAAGGGAGGTAATCCAGTTAATTTTGGAAACTTGTTTGAATTAGATGATATGTCAAATCTTACTGGTCTTAATGTGATTAATATTAAAGGTTACGAATTTTCATGGTGGTCTAGTCCGAGTTGTAACATATTTTCCAAAATTGACAGGGTTTTTGCAAATCTAGATTGGATTAATTTATTTACAGACTTATCGGCTGAATATTTGCCACCCTCTGTGAGCGACCATAATGCAGTCCTAGTTTCGCTTTATGCAACGCCTCGGGTCAAGAATAGACCGTTCAGATATATGAACCATTGGTCTCTATGTGATCACTATTTTCCTTTGATTGAGAAGAATTGGGTTTCTAATTATATTGATAGGCCTTTGTATCAAATCATTAGTATCCTCAAGAATATCAAGAGAGAGCTTAAGAGATGGAGTGCTAAATCTCGAGACACCAAACAAGATGTTATTGTACAGAGAGAGAATTGTTCAAGACTTCAGAAATTGCTGGAACAATCTTATGATCACAATTTGGCTATGGAATTCCATACTGCCAAGACTAACTTGGAAATAGCTCTGAAGAAAGAGTTCTTGGATGCCAAACAAAAGGCTAAATGTGAATGGCTGATGATGGGTGATGAAGCTTCTTCTTTTTTCTATGCTAAAATGTCTAGTAAAAGAAGTAGAAAGCGATTCACAAACATTGGTATAGATGGGAAGGTAATTTCGGAAGATAAGTTTGTAGAATCGGCTATTGATTTCTACAAAAGAATTTTTAACCTTCCATCAGGTGATCAGTTTCCAGAGGTAATTTGTAAATCGATTATTTCTGATTATGGAGCTAATTTTTTGAATGATGGTATATCTTTGGAAGAAATTAGATTTGCTTTGTGGGATATTAAAGATTCTACCTCTCCAGGTCCGGATGGTTTTAATTCGATGTTTTTTAAAATTCATTGGAATCTTTCAAAAGACTTGATTTTCAAAACTCTGAATGATATTTTTCATAAGGGTCTTATTATTAACGAATGGAACCATACGTTTATTCACTTGATTCCAAAAAAAGACTATTCCTCTTGTATTCAAGA
The DNA here is from genome assembly GCA_030737815.1 of Allium fistulosum. NCBI lineage: Eukaryota > Viridiplantae > Streptophyta > Magnoliopsida > Asparagales > Amaryllidaceae > Allium > Allium fistulosum. The sequence goes on from CM060904.1 coordinate 727,657,269, forward strand.
TTTTAGACCCATTGCATGTTGTAATACCTTATATAAAGTTTTCACCAAAATCCTGTGTAACAGACTAGGAGTTTTCTTAGACAAGTTGGTGTCCCCGAACCAGACGGCTTTTATTAAAGGTAGATCAATAGGGGATGGTATTTTGTTTGCCCATGAAATTATCAAGGGTCTTGGTAGAAAGGATAATAAACACATGTGTATCAAAGTTGACTTAAAAAAGCATACGATTCGATAAATCGATCTTTTGTCATACACATGCTAATAAGCCTGGGCTTCCCTAATAAATGGGTGAGAATTATAGAAAATTTAATTAAGACTCCCGTGTTCTCTATTATTTCTAATGGTGAAGTGCATGGTTATTTTAAGAGTACTAATGGTCTTAGACAAGGTGATCTGCATTCCCCTATACTGTTTACCCTGGTTATGGAGTATTTTACTCTCTTGATGGAAGGAAAAGTCAGAGATGGTCTTATTTCTCCAATTACAGATTTCGACAATAAAGTCACTCATCTTATCTACGCTGATGACATAATTATTTTTACTAAAGCCAATGCTAATAATGCAATTGCTATAAGTGATGTTTTTAAGACCATGAAGAGGGTTACTGGCTTGGAGCTTAGCTTTGAGAAATCTAATGTTTTCTTTGGGAAAGGGGTGGATTGCTGTATCGACATTAGTAAGATTCTCAATATTCAGCAATCGGATCTCCCAATAAGGTATCTGGGAATTCCTTTGTCAAGTGCTAATCTGAGGGATAAGGATTGTTTTCCTTTGATAGAGAAGATAAAGGCTAGGATTGATAGATGGGAAAATAGAATGTTGAGTTTAGCTGGGAGACTTGAACTTATCAAATCTACCATTTACCCTATTATTCAATTCTGGATGTAGTGTTTTTGCCTTCCGGTTTCTACCATTCAAAAAATTAAACACTTGATCTTGAATTTTCTTTGGAAAAGTCGTAGCAGTAAGATTCCTTGGGAGGTTCTGTGTAGGCAAAAAGAAGAAGGAGGTATGGGATTGAGAAATCTAGAAGAGATGAACAAAGCCCTATATATCAAACTGATATGGAAAGTAATTAATTTAGAAGGTATTTGGGCGGAACTTATACACTGTAAATATATTGGCCGTAAAAGTATTTGGGAAATTAACCAGCGTTCGGACGATTCGGGGGTGTGGAAATTTATTTTAAAAAACAGATTGGAAGCTTTGAAATGCCTTTCTCTTAATATTGCTGACGGTAAAACTACTTCTCTCTGGTTTGATCCTTGCTTAAACGGCAGTTCTATAATGGAACGCATTGGGAGAGACACAGCTTTCAGAACTGGAACGGAAAACCTGTCTCTCAGTAAGATCTTAAGTAATGGTAAGTGGAAGTGGGACTCGTATAGTTTTTTATTCCAAATTCATGCTGAAATTGAAGGTGTCAAGATACACAAGAACAGTGAGAGGGATTTCTGGTCCTGGAAGTGTTCCAAGGATGGTTTGTATTAGTTTAAGAAAGTTTGGAATTCGGTTCGATCCAATTTTGAAATTAAGAGTTGGACGTCTTTGGTCTGGAACAAAATTCACGTTCCTAAGATGGCGGTATGCCTTTTCAAAGCCATAAATGATTATCTGTTAACTAAGGAAAGATTATTACAGAAACAGATAGTCGTCGATCAAAACTGTGTTTTCTGTAATAATTACATTGAAAACATAGATCATCTATTTTTTCAATGTAATTTTACAGAAAAGGTGTGGCTGTGGAGTTGTAAGAAAATTTTCAAATCTTTGAGAAGTATTTTATCCTTTTCTTTGAGAGATGATATACAGAAAATTGTTTCTTTATCTAGCTCAAAAAACCTCAATTCGGACTTGTTTCAATTATCCCTATCAGATTGTGTTTGGCATATTTGGAAAGAAAGGAATGACAGGATTTTTCAAAATCGTTTTAAGGATAGGATGCAGATCTGTTATAGTATATTCCAGACTATGAATATTAGAATGGTTAAATCTAAACATTTCAAGAACATCACTGATTTGAACAGAACAATAGCATTGAAATGGGGATATACCTTCCAAAGTTGAAGTGGGGCATCTGCTGCTTTATCATAAGTATCATTCCTCTGCCTTTCTCCAGTTCAACGATCCTTGGCTCCAGGTTTTTGTGAACCTGTATTATTTACATTTTTTCTTCCACCTTTTACTCAATTACATTATTATTTACAAGACTTAATAAATATTGTATTAGCCTGTAAGGATGCAGTTTGCAGGTAGATCTGAGCGCTACAGTCTTGTCCTGGTCATTCAAGAAATAAGAAATTTCAGAATGTTGTTTCTTGAAATTAAAAAAAAAAGCTTTTGTCTGGTTGAAAATGACTTATCTTTTCTATGCTTTCTTCTTGAGGGAATCCCGTTATATCTTTAGATCTGGAAGAGGAAGTTTCAAGCAATTGCAAGAGAGTTCCGAGGACTTGTCTCCCTGACCTGTTCAAGATAGAAGTTAGTTCGAATTCAAAGCTAAAGGAAGCATCTTTTAGGCCACAAGTGACTTATCTTGATTTTTTCTTCTTGGTTCTTCTCGAGAGAGTCTGCTAACTAGATCTGGAAGTTGAAGTCGATTTCCCAAGCTTTTACAGGCTTTTGACCTAATTCATGTAAGAAGATTAATACGAGGACTGGAGGTTTTTCTTTCCATAGATAGTTTGTCAGATCTATTACCTGTTTTCTTCCTGGTTGGAACGAAGACTTTGTTGGCTGTTGGTCTTCTGGGTGTTGCTGTTGCTAATCTCCTTGGTCTTTAAGGAGCAAGTTACGAAAGGAAAGTAGAAGAAGCTGCTGTTACGAAGTGGAAGCAGAGAAGCTGCTGTTTCGTTCGCCGCCATTATTTCATTTTTTATTTTCTTCGAGAGGAGATAGGAACTAATGAAGAGTCGGTTTACCTTATTTACTTTGAGTTATGTCTCGAAACTTCTGGTAGTTGTTACTGTTATATGGGCTTTGGGCTAGCATCTTGTTTGGACCGGTCCAGACTTTGTTGTTTGAGAGTTGTTTTTGTTTTGTGATTGGGCTTGTTAGACTTTTGTATTCATTTGCTTATAGTAATAGATAGTTTGAACCCTTTTTCAAAAAAAAAGTATTTTTGGTGAATTTTAGAAGTTAAATATAGAGTTTTATTCATTTATTTGAGTAAATGGTGTATTTTTGTTAAAGAAAGGGTTTTAATAATAAAAATATTTTAAAAATATAAATTTATCTTCTTATATGATAGAAAATATTTTATTTTATATGTATACAAGTTTTCATATTTTTCTTATGTAAAACTTGAGAGAAAATGCATTTTTGTTTTTGTGTATATGTGATATTTGCACATTTTTGGTTAAGTGTTGTTTAATAAACTTCGGCCATATTAATTTCTTTTTATTTTTGGGTTCATTAGCCCACTTAACACTTAGCCTGGCTTGAGAAAGTGAGAAAAAGAATACTGTACGTTCATTTTTCTCAACTTCTTCTTCCTCCTTCGGCCAGTAAAAGAGAAATAGAAACCCTCTTCAACAAATTGCAATTCAAGCCAATTTCTTCATAAAATCCAAGAAAATTAAAGTCTTCTTCACTCTAGAGAGTAAATTGAAGGTAGTCTAACTCCAAATCACTTAATTTCATCAAAATCTCTGATTTGTAAAATGATTTCTTATTTACAGTGAATTTTACTTTGTATGCGCTGTTTATCTTCTTTAGAAGTTCTTAGAAACTATCTCTCAAGCCAAAGCTTTCAATTTGCAACGCAAATCTGAGTCTTTCCATTGCAACAACAAGGTGAGTTGAAATACTCACATAATCTAGCCGAGCCAAGCTCAAAAATTGCAAAAGCAGTGAATAATTTTGTTTCTGTGGATGAATATTTTATCTTGTTTATCTCAGTTTGAAATCTATTTCATATTGCTTCTTTGAATGTCTGTAACTTTTGATTCCGGCAACGAAATGCTACCGAATATATTTCATTTGGTAGTTTGCATGTTGATCTTGGTCTCTGCAAATTTTGGTTGAGAAATATTGTCATTTGGATGTTCAAAACAGTGGTAGAAAATCAATTCATACCCAGATTTTTGGCTGTAGACATTGTTTTCCAAGTTGCTACAAACATGGCCTAAGTCCATGTTTGAGAGAGCATATCTCTTTCATTTCTTGCTAGAATTCATCAATACTTTTTTTCTTGAAAGATAAAGTTATCTACTATATGCATATCAATTTTCAACTCAATCTGAGGTAGTTTGATCCTCTATTTCATGCCTAAAAGTTGAACCAGAGATGGTTTACAGGCCTGTACATCTGTTTTTTTGAACTGTTGCAAACATGGCATGAGTCCATGTTTGAGACAGCGTAACTTTCTCATTTCCTGTCGGAATTCATTGATTCTTATTGTGTTAGAAATATGAAGTTTACTAGTATGTGCAAACCAATTTTCAGCTTAATATGAGGTCGTTTGATCCTCTGCTTCAGGCCTGCAAGTTGAACCTAAGATGGTTTTCAGACCTGGGCACATTTTGCTATTTGAACCGTTCAAACATGGCCTGACTCCATGTTTGAGACAGCTTAACTTTTTCATTTCCAGTCGGAATTCATTAGTTCTTTTTTTGAAAGCTGAAGTTTTCTATTATGAGCACACCAATTTTCAGTTCAATCAAAGGTTGTTTGGCCACCTGTTCCATGTATGTAATTTGAACCCGAGAGGGTTTTAGACCTGGGCAAAATTCAACATGGCCTGAGTCTATGTTTGAGACTCCATAACTTTAGTATTTCATATCAGAATTCAGTGAGCCTTTCTCCAGTTCATAGATAAATTGTTCTACTTTCTTAGTATCAAATTTTAGACCATTCTGAGGTCATTAAGCCTTTCAAATTATGTCCGAAATTTGAACCCGGAGAAGATTTCAGACCTAGGTATTGTTTTGCCTATGCGTTTTTATGTTCTTTTTCCGTCCGACTTTTGACTTTTACTTCATGTTTTTGTGATATTTCTGAAATGTTTTGAGGGCTATAATGCCTATCAATAGGCTAGCCAAGTTTTGATGAATTTGAAATTCAAATTTGAATTGAATTTGAATGACGGTTTTGAGTGAATTCTTTGAATTCGAGCATGGATTTTTCCAAACGATTTTGAAATAATTTTTAAAATAAATTGGCATTTAAAATAATTATTATATAATATTTTTAAATTATTTCAAGCTATAAAAAAATCTATTTATTCTCTATAATAAGGGAATTTTCAAATATTGATTTCAAAATTGATTTTGGAAAAATGGTTTTAAAAGCTTGTTTTCTCAAGTAAATTATTTTATATATAAAATACATGTTTTTGCACTATTCGAGTGAATGAGAAGGAGAATTAAATGGTTTGGTAAAACATGTGGTATGAGACACGTGCGTTTATCTTATCGGTTAATTCCTGACTTGTTCGTTTGATCGTTTTGACCTTCGGGTCGAGTTTACCGATGAGATGAGGTAAACTTTTTACTGCTTTGAGTGTGAAATCTACAAGCGTTTCGTAAACTGTTTAGTGGGAACGTGTGGTATGGTACGTACGTCAACACTTTTATAGTTCCTATCCGAGAGTTTGTGACACATTTGCCATTGCGGCGTATTGCCAGTACTGGACCTTCGGGTCATTGCCATTGCGGCATATTTGTCTTCGAGACGTTTACCATTGTGGCGTTATTTGTCATTGCGACGTATTTTCCTTTGGGCGAGGTACCTATTTTTAGAGATCAATACTTAGTAGGCTTCGGCCTAAAGCACGTGCAAAACTTTTGAGATGATTTCATTGATTATTGTGATTTCCTTAGTGTATCGCCTTTTTTATGGTTGGCCTTTCGAGCCATTATATATATATATCTGTGTGTGTGTGTGTGTGTGTGTGTGTGTGTGTGTTTGCGCCAAAAATGGTCACAAACCCCAAATATCATGAAAGCACCAGTGTATGAACACAAATCAGCAATATGTAATCACAGATCTCAGATCTAATAATTGTAGAGGATAAAAATGAAGAATAATAAACTTAAAACAGAAAGAAGTAGACAGAGACACAAGATTTATAGTGGTTCGGCGATCTTGCCTACGTCCACTCTAAAGTAGTTTGCTTTATTGATCTATCTTTGACGATTACAAGTGAATTCGATGAATTACAGCAGGTAATTATGATTTGCAGTAGTGGAATTCGTTGGTAGCAGCAGCAATGGAGTTCAGATCTGGATCCGGCAAAGTCTGGGTGTTGAAGATCTCAAAGAAGAAGAAGAACCCCTTTTCTGTTGGCTTTGGGGGTCTATTTATAGGTGTAGGAGGCTGATATTTCGCTCAGATCTCGGGAGACCCTCTCTGGCACGTGACCAGGCCCACACGCCCAAGCCCGTGAAGTTTCGGTCCGATCCGTGATCGACACGAACAGATTTCGACTCGATCAAGATTTCATCCAATGGAGTCGAAATTTGGCGTGGACATTCTTTAGCATGCACGTAGTCTTCTGTGAAAATTTCATAGCGTTTGGACTTGTAGATTGGGAGATATGATCGATACGAATTGGGATTCTCGGTTGGCTGTTGCCTTCGACTCGCTTCCGTTTCGACTCGCTTCTGTTTCGACTCGCTTCCTTTCGACTCGATGACGTGGCGCTTTGTTGGAGTCTAATTAGATGGAGTCGAACAGTGGTTCTGTGAATGCTGTGGAGCGAGTCGAAGAGGACTCTCTGATGGATGTGGAGTAGAGCGAGTCGACGAGGACTCTCTGATAGATGTGGAATGGAGCGAGTCGAAGAGGACTCTCTAATGGATGTGGAATGGAACGAGTCGAAGTCGACTCTCTTGATGGATGCGTGGCGGAGCGAGTCGAAGACGACTCTCTGATGGATGTGGAATGGAGCGAGTCGAAGAGGACTCTCTAATGGATGTGGAATGGAGCGAGTCGAAGTGGACTCTCTTGATGGATGCGCGGCGGAGCGAGTCGAAGTGGAGCGAGTCGAAGTTGGCTTATACGGAGCGAGTCGTTCTGAGCAAGTCGAACACGAGGCTGTTTCTATCCAATCTTGAATCGATCATAACTTGGACATATGAACTCGGATTGACTTGAAATTTGGAATGTTGGCTCTCATAGCTTCGCTTGTCGTGTCATATTAATTTTGGCTCGATCCGGACTTGGACAAAATTCGTCGATATCCATAGTGAACCTGCGTATAACTGATTTTCTAGACGAACTGTCTTTGGTCTCTAGTCAAGTTCTTGGTGTCACGGACTTGCCAAAAGGCGGGATAACATTTGCCCCCCAAAACATGTCTTGTGATAAGAAGGTGTGTTTTGTAATGCCATAAGCTGGGTGTTCATATCCCGTTGATGACCTGCAAAGAAATTGATATTTTTATTTGACCACGAATGACGATCGTTCGGGATCGTATGTCATTTGAGGTGATATGTGACCGTTCGTGGTCGGATGCCGTTCACGGTGAATGATGACCGTTCGCGGTCGGGGTGCCGTTCGAGGCGATTTGTGATCGTTCGCGATCAGGTGTCGTTCGCGGCGATTTGAGACCGTTCGTGGTCGGGTGCCGTTCGAGGCGATTTGTGACCATTCGCGGTCGGGTGCCGTTCGAGGCGATTTGTGACCGTTCACGGTTGGGTGCCGCTCGCAGCGATTTGTGACCGTTCGTGGTCGGGTGCCTTTCACGGTGATTTCTGACCGTTCGTGGTCGGGTGCCGTTCGAGGCGAATTTTGTGTGTCCGGGGGGGACTTAGTGTTAACAACGTCAGATTTCACGTTCGAGTGAGTTTCTGAGTTGTTTGTGGTGGCAGTTTATCGCTGTCTCAGAGCATGCCTGAGGACCGTTCGCGATCCCTTACATGTGTAAGTGGCTTAGCCGTCATGGTATCACAAATGGCATGCTTTTATTCAAAATGAGTTTTTCAACAGAAATGTTCAACAAAATCAGCTTCAAATATTAGAAATGGAAAATAAAAGGAAAACAAGGACGTCAAAGTGTAAACACTCACACCGTTGCGATTAGTAGTCGTATCAGAGCATGCCTGAGGATCGTTCGCGGTCCTGTACATGTGTAAATGACTTAACCGTGTTGGTGCGGAGTTTGCTACTTATTCGTCATTACCCCAATCAATTGATGACAAGCTGACGCCGCGATCCTGAGCCATCCCCGGCAGGTGCAGGTGGTGGTCGCTCTTGTTCCACCGTTGTCATTCCCCTTCTCATATACTGTGATAGCATACCATTCTGGATATGTCCCTCAACCTCATCCTTCAAGTGTCTGCAGTCATTCGTGTTATGACCGTTCAGCTCGTGGAATAAGCAATACTTGTCGGATCTTCTTTCATTGTTGGTTGGATCCCTTCTCATCGGCCTTCGATAGGGAATCTGCCCCCTAGTATCCTGGTAGATTCGCTCCAAAGTCTCATTCAACTCCGTGTAAGAGGTGAATCTTGGTTTCTTTCGTGGTCGCATCGGTCCATCACTATTATCCTCAGCCTTTCGTTTCCCTCGGTCAGTTCCTAAATCCGCTTTAGGAAGATTTTCACCCTTGACGACGTAAACATCAACTCCTTCTCCTTCTTCTCTCTCAGCATTTGCATCCTCTAATCGTAATAATCCTTCAGCTTCATGATAAAATTCTCCTAGATCCATAGTTGGATCCCTTGTTAACGAATTCTTGAATTCTGTGCCATCAGCTATGCCAGATACAGCTGCCATCAAGACCATGGACGGGTCGGGTCGATCCACCGACGCCGCCGCTGCGTTGAATCGCATCAGAAAGTTCCTCAAAGACTCCCTGGTCCTTTGCTTCATTGCTACCAAACTCATCACATTCTTAGGTCTCGAAATGTGAACTCTGAACTGCCTCATGAACCTTTCAGTCAAATCGGTCCATGTTCCAATGGAGCCACTCTCCAGCTGTCTAAACCATAGCGCTGCAATGTCTGTCAAATACAGTGGGAAGCACCGGGCCTTGACTTCCTGTGATGCCCCCAGCACTTCCATGTGCCTCATATACCTTGTCAGATGGACTGCAGGATCCGTCCTTCCATCATACATTTCCACCGTTGGTAGCTTGAATTCTGGTGGATTGCTAGCTTGCCTGATCGTAGGAGCAAAGGGACTCCTATTCACATCCTCCAGATCTCTATTCACTAGTCCACCTCTCATGGCTCGTCTGACCATTTCCGCCAATCTGTCACTATATCCAAGTTGTAGTCCTTGTCCGTCGTTTTCGATTTGACCCCCGAGTTCACGAGGGATTCCTGGGGTCTGCTCTCCTGAACGAACATTCGCTTCTCTACCAACGCCGCACTGCGTAGCTCCTCCTGATACTGCTCCTGGGATCGGGTCAACATGCTCTGGGTAAGTGCCTCCTTGTTCTGGGGCTGTGCCAGATGGTCCTGCTCCGTTCTGAACTCTGGTTGCTCCTTGATTTTGCACTCCAAGTTGCCCAATTTGAAGAAGCAAGTTCTGGATCATTTCCTCTTGTCTTTTCATCATTGTCTCTATCTCATCCCTGGTGATGTAGATTGATGTCTGATTTGCACCTGAGGAAGTCTCTTGACTCCCTTCCTGTTGACCTCTCTCTAGCCTTTGTCTTCTATTTGATTTCCTTGTCATAGCTTTTCAGATCTGAATTCTCTAAGCCTTCAAATTCAATTTCCAAATGATAGAATCTTGAGTTCAGTTCTCAGTGAAAGCACCAAAGTGTTTGTGTCAAAAATGGTCACAAACCCCAAATATCATGAAAGCACCAGTGTATGAACACAAATCAGTAATATGTAATCACAGATCTCAGATCTAAGTATTGTAGAGGATAAAAATGAAGAATAATAAACTTAAAACATAAAGAAGTAGACAAAGACACAAGATTTATAGTGGTTCGGCGATCTTTCCTACGTCCACTCTGAAGTAGTTTGCTTTATTGATCTATTTTTGACGATTACAAGTGAATTCAATGAATTATAGCAGGTAATTATGATTTTCAGCAGTGGAATTCGTTGGTAGCAGCAGCAATGGAGTTCAGATCTGGATCCGGCAAAGTCTGGGTGTTGAAGATCTCAAAGAAGAAGAAGAACCCCTTTTCTGTTGGCTTTGGGGGTCTATTTATAGGTGTAGGAGGCTGATATTTCGCTCAGATCTCAGGAGACCCTCTTTGGCACGTGACCAGGCCCGCACGCCCAAGCCCGTGAAGTTTCGGTCTGATCCGTGATCGACACGAACATATTTTGACTCGATCAAGATTTCATCCAATGGAGTCGAAATTTGGCATGGACATTCTTTAGCATGCACGTAGTCTTCTGTGACAATTTCATAGCGTTTGGACTTGTAGATTGGGAGATATGATCGATACGAATTGGGATTCTCGGTTGGCTGTTGCCTTCGACTCGCTTCCATTTCGACTCGCTTCTATTTCGACTCGCTTCCTTTCGACTCGATGACGTGGTGCTTTGTTGGAGTCGAACTAGATGGAGTCGAACAGTGGTTCTGTGAAGGCTGTGGAGTGAGTCGAAGAGGACTCTCTGATGGATGTGGAGTAGAGCGAGTAGAAGAGGACTCTCTGATGGATGTGGAATGGAGCGAGTCGAAGAGGACTCTTTGATGGATGTGGAATGGAGCGAGTCGAAGTGGACTCTCTTGATGGATGCGCGGCGGAGCGAGTCGAAGTGGTGCGAGTCGAAGAGGACTCTTTGATGGATGTGGAATGGAGCGAGTCGAAGAGGACTCTCTGATGGATGTGGAATGGAGCGAGTCGAAGTGGACTCTCTTGATGGATGCACGGCGGAGCGAGTCGAAGTGGAGCGAGTTAAAGTTAGCTTATATGGAGCGAGTCGTTCTGAGCGAGTCGAACATGAGGCTGTTTCTATCCAATCTTGCATCGATCATAACTTGGACATACGAACTCGGATTGACTTGAAATTTGGAACGTTGGCTCTCATAGCTTCGCTTGTCGTGTCATATCAATTTTGGCTCGATCCGGACTCGAACAAAATTCGTCGATATCCATAGTGAACCTGCGTATAACCGATTTTCTAGACGAACTGTCTTTGGTCTCTAGTCAAGTTCTTAGTGTCACGGCCTTGCCAAAAGCGGGATAACAATATGGAAATTACTTGGGAATTTGAGTTACCTACACTGGCGTTATTTTAGATTTTCCTTTTGGCGTTATTATATGAGATTTTCCTTTTGGCGATTATATGGGATTATATCCTCCTATATGGAGATATATGCATTTGCCTTATGGCATATTTTGAGATGGTGATTTCTTGAGTTGCTTTTGAGTTTGCCGATATGGCGGGTTTGGGATTTCTCCTCTCTGGAGTTATGTTTTTCTCCTAAAACATATTTAATGTTTTGTGATACGCCGATGAGATGAGGCATGCTTTTGTTGGGAGATTTGTTATATAGTTTTATCACCTTTGAGTTGCATTTATATTTAGTGATATCCTTATATCACTTGAAATTAATATACCTACTTAGTTATGCCATGTGAAGTAACCATATACTCTTGAATTATTCCTTCTCACTTGAAAAGATTATCACCTTACCTTATGCTTATGCTATCGATTATCCTCTTAAACTGATTTGTTTAGCTAGATTGACCCATGTATTTTATACTCGGGTCAAACCGAGGTGTTTTAGGTTAGGTACCCTTTGGACTTAGCTTATTCTGCTTCCGCATGGACTTTTTTGCTAGCTTTTTGTTGTAGCTTTTGTGTAGTCCTTTTGTTGCTACTCTGATATGTATATTCTTTTGACTCGTGTTTGTATTGTGGTTGTCATACCATATACGATTGTGGTTGTCATACCACATACGTGATGTATCATTTTGTATACTCTGTGATGTATCGATATATGTGTGTGTATATGATTATCTATTGTTCTGTGATGTGTTTTGCATTTGAGTTATTGTATTTCATTCTGATAAATCGTATAGCCACCTATGGCTTTGTATTAAGTATTTATTGGATATGTCGATCCACTTAAGTTAGAAAAAATGGAGCAGTTATCGACGTATTCAATAGATATTTAAGACAAGGCGATAAGTGGGCGCTCCTAAACAGCTCTATTCTCCGCATTAGCAGACGATATTGCCGAGTAATACTCTTTGTTAATGTGGGTCTCAGGGTGGGGCGTCACAGCTTGGTACGGAGCTGAGTTCAGAACAAAATATGATAAACACAGGACAGAAACACATATTACGGTACATCCAAGTATAATACAAGTGTTACCAACCCCTTAATCATTGTATCTTATACCTTATCGTGTCCTTTGAGATAGAAGCTTGGAATATGTCTAGGAATATATTTTATTCCATAGTATTCCATAATTGAATTAAATATATCTTATCTTATGAATAATCCTTATTGTGATTATTATTTTCTAGTTCTCTTCGATATGGGTGTTTGACACATTCGTATCAAAGGAGCATGTTATATCGTTGGATGTTAATTATGTTGTTACTTCTTTGAGGATTGCGTATCCTATTGAAGGGATCTGCAATACTTGGCTTGTCATGTGACAGTATTATGGTTGATCTTTGTAGTTTTCTTTCGGTGCAAATCTGCACATTAGTCATCACCTTGAGTTTAGTATGATTTTGAGGATGGATTGACTTGCTTGTTATCAAGTCCAATCCTATGTTTTTGAAAGGATCCAATATTTAGGCATCCTAATCCGGCTGATTAGTTGTCCCTTGTCCTTCGGAATGTTAATGATGATTCTGAAGTATTTGAATTCACTCTTGAGTTTGACATGTTGATAATATATCTCAAATTCCAATCATTGTGACTTTGTTGATTTATGTGAGTCCGTTTCTGGTTTGACAACCAATCGAGCAATCGGGTATTGTATTGACCTCCTTTCCAATTCTTAACCTTTTGGTCATCCTTCCATGAGGATGTCCACTAAGGAAATGAGGTAATTCATTGAATTTAACAGATATTGTCGTTCTTGTCTCCTTTGAGAAGTCCTCTTAGGATACTCAATTGTTGATATACTTTGTGAAATTACTTCACTCGAAGTAATGATATATTGTTAGTGTTCTTCTTCTCATTCGAGAAGATATCTTAACCTTACTCTTATATCTTATCGATCTCTTTCTAATCTAGTGAATGTGCTAGGGTCATTCCTTAGCTTGACCTTACACTAATTTTCATGAGCCACGAGTTGCTGAGGATAGCGTTCCTCTTACCGCATTCCGCACTCGTATGTGTCTTGTGAGTGGTTCGTTATACCATTCGGAATAACGAACACTCCAGTCTATTCCATCAGTCTTATGAATTGAGTATTTTGGGAATATCTCGATGAGTTCTTCTTGTGTTTTCGATTTTGATTATAAGTAATAAATTGAGTTTCCAAATCTTTCAAATCGAAGATATGTTTTTACGAGAAATTAGATTTTTGTTTATTGAGATAAGCAAAGTATATTTTGTAAAATTATGTATGAGGTAGTTCTTTTATAGAAAATGATTTTTGTGTTGGGTTGTCCATCGAGTGCTTTAAGAATTCTGGTCGATGCGCCTGATCAACATTATCGATGGGAATTTCCTAAACATCATGATGAGACAGTCAGACATAGTACATTGAGTTTTAGTAAGTAAAGTTTGGAAATAATTAATTTGGTTTGAGAATTAAATGCATCCATTGAACCATAGTAAGTGTTAGAGGAGTGGTGAGGCAGTTTTGATCACTAGGTCAACTCTGCAGCCAATCGATGGGGTCATTCACTATAAATCAATGGCGAGGCAATACTTTTATATTATTTGAAATTTGTGAAATTGAATATGGTAATTTGGGTAAGTAAAGTGAATAATTCTAATTAAGGAGATGTCTTAATTGAAAGAAAATATCATATGATGCTTTGATTAATAAAATGATGTATTTAAGATAAAATAATACTTTGGTTTGAAAAATTTAAATATCAGTTGAATATTTTAGTGCAAGTTATTAATGATGACTATAAAATTTGTTTTGACACTTAGTTATTTGAGTAATAGTAGAAGATAAATATAAAACTCTATCTTAAGAAATGCTAATTTTAAACTTTTAGCATAAAGTTATGAGCAAGTTTTGTTTTAAATTTTAGTTGTACTAAAAATTGGTTGGTGTGAATTTGTAAAATTCTTTTGAAAACAAGTTTGAATTAATTGTCAACTTTAATTAGTTTTACATTGATAATTAAATGAAAATTTAATTTGTGTGACAAAGTGGAAATTTGAGGTTGAATTGAATTGATATATGAGCAAATCATGTTGTTTAATCATTTTTAAAGTTATGAGAATAATTTGAAACTTTATATATATTCCCAAGTTTGTTTTAATAAATGATCAATAATCCTCTCTTGATAATGGAAGAGATTGATTATCTCCTCCAAAATGTGTTTTCATAGTTAATTGTTTTAAAGTTAGATTTTGGAAAGTAATGAAAATATTTCCACTTAATGAAATGTTTTTTCTTTTTGATAATTACATAAAGTTGAGCATAATTTTGTATGTCTTAGCTTTTTGAAGAAAAAGAATATCATTTAACAAATGATTTAGCAAAAGCTTGTTTGAAAATGTAGTTTGAAATTAAAATGGTTTGGAAAATTTCAAATTTTAAATAGATTTAAAAGCAGAAATTTTGTTTGGAAAAGAGTTTTACTAAAATAGCGATAACTTGAGATTTATAACTCCAAATGAGTAATCTTTTTATAAATGAAAGAACTTTCAGTAAGTTATAAAATTTTTTTTACCACTTTGGAAGAATTTTCTTTTTATTTAGTTTAAAATGGGTTTGAAAGTGGATAGACATTTCTGTCCTATTATGAATTTTTTTAAAATTTGAGATGAAAGTAAATTTAGCATAACTTTCAGACCGTAAATCCAATTTTGATGATCTTTATTTTTCTGGAAAGAATAGACTTAGTAGAACAACTTTTATTTTATAAGTATTTTCAGATTTTTAGTTTAGCTGGGTCAAAATTTAAGATTATTACACCAGGTTTGAAATTGAAATAACTTGTTTCTTAATAGCCAAATGCATTCTACCTATTTTGTGTTTATAATTTAGTTAATGTTTAGTATAAATATATATATATATATATATATTTCAAATTGAAATATATTTTGGTAGAATTTAGGAGTGAAACATTTTATTCACTTTAAACGAAGAGTTTGTAAATTATATTGATATTTGTAAGAAGCCTTGAAAATTTTCAGAATATTGAAGTTTGATAATTTGAGTATAGTGAAATTAGGCTTTTGAAACCTTAAAAATGTTGTTTTGTAAAATAAGAGTAAAGAATCCATTTTTTGAGTTCGTCTTGCCTTTGTGCAATTATCTAGTGACTTGCATTTATGCGATCATTTCAGTCTGGTGGCCTTTGAAGAAATCACCTCTCATCAAATTCTCTTACCTCTCTTGTTCTCAAACCAATGTTGGTGTGGTTCTTTCCGTAATGATACATGGAAAGTCATGTCGATAATCATCTTTGTGATTAGAAATTAGGATAAAAGTTGAGCTAAATCCCGACTCTATTTGAGAAATTTATAAGAAATCAATCTCACTTGATTGATCCTTTGGGTAGCATTCTATTGTGTTTTTGTTTCGAAGGTGAGAAGCCTTCGAAATCATGAGGTACTGCTCATACAAATTCTATAGTCCGCTAATCTCGATCAATATATTCGGGAAACTATAGAATTTATCGAGCAATTTTATCTTGTTCTTCTATCAATTTGGGTTGAGAGGAAAAATTTTAAACTCGAGCCTGTCTATCTGTCTTTTGATTGATGAAATAAATGAGTTAAATATAAACTCTTCTCTAGAAAGTACGAGGATGCAATCTTGTTAAGGGGGGAGTCTGTAACAACCCTGGTTTGGAGATTACCCATCAATATTAAATTATAATGGTAATTATAATTTAATATTATGATTTAAATTAAAATAAAAGATTCTAAATTGTTTATTTGGAATAAACAATGAATTCTGGAATTAAAAATAAGGAAATAAAATTCCAAACTATATTTTATTTGGTTAGAGTGATAATAAATGGGAAATGACATTACTTTAAAGGAAATGTAATAATTATATTAATTATTGTCATTTTGCTTCTTTTAATAATTTTTAAGAGAAGTATTTTATTTTTAAAGGTTGTTTATTGAAATAAAAATGGAAATTAGTTTAAAAATATATTTTGGCTATAAATAAAGTTTAAAAACGGTTTGAAATGTTTTTCTAAGTGAGAAAAGTATTTTTGGTGAATTTTAGAAGTTAAATATAGATTTTTATTCATTTATTTGAGCAAATGGTGTATTTTGTTAAAGAAATGGTTTTAATAATAAAAATGTTTTAAAAATATAAATTTATCTTTTTATATGATAGAAAATGTTTTATTTTATATGTATACAAGTTTTCATATTTTTCTTATCTAAAACTTGAGAGAAAATGCATTTTTGTTTTTTTGTATATGTGATATATTCACATTTTTGGTTAAGTGTTGTTTAATAAACTTAAGCCATATTAATTTCTTTTTATTTTTGGGATCATTAGCCCACTTAACACTTAGCCTGGCTTGAGAAAGTGAGAAAAAAATATTGTATGTTCATTTTTCTCAACTTCTTCTTCCTCCTTCAGGCAGTAAAAGTGAAATAGAAACCATCTTTAACAAATTGCAATTCAAGCCAATTTCTTTATAGAATCCAAGAAAATTAAAGTCTTTTTCACTCTAGAGAATAAATTGAAGGTAATCTAACTCCAAATCAATTAATTTCATCAAAACCTCTTATTTGTAAAATGATTTCTTATTTACAGTGATTTTTTCTTTGCATGCACTGTTTATCTTCTGTACATGTTCTTAGAAGCTATCTCTCAAGCCAAAGCTTTCAACTTGCAACACAAATCCAAGTTTTTCTATTGCAACAACAAGGTGAGTTGAAATACTCACATAATCTAGCCGAGCCAAGCTCAAAAATTGCAAAAGCAGTGAATAATTTTGTTTCTATAGATGAATATCTTATCTTGTTTATCTTAGTTTGAAATCTGTTTCATGTTGCTTCTTTGAACGCCTGTAACTTTTGATTCCGACAACGAAATGCTGCCGGATTTCGTTCATTTTGTAGTTTGCATGTTGATCTTGGTCTCTTCAAATTTTGGTTGAAAAATATTGTCATTTGGATGTTCAAAACAGTGGTAGAAAATGAATTCAAACCTAGACTTTTGTCCGTACACATTTTGTTTTCTGAGTTGCTACAAACATGGCCTAAGTCCATGTTTGAGACAGCATATCTCTTTCATTTCTTGCTGGAATTCATCAATACTTTTTTTGCTTGAAAGATATTTTTTTCTACTATATGAATACCAATTTTTAGCACAATCCGAGGTAGTTTGTTTCTTTGTTTCATGCCTGAAAGTTGAACCCGGGATGATTTTCAGACCTGTACATTTTTGTTTTTTCGAACCGTTGCAAACATGACCCGAGTGCATGTTTGAGACAACGTAACTTTTTCATTTCCAGTCAGAATTCATTGGTTCTATTTTTTTTGAAAGAAGAAGTCTTTTTGTATGGGCTAATAAAATTTCAACTGAATATGAGGTCGTTTGATCCTCTGATTCAGGCCTGTAAGTTGAACCCAAGATGGTTTTCAGGCCTGGGCACACTTTCGTTTTTGAACGGTTGCAAACATGGCCTAAATCCATGTTTGAGACAGCGTATCATTTCATTTCCTGTCAGAATTTGTTGATTCTTTTTTTGTTTGAAAGCTGATGTTTTCTACCATGTGCACACCAATTTTCAGTTTAATCAGAGATAGTTTGTCCACCTGTTCCATGTCTGTAAGTTGAACATGAGAGGGTTTTAGACCTGGGCAGAATTCAACATGGCCTGAGTCCATATTTGAGATTTCATATCTTTATTGTTTCATATCAGAATTCAGTAAGTCATTTTCCAGTTCATAGATAAATTGTTCTACTTTATGTGTATCAAATTTTAGACCATTCCGAGGTCATTAAACCTTTCAAATTATGTCCGAAAGTTGAACCCGGAGAAGATTTCAGACCTAGGTATTGTTTTGCCTATGCATTTTTATGTTCTTTTTCCGTCCAACTTTTGACTTTTACTACATGTTTTTATGATATTTCTGAAATGTTTTGAGGGCTATGATGCCTATCAATAGGCTAGCCAAGTTTTGATGAATTTGAAATTCAAATTTGAATTGAATTTGAATGACGGTTTTGAGTGATTTCTTTGATTTCGAGCACGGATTTTTCCAAACGATTTTGAAATAATTTCTAAAATAAATTGGCATTTAAAATAATTATTATATAATACTTTTAAATTATTTTAAGCTATAAAAACATATATTTATTCTTTATAATAAGGGAATTTTCAAATATTGATTTCAAAATTGATTTCGGGAAAATGGTTTTAAAAGCTTGTTTTCTGTAACAACCCTGTATTTTACAATTATTTTTAAATTGATTTTTCCAGATTTAAAAGCTTTATTTATGAAAAGAATAAATTTTGTTATTGTAAATATAAAAACTTTGATTTTGTATGTGGATTTGAATTCCAAATATGACTAAATTTAATATTTCCAGAAAATGTGAATTTTTGTCAAATAGTCAAACTTTGACTTTTAAACTTAAAAATTTAAAAGTTTGAAATTATAAATTTTATATTTTATTATAAAAATAGATGTAATAACTTGAACAATACTTTTCGTTTCGTTGAAAACGGAGTTAAAATGTAAAAGTTATGTACATTTCAATTTTTAGTATAATTTGTTTATTTGTGCAATTTTGCCAATTTTAAATTTTATAAATCATATTTTCTTTCTTATATTTTGTTTTAATATGTGTTAATATGTTTTTTTGTATATTTTTGTCTTTTTATATTTTTAAAATGATAATAGAATTTTTCCAAAATTTACTGTATTTATTTTTAATTTTTAAAGGCTGTTTTCCTATTTTCTGCTATTTTCTTCATTAAAAATTATATGTAAAATAAATTTTTAATATTTATTTTGTGAATATATTTTTATTTTATGTTATTATTTATGTTCAAAATATATTTCAAGCTCATATGAATTTTCTAAAAATTTATTCTATTCAATTCCAAATTTTCTAGACTAGTTTACTATTTTAGCTATTTTCTTAATTTAACTTTATATAATTGATAAATATTTATATAAATTATTATATTTTGATAAAATTTCGAAATTTTATCTGGGATTATTATTTTTTCCAGAAATATAAAGTTATAGAAAGGAATTAAAGATATATGAAGAGTTTGATACCTTTTGTGTGCTTAGTCCTTTTGAATTCTACCGTTTCTTTTTCAATTAATACATCTTTTATTTTTTGCCGTTCTATCCCTCATTTTTTCCAGCCGACTTCCTCATGTTATTCACAAGTTTTCAAAGCTTCTTAACCCTAAAAAAAATCATGGACTCCATCTTGCAAAATTTTAGGTAAATTCATCTTCTTTTCTTCTTGTTTTTATGGTTTTCTATTGAATTTTTGTATATTGTTCTCAACTTCATGGCTCCACTCCTCCTCAACCAGATCTAGGACGACCTCCACCACCTTGATTTCTGATCAACCAACCCCCTAGCACCCCACCATGGTCAGGCCGAGCCATCTTGGCTAGAGAACACCACCAAAAATCCAATATTACATCACATATATGCAAGCCTAGACCTAGAATTGTCACCATCACCTTCCACCACCCATAGCCGCCACCAACACCACCTCCACCACCTCCAGAACCACCTGGACCCTCTTCCACGTCATCACCTTGGATCCCACACCTCTGGCCGTGCCCCATGTTGAAATAGATCCACCAAAAACCTAAACAAACTCCACCAAAATTGCAATATACACTTGAAAACTTGCATTTCCAAGCACCTATGCCTTCACCACTTCACCAAACCACTTTGGCCGCCACATACATCATCACCACCAGCCATTTTCTGACCTAACACCTCTGCCACATCTGTATCTGACCCCACCAGGCCTGTCCATGCTCTTGCTTGCCTTGGTCGTGGCTTGTTGTTGCATAAAAACATTGGTGTGTTGCCTTAGCTTGTGTAGTTCATGTACACAAACCTTTGCTCTATCTTTTCCCATGCTATGGCCGATCTTATTGACCCAAACCAGATCTAAATTCACACCATGGCCATGTATTCCAACCTAGGGCTAAAGCATTAAAGGTTGAAAGCAAGTGCAAGCATTTCTATTTGCTTTATGCAGTCATTTCTAACATTGTTTTATTTAAATTTTGGGTTGAAAACTTATATTTTTGTATTGTTTTGTCTTATGTATCCGAGGAGTTAACCTTGTCTCTCCCACACTCATCATCATCATGGCTAAGAAAATGAACCCCTTGTTCGATCTTTTGAATGGTTAAAGCACGGTCAAGTAATCTATTCCGTTGTTGCTTCTTATCTTCATTGTTTCAACATTGTTTTGCATTGAATATTTATGTGTATATTGTCCTGTTTTGGTTATTGTTTACAAGATAAATATCAAGGCTCTCCATTCATTCCAATCAAAAGTCATGCTATATCGTGCTTGTTGTGCTTTCTGGAATCTATTCTGTGTGTTTGATCGCTAATCTCCAGCTTTAACAGGTGAGTTATTCTCACCAGACAATATCTACCTATATAACTAGTAAATTGACACCCTGTGAATCTGTAGAAATATATTATCATGTTATACTTGACTATATTATGATCATATGATGTTTATACACCTGTTATATCATATGTTACTATTATTTAATGTTATTCTATTATTTATATCAGTTATCACCATTGCAAGTTCCCTGTAGACTAGAATCACTATGGGTTGAAATGATACATACCCGAACAGACTTTAGAATAGGGAAAAATCGTTATGGGCTGAAATGATAGGCCTGAACGATTTTTATTTATTTATTTTAACTTGGGATTGCGGGTTTGAAATGATAGAACCCGGATTTTTGTTTTTTTTAAACTGCGGATTGAAATGATACATATCCGTATCACTTGACCTAGGTTAGAAAATTATATACAGGCCCATGGTTATTTTATAAAGTGTTTTGGATGATTTTAAGTATTTTTAAAAATATAAATTTATGAAATTTGATTTAAACAGATTTTGAAATATTTTGAATTAAAGAAATTATGATTTTTCTATTTGTTAAAAATGTAATTAATGAATGGTTTAACTAGATTTTTGAAATATAACTTAAGTTTGGAATTTGGAATTTTAGTTAAAAATGATATTTAAATTATATGAATAAAATGGAAATTTAATTATATTTGGAAAATGGTAAAATATGATAATTTGATTAAATTTGAATTTAAGTGATTTATTAAAGTATTATTGATTTTTCTATTAATTTAAGTGGTTAAATAAATGAACGTTTAAAAGTGATCTTTTAAAATATAACTTGACTAGGAAATGTGAAATTTGGTTTTAATTAAAGGTTTAAGTTAATTAAATAAAATTGGAAATTTTGTTAAATTGTGAAATGGTAATTTAAATTTGAAGTGTTAAGTCTATTTGTTGAAATGTGAAGAACTGGAACTTTTACACTTAAACTTATTAAGTAAATTGTTGAAAATTGGATTTAATTATAAGAAATTTATTGTGAAAAAGATATATGTTAAATGATATGTAAATGAACATTTTAAACGTTAAAATATGATTTTTAAAATGTTTATGTGTTTTAAATTAAAGTTATTTAATTGCTGGAAATACACTAACACCTGAAATCTACTTTTAATAGCATTCAGAAATGCTATAGATTCTGTTTTGAACTAAAATTGTGTAAAAAGATCTATTACAGCATTTCTGAAATGTTGTAGTGCTGTAGTGGAACTTATAGGCTAATATTGAACTCAGGCCTATTATAGCATTCTCTGGAAATGCTATAATGGTCTGCAGTCTTTGCTGAAACCAAATTTAACCCTTGTTTTGAAATCTGAACTACCGCAGCACTTCTGAAATGCTGTCTTTTCTGTTTTGAGCTATAATTCAACTAAAACTGAGTTTTAACAGCATTTTTAAGTGCTGTCTTTGCTGAATTAAAAATGTTTTCAAATATAACCTATAGCAGTTGTTATTAAATGCTGTGAAATGCTGAAATTTTAATAATTAGGGTTTTTGACTTAGTAAACGAACTCAGAATGGTTTGAAACTTTGGAAATTGAATACTTGATTTGAAAATATAATAATTACACTTTTAGAAGGTTTAAATGAATTATTTGATTGGAATATAAACTATTTAAAGGTGACTTGAAATGATAATAAATGAAGTATACCTTTAAATTTAAAAGGTATTTAAAGTTGAATATTTAGATTTGAACTCAAATGATATTTGGAATATTAAAATGATTTGAAATGAAGTTTTGAAATGATATGATATTTTAAAAATATGGAAATCGTTTGGAATTGATTTAATCTTTATTTTGATAAATATTTGGATTTGAAATGATATTCTATTTTGAAGTATAAACTCACTACAACAAAAGTTTATATTAATAGCACTGCAAAATATGATTAAACAGCGTAGTAAGACTGCTTGCTATATTAACTAGTGTTAAAACAGTAAAAAAAATTGAAAACGCTGTCTGATGACTTTTTAACCAAATTTCAAAGGCGGGCTCTAAATTTATTTTAGTGGCCGCTATTTTGTGTTTTTCATTTGTCTTTAAAAGATGCCGAGAAACCCTCCCTTCCACTCATTCACTCCAAATCAAATTCTGATTGTTAACAAGGGAATCCAAAAATGGTGAAGATCTATACCTAAAATCACAAATCAAGTCGCTACTTCTATTCTGCTTTTCTTAGCAAGGTATATGTTTAACCCTAAGCTGTTGCTTTCTAGACTCGATCACATGTAGCGATTCTTGATTTTATTTCAGATTTTTAGGACCGACATGGATTCTTGGGTATACTGAATTGCGGATGAGTTGGTTTGTACCCTTCCTTCATCTCCATTATGGCAACCATATCCATTAATTTAGGTGATTTTTAAACTTAATTTGTGAAATTTGTTCCAGCTAATTTAATGTCAATTATTACTAAGAAATTGTAGTTTTAGCTTAATGGTATATAACTATGACTCTGAAACTCCTCTTCATTGAATGTGAAGCTCCCCTCTCTGTGAGTATGTTGTAGTCAGGCTTTTGACTATGAAGTTATGGAATTTTTTTTTAAAACCATGTTGTTTAAGAAATTCAATTTTCAAGTTATCTATCTACAAAAACCAATGCATGATTTGTGTTATAAAATAGTTTGCCTCAATACTTTGTTATGTGTTTGGGATCGCAATTGATAATAATAATTTATTTCTTATGTTCTTATACTTTCATATAGGGGTTTACCTTTTGGTTCCATAACCAATAAAAATATGCTTAAGTTATGTTATAAATTATTTGTCCCATTGCTTTATCATGCATTATGAATCAAAATTAACAATTATATTTCAATTTTTATATTCTCATTATTTTAAAAATTAAACAAGGCTATTTCTAGAGATATGATCATTGATGACATAACAAGCAAGTAAAATGAGCTTTTGTGTTTCAAAGTAATTAAAGCGTCAATTATTTATGCTTTCTTGCTTTTTTAATTTAGCCTTTTTGGTGACTTAAATAGTGTCTTCTTATAGCATAATTAAGATACAGTATATGTGAATTAATTATTGGGGCCTAACTTCACATGTTGCTATTATTTATTAGGCATCTTGCATGTTCTTTTGCCCAAGCTAGCTATCAGTACATATTGAATGCAATAGTTTGTGATATATATATATATATATATATATATCTTCTTCGATAGATTTAAAATTACCTTCGCTTTCTCGACATATTGGTATTCGGTTAGTCATGTGATTATCTTTCGACTTTGCTGTAAGTTAAGTATATGATTGTTATATTTTCCTATAGATGTATACTATAGTGTTGCTAATAAGGAGAAAATAGAACTGGATGAAGGTGGATTAATTAATATTAGCAGTGGTTTTGATTTAGTTGTTAGTTCATTGTTCCATATTGAAAGAGGAGTTTGGCAATGTGAGCAAGTTTCACTGCAGCTGTATTGCCATTTGTTTTACCATGCTGTAGTTATAACAACAAAGTGGTTTGATGAAAGATTTTATGCTATGACCTTTTTCCTGGTGCACAAGCTTTAGTTTTTTTATATATGGCATGCGCTTGGATGAATGAAATTTACTATCATATGTATACTACTTACCGTTTAAATTACTATATTTATGTTTCGATTAAATCTAAAGTAGATGGGCCATTCTTATAAAATCTAAGTTTATCGAAATTCCTATTTGCACTTTTAATCAAAAGTTTGCCTTTGTCTTTTAGAAATCAAAGTTTAGTGTTTCTAGTTTAGCGTTGATTTACTAGCATTATAATTTTTATGGTTAATGTATGTTTGTTGAAAGAATAAAATGACTGGCTTTTAACATGGAAAGGAATTCAGGAACTGAGCTGTATACCTCAAGGATAGGTGGTAATTGTGGTAATATTAAAAAAATCAAGGTCATAAAATATTATAGCATAGAAAATATAAAAATAATATTATTGTATTTATCTCATTTGAAGTATATAAACTACATAAATATGGTTTATAGTAGATATACTATATTTATACAAATTGTATAGAATTATATAGAAAGGCAAGTAGAGCTATATGGGAAAGGGGAAAAAATTTTTAAGGACAAATTATAATAAATATTTGTCCAGAAGGACACGCGCATATAACTTTTATCGCAAGGACAAAGCCCAAAGCCCAGAAAGAATTTCAAACAAAACGAATAATTCTGTCCATCTTCTTCCTCCTTCCTTACACTCCAACAATCGGTAATTTTGCTCGAAACAAAGGATTCACGTTAATTTTGCTCGACGGTAAAAAATGGCATCACAAACAAGAAATAAACCTCACAAATCGACTGTAGATGAAGAACAACCACAACAATCGAAAGTCGAAGAAAACCTAACTAAGTCGACAGCGAATCAACAAAACGAAAATCGAAATGTCGACGAAGCTGATGTTCAAAAAGAAAATGCAGAGATAGAAGAGGAAAACCTTCCTTTAGCACAAACGATAGCGTCGGCACTAAAGAGAAAAAGCAACAAATTAAGGCTTGAAAAACCTACAGCAACAGAAGAAGAAAACCAAAATAGAGAAAAAAGGACAAAGAGAAGAGACGAAAAAATAACAGCAAGAACAAGCAAACGACAAATAAGTGAAAGTATATCAAAGAAGGTAACTGTTAATATAAAATCAAACACAACAAAATTAGTATAGTTTTGTTATAGCAACATTGAAATACTAATAATTTCATTTTGTTAAATCTCAGCAAAAAGAAGATAAAGAAGCTGCGGATCAAGAACTGGAAGAAGAACAACTCAACTCGGTAAAATATAAAACATCATAACTTTATACCATAATGTATATTTCAAAAATACTACCTGTAAATCATTTGGTAAAAGAAAAGGCTGATAGGTATAACAAACTGATACCCAATTAGTAGTATAATAGTCATTATAATTAAGCATAAATTGTTTGATAAAACAATAGTCAGTGACATTTAGTTCAAATATGATACAAACAAACAAATGACACCTACTAACAAAAACTGATACCTAATTACCAAAAAATAATACCTAGTTATATAAAAATGATACCTACTTGATACCAGATTACTGAAAACTGGTACCTAATTAGTACCAACTGATACCTAGTAACAAGTAAGAATAGTGTTTATCAGTAAGCGTAAATTGTTTGATAAAATAATAGTCAGTATAATTTAGTTGAAATATGAAACAGACAAAAAACTGATACATATTTATAAAACTTGTGATATCCCGGAAATTTTGGGCAATATCAATTTGATAATCTATTTAAAAATCAAATTGATTTAAATCTTTATTAACAAAGATTATTAAATCAATTTGATTTTTAAATAGATTATCAAATTGATATTCCCCAAAATTTCCGGGATATCACAAAACTGATACATATTTACAGAAAACTGATACCTAGTTACAAAAAACTGATACCTAGTTATAAAAAAAATGAAACCTACTTGAAAAAATGACACCTGATTAGAGAAAACTGATACCTACTTTGTACCAACTGATACTTAGTTACTTCAAACTTGAAATTGTTATATATTTGACAGAAGATATTTCACTACAACTAAAACTCGAATCTATTGTTTGTTTTAAACATAATTTATTTGACAAATAACTTACTGTCTTTATTTTGAACAAATAGGATGATGATGATTTTGTTGATGCTCATCCAAAATACATAAAAAAAAGATCAGAAACAAAACAGCAAGCTGAAGATAAAAAGCATGAAACAGCTTACAGAAGTGGACTGCAGGCAATATTCAAAACAGTTAAAATGATAAAACAAAAAAATGCTCTATCAAATAAGCAAATGGATATAATGAAGAGCACTCCTTTCTACAACTTCTTTAGAGTTTTCTATGAAGAGAAAATTGTAATGAAAGAATGCAAAAAGCATCAACACAATTTGGATGCTTTATACAAATGCTACTCAATTATCGAAGATGCTTTCTTATTTTCCAAAGAAAGAATGAAAGTTACAGCAATGGATATAAGTTTGTTATTTGGCCTACCACTAAAAGGAATTAACATTGAGCCGACTCAAAAAATGACAAACAAAACAATTCCAGTGCACTGTAGAGAATTTGCAAACAGAAACTTCGGCAACAGCACTTATATAACAAGAAACGTAGTGGAAAAAAGAATAAAGCAAGAAGTTGCAAAAAAGAAAAAGGAGTACGAAGAAGACTTGCCAATGTTAATAGTAGTTGAAATACTATTAAAATTTTTCTTTCCAAACAACCAACAAAAATTAAGATGGGGACTTCTGCCATACTTAATTAATGTAGAGACAATGCAATTAGTTTCTTGGCCACTGACGATAGAAAAGAATTTCAATAAATTTGTTAAGAAGTTCATTCATAATCCAAGAAATATGTCGGGATGCTCCATGCTTCCACTGGTAAGATTTCTTATTCAAAAATTTATTAGTTATTTTTTTTAACAAACATATCTAATCAATTCTTTTAATGTTAATAGTATTGCATTTGTGAGAAACTGGATCTCATTCAACAAAGGCAATATTATACTCCAGCCTTACCAAGATTTGCAAAATGGGATTTAAGGAAACTCAAAGACAAAGCAGTCAAAGCAGTTTTTAATAACGTGAAAGAGGGTGATGTAAGTAAAAATTCCATTTCATTTTTTGTTAATCAATATGCTTTAACTATTATGCAGAATAAAGTTTTATTGTCGATGATTTATCCTATACCATAAAACTGATACTACAGTGATCAAAAAATGATACCATATCAAAACATAGTAAATAGTATCAATAACAAAAAATAAAATGAAAAAAACTGATACCATATGTTTAATTGTTTGAAACAAATACTAAAAGTATCATAAACTGAGACAAAAATGCAAAAACTGATAACAAATGAGTACATGCTTGAAACTAAATGTGGATGTATTCAAAACTGATACTAGAATGCAAAAACTGATAGCTTATAATTTCACAATTTACGCTGATGCTACAGTCCAATACCTGATACCATAGTTCTACATATTAGAAACTGATACTTATTGTATAAGAAACTGATACTAATATGATTATAAACTGATACTAATATGATTATAAACTGATACTTATAGTATAAGAAATTGATACTAATATGATTGAACCTGATATTAATAGTATCAGAAAATAAAAATAAATACATATTTATTGTATTGAATACAATTTTTTTTCATTATAGTAAAAATTCAATTATCATTGCAAATTGATATCATAGCTTAAAACTGAAACAAATTTTCCAATACCAATTTTATAGGTGAAAGAAATCACAAATCTCAGCCCATATGAAGAAAGTCTACTTCAAACAGAGACTGTTCAACACAAATTCCCCAAAATTCAAAAAGAAAAGCATGGAAAGAAAAGAAAGTTTGAAGAAACCACAGAAACTGCACAGTCATTTGAGGAAGACGTAAGCATCAGGATCTTCCAAATGCATATAAAAGATTTGGAAGAAGAAACAAAGAAAACAAAAAAAGAATTAGAAGTGGAAAAAAAGAAAAGAATTAAAGCAGAGCAAGAAGTTTTCAGGTTGAAACAAGAGTTGAAAGAAATAAAGTTGAAACTGAAAGATAATGAAGAGAAAAATCACAGGCTGAAGACAACACCAACAAAGTTGAAGATGTTTTGAATGACAGTGAAGAAAATGGTGAAAATAAAAAGGAAAGTTTCAACCTACAAAGCAACATTTTACAAACTGAACTAGATACAGATACTTTTGTACAAATGGAAAAAGACAAAAATGAAGAAATAGCTGAAGAGAGTGTACAAAAAACAGCAGATAAAACAGAAGAAATGAACAAACAAATGCCAATCGAAATAGAAAGTGAATTGGCTAAAAAAAACAAGCAGTGAAGAAAGACAATGTGACCATGAAGAAAAAAAACAGACTCCAACAAAAGAAGAGATGGAAAAAGAAACTGAAGTGCAGGTAGACAACTCAGAAGATACTCAAACTGTTCAACAGGATACAGATGTAAAAAACAAAAGTATACCGTATGTGCTTGACTTTACCCCTCCATCTTTCAAACTTTACGACACACAAGACTTTGAAAGCGAAAAAACTGAAAAAAAAAGATGCAGAAGAACATGGGCAAAAAGCTGCTAGAAAAGGGAAACAAAAAGTCATAAAATCAACTGACAAAAAAATCAAAGCAACACAAAAAGGGACAGCTTCCTATATTCAAAGATTAAAGGCAAGAACAAGAGTGAAAAAACAACGTGATAGCTTTGAATATGGGATGAAACAAAAGAAAGTTGCAAATAAGAAAAAACAAGAACGTGAAAAAAAAGAAAATGTTGAAAACCAAAGTGAACAAGACAATAATCCAAAGCCACTTGCAGTAATAGAGCCAACACTTTACGAGATGGGGCTTGGTCATTGCAAATGTTTGATCTACCTCAACGTTGAGCAACAAAATGTGATCAAAACTTTCTTTTCATTAACAATATCATCACAAAAGTAAGTGTACAAATATGTATATTAAATTTAAATATGAAATTAAGTTTATCTAACATATACAAATTGTTTTTATCAAAATAGTGTAGTAGCATGGGAAGACAATGACACAATCAGAGGAGGTTGTGTCATAACAAAGAATGCACTAAAACTTCTACTAGAAGGAGGCGAAACAGATGGGCAGGTACATAATAATTTTTTTCTTTACGTCAACACTGATACCAAAATCCACAACATGCTTAAATTGACCTTATGCTTTATTATTTCTATAATTATCAACATACACAGCAACTACTAAGAGTACTGAAACTATTAACAATTTAAAATTGCTCCACAAATTTTAAATTGTATACATTTCTGATTTTAATACAGATCATAGATTGGTACATTTCAAAATGTGGAATAGAAGACCACAACTATGCTTTCACAACTACAATGACGGTAAATAAAACTTTAATATTCAAGTACATAATAATTGCTTCATTTATTATATCATAACTTATTTTCATATAAAACAGAAAGCAATTGTGTGTGATATGAAGAGTGTGAAGAAAAGTCTCATTCTCCCTATGCTAGAATCTATTGTACACGACTAATTTACTGAAAGTATATATTTTCCTTTGCATTGTGAGAACCACTGGACATTAGTAACTTTAACATACCCAACAATGCAATGGTGCCACTTAGATTCTAACCGCCCTAGAAGATCAAACGAAAGAAACAATTCAAGTTTAAAGGAGGCTATAAAATTGGTATGAGATTTATCTTTCTTTTAAAAAAATACTTATCACCGTGAATATGAGCTAAAATTTTAATATATTACCTGTTTTAGAGACATGAAATAGAGGAAATGCTCCAAGAAATCTGGAAAAGCAATGACATAAAAGACATGGCAGTGAAACCAGATGAAATGCATCAAATAAAGTGTGCATAGCAGGGAGCAGACACGTAAGTTTTTTCCATTATAAAATTTTTTTTTGCATTATAATTTTCCATACATACTTCTAGACATCATTGTATACCGTTTATATTTAATTGAATTCCATTCGTAATAAAAATATTGAGAATTATTATCCCTCAATACAATAAACTTTAAATACAAATAAACATTTACTACAGGAAGAAAACTGATACCTACATAACAAGAAACTGATACCTACACAAACAAAACTGAAACCTACAAAAAATAAACTGATACCTACAGAAATAAGTACATAGTGCACTAGTATAACTGCTAAATATTTTAATTCAAACCATACTGTATTGTTGTACCATTGTTTCTAAAATTCAAATTTTTGTACTAATTATAAACCTATTAATAAAGCAAATGAAAATTTATACTAATATTTCATCTTGGTTTCAACAGGCTTGACTGTGGAATTTTTGTAATGATATTCATCATTTCGCTGAACAGAAGCAGGATACCGATAAAAATTGAAAAGAAAGATGTATTATCAACAAGAGCGAGAATTGCACATGCAATATTAACAGACGATGAACACTGCTGGAGTCTGTCAAAATACATGTCGAGCCTAGAAGAACAAAGAAAAGAAAGGAAATGAGTTCACATTGCATTATTTCACAATTAAATTTGATACCTGTGATGTAATGTTGTTATGTTGAAATGTATAGTTGCGAATTAATGATGTTCTGTTGTAATTTCATACTTATGAAGTAATGTTGTTCTATAAGCAAAACACTGCTGCTTTTCTTGTAAAAACAATTCTCGTCTCCTGGAATGATATGTTGTGGTGATGTTCTTTTATTTTCCTGTTGTTTATATTAAACAAGATTAAATAATGTATGTTCTATCATCCAACTATGGATCCAACATAATATTATCAGTTCTATGATACAACTTTCAGTTGTAAAATGATATTATCAAATTTCATGTAATATTACAATACAAAACAGTAACTGGGCATCACTTCGTATGACTGATAGTATCACTTTTGTCAAAACTTATACTCAACATACTGTATGAAACAACAATTAGTTCAGGTATCAGGTTTTGCAAACACCATATATTATTATAATTATTAAGGACTACTGCTGTAAATTATAGCACATATTATAATACACAAAACTGATTCTAAAAACAAACAAAAACTGATAATAAAACCATTTATATCCAATCAATGAAACATTATCTCCAACCAAATTAACTGATACCAAAACTGTAAAAGTGATACCAAAATTAAAAAATGATACCAAAACTTAAAAAAACTGATGCAGCTATAAACTGATAATATTTGGCACTGTAAAAAATGATACTGTAAAATGATACTGTAAAATGATACTGTAAAAAAGATACTGATACCAAAACTTCCACAAACAAACCACATAAATCATACTGCA
Organism: Allium fistulosum; assembly: GCA_030737815.1. Taxonomy (NCBI): domain Eukaryota; kingdom Viridiplantae; phylum Streptophyta; class Magnoliopsida; order Asparagales; family Amaryllidaceae; genus Allium; species Allium fistulosum. The sequence goes on from CM060904.1 coordinate 727,688,728, forward strand.
AAAACAAAAAAATGATACTATCATCTATACTAAAAATAGCTGAAATTATAATCAATTCCATAATATGCTATACTAAATACAAAGTAATAACAAAAGGTTCAATTACTATAGACCACTGAAACAAGTCTCACATACACTTATTACTATGTGGAAATTAGGTTGAAGGGCTTCTATTTTCAGGGTAATAAGTTTTAAGGACAACACTTCTAAATAATTAGTTTTAAGGACAATTTACAGGAAAATGATAACTTCATTTATCTTTTTAAGTTATACAGGAAAATGATAAATCTTTTTATCATTATTTCTGTATAGCTGAAAATGATAAATTCTTTTATCTTTTTCCTGTAAAATGTTCTTAAAACTAATTTTTAAAAAATAGTGTCCTTAAAACTTATTACCTGCACAAATAAGCCCTTGAAGTGAAAATCCCCTATTACTATAAACAAATTAAAAATATAAAATCAAATCATATCCTCTTTGAAGCTTGACAATTCCGTTTATTATGACCAAATTGCTTGCACTCGCCACATGTGTTTTGCTTGTTATGAAAATATGAAAATCCTCCTTTGCGCTTCAATGATGGTCTGCCAGCGCCACGTTTCTCCTTTGGTGGCTTAATAACATCTTGTATGCTACCATCAACAATGGGCCAATCATAATTTGGAATAGGATTTATAGCATTGGCATAAGAACATCGATAAGAATCAACAGTGAAATAATTCTCGACAAAATCATATACAGACAACTTAGACTTGTTCATACACTTTATAGCATGAGCACAAGGAAATCCTGTAATTTTCCACTTGTTGCAATTACAAATGCGCTCCTTCAAATCAACACAATGAGAGTTTGGAGATTTCACTTCAAAAGCAAAATCAGAAGATTTATATACATCCCATCCAAACCCTTCTTCAATCAATTCATCTAAACGTAACTCCATAGAAGGACATAGACTTGTTCTCCACAAACAACATTCTTCTCTTCTTCTAGCCATTTGTTCCATAATCTTAATACGAATACCATCTAAACACAAAGTAATAGGCAATGCTCGTTCATTTAAAATCCAACTGTTAAAACTTTCTACAACATTGGAACTATATTCACCATAACGTTTCCCTGGAAAAAATAAATCCACCCACTTATCAAATGGCTTATCCTTTAAAAAATTAACACCAGCAACACCACCAATTTGACAAAACTTAGAATATGCTCCGTCAAATTCATATAGATTTGAAGCTCTAGAACACATTTTGAATAAATCAACAATAGACACATTTGCATTTTTGGCTTTCACTGCAGAAAGAAGATTTTGTTCCATATGCAAGTAGCAATAACTGTGATAATCTGAAGGAAAAACATCACGAACACCTGAAAGCAAACCTTGGTGGCGATCGGACATAAAAACTAAAGTACGCTCTTCTTGAAGCATTTGTTTTAAATGGTTCAAAAACCATGTCCAGTTATCCACATTTTCAACAGAAACTACACTCATAGCTAAAGGGAAGAAACCTGCAAATGCAAATTTAATTAGTTAAAAAAAAAGTAAATACAACCATAAATATAAATCAATTCATAAAACTGATACTAACAGTAACAAAACTGATACCTAAAACCTGATATGACCATTATAAAAATATTGATAAGCACAACATTATGCACATTAATCTTCATTCTAAAACAACAAAGAAACAAAAATAATGACATATATTTCGATACAAAGCAAATTCCAATACTACATAACTATAAATGATACCATATATGAACTAATTAGAACTGATACTAATAATATACAAAAACTGATACTAATCTCCTGTTTAGCAGTATGAACATATTATACGAAATACAAACTTACAATTTAATACAATAAAAATTCTGATACTAGAAACTTGCTACTTATAAACTACATTTCTTAAAACTGATACCAACAGAATACAAATTATGATAAAAGAATGTACATTAATAGTTATGCCAAGTATTATAATCTAAATATAAACAAATCAAGTTTGAAAACAAACACATACCTTGATCACCATTTTTTGCAGTTGCACCCATCAATACACCAGAACGTCCCTTCAAGTGAGTAGCATCTAAGAATATCATAGGACGACAAGACTTGAAACCAAGTAAACAAGCGCCAAAGGCAATAACCACCCTTTGAAATTCATTACTACAAGGATCAACATCCATATCAACATAACTACCTGGATTAGATTTCTTCACTGCTTCCAAATACCAACTCAAATCATTATAAGACAAAGCATCATTACCGTGCAACTCCATCAATGCAAGTTGTTTCCCATGATAAGCATAACCATAAGACAACTGAAAATTGTATTCTCTTTTAAAATCAAGTATAATATCCTTAGGCTTTTTACTTGGACAATCGCGGATCTCATCAATAATCATCGATTTAACAAAAGAACTAGATATATGTGGATTATTCACATGTCTTAGACCAGCCCCACAAGAATGATCAGAAACCAAATTTCTCATAAAGAACCTTTTCAATTCTCCAGAATCACAAGAAGCATGGACTTTGAAAAGACAACCATTCTTATACGAAGAGCAAATCACAGTAACTCTTGTAGCACAATTCTTTAAAAATACTAATTCATACCCCTTTTGAATTTGATATGCTATCAAAAACTCTCTAAAACGTTCAGCGCCTCCAAAACAAAAACCAACAAAATTGGAAATGCTTAATGTCGACCCTCTCCTCAACATATCTTTTAAATAACTTTTACCATTAACAACATTTGAACAGACAGATACAATAGAAGATGAAGAAGCAGGAACATAGGATGAACTTGAATTACAAGCACCATCAACAACTTCCAATTCACAACCTTAACCTTAATAGTAAAACCAAAGAAAGAACTTTTCTTGTGTAACTGAAAACAAATTATGCTCTGAATATCAGAATCAGTGTCAACCATAATAACTTTGTCCTCAAGTACATAAGAAATCTGAATAGAAGAAGGAGTTAATTGAGACCAATATCGGCATATCTCACTCTTCAAATCATACAAAGAGCAATCGATAAACAATCGAGTGCTAAAAGTATTATTATTCAACACAAACAAACAAAGAAGGCTGTTATCCCCACTGCAAAAAAAAAACATCAGTAAAAATATGTACAATTTAGAACAGTAATTATTCAATTTTACAAAAATGATACCTACCGTAGATAAAACTGATACCTAGATACTGAAGAAGAAAAAATGATACTAAGAAAATATAAAAATGATACCCAGAAACTGAACCTAAAATACAATAGTTTTCCACTCAATAACAAATTAATATACAACGCAACCAACGATACTTCTCCAATCATCCCAACATTAATGCAAGAGAATGCAAAATAAATCAAATGAAAAGTAACTACAAAACAACACTACATAAAGAAACGAGTATAACAATAAAAAACCTGCTGGTACTTCCACAGTCATCCATCGACGAATGAAAAAACAAAGAGAAGAACAACACTGCATATCAGGCATAATAATAAACACAATTATAAATCAGGAACAATTTTATTTAACTCGAATTGAAAAACATCAAAAAAACAGATTGATATAAGCATACCTGAGAAAAACGAGATCACCGTACAGATATGAAAAGAACGAGATCAACAAAAGAACGGAAGGAAAAAAAATAATCGTTGAAGTGGACGAAATTGAAATAAACGAATAACGTTGATTGATATTACAATTATGAGAAAAATATTTGATCGCGACTCAAAATTTTGATCGAATGAAGAAGAAGAATAAGCGCGCGAGAATTGGGCCGGAGAACTAAAAACGATAATTTGTCCTTGGAAGAAAAATATTTATGGGCCGTCCTTCATAAAAAAAGCCCCAAAATGTGTCCTTGAAGAAAATTTCCTGTATGGGAAATATCAATAAGATTGCTGTAATTTTACTATTTGAAAAGTAGGTATACTGTACATAAGTATTTAAACCTCAGTTACCTCAAATAATATAGATAGAATAATTATGTATTCTTAATTTATTACGGTATCCAAAAATATCGGATGTAGATATTTTAAATACCAGAAATAACCTGTAAAAGTTTTTAAGAATTTAACTATATTTACGAACATTCCTGGTAAAAGGAAAAACTAAATTAAAAATTAACTAAATTGTCCCACTTTGAAATATTCTTTAACTTTTTATTTTTTTATTTGTAACTAAACTTCTTTATTTTTTTAGACTATATTGCTTTGTATTCCTTTTTCTAACTCTTTATCCCGATACCACCTTTATGTCGTTTTTTGCTTCTTTTCAAAATGGATTTTTATCTACAAAATTCGTTTCTAATTATTTAATTTGTTTCCTAGATACATAGGCAAACAATCGTCCCAAATTATATTCTCTTTTCATATTCTTAACATTTAAATCATTTTACCTTGGTTTGATAGTTAATCTGGATTCCTAAACATATAATTAAATGAACTGGACTGAACAGAGTGAAATTGTGCATCAGATTACACAATAGGTTGATGCACTACATGTGCATGTAACACTATAGCTGATCTGTCAATAAATTTGTAGTTCTATCAACATATTTCCACTTAAAATGCAAATCTAGAATTTGGTTCAACAATGATGATTAAACTTCATTCCAATCTCATATTTGATGTTGATTGAAGCTATTTAAAAGACCCAGTCTCCACTTTTTCCTTTAAACGAGAGTTTCCACTAAATCAATTAAAAATTAGTAACTAATTCCATTTCTCATATAAAATTAAGGATTTCAGTAGAAATTGTGTGCTCTTGTATTGTTCATGCTTCTATTTTGAGATAAAAGCGATTAGCTATGCATATTATACCTTTGAATCTCTATCTTGTTGATAGATTGTATCTCTTCTGTGTAATCTTATTGAGTGGAATAAAATAGTTGTTGGGTTAGTGGGTAAATGTTATTAAACCGAACACGTTATATCTTGGGTCATTTTAATCTGTTTGGTGATTGGGTAATTATTGATATCTTTTTTGGAATTTATTGGTAGTTAATCTCAGTAGGTCAGATCTTGGTTATCTGTAGAAATTTCACGACATGAGGTCCTTGTTTAGATGGCGATTATGAAGGTGGATGAAAAAAATCGACTTGAAAGGAGGTATTATGTCAATAATGGTTGTTATTTCACTGTTGTATCAGATATATTAGTACATATATCATTCATATGGAGAAATGAACGATGAATCCGAACTACTGTAGCTGACTGGTATCGTGTGACATAATGATTGCATATAAATTTAGGTGTTACTCAAATTAGTCCCACTATTTAGGCCATGCTTCCATCTCAGTTAAGTTGCTAGTAATGGCAGTTAAATTCACTATCTAGAAAATATAATAGATTGATCTATGTTTCTCTAAATTTATTTCACTAATAATTCATTGATTTAATTATTTTCACCATTAGTTTTGTTTTCTCTCTAATAGTAGTAGCTTCTGTTTCCTATTTTATGTACACTACCCTTAAAATATTTAGACATATACTGTAAATTTCATGCATGTGTAATATCCATCTGATATTACTTCTATAAAAAAACTTACTACAATTTTGATAAGAATGTCAAAGTATATGTAGGATCTACCCAAAAAGTAAAATGCCTAATAACCTTAATAGTGCATTTTACATGTTCCTTAAGATACTAAAAAAGGTTCAAAAATATGTTAACGTACCTATACATGCACCAGAATGATTTATTTTTAATTATTATGAAACAACTTACTGCCTTTTGAATTATAACTATGAGTTTGAAATACTTCTCTTCATGCATAGATTAATACTCATAAATTTGTATACCGTGTGTATGTATTAAAGTACATTTGACAGATTTTTATTTAGATTGGTATTAATTCTTAAATTTGTATTTAGATTAATACTCATAAATTTGTATTTAGATTGGTGTTAAAGATATGTTTTCTGCTTCATATGAACAGGTTTTTAATTCATAAATGCAAATAAAGTGCATTCTTATATGAACAAGCTTCATATGATACGTTTTCTGCTATTAATGATATGTTAAAGTGCACTATATATATATGTATATATGTATAGTTTTAAGTACATTTATTAGATTGGTGTACAAATTGAATATTTTTAATTCTTAAATGCAAATAAAGCACATTCTTATATGAACAAGCTTCATATGATATGTTTTCTGCCATTAATGATCTGTTAAAGTGCACTATACAATGGCGTATAAATTGAATACATGATTTTTTGCAAATAGATGACTTAATATGAACTGGTTTTAAATTCTTATTCCAAAAAAAAGTGAATAAGAAATGGGTTCCTATATTTGTAGTATTATGTATGAAACATGTTTCACAAGCAAGTATACACTTTGAGTATTTTTCATGAGACTAACTGTTATGTGGTTCTTATCTTCTAGTATACAGACAGGGGCCTGTGCTATAAGTTTACTGACGATGATGAGGCTAATGGGGATGCATTTCTATGTTGTGAACAAATTGCTTAGTATGTTACCCGAGGCTTGTTAAGATGGCGTGCTTCTGGTTATGCAGTTTTGACTGTTTAAACAGATAAACGACAAGTTAACACTGCCTATTTACTTGGTTTCATGTAGTTGTAGCCCCATTTGACTGTCTGTTTCTACAGTTAACCTACCAAATTCAAGCCCAAAGTTGCAGGTGGTGTAGATAAATCATTCAGTCGTGACATATCAGATGCTCATTACAAAGCGTATTTATACGATGGAATCAACATCAGTGGCACAAATGGCGAGGTTATGCCTGGTCAGGTAATTATGATTAATGTACAAATGTCAGTGTTCCTTGCATCGTTATTTGGTTTTACATATGTGACATAGACTGTTTCAAAAATAAATTTTCCTTGCTCTACGGCGAGTGTAGCAGTAAAAAATAATTCCTTGCATCGTTAATGGTATTGCAGTTTACATGTTACAGTTTAATAGTACTACAGCCTATAATGTGTTTGCACAGATTTGTATAATATATCCTTCATGGTTATCGATCAAGGGATGCCATGTTAGCTTTTACAGCCATCTTTTCTCCTATGACCTAGACTGCCAATTTGTAAATCGCCATGCTTCGAAACTTTCAAACTTGTCCCTTCTTTTTCTTCCTTTTCCTTTCTAAGCTTCTTCTTTCACACTGTCGTGCTTTATGGAATATGAATTGACCCCATCAAACCATTCAAAGAAATCTGTATCACACATTTCTGAAATGAGCATCATTAAGTTGTGAAGTTGCTTCTCTTGTTGCTATGTTTAAATTTGGATTTAGTGCTCTCCATTTTGTTTTACATCTGATACTTTCATGTTTGAAGAACCAATATGCTTGATACTAGACAACTACCAACGTGCCAAATATTTTTGTTATTTTAAGGGCTATCGATGGGTTGGTTAATATTTACAGACTTGGGTAGGGATGCTAATTGCAAAAGAATCTCCAATACTATAAGCTTCATTGCAATTCAATATAAATATACTTAAAAAGTTCAAAATAAAAAGTGAAATAAAATTTATAATAACCTACAATTTGAACTGTTTTTTTACAAAAAGGTGGAGGCTTTACATTAGAAATCATAAATCATTAATAATCTTCTGATAGCATTGTCAATTTTGTCTTCAATCGGAGCAATCTATTTTTTTTTGCTATGCCAAAGCCAGAGGTTATCCTTTAGGCATCCTTAATGACATGCAAAATGATAACATCACTAATTGTTCTCTCAGTCCTTTAGAAACCTTTAAGCTTACTTAAAACTAAAACTTTTAATGGGATTAGAAGATGATAGTCTTGTTTGAGGAAATAAAATGAGTACTACTTTATACTCAAAATAGATGACACTGGAATAAAAATAAAACAACATTAGCCCTACCATTTAATTGAACAAGTTTATAAATAAAATGCAGATGCTGTGCATCAAAAACCTCACTATTGATGAAGACCGTCCCGTTTATTGATTTTAAATCCCATTAATACCATATTCAAATATTTATACGCAGTTACTTAAGAAACAACTTAATAACCATATGAAAATTTAGATGATGCATGGCATGTTCTCTCAGTCTTTCATAAAGGTAGAAAATTTTCAATAGGATTAAAAACGATAGTTTTGTCCGAGTAAATAAAATAAGTAGTACTTTAGACTCAAACTAGATAATATTGTACTAAGAATATAAGAAAATTCATTCAACCATTAATTGAACAAGTTTTGTTGAAAATGCAGAGGCTTTACATCATACAGCTTATGATTGATGATTACAAGCCCATTCATTGATTTTAAATCTAGTGTAACTTAATTTGAATACTTATATACTTAATTATCTATTCAAGAAAACTTAATAATTCTGTGAAACCTTAAATATAACTAATTACCAACTTCAAAATATGTTAAACATCATCAGATTCTTCAATAGGACATGTTTCTTATAAAAAGCAGAGGCTTTGTAACAAAAACCTTATCATAATGATAACAATCTCATTTACTTCTTTATATCCCCATTGAATTATCAAATTGTTTCTTGAATAAATAATAAAGTGTATTAATATCTGAGTTAATTTATAATGTACGCATTCTTTTGCGAAATGGTTACTTGAATACCTAATAATTATGTTGTCTGATATTTATCTAATTTAAATATAGTAATACTCATTTTCCTCGTACAAAACCATTTTCTTCTAGTCCTGGTTAAAGCATTGGTTTTAGTAAAACGTCAAGTTCTCAAAAAAATCTGAGAGAAGATGTGCCATGATGCAATCACCTTGCAATTCATTAGAGCTGCCAAAAGGGTCACACCTCACCATCCCCTAGCCGGACTCTGGTCCAGCCAGGTAGCCAGAAAAGTGGCCAGGCCATTGGCCTGGCCTCGCCTAGTCAGCAGCAGGTGCTGCTGCTATAGTCAGTAACACTTTGCTATTGTTAGGCAGCAATATCGGGGTTTGTGAAGAGCATTAGCTCGGCCTGTCGTCAAACTGGTCCAGATTCAAGGTAGTGCTGCCCACCAAACCCATGAACTGAGACAACCTGCAAGATCGACGACAAATTTCAAAAAGTTAAATTATATACGATATAAGGTCAAGGTAGTTATTGTTCAACATCTTTTTCGAGTTTCATTCTCTTTTGAGCCTTTTGGGTTTGGCATCATATTTTCTATGCAGACTATCCCAACGTGACAGCTTTCCAAATATCTTGGCAGATCAACTAACAATTGTAGTTAATTAATGGCTCATTCCATTAAGAAGTATTTGATATTTGATAAAAATTTATCCGATACTTTCCACTTCTTATTTGCAAAGAATTTAAACAGTTTATATTTGATAGCTTTCATATTAAGATGTCCTGGCCACTTTTCTGCAATGCACAGTATAAGTATACTTATGTGGACTGTAATGCACAGTAAACGTCCTTAACTTTTGTGGACTGCACAGTATACAGTTATCTGCAAATTAGGATATGCTCCTTTTAACTTCCTATCTCATATGTTCATTGAATTTGCACAGGTATGGATCATCCTGCAAGTTTGGTGAAACATCAAGCAAATCCTAAGGTAGCTCCTACGATTGCAAAAATGATGGGAAAGATGGATGCCTAGGCTAAGTAATGTGCTTATGTTTTCTTCATACTTGTATTAGTACATTATGCTAGATAATGTTGTTATTATGTGATGTTGGAGGCAAACTGTTTATTATGACCTAGACTGGGCTGTTACCGTAAGAAATGAATGCTTTTATTGATTGTGCTTTAGCCTTAATTTTAATGGTTGTGCACTCTCTACACCGTTGTTTCATTGTTCTCGAGTCTCATGGTGGATTCTCCAGCTAAGTGATTGGTTGATTTGGTTTCACTATTCGATGATCATAATATGCAATGTAGAGTTCAAAGTTGTCGTGCAACTATATACATATACATACATATATATAATAATAATAATAATAATATAATAAAAAGATGAAACTGAAACAGATAAATGCTATAAATTAATATTACATGGGATAGCGTTAGATAAACGCTATTGATTAACAAAACGCTATCGAAACTGTGTATGTGATGTAAGATTTACGCATCAACAACGCTATAATAGAAAATCATAAACGCTATACAAGTATGATAAGAAATGCTATTGAAATATCATCTTAACGCTATAACATGGTATGCTGAAATGCTATAAAAATGCCCAGAAAATGCTATAGAAATCAACTGCAAGATAATATTTCATATAGCGTTTTGGTTTAATAACAGAACATAAACGCTATGGTAGGCTACAAACGCTATGATCGTTTATAAACGCTATGGTTTATTATAGCGTTTTTCTCCCTGCTATGTAATGCTAACGGCCTACCATAGCTTGTCGTTTCACAGCGTTCTCTGAAATGCTATGGTAAGCTGTAATAGCATTTTCTGAACGCTATGAAAGCCCTATTCTGTTGTAGTGGCTGTTTTTAAACTTATAACCACGGGTTATAATAACGATTGGTTGTTAAAGAGACCGGGATCGGATATGGACATACTCTCTGTCGATACCGAAAACCACTTTGACAACTGTGTACGCGGTGGAGTTTCCAGAATGAAGTAGGATGGTGGCGACGTTCTTAAGGTATGTTACGTGGACCCAACTCCCGTGAGTTGGCATAAGGTGGCTAAAACAGGAGCGATCTTGGACCAGTGAGGTAGCACCTCTTCTCGGACACATTTCTTCGATATTATACTCTTACTTGTGATTGATTAGATGGCCATCCTCCGATTTGGGAGTGTTGTTCGAGGTGGAGATTGTGGCTGCTATGCGCTCCATCAGTCCGTGTGCATAATTAGTATATCTACCCTGGCATTGCCTAGTTGTGCCGTGTCACCTACCATATCGAGCTTTACTACAATTTGTGCTTTCTCCCGTAGCCTGTGGAGTATCGAGGGTAGCCCCTATTTTGGGAGTATGCTAATACTGGATAGACTACTGGGACTATTACGTGTTAAGGTGGAAAATGTAAAGCCTTAATGCTATTTAAAAGTATGTTTATTTTATATTAGACATTATTATAATATCGAATATTACTACATAGTAGATAGTTTAACGGATCCTTAGAGGATGGGCGGTCCCAAGCATCTTCTAAGTTACTTGTACCTTTATTACAGTTCACTTGAGTTGGTTTACATTATATAAGTATATATTGTCCTGACTCGAGTGTTTTGTGTTTTGCTTTACGCTCAGGTCAGCCTGAGTTATTCACAGATTTGGATTTCCACTCTCTTGGAGATTTGAATCGTTGGAGATTATCTGCTTGTCATGTCCTATCTATTTCAATTCCGTTGTTCTACTCAGCTTGTACTTGGTTATTTTATTGAGACTTTTGTTGTACTCTATTTCTTCTGTTGTATCTTATGTAACTCTGACATATTTAGATAGTAGCTTCATGAACTACTATTTCTTTTACTTCCGCTGCATTATTTTACTCTTTGTCTGTGATCTGTGATTATATTTATTTACTGTATATTCTGAGATTTGCCAAATTTTAATTACAACGCGGTATTTTGAGCAATTCAACTCCGGCATGAGTGTCAAACTATACACTTATAATGGATGCGAATGGTTGAAAATATCGGGTCGTTACATTTTCTCAAGTAAATTATTTTATATATAAAATACACGTTTTAGCACTATTCAAGTGAATGAGAAGGAGAATTAAATGGTTTGGTAAAACACGTGGTATGGGACACGTGCGTTTATCTTATCGGTTAATTCCTGACTTGTCCGTTTGATCGTTTTGACCTTCGGTTCGAGTTTACTGATGAAATGAGATAAACTTTTTACTACTTTGAGTGTGAAATCTACTAGCGGTTAGTAAACCGTTTAGTGCGAATGTGTGATATGGGACGTACGTTAACACTGTTCGGGTTCCTATCCTAGAGTTTGTGACACATTTGCCATTGCGGTGTATTGTACTAAACCTTCGGGTCATTGCCATTACGGCGTTTGCCATTGCTGCGTATTTGTCTTCAAGACGTTTGACATTGCGGCATTTTCCATTGCAGCGTATTTTCCATTGCGGCGTATTTACCATTGTGACGTATTTTCCTTCATGCGAGGTACCTATTTTTAGATATCGGTAATTGGTAGGCTTCGGCCAAAAGCACGTGCAAAACTTTTTAGATGATTTCATTGATTTTTGTGATTTCCCTAGTGTATCGCCTTCTTCATGGTTGGCCATTTGAGCCATTATATATATATATGGCGATTACCTTATGGTAATTTGAGTTGCCTACACTGGCGTTATCTGAGATTTTCCTTTTGGCTTATTATTTGAGATTTGCCTTTTGGCGTTATTATATGAGATTTTCCTTTTGGCGTTTATTTGGGATTATATCCTTTTATATGGAGATATATGCATTTACCTTATGGCGTATATTGAGATGGTGATTTCTAGAGATGCTTTTGAGTTTGCCGATATGGCGGGTTTGGGATTTCTCCTTCTTGGAGTTAGTTTTTCTCCTAAACCATATTTGATGTTTTGTGATACGCCGATGAGATGATGTGCGCTTTTATTGTGAGATTTGTTATTAAGTTTTATCGCCGTTGAGTTGCATTCATATTTAGTGATATCCTTATATCACTTGAAATTACTATACCTACTTAGTTATGCCATCTGAAGTACCATATACTCTTGAATTATTCCTTCTCTTTGAGAAGATTATCACCTTGCCTTATGCTTATGTTATCGATTATCCTCTTAAACTGATTTGTTTAGCTAGACTAACCTGTGTATTTTATACTCAGGTCAGACCGAGGTGTTTTAGGTTTGGTACCTTTTGGACTTAGCCCATTCTACTTTTCATGGAATTTTCTTCTAGCTTTTTGTTGTAGCTTTTGTGTAGTCCTTTTGTTGCTACTCTGATATATATATTCTTTTGACTCGTGTTTGTATAGTGGTCGTCATACCATATACGTGATGTATCATTTTGTATACGCTGTGATGTATCAGTATATTTGTGTATATATATCATTATCTGTTGTTTTGTGATGTGTTTTGCATTTGAGTTATTGTATTTCGTTCTGATAGATCTTATAGGCACCTGTGGCTTTGTATTAAGAATTTATTAGATATGTCGACTCACTTGAGTTAGAAAAAAATGGAGCAGTTATCGACGTATTCAATAGATATTTAAGACAAGGCTATAGATGGTCGCTCCTAAACAGCCCTATTCTCCGCATTAGCAGACGATATTACCCAGTAATTCTCTTTGTTAATGTGGGTCTTGGGGTGGGGCGTCACAAATATTAAAAACTTTTATTTAAACCACTTAATTAACTTTAATAACATTTATTAAAATGACTAATTAATCTTAAACATTGTTATAAAAAAATGATTAATTAACTTTAAAAATCATTATTAAAATGATTAATTAATCTTAAAAATCTTTAGTAAATTCATTTATTAACTTTATTATAGTTAAATAATAATTAAGAATATATTTAAACCCTCAATGCTTTTAAAATACTTATATAATCCTTGCAAACTCTTCTAAAAAGAATTTAATAAATGTTTAAGGTAAATAACATTTATAAATTTATACAACGTTAATTACCTCGAAAGGTAATTAAATCCAATTTATAATCCTTTATAAATTTAAATCAACATTAATTATCTCGAAAGGTAATTAATTAAATCTCTTTATAAATTTAAAACAACGTTAATTATCCTGAAAAATAATTAATTAAATTTATAATTCCCTTTATAGATTTTATTCAGGAGTTATCCATTATTTTCAAAATTCTCAAAATATTTGAAAATATAGTTTATACAATTTTTGAAGTGCAAAAACACGACCAAACATTTATTTTGTGAAAATACAAGTTTAAGTTCAAAACACAATGAGGGTTTAATAGAATGATATTTCGTACAGTATGTCACAATTATTTCAACCAAACATCACAATAAGCAATATAAGAATATAAGTAAGATGCCTATAGCAGTATATTAATAATAACTAGAAACCCCTTAGGATCTCTCTATAAAAGTCCTCTGTAAATAAAATATATGAATGTATCTAGAAGTGTTCCGTAGCGAACTATTCACTATATACACTTTGACTTTCCTTTTTGTTTTGTTCCCTGCAACACAATGGTTTTTTATGCCATTCGATTTTCAAGTGAGAATTTAAATCCCAACAAACAACCAAACAATATAATAAGCAGTCGTCCAAGCATTCGACAATAATCTATAGCAACAAAGATATCATATAGTTTATTCAAAGGTGAGTAACCTCGTCGAAATTCCAATTGACACTTTCGCGTTCAAGTTTGATCTAAAATCACATGACATTCGATTTTAGTTCAAAACCTTACTAGCTCCAAATTTAATGAAATTAGTTTCAATGCGTAGACAACAGCGATACGAGTCCATCGCAAAATACCACATCCAAATCTAACCTCGCATGAGCAAGGTATCGATTTAATACGATTTTCAAATTAAAACTTTAATTTAATCACTAGTTAATAATTTAATTAATTAATTACCCCAAAATTACTTCTTCCCCAAATTTAAAAATTGCCGCCTGTACATGTATCCTTTATCCATAAATAACCATCGTCGCCCTCATCTCTCCTCCCTATCTCCCTCTACTCTCGATGGAACCGCATCAAATGACCTTCATTCTCCTTCTCTTCGCGTAAGCTCCACAATGCACACACCCACGAAGACTCCGGGCTTCCCAAGAAAAACACGATTTGGAGATGAATGTTGTGACTACCAAAAAGTCACACGCCTATAGCCTAAGCCGCACCCTTCCAAAATACTACAAAATGATGTTAAACACTCGAGGAAACCAAATCCATGCTCGATTTAGCCTCTCACCTCACCAAACTCTTAAAAAAAGGGAACCCTAGTTCACTGTAAAACTGTCGGACTCCTCATAACAATGTTGCACGCAAAAAAACAAATATTGATTCGTAGATTGCCTCGATATGAACTCAAAGATCCTAGTTTTTTACTTTTTTCGATTGGTAGATTTTGAGATTTTAATTTTAAAAGGTGAAGGGTTGATATTTTCTTTTACAGGAAGTTTGAAAAAGTAGAGAAGGAAGTAAAAGAGAGTAAGTGTGTCGACAAATCTTAGTATTGACTGCATTTATTTTGCAATTTCCAGTGCATCGCTACATAGAATTTTGACCGCATATGAACGACGAATGGCAAATCAAAGTACGATCGCGCACAAGAATGCGATACGATCACAAAACAAAAATAATATACTCTGGTTGCTGTATTATGTAAAATCACAGAAATACCATCGTTTGTCGAAAAATATTCGAAAAATATTCAATTGATAATTTAAATATTTTTCAAATTAAAAATTATGGAAAAATCAGATAAATTCAATTAAAAATATTACAATAAAAATCAAGTCATTTTATTAACAATTGATTTTCTTATTATTTATTCGAACTATTTACTATTGTAAATAAATTTACAAAATGAATTCACCGTTATAATTTATTAATTAAAAAGAGTTGAATATGACCATTCAATCCATTTAATTAATATTTCATTCAATCCATTTAATTAATATTTGATTCACTGTTAAATATTTAAATAATTCATATATTTGAATATAAGTTATTTATAATTTTAAACACCAACTATTTAAATATTTAAAATTAATTAAATATCCAAAACCAAATCGGTGAAATTTCGGGATGTTACATTCTCCCCTCTTAAAAGTTGCTGAAATTCCCAAAGGAAGAAAATATATCCAAACCCTTAAGTTAAAAACGATTAATTAAAATGAGTTATTAAACTCTTAATTTTTTATAAAATTTCCTTATATTGTGTAAAATTTCGGCAGCACCTCCTTTGCGCAGTTGATCCGAAAAAAAGACAGCTCGCCACAACTGGTCCAAATTAATGAAAGAAAACAAAAACCAAGTAGCCTCCCATCTCTACGGCGTAAAATCATCTATCAATCACTAAATTTTAAATCTAGTATGCACCTCTTTTGCGTTTCATTTTTAATTTTGCATGCAACTCACTATCTCGATGCAAATGCAGGTGAATAAGAAATCAAATAGTAAACTCTTATTCCACTATACCTGACTTGTACTTATAATCCAAAAGAGAATCATGCTGCCAAAAGAGCAATGAACACGCTATTTCTATCATAAGTAATAGCAACATAAACAAGATAATAATCATATGCAATAAAAGTACAGAGAATATTCTATGATAAAGTACTAAGAATATGATCATTTCAAAAGATAAATTTAGAACTAAATGCCCGAGTTTTTATATTCCAAATATATTTTAAATTCCTCCATAGAGGAATGAATCAAAACCAAAATAAATTATGACAGGGAAGGGGCTCCTCCTAACAAAGCATGGTATAACTCTAGAATCAAAACAACATGAAGCATCCAGTGGTATTCTGGTTCCTCCAAAACAACTACTAGAGAAAACAAATATTCTTGGCGAGTCTTCCAAATCGAAAAACTCCCAATCACCCAACTGTAGTCATAACCATAAATATTTGAAAAATCACATCACAAAAACCTTTTTTAGATATTCTAAAAATAAAAATACTTTACCAGGACTCTTAAAGTATTATTAATTATTATTTTCACAAATTCTTTCGAAATCATTCTTTTTCCAAAGGCACCGAGATTTAAATCCTGACAAACAACAACTTTATAAACCGTAGTCTATAAAAAACACTATTAATCAGATCAAATTCCATAAATGAACAAAATTGCATTTAACATTATTAAAATGTTAAATACCTAACAAAAAATATTTAGAAATTATGCTTAGGTTTACAACATTCTCGATCATCCAAGAATTTAGAAAATTATCTAAGCATGCTATTACGTTCATCAGCCTTTGGTTATTACTTAGAAGATTAACTAAGCTCCCTCAAATAAAATTGAAATTCACTTTCCAAACTTTCCTAAGCTACATAAAAAAGAATATTAATACACTTAAGCATGTATGATGTACATAAATCATCCATAAGCAATATCTAATCTGACCACTTGCTTAGATACATAGACTTTACTTCCAAACTAGTATCACTCACTCGATCTCCCTAGTGTGGACTCCGATCAGGTTCCTTGATTAGAAATATTCATACTCCTTACATGGTTATATACTATGAAATAAAATCTCATTATCATATCAAGAATATGAATCAAGTGTTTGATGATAAGAATCAAGTGAGAAATCCTCTTTTGGATAGGTGTGAATCACCCCGAAGTTATGTAATCGAATCCTAGATCAAGAACCATGCGAATAAAATGATCTACATATAACTTACGTGCTTAATCCTACTAGTTTCTTAACTACACCAATCTCTTTCTAAATCACTTTCATTTTCATTTCTAGTATTTCATTCAGTACTAAAATTATTTATGAATTACTTCATAAATTTATACTTAAGTGTATAAACATTTTACAGTGACACGTCTTTATAAAATAGTAAATTAAAACTTTCACTGCTACTGTTTATTTGTATAATATTTTTTATATCCTAAGAGTACATATAAAACATCAATTTCATTTTACTTTAAAATTTAGATGGAGGCCCAAACGAAACATGATGTCTTCAAAACTGAGACAATCTTTCGACCTCTTTACCTTAAAGTGCTCTAAGAAAAGATGTTATGGGTTGGCCTAAAAATAACAAATAGTTTGCTTAACTTAAATTATTAACAAAAACTATGGTTTTAATGAAACAAGGTTTATTAAACCCTTCCTATCCAATTTAACCCATTTAAAATTTGAAAATTATGTCCTTTCTATCCAAGAGTTTAAAAAATTTCATTTATCAAATTATTTATTAAAATACCTTCTTATTTTTAATCAATTCTCTTTTAAGGAACTTAAGAACTAAATACCCGATTTTTAGTTCAAAATCCTTTCTGAAATCATACTACATATAGTTATATATATATAATAAGTTTAACAATTTATTCACCAACGCTCACCTTGTGTTCGTTCGGATTTGAACTCATTTCGACCGTACAATGAGAAAGAAAATATTTTACTAAGTGCACTGCAACATTTGCCTAAATAAACATTCAATCGTCACTTAGACGATTATTCAGATTACCACAAAAATAATCGAGATGTTTTCCACCAAAATATCCATAGAAAATGTATTTCACTTAAAATTTCTATTCCAAAATATTTCTACTTATAAATAGTTCCAATTAATACTACAATTACTTTTCTCATAATTTTTTTGAAATTATTTCAAACCACTTTGGGATTTTAATTAGATCATTTTTAAATCAAATTTTATAAACCAAATTCATATAAAGTTGCCTTTATATAAAATCATCTCATACTATAATAATTCTCCTTTATTATGATAAAATTTTCATAAATATTTATCTCTTAAATGTCTTATCCTACCATTCAAACGATATCAGGCAACCTTTATTAAGAAAATTCTTTTAACTCGAAATTATTAAAAGATGACTTTTAACTTAGCATTTTCTCCTAATACCTTATAGTCAAATTGTGAAACTTAATTCAAAAGTGGTTTGTTTTAACGTATTCACAACTATCAAAATAAATGCTCCTTAAACTGGTTAAGCATAAATCAATAATCAATTAACAATAGTTAATGCTCCTAAACTATCTGAGCCCGATAATTCAAACAATACTGATAATAAAGAAATATTATCATTTTTGAACAAACATATATGTTTGAAAATTATTCCTTTATATATATAAAATATAACCCAAGGTAAAATATTTGATTTACCAATCTTTTAAAAATCAATATCTTTTTTGTTTGCCTTATTCAAGTGTTTAGAAATTCCTAAAGATACCATGGCATCCCACATCTCGACCAGGATTCATAAACAACTTAACACACAAATGAACACAACACATTTTATAGCAATAACAAATATGCTTTCGTGTATACAATACTCTCAACTCATTCTAAGGTGTCACTTTCCTTATCTCTAATGAGTTTACCTCACCAAAGCAACGGTTCTCTCTTAACCTTCAGCTTTGATACCATTTTGTAATGATCCTCCGTTTGACCATCAAAAGTGGCACGAAATACATCCACGGTTTCCAATACCGAGCATCCAATCATCAGAAAGGCAGATTATAAGGGTAAAAAGAAAAAGAATAGGAGAAACACAATCTCATAGCGAAACGACAATATATAATATAACAAAGATAGTAAAGCTAACACTCTAAAATACATAGTAGATCAGAGTTAAAAACAAACCTCATCAGCCTGGACAGTTATAACTTCCTGATCTTGCAATTGCTAATAGCTATATACAATAATACAACGAAAAATAAAAATACTAATGTAAGTTAACATCCATTTATACTCTATGAGCTCCATGTCCCACCAACGATAACCTGGAAAAATATTCAGTCTGACCAGAGCATTATAGTAAAATAACACTCGGATCATTATGAAAAACCAGCGTGAGAAAACTCAAGTAATATGATGGGCACATAATAATTCTGTAAGACCACGCCGCCAAACACAGAATGGGTTTTACCTCACAAGAACCGCACATGAATGAATGGTAACAGATCAAAACATAACCCAAACTTGAAAGAATGGGCATAAATAAGACCAAAATCTAAACTGAAGGAATGGACACAAATTATTAAACATCAAGAAGAGCTCTAGTCACTCCTCGATGCAATTAAGAAAAAATTCAAAGATTTGAATCAACAACGATGAAAATGAAGTTTTCCAACATTGACCAGGAAAATGCGTCCCCTCAGCGAAAGTATACCTTTAGATAATATACTTGAGAACTATGATGGCTCTTGGAAAATGTACTCGCCGAACCCCGCCAACCTTACCGAGTATCCGAGTATATCACATCTTCACGCGCATACAACAGAATCCAATATAGAGTAGATTTGAAGATACCCTAATAGGAGTAACCCTACATGGCTAGAAGTCCACCCGCTCTTTAGTTTTTAGTCATTTTTGATAAGGATATCAACACTCAAATGAACAAAATTTCCTTAAATTGACGAAACACAAAGAAGAAAGCTGAATCAATAGTCAATAAATCAACTATCGGGAATAATCAAAACGATCGTATATGGAAATTAAATCTCATACCCTTACCACTACTCATCGATTTCAAACTTGTACTATCCCTCGGTTGATCATGAAGTCGCGCAGGTTAGGGTAGTGTTACCTCTAGGCATTGCTTTAACAATAATTTAAACTTCGAGATAGAAATGAGTTTCCATACCTCGATGTTCAATGCTACGAGTATGACTAAATCCTTTCCATATAAGTAATTCCATTTATGGAAATTAAATTCCTATCCTTTCTGTAACCGAATCAAACATTTCAAAATTTTAAAACCGAACTTGTGCTTGATTTTCATATCACAAATACTTTTAAAACACTTTACAAACAATCTTTAAAATATCCTTCTTAAAGAGCAAATTATATTTTAAGCGCATCAAAAGAAGGGTAAAAAAACAAGTGTCAATAAAACATTGTTAACTATAAACCCAAAAAATTCACATTTAGCTTTATTTCAAAACAATTCCTCTTTAAAAGGTTTACACATTTATATACTAAATTTTATGAATTTCAAACAACATTTATTTTCTCGGAAGATAATAAATCGATTAAAATGCTTTTATAAATTACAATAATGTTAATCTTCCTAAAAGATAACTGATATAATTCTTTTATAACTTTAA
The DNA here is from genome assembly GCA_030737815.1 of Allium fistulosum. Lineage (NCBI taxonomy): Eukaryota > Viridiplantae > Streptophyta > Magnoliopsida > Asparagales > Amaryllidaceae > Allium > Allium fistulosum. Next base: position 727,709,419 of record CM060904.1, read on the forward strand.
AGCCATATTAATAATCCAAGAGACAATTAATCAACTTATAACACCTTTAATAAATCCATTAATTAAATTTAAACGCCTTTATTAAATTATTTATTTAACTTTAATCACTTTTATTAAATCAGTTAAATAGTCTTTGAACACTTTTATTAAATTCGATAATTAATTTTAAACACCTTTATTTAAACCAATTAATTAACTTTAAATATCATTTATTATAATGATTAAGTAATCTTAAACATCACTATCAAAAATGATTAATTAACTTTAAAACATCATTATTAAAATGATTAATTAACCTTAAACATCATTAATAAATTTATTAATTAACTTAATTATAATTAAATAATAAATAAGAATATGTTTAAACCTCTAATTCTTTTTTAAATACTATACAATCCTTACAAACACATCTAAAAAGAATTAACAAAATATATAAGGTAAATAACCTTTATAAATTTCAACAAAATTAATTATCTCGAAAGACAGTTAAATCCAATTTATAGTCCTTTATAAATTTGAATCGACACCAATTATCTCGAAAGCTACTTAATAAAATATATGAATTTAAAATAGCGTTAATTATCCCGAAAGATAATTAAGTAAATTTATAACACCATTTATCCTTTATTTTCAAAATTCTTAAAATATTTGAAAATATAGTTTAAATAATTTTTGATGTGCAAAAACATAACCAAACATTTATTTTATAAAAATACAAGCTCAAGTTAAGCGCACAACAAGGGTTTAAGGGGATGATATTTCATACAGAATGTCACAATTATTTCAAACAAAAACTACAATAAGCAACATAAGAATATAAGTAAGATGCATATAACAGTAAACTAATAATGGCGAGAAACCCCTTAGAGTCACTCTCCCTGTAAATCATATAGATGAATGTGTATCTCGAAGTGTTCCATAGCGAACTATTCGCTATATACACTTTGAATTTTCCTTTTTTTGTTCCCTGCAACACAATGGTTATTTATGTGATCTACTTTTTAAGCGGGAGTTTAAATCCCAACAAACAACTAAACAACTATGTAAGCTATCATCCAAGCATTCAACAATAATCTATAGCAATACATATATCATATAGTTTATTCAAAGGTGAGTAAACTTATCGAAATTCCAGTAAAGCTTTCATGTTCCACTTTGATCTAAAAGCAAACAGCGTTTGATTTTAACTCAAATTCCTACTAGCTCCAAATTCAATGAAATCAATTTCAACACGTAGATAACGGTGATATAAGTCCATCGCAAAAGACCGCGTCCAAATCCGACCTTATATAAGCAAGATATTGATTTAATATGATTTTCGAATTAAAAGTTTAATTAAATCATAATTAACTATTATGTTAATTAATTACCCAAAATATCTTCTTCCTCAAATTTAAAAACTTCCGCCTGTACAGGTAACCTTCTTTCACAAATAACCCATGGCCGCCCTCATCTCTCCTCTCTATCTCTCTCTACGCTCAATGGAATCGCACCAAACGACCTCCATTCTCCTCTCTTCGCGTAAGCTCCACAATGCATACACCCATGAAGACTATGGCCATCTTGTTAAAATGCAACCTGGAGATGAATGCCACGACTACCAAAAAGTCACACGCCTCAAACCTAAGCCATACCCTTCCAAAATCCCACAAAATGACGCTATACACTCAAGGAACCCAAATCCATACTTAATTTGGCCTCTCATCTCCCCAAACTCTAAAAAATGGAACCCTAGTTTACTGTTAAACTATCGAGCTCCTCGTAATAAAGTCGCATGCAAGAGAACAAATATTAATTCTTTAATCACCTTGATACGAGTTCAAAGATCCTAACTTTATATTTTTTCGATTAGTAGATTTTGAGGTTTTAATTTTTAAAGGTGATGGGTTGTTATTTTCCTTTACCGGAAGTTTGAAAAAGTAGAGAATGAAGAAAAAGAGGGTAGGCACGTTGACAAATCTTAGTATTGAAGTTGAGTTTATTTTGTAATTTTCGTTGTGTCGCTGCACAGAATTTCATCCACGTACGAACCGTGAATGGCAAAATAAAAGTACTATTTTGCATTAAAATGTGATATGATCACAAAAAAAATATACTTTGTTATCGTATTCTGTAAAAATCATGAAAATACTATCATTTTTCGAATAGTCATCAAACGGGATTTTAAATATTTCCAAATAAAAAATAATGGAAAAATCAGATAAATTCAATTAAAAATCCGACAATAAAAATCAAGTCATTTTATTAACAAATGATTTTCTTGTTTTTTATTCGAACTATTACTATTGTCAATAAATTTACAAAATGAATTCACCATTATTATTTATTAATTAAAAGGAATTAAATAAGACTATTAAATCCATTTAATTAATATTTAATTCACAATTCAATATTTAAATAATCCATATATTTGAATATAAGGTTTTTATATTTTTAAACACCAATTATTTAAATATTTAAAATTAATTAAATATTAAAATCAAATCGATAAAATTTGGGATGTTACAACTGTTGAGCGTAAGTTATGCTTAGTGGATTATTTATCGTCCTTGTGTGGTAAGAGTGTTTTGAAATTGAGTGAACCATGAGCATTGGTTGCTAGTAATTGTAAATACAATTTGAGTATTTGTGTGTTGTTCCTTTGTTAAGATTGAAGTGCCATAGAGCAAGGATGCTCGGGATGGTACTAAGTAGACAAAGGATAGTTGAAGGAGTTCTGTCCAAAGTCACTTATGGATTAGGATTTCCATTCTATCTTAGTATCGTATATATTTTGTAGTGTACTCGCCGCTTGAGGTGGACTCGCTTAGTAGGCATTTTGGTTTGTAGTTTAGCTTGTATATAGTTTCAGCAGTAAGTTATATACATATCTTATTCTTTTATCTTCTTTGGTTATCATTATTGTTTGAATTTCGAGGATGAAATGTTCAAAGTGAGGGAGAATGTAGTGACTAGGAAATTTAAACACTTCGTCTTCGAGTATCGAAACATTTTGAAATATTATTAAGTGTTATAAATATGATTTTATAACCTTGTTAAACATTATTAAATTAATGTATAATGATAAGAAACTTGTTTTTGAAATTGTTTATAAAATTATATTCTTTGATAAAATTGATAACATGATTGAAAATCGGTTTATCCATAAACAACTTTTCGATCGATATAAGTGGTTCGAACTCTTATGCACTTGTCTAACCATAATATGAAAATGGTTTGTCGTTTAGCATGTATATATTTTTACTAATATGCTATATACATATCTTGTTCTTTTATCTCCTTTGATTATTGTTCTTGTTTGAATTTCAAGGATGAAATATTCTATGTAGGAGAGAACGTAGCGACTTGAAAATTTGAACACTTCGTATTCGAATATTGAAATGTTTTGAAAAATAATTAAGTGTTATAAATATGATTTTATAACCTTGCTAGATATTATTTAGTTAATGAATAATGATAAGAAACTTGTTTTTGAAATTGTTTACAAAAAAATATTCTTTGAAAAAAGTTGATAATATAACCAAAAATCAGTTTATCGGTAAAAAGCTTTTCAATCGATGTATGTTGTTCAAACTCTTATGCACTTGTCTAATAATCATATGAACACATTAGAAACTTATTGAAATACACTTCTCTTCATAAAGCATGGAACATTCTAGAAGCTTCCTTTAGGGTAAGATATATTTGGTAAAGTAAGGGTATAAGGATATTTTCTTAAAAAAGTGTGATAAGGAGAAGTGATGGGAGGTAAGGCTTCCATGGCATGGTAGGAGGTGAGGGCAAGCTTAAAGAGCATTATTTTGATCCTATACAAGGAGGGGGCATGCCCTTAGGCATAAATCACAAATTCACAAACCAAAACAAAGCTTCTTTAATGGATTCTTCTTCTTCCCTTATGTTTTAAATGAAATTTTGCAAATCTTGTTCAAATCAACTCAAATTTGGAGTGAAGTCTTGAGGGAATACTATAACATCTTGCACCTTGTTAGAATTTGAAGAACTGCAGCCAAGCTCCTTATGGAAGCTTTGGCCATGAGCTAAAAGGAGAAGAGGAGGAGGGAAAAAGCAAGGCTAAGCAAGGAAAGAAGAAAGAAGAAGGTGGTTTCAAGTTTGGTTTGGATAGCAAAATGTTAAGTAACGTCTCGAAAAGTGGTCAAAACTTTACTTGTGCAAAACTGCCAGTTTAACCTTGATTTATGGAATATAAAGGTTTAAAAAGATATTCAAATTTAAGTATTTTGTTTCATTCTATTTATAAGTGTAGATCAACTCATATTAGAGTATTTTAAAAGTGGTTTGATATTTTTATGAATTTTAAGAATTAGTTGGGAATTTTTAAAGAAGAGGATTTGATAATAAAAACTTTTTTTTTTCAAGTTTTTAAGGAAATTGTAAAGTTGTTAGTTTCAAATAATATTTTGAAAAAATGTTTTAAAACCTATTATAATTATTATAAAGTATTTTAAAAGCATTTTTAAATATATATAGTTTTTTGAAAATATGTTGACTATTTTATATCTTGAATAAAATATCTTTTGACTTGTTTATTTAAATATCAAGTTTTATAGGTAAATTACTATACCTCTATATATCATTTTAAAAAGGGTTTTAAAAGTATAAACAAAAGGTTCAAGAAGGATTTAGAATTACTTAATAGCCAAATGGTTAATTCTTTAATTACTTGTTTAAAAACTAATTAACTATGCTTAAAACTACAAGCTGACGAAGTAAGACTTATCTAATTGTGAGAGTTAAGATTGATGTTCGAGTAGGGATGGAGCAATAGAGCTCTAACCTACAGGCTTCCCTCTTAACTGAGAAATAGTAAGTTGGAAAATATCAGAAATGTGTTAATCATGTTGATTTCTTACTGGTTTATGGAGATTATTAATACTATACTTACACTAAAAACCGACTAGGTGGACCTATCTATTTGTGAGATTCAAGAATGAAGTGTATAGGCAAGGCTTTGATGCAACCAGTGCTCTAACTTACCTGGCTTCACTCTTGGGAGAGGAATAATTAAGTTGGAATGTCGGAAATGAGTTATGTGTACGAGTATTGTTTTATATAAGCAATTGTTTTGACTAGATAATCGATTAGTCGATTATTGAACCTGACCTAATATGAATTAAGTTATTGAAAAGCTTCACGATTTCACGCCAATGAGAACCCCCGAGGAGGTGTATTGGTACGAAACATCTTTAGCTTTCGTTTACTTCTAAGAGAATCTGAATTGAGTTAACAGGAAATTCATTGATTGTTTTTGGAGAGTTTGGCAAGCGGGAAGAGTACATATATAAAATTGGTCAAACCCATAATCTATTCAAAACCATATATGCGATCTTTTTTATGGAAGCAGTTGTGAAGTGAAATGTTATAGAGTTGAACTGCCTATCTAAAGGCCAAGTCCAAGGGAGAGGTCAGCATTAGCATTTCAAACGATGTTATCATATAGGATTGTCTATCCTCAGGAGTATTCTAAGGGAGAGGACGGCGTTAGTATTCGTTCGAGGACTTATGTGGGGGAACCTATGGTGAGGTTCAAGATCTATTTGAGATGCTCGAATTTATGTAGTGATTCATGATCTATTCGGGGTAAAGGAATCCAACTGGGGATTCATGTGCTTCTCGAGTGATGAAGACTGATGTGAGAGAAGTCATACATAGCCTCTACATTGGGAATGACTAAAACCAGAGTAGCATGCACAATCTCAGGTTTAGCGTACCTGTAAGGGTATATCAACTCTATATTTAGAGTATGCTTTCGATTATTGGACACTGGGAGTTGGTTATACTTGGTGCCACACAGGTCACCGTTGGGCCAGTTGTGTTTACTTAGAGCATATCATATCTAAGGATATACGATACTTGGAAGGTAGTTCTGATCCTTGTCATGGAGATCCAATTCTGTTTACCAGGGGTATCTCCATGGAAAATAATTCATATACAAACGCACCTTAGCGGTACTGATTGTATACCTAATATTTTTGTGGCATTCACGCAGCAGCTATTTGATATGATTTATGTGCTACACATTAGATATTATCTATCATATTACTATATGTTAAACATAATAAATGGTTGGTTAATTAGGGGTAAAACCGTTATGGTAATTCATATGGTATCAAAAAATGGTACAATTATATATCACTCTTATTTCTTGAGTTTCTCATGCTGTTTTACCAGACTGATTCAGGTGTTATTTTCTTATAATGCTCGAGTCAGCCCCGTGCATGTTTCCTGATTTAGCTATGAATGCTTTGGAGCTTATGGAGAGGAGATGGTGTTTATCTACTGTAGTATTCTTATTTCTAATGCATCCTATATTGTATATATTAGCATTGTGATGACAGGCAGCTATAATCGCCTAGGCTAATGATACTACATAGGTCTTAGTAACTTTGAGATTTTGTGTTCAGTGTAACCCTTTGTATTATTCCTTTGATATTATATATTATTGTTATATTGTGAGATTTTGATGTTGTGTTCTTCCTTTCTTGTTCTATTCTACTTTTTTATTTTACCCCAACTTTCTATCTTTCCAGCACTTGGATGCTAGACACACGAATACCATTGATGTATTTAGTGTTGACATTCGAGGGTCAAAAAGTCAGGTTGTTACAACATAAATCAATCGACCAACGTTGGTTGGTTTTTCAAGCTCCTTTGGGGGTGGTCGACACAACATCGCTCATAAAAAAGTATTACATTCAGTCTCTCGACTCACATAACCTGTCAACTCCTTGTCCTACAATATGTAAGGGTTTCTTATAAACTCCTATCTTGTATAGTCTTGTAAACTATGCTTTTGATGAAATTAATTTTAACCATATACGCTTACACTTAAATACACGACCTTACAAAAAGAAGTCAACTCAACTTCACCCATTAGCAGTTGTAATTTTTTCAACAAAGTTCGTGTACTCCTTATCAATACATTGTTATGTATCATAAGGATGATAGATTTTGAGATAGAATCTTATTCATTTTTGGTACATTCGGAACCATTTTCCAATATACTCACTCATTGTATCAAATCAAAATCTTTTATTTCCTTTTTATGTTATCTTTCCCACTTATTATATTCGATAAACTTATCATGAATACACTACTTATATATATATAGGTATGTATATGTGTATATACATCAAATACACGCATTTATTTCTATGACAATCCACTTATAATTCTGACGAACTAATTGGATTCATTCTGGTATCATTAAACTTTGAGCTGCATGCATCTATATGTATCATTTCAAATAGTTCGCCAACTCTTTAGTCGCTCCGACTAATTGGGTGTTTTCTTCTTAATTTTGAGATACAATTCACCGATATAATGTGATTCATAATCGTATGATCAAAGAATTATCTCTCAAACTGTAGCTTAGTCCATAATTCCAAAATAATTATAAAAATTTCAGATACTTCTTGTAACTCCACATATTTTTAGTAACATTATTCAGAATATTTAATTAGCTAAATAAAATAAAATAATGTAAGATTTAATAGATTGAGATTTGATTTAACCAAGGGTAGTCGTACCTATATGTAAAATGAACTAAAGAAATAGAATGGATTTAAGTGTTAGGAAACAAAGGAGGGAAAAATAGGAAAATGATAGAACATAGACCCTAACCCTTAGGAATCCAAACACACGTTCATTTCATTTTTCTCAAGCAAAAATACTCAATGGTCGGCCACCATTTTTAATTTCAAGAGAAGATAAAGCTTGGATTTTCAAGAGAAAGAAGTAAATCAACATAATCAAGAGCAAATCTCACATCTTTAATCATAAAGATAAGGTGAATGATTACTACATCCCATTTTTCTTAGAGTTTTCAGATTTAAGGATAGCCTGAAATGATTTTGCATGATAGTGCCAAATTTTAGATGATTGAAAGTTTATATATGCTTGTTGATGATTTATACATGTTCATATTAGTTTTTATGATATGTTTGATATGAAAACCCTATAAAACGACACCCAAATGCCTTGAAAATTTAAATGTAGATCAGAAATGAGGATTAGGATGGGTTTCAATTTTTATAATTTTATGAATTAATATGGATTTTATATTAGTTTTCAAGTGAAGGAAATGATTTATTAGGTTATAAATTATTTACGGCATAATAAATTATTATTTGGGTCTGAAATTTATATATGTTAGAAAATATATTGAAAAAGATTTTCTAGAATTTTTATAGAATTTTCCTAAGTGCTTTGATGGATATATAAAATTATTTAAGGTATAGGACTTAGATGTTTAATATATTTAATTAAGGAGAGGGGGTATTTTGTAAACTAAAACTATAGTTTAATTCTAAAGTTATGCCAGCACTTTAAGAAAAGAAAATGTAGCAACCAATAAGTGTTTGACAAACAACGCAGGTTAGTTAAAAAGTTTACTGAAAAAGGGTTTAAGTTAGAAATTCATGCTAAAAGCTTGTTTCGCCTCTTTTGGTTTTTCCCAGGTAGACTTCGACTAAGACCCTCCACCTTCTTCCACAAACCAATGCACATAGTATCAACATGTTGGTACATAGTGAATTGGATAAAGCGAAAGGTAACAGTCGAAACCAAGGGGTTCTGAAAGGGTCGAAGTGCCTTTTTGTTTTAAAAATTTAAGTAGTGCCTGCTTTGCTTTCGAAAGGATAGCTTTTGACTCAGTTGGCTTCTGACCGAGTCAAGTGTTTTAAAGAAAAGGTTTTGAATGGGTTGCGCTCTTTTATTTTAAATGATGCTTTTGAAGAGGTCGAAACCCTTAGCTGCCGCATCTCTACCTTTCGAAGTCAATGGTTTCGAAAGGTATACTTTGTTTTTAAACTAACCACTTCTCCAATGCTTTCGGAAGGGTGGTTTCGACACCATCACTTCTTTACTTAGGAATAGGTTTCAAAAGGAAGGCTTTTAACTTAAATCTTTTTAAATGATCCTTTTGTTCTAATTGAAGTATAACTCAATGGTTTCGAAAGAGAATGGTTTCGACTTAAATGATTTCGAAAGGTGTTTTTCCACATGTTTTAAATTGAACCTATGAGCTTTCAAAAGGTTTGAGTTTCTAAAGGTTTGATGCTTTCGAAAGGTATTTAAAACTGTTTCAGAGGGGTGGTTCCCCAAAGGGTTTCGAAGGAGTCGAAAGGTATAATTTTCTGATGGTTTCCAAAGAGTTGAAATGGAAGGTTTTTTCCAAGGTTTTTAAAGGCAATGTTTTGAAGTGTTTTAAGATATGATGTCTAAGGTTTTAATGCTTTGGAAAGGGAGGGTTTTAAAGGTTTTGAAATGGTTTAAGCATGGTTTTGAAAGGGAAGGTTTTGGCCTTTTGGCCTAGATAAATGAAGTGATTTACTTGGTTTCGAAAGAGATGCTTTCGATGGTTTTGAAAGGGGGACTTTCAATAGAACCGAAAGGAGTACTTTCAAGTGCTTAAATGTTTTCATCAACTAAGGATTGAATAAAGTATATATAACATGGCAAGGTTATTTTGATAAAGCATAGAGTATATGTATTTTCCTTGTATAAGTTGATTTAAAGGTTTTAAATCATTTTGAAAGAGGTTTTCAAGGAAAATTTGGGAAGGTATCCCTAAGAAAAATTACTCATATATTAGAATACTAGATGGGCCTGACATAGGGTCGCGCCATTAGCTATTGGCCCCAGCTAATTTAGTCTAAAATTCTAATGTGTAGGGCTTTGTCATAGGTAAGACTAAAATTATGATTGCACATAGAAGGGAATATATATTTTTATACGGATAGGTTGTTGGTGAACCCGCAATACCATTAGGATAAGGCGACCCTGGAAGATCTTAAGTTAGGGATAGACCATCCAGAAGAGGAGTAATTAACAAATAGTTAAGGACATACCATCCAGAAGTGGAGTATCTAACTAATGTTAGATAAATTTGGTTACTTTTTCTGGTAGGCCCGAGTCAGCCACAAGGTTAATAGTCAGCGAAACAAAACTATAGTGTTTGAACAGATAGTTCTTTCATTACCTGATATGTATGTTTACATAATGATGCTTTATAGTATTTAACCTGTTTTGGTCGTAGGAAAAGATTTGCAAAAGATATGTTTTAAAAGAATGTTAGTTAGGGTAAACCCGTTCTGCTAGGCGGCGTGGTCTCACTTAACATTAATAACCGCGATGAATAGTATTATTCACACCAGGCTTTATGTCTGACTCAAAGTTAATGTTTTCCTCTTAAACTCTCAGGTGCTCAAAATTGATTTGAGTGGGCTGAGGGTTGAGGTTCTTTCAGTTTTTTAGTAGGATGATGAATAATACCAAAGGCAAGCGGGAGGCTAACGGATAGCTATTTATGAGTTGCATTTCTTTGTTTTGTGTTTATTTCTACTGTGTATGTATTAAGTCAATTATGACTATATGACTCTGATCATCCAATGGGGCATCTTCATATGTCGATCTTGCCGTATTTTCTAATAAGTATATTTTATCATTGCTTGGGAAACATTTTGGGATTATGTAATCTGAATATGGAACAACTGTTTTAAAATGAAACGGAAATTTTTTGTTTTGAAATATGTGCTTTGTTTCTTATTCAAGTGCTTCTGATATTACGGATACCATTAACATAGGCGTACTTATTTGCAAAAAGCTAAAACTATAGATGAGTGCAGCATCTGTAGTGCTTTGCTTTGGGCCTCTAGATAGGGGATGTTAGAACTTGGTATCAGAGCATAGGTTTATGAAATACTTTAACTAAAAAAGTTTTTTGAAAACATAATCCTTAAGAATTAGAATTAAGATTCGGGTATGAGATAACGCTATAGTAACGTACTTGAATTTGCTATACATAAGTATACACTTTATCTTTGGACTCCTATCTTTGTTAGGCTATTCTTTTGTATCTCACGAGGCTTGAATATAGATATGGATGGAACGAGAGGCAGAGTAAATCTAGGAGGAGACAGTACCAACACAAATGGAAATGCCCAACCAAATGCTAGAAGAGGTCAGGCTCAGGCTGAGCATATTGGTGCTTGGGTTCCACAAGTGGACATGGGAGCCATGTATCAGTTTTTCATAAACATGATGCAAGCTAGAATCGCAGCTGGAGTTGTTGGAGGAAATGCTGCTGGGGGAGGAGTTCAGGAAGCTCCAATAGTCAACCAGTATGCTAACTTGAGTAGAGACTATGCCAGCTTGGGGGAAAGCCATTTATTGGGATTGAAGATGCTATCGAAGTAGAAAACTGGCTGCTACACTATGAGAGGATTTTTACTGACTTAGGGCTCAATGACGAGCAGCAAATAAGACTTGCTTCAAGACAGCTTTAGGGAGCTGCTTTGTTCTAGTGGAATATTGTAATTGCTAGTGTGGATGAAGAGACTATGACGTGGGAATAATTTAGGAGGAGGTTTCAAAAAAGGTTCATGTCAGTAATGGCGCAGTCTGTGTTGGTTAGGAACTTTGCCGAGCTGGAATAAGGAGAAATGTCATTTCTGAAATATGCTAGTAGATTCGAAGAGTTAGGCTAGTATGGATATGCCACCATTAACACAGTGTTGAAAAGGAATGAAAAGTTTATTACGGAGTTGGCTAGGGCTACTTTACTACACTTTTGAGATCTGTGTGATGTGGTAGTGGAAATGGCATTAAGACATAAGGAGATGTTAGCTTGTTTGGAGAAGAAGAAGAAGAAGGAAGTCAAAGTTGGACAAGGCCAAAAGAGAAAGTTTTTCCACAAAAAGAATGCTCGGAAAGGAGGCGCGGCAAAGAAAGGAAAGTCTGAGGTGGTCTGCTATAAGTGCAACAAGGAAGGACATTATGCCCATGAGTGTCGTACCGGAAAAGGAAAAGGAAAGAAGGTGATCGGAAAAAAGAACATTAGTTGTTTTAGTTGTGATTAGATAGGCCACTACAAGAACCAGTGCAAAGAGCAAGTTAAAGGAAACAAAGGCCAAGTGTTTGCATTTGAGCCTGCTACTTCAAGGCTGACAGTGCAGGAAAGAGAAAGACTCTTTTAGGAGGTTCGCTTCAGATTCATGGTATGTCTGTTAGCATTTTGATCGATACTGATGCATCTCATTCTTTTATTTCTCGATGCTTGGTAGATAAACTTAACCTAGAACCTACATATTTAGTTACTTCCTTAAGAGTTGCAAATCCGATAGGAGGGTATGCGATGCTTGGGATGAAGTGTGACCACTTAGAGTTCGACTTGCTAGGTTACACCTTTGTTTGCAATTTGTATGTATTTAACTTAGTAGGATTTGAAATTATATTGGGCATGGATTGGTTAAGTAAAAACAATGCTAGAATATTTTTCTAGGATAGGAACATATCACTTAGACACCTAGATTGTAGTGATTGGATAGTTTATACCACAAAAAACCCTAGCTGTGAGGTGAATGCTTTGCTGGGTATTACAGAGTTAGAAGATGAGATAAATCGCGTTTCGTAGTTAGAGAATTCGCGGATGTTTTTGAGCTGGTAGTTGGATTACCACCGAAACGGGCTATTGAGTTTCGGATTGATTTATGCCTGATGCAAAACCGGTAAGTAGGTCAACGAGAAGAATGACGCCAATAATGATGAGGGAGTTGAAAGCACAGTTAGTAGACTTGGAAGGCAAAAGTTTTATTAGACCAAGTAGTTCGCCTTGGGGAGCAACCGTAGTATTCGCTAAGAAGCCGGATGGATCGTTAAGGCTATGTATCGATTATCATAAGTTGAACGAAAAGGCGATAAAAAATAGATATCCATTGCCATGGATCGATGATTTGTTCGACTAAATGAGTGGAGCCAAGGTATTCTCTCAGTTAGATTTGGCGATAGGATTCCATCAGCTTAGAGTGGTTGAAGATAGTATAACTTTGACAGCATTTAGAACAAGATATGGGTTATACGAATGGTTTGTTATGCCATTCGGACTCACTAATGAGTCAGCATTCTTTGTAGATTTGATGAATCGGATTTTCCGAGAGCATTGGGTTTTTATAGATGATATTCTGGTATATTCTAAGGATGTAAAGGAGCATAAATTTCATTTTAGAGTTGTGCTTGAAATGCTAGAGTAGTATCAGCTAAAAGAAGTTTTTAAAGTGCCATTTTTGGAATAAGGAAGTGAAGTTTCTTGGTCACGTGGTTTCGAAGAAAGGATTGTTAGTTGATATAGAAAAGATCGAAGCCATTAATGAATGGAAGAGATCAGAAACGGTAACTGAGATAAGAAGTTTCCTAGGATTGGCAGGATATTATCGAAGGTTTATAAAGGATTTTTCGCGGATAGCTACACCGGTGACTAAGCTAACACGAAAAGATGTAAATTTTGTATGGACCAATAAGTGTGAGGAAGCATTTCAGAGCTTGAAGCACTTAGACTCATGCACCTGTGTTAATGGTTCTGGAAGGGAATAAGGATTTGGTTGTTTATACTGATGCGTGTGGAATAGGGTTTGGGCTGTACTAATGCAGAGGGGTAAAGTGATTGCCTACGCTTCTAGACAGCTAAGACTACATGAGGTTAGGTATCTGATGCATGATTTGGAGTTTGCTGCAGTTATATTTGGTTAAAGGTGTGGAGGCATTACCTTCTGGGAGAAATATTTGAGCATTATATGGATCATAAGTCATTGAAGTACCTGTCTCTCAGAAGGAGCTGAACATGAGACAACAGAGATGGTTGGAATTTTTGGTCGCTTATGATTTTGGAATTGAATACACACCCGGGAAAGGAAACAAGGTAGCAGATGCAATTAGCAGAAAACATTAGAATGCAGTGTTGGAAATTATTGCTGAGTGGAAAGATTTGGAAGCATTATCAGCCTATAGAGTGCAGTGGAGATCCGAGGTTGGGTCTAGTGGAGAAGGTGTTGTGTTTTCTTGTTTAGAAGTTCGATCGGTAATGATTGAGAAGAGCTTCGGAATAAGAGGAGGACCTAGTTTTGGCTGAACGGATTAGAAAGTTAAGGGACGGAACATAGAGCGATGACTAGAAGTATTTCAGTCTTGACCAGAACGAGTGGTTGAGAAAGAGGGGTAGACTATGTGTTCCAAATGTGGGAGACATAAGGAAGAAAGTCTTGGTGGAATGTCATAGTTAAAAGTTCACCATTCATCCAGGAGGAACGAAGATGTATCAAGATATGAAGAGAAGTATATTCTAGGAAGGAATAAAGAGGGATGTTGGCTTATGCGTAAAACAATGTTTGAACTATCAGCAGGTAAAAGCCGAAAGTCGAGTGGATTGCTTCAACCATTGGACATTCCGGTATGGAAGTGGGATTCCATTTCTATGGATTTCATAGACGGGTTGCCAAGATCTAATAGAGAGAATGAAAGTATATGGGTCATAGTGGATAGATTGATCAAAAGTGCCCATTTCATTCCAGTTAAGGCAAATATGACGGCAACTGTATTGGCTAAGTTAGTTATGAAGAATGTGGTTAGACTGCATGGAATTCCTAGAATTATTGTTAGTGATAAAGATTCCTTATTCACTAGTGGGTTTTGGAAAAGTTTTCAAGAGAATTTAGGAACCAAGCTCAAGATGAGCACCGCTTACCATCCACAAATAGATGGGCAAACAGAAAGAGTTAACAAGACCTTGGAGTACTTGTTGCGAGCTTGTGTATTGGACTTCGGGGGATCATGGGAACACCACCTACACCTAGTCGAGTTTTCGTATAACAATAGTTATCAGATTAGTATAGAGATGACACTGTTTGAGGCTTTGTATGGAAGGACCATGGAAATCCCCTGCATGTTAGCTAGAGATCGGGGAAGGTTGGTTCTTGGTCCTAATATGGTAAAGGAAGTAGCAGAAAAGATTGAGCTGATATGGGAGAGAATGAAGGAAGCTCAATCAAGGCAGAAAAGCTATGTAGATAGAAGACAAAAAGATTTAAAGTTGGCGTTGGAGATCATGTTCTCGTCAAAGTATCGCCAATGAAAGGTGTTATCAGGTTCGGGAAGACGAGAGAGTTAGTACCAAGGTTCGCAGGACCATTTCCTATTTTAGAAAGGATCGGGAAACTCGTGTATGGAGTAGAGTTACCGAGTAGTTTGGCGAGAGTCCATAATGTTTTCCATGTTTCACATCTAGGGAAATGTGTTAGGGATCCAAACACTGTTATAGCACTGACTGTGTTAGAAGATTTAGTAGTGGAACCAGATATGACTATAGTTAGGAAGCCTATCCGGATAGCCGAGAGAGATGAGAAGAAGTTGAGGAACAAGATAGTCAGATTAGTGAAAGTCCAGTGGAGTGATGATACTAGAGACTGTACTTGGGAAACTGAGAGCAGAATTAGATATGCTTATCCTAATCTATTGATGGTATGTTTTACCTTTGATTGTTTTGTTGTGCACCTTATCGTAATTTCGAGGATGAAATTCTTTAAGGAGGTGACCCCATATTTTTAGTAACATTATTTAGAATATTTAGTTAGCTAAATAAAATAATGTAAGATGATTAATAGATTGAGATTTGATTTAACCAAGGGTAGCCGTGCCTATATGTAAAATGAACTAAAGAAATAGAACAGATTTAAGTGCTAGGAAATAAGGGAGGGAAAAATAGGAAAATGATAGAACTTATACCCTGAACCCTTAGGAATTCAAACACACGTTCATTCCATTTTTCTCAAGAAAAAATACTCTAAGGCCGGCCACCGTTTTTAATCTCAAGAGAAGATAAAGCTAGGATTTTCAAGAGGAAGAAGTAAATCAACATAATCAAGAAAAAATCCCATATCTTTAATCACAAAGCTTAGATGAATGATTATTGCATCCCATTTTTCTTATAATTTTTGGATTTAAGGATAGCCTGAAATGATTTTGCATGATAATGCCATGTTTTAGATGATTGAAAGTTTATATATGCTTGTTGATTGATTTATACATGTTCATATTAGTTTTTATGATATGTTTGATATGAAAACCCTATTAAATGACATCCAAATGACTTGAAAATTTAAATGTAGATTAGAAATGATGTTTTAGAGATGGGTTTCAATTTTTATAGTTTTCTGAATTAATGTAGATTTTAGATTAATTTTCTAGTGAAGAAAATGATTTATTAGGTTATAAATTATTTACGACATAATAAATAATTATTTGGGTCTGAAATTTATATATATTAGAAAACATATTGAAAAGGATTTTCTGGAATTTTTATAGAATTTTCCAAAGTGTTTTGATGGTTATATAAAATTATTTAATGTACGAGACTTAGATATTTTATATATTTAATTAATAAGAAGGGGTATTTTGTAAAATAAAATTATAGTTTAATTTTGAAATTATGGCAGTACTTTTAGAAAAGAAAAATTAGCAACCAATAAGTGTTTGACAAACCAGGCAGGTTAGATAAAAAGTTTACTGAAAAAGGGTTTAAATCAGAAATTCATGCTAAAAGCTTGTTTCGCCTCTTTTGGTTTTGCCCAGGTAGACTTCGACTAAGGCCATCCGCCTCTTTCCATAAACCAATGCACATAGTATCAACATGTTGGTACATAGTGAATTGGATAAAGGTGGAAGGTTAGAGTCAAAACTAAGGGGTTCCGAAAGGGTAGAAGCGCCATTTTGATTTAGAAATTAAAGTGGCGCCTAGTTGGCTTTCGAAAGGATAGCTTTCGACTTAGTTGGCTTCCGAATGAGTCAAGTGTTGTAAAGAAAAGGTTAATGGGTTGCGCTCTTTTATTTTAAATGGTGCTTTCAAAGGTTTCGAAATCCCTAGTTGTCGCCTCTCTACCTTTCGAAGTAAATGGTTTCAAAAGGTATACTTTTTTAAATTAACCACTTCTCCAACGCTTTCGGAAGGGTAGTTTCGGCACCATCACTTCTTTACTTAGGAATAGGTTTCGAAAGGAAGACTTTCGACTTAGATCTTTCTAAATGACCCTTTTGTTCTGATTGAATTATAACCCAATGGTTTCAAAAGAGAATGCTTTCGACTTAAATGGTTTCGAAAGGTGTTTTTCCACATGTTTTAAATTGAACCCCAAGATCTTTCAAAAGGTTTGAGTTTCTAAAGATTTGATGCTTTCGAAAGGTATATAAAATTGTTTCGAAGGGGTGGTTCCCCAAAGGGTTTTGAAGGAGTCAAAAGATATTATTTTCTGATGGTTTCAAAAGATTTGAAATGGATGGTTTTTTTCAAGGTTTTTAAAGGCCACGTTTTGAAGTGTTTTAAGATATGATGTAAGGTATTAATGCTTTCGAAAGGGAGGTTTTTAAAGGTTTCAAAAAGGTTTAAGTATGGTTTCGAAAGGGAAGGTTTTGGCCTTCGGCTTAGATAAATGAATGGCTTTATATGGTTATGAAAGAGATGCTTCCAATGGTTTTGAAAGAGGGACTTTCAACAAAATCGAAAGGGTACTTTCAAGTGTTTAAATGTTTTCATCAACTAAGGATTGAATAAAGTATACATAACATGACAAGGCAATTTTGAGTAAAGCATAAAGTATATGTATTTTCCTTGTGTAGGTAGATTTAAAGTTTTAAATCATTTTGAAAGTGGTTTTAAGGGTGGGAAGATATCCCTAAGAAAAATGACTCAGATATTAGAATACCAGATAGGAGTGGTATAGGGTCGCGTCATATACATTAGCTATTGACCCAGCTAAGTTAGCCCAAATTTCCAGTGTTTAGGGCTTTGTAATAGTTAAGACTAAAATTATGATTGCACATAGAAGGAAATATATATTTGTACACAGATAGGTTATTGGTGAGCCCGCAAAACCATTAGGATCAGGTGACCCTGGGAGTTGTTAAGTTAGGGACAGACCGTCCAGAAGAGGAGTATTTAACAAATAGTTAAGGACAGACCGTCCAGAAGTGGAGTGTCTAACATATGTTAGATAAATTTGGTTACTTTGTCTGGTACGAGTCAGCCAAAAGGTTAATAGTCAGCCAAACAAAACTATAGTGTTTGAACAGATAGTTCTTTTATTACCTGATATGTTTGTTTACATAATGATGCTTTACAATATTTAACCAGTTTTGGTTGTAAGGAAAGATTTGCAAAAGATATGATTTAAAAGAATGTTAATGAGGGCAAACCCATTCCGCTAGGTGGCATGGTCTCACTTAACATTAATAACCAGGATGTATAGTATTATTCACACTAGGCTTTATGTCTGACTCGAAGTTTATATTTTCCCCTTAAACTCTTGGGTGCTCAAAATTGATTTTAGTGGGCTGAGGGTTGAGGTTCTTTCAGGGTTTTGGTAGGATGTCAAATAAAGCTACCGGAAGCAAGCGGGAGGCTAACGGATAGCTATTTAGGAGTTGCAGTTCTTTGTTTTGTGTTTATTTTAGCTGTGTATGTATTACGTCAATTATGACTATATGACTCTGATCATCCAAGGTGGCCTCTTTATATGTTGCTCTTGGCGTATTTCTTAATAAGTATATCATATCATTGCTTGGAAAATGTTTCGGATTATGTAATCTGAATATGGAACATCTGTTTTGAAATGTAATGGAATTTTTTTTTGAAATCTGTGCTTTGTTTCATATTCAAGTGCTTCTGATATTATAGATACCTTTAACATTGCTGCATTTAGTCGCTAGAAGTTAATACTATAGATGAGTGCAGCATCTGTAGCACTTAACTTTGGGCCTCTAGATAGGGGATGTTACACTTCTATATTCTCCAATGCATCTCTTTTTTTATAGACACCAATATCATAGATTTATTTTATGATAAATGTTCATAATATTCATATCACAGTAGAACTACATTTATTTCTAATCAATACTGAAAACAACTATTATTTAATAAATAATATTAGGTATATTTGCAAAACCAATTTTCCATAACATGATGCATCCACTAAGAAGTGTTATATAGTGTGCTTTAACTATTTTCGATATTACTATAATGGATACGAAATATGAAGCTCCGATCAACCACTTATTATGGAATTTTGTTTTATGCAATATAACTAGTTTACAGTCAAGAATTTCATATTAAATATCCTAAATTCATAGAAATAACTTTCATGGAAAACAATTTTCTATAGGAAAATAAATTTTGGAATAGAAATAAAATATCTCATTTCATATTAAGTATCTTTTAGAATTTCCACTTTAAGGGGATTTTCCCTAAAAGAGCTTCTATGTGCAAGGTAATAAGTTTTAAGGACAACACTTTTAAAAAATTAGTTTTAAGGACAATTTACAGGAAAAAGTTAAATGAAGTTATCATTTTCAGTTATACAAAAATAATGATAACTGAATTTATCATTTTCTGTATAACTTAAAAAGATAAATGAATGTATCATTTTTCTGTAAATTTTCCTTAAAAGTAATTATTTATAAGTGTCGTCCTTAAAACTTATTGCTCTAGAATGAGAAGCCCTCCAACCTAATTTCCACTTTATATAATTCTTGTTTCCAATGTCTCTTCATGAAATAGAGATGATCATTCACTCTCTTTATCCCAACTACGCCTGCGTTACATCCACTCCGATACATTCGCTCTTCTTTCTAAATGGCAATATCATTAGAATGGAAACCCTTGCAGCAATACTAGAGTAAATTCTTTTCGAAAATGCATTAGGTCATCCTTAGCATTTAAGGATATTAAATAAGTTGCACTTTTCGTGAACTGAACAAACTGACATTTTAGTAACCGAGTTCCTAGGTCCATCTTGTAGTTCTTGGCCAAGCACTACATATAACACAACAAGATCCTTACTACAATCAAATGCATGACGACACATCATAGCTTACTTTCTCATTTTTATTGGACTAATTTCATCGAAGTTTCGTACATTACAAATTATGACTATTCAACACATACTGTTTTTATGCGATTGAATAAGATCACATATCCATATTCTTCCATTGCTTCTAGAATTCAAAACTGGAAAAAGAAAATAAACTGCCTCGTATAAGTAAACACATAGTAACAATGGTATGAATGCATTTAGTGGTTGTATAATTCTTCTCTTGGATGGGTCTTGAATGATCAACATGTGAACAGTTTTATTAGTAAGTATGTTTGATATTTTTATATCAATCTTAATTCAGTTCATTTGTATATTTTTACAAGTAAACATTTCATCAATTTTGATGGTTGCGCAAATTTATCTAGGTATATTATTTAAACTTTATATAATTATATTCTTATGATATTTGAAAGGTTAATTATGCTATTTTATATTCTCAATAAGGTTCACACAAGATTTTTATGTTTACCCTAAACCCTAAGAAGAAATAAAGAAATCTTTTGATTTCTCAAATGGACGTTAGGAGTCGCTTAACTTGGGATTCTGAGCTTGAGGTGGCTTAACAAATCATTGGCCTAATGCAATGGATACCGACTTATGGTTGTATCTGTTAGAACTAGGCTAGTCGAAAGAGGGTGAAATAGGTAGATTTCAAAAAAACTTCATACTTTGGATCTATTGAACCTATGAAGTCTACAGGTATATTAAATCAAATCTAATAAAGTTTTAAATAAAATCATATTTTATTTTAAATTGTTTAACATGGTGTTTGAATTTATTTTAAATTTAAATATAGGAGTGTATCTATTACACCCATGTGTGTAACAATTATTTACTAACATATAGAAGGAAACCATTCGTTTCTCTAATATAATTAATTGAAGGAAGATTTTGCATCATTTAGAGAGGGAAATCTTTCATTTCTCTCTTTGATTGAACTAAAAGATGTATTGAATAACATTGATGAACAATATATGCATAGCATAAATTGTGAGTATATACAAATACACTTTAGTGAATATTGTGTAAGTGTAATAAATAAGTAGTGTACATGGTTAGTGTGGCAATATATAGGTGTTTCAAATTACACCACAACACACCTATTTGTCCTTTTATATATGCCTTTGTTGACTAAAGTTTTGACTTTAATATATAAATATATATATATATATATGTATGTATGTATGTATATGTTTGTATATTTATATGTGTGTGTGTATGTGTGTGTATGTATGTGTGTGTGTATAATAATAGATAAGTTTACATACACACATGTTGAAAAATAAGTTTCCCTATATTATATAAGTTTTCGAATCAAAACTTAACAATTATAACACTGGTTTTTATTGAGAAATAGTATGAAAATAAATTTTACAATTTTGCACAATAGTTCATTTTGATTTGCATTAAAATAACATAAAACATATACATACATACATACATATATGTGTATGTATGTATGTATGTATGTATAATTCCAAGTTTTGTTTCAGTTTCAAAATAACATATTCTTATGCTACGACTGTAATTCAAGTAACATATACGTTTAAATTTAATGTTAACAAATTTAGTTCAATCGTTTAACTTAGGTAAGAAATATAAAAGTTTATAACTTTACACAAAAGGCCAATTAGGAATTCTAGAAAAAAAGGAAAATTTTACTTTTATAAATATAATAACAGAAAGAATTTTTTTCTAGAAAATAACCATATAACACAAAAAATTAATTTTTAAGGTAAGTTCGAATAATCAACAAATATACTTTATTTGTGTTCATGTTTACAAATGCTACAAAACTTCATATAACATAGTAAAATAGTTTTACATTTTTATAAACAATAATTCCAAAACAATGAAAAAAGTAATCGGACAACTAAGACACATACAAATTCATTATAAGATAATTCAGATCTAATTATACAAAGAATATAAGCAAAAAAATAAATGAGATAAAGGATTTAAAATATGTCAATATAATAAAAAATATAGTCGGTGGCTATGTATGGATCTAAATTAAATCAATATGATTATCACACGACTAATTGAGATTGATGAAAGAGGGGATCTGAGTTATGTTACAACATGAACATACAAAATCGAAGAGATGTAACATGAATAGAATCATAAACCTTATAAATACAATGAATATGCAATTAAATAAAATTAGAATTACCTAAAAAAGGAGCCAATGATTTGCACAATGAATGAAGGTATCTCCTCATATCTCCAAGATCAACACCCAATCCATCAAAGAGATGAGTGGATGGAATGACCCTCTCTTTTCTACCTTAATTTTGTAAGGATTTTTTTTACTAAGTGATATATATATATATGTATCATTTATTAACCAATATATTTTCCAGGGTCATTTTTCTTTTCCCAATAAACAAACTTTATCCAGGATCAAAAGTTTTACCAATATAGATATATCAGTGCAACCACAAGGATATGCACACACATATGAAGATGCATATGCCCCTCTTGTTTAATCAGGTTATGGCAAACAAGAGGTTACATTGATTGATTAAATTTAATCAATCCCACTACGCCATAGATGACCTTCTGCAACATTTTTGCAAGGTGTTGCCAGCTAAAATGTTGCGATAGCTATAAAATTTTGGTCCTACTGCAACGTTGTATTTTTGGTGTTACCTTAGCCATAACAATGTGTTGTTCTAGCTAAACAAGTGTAACACGATGCAACATTTTTATATAGTGTTGCAATAGATGTATTCAAATTAAAAAATTAATAAAATTAGCAATCCGCGTGAATACGATCCAACGATCTACATTTAATCTGGTTGTTAAAATGGATCACCACTGCAATTTGCCCCAAAATTTCGTTTTCCCGCCTGAACTAGTTCAGAGCAGATCCCCTTTTGGTTTTCATTCCAATTCGCCTCCTCCAAATCGCCTCCTCCCATTCGCCTCCACCACCAAATTGTCACCCTCCTCTTCTTCTGCTTCCTCATTCGCCTCCGCCACCAAATTGTCACCCTCACCCCCAGCTATCGCCTGACCCATCGCGACCATCTAGCTCCAACCAGAGCCCCGTCACGACACCAAAACCCGAAGCCAAACAAAGTTTTCCGTTCAAAACCCTTTTGCCACCGCTGTCGTCGCCATCAGCTCTCACCTCCAACAGAAGACTTTCTCGCCACCAACCCCTCTACCTTTCTCCTTTAGACTACTTCGCCTGAAAACCCTTCTAGCGCCTTAATTTCTCCCAAAACCTGAACTGCCCTCGAGATTTAGCTGTCATTCTCGCAACAATTAATCCGTCCACGACTCCTATATCAGGTACATCCCAGGCTGATCTCTTCGTACTTTCCCCTATGATTGCGGTTGCTTCACTTGGTACTGAAGGCCTTTGGTGTGATGTTCGGAAAATTATGATTTATTTGTTGAAAAATTATCTGCTAATGGTAATAGATTGCAAGACGATGACATTATTAAGGATAAGCATGGGAATGGTACTGGTAATTTCAATAAGGTAGTACGCCCCCATATGTTTGTGCAAATGCTCCTTTGGAACTATATATCATTTTCTAGTTATATTTTTGCAGGTATCATGTGTATATAATCCACATTATATCAATTTCTTCATGTCGGTTACTAGTTAATACTCACAGACTTGTTTATATACATCCTCTTATAGATAATTTTTAGTGTTTTATTTTCAAATTGTTGTTAAGGGAAATAGTGTTGAGCTTAGGAGCTCCAAGTTCAGTTTTATAATCTAGTGCACATTTTCATGTAGTACTGCTGTTTGATGGTGAATTGATGATTACAATGTTCATGTTGTGAGTGGCAGAGGTGATTGTTGGTAGAAGTTTTATTGTGGTGCTGTGAGTGTTCGGCAGGGGTTGTTGACGGTTTGAAGGTGGATGTTGGTCCAGTTATTACAGTTGCCTCATTTATTGTTGTAGTGCTTGCAATTACCATTTGTGCATCATTTTACGTCGTTTCAAAGAAGGCTCGATCTTCCAAAATCGGATGAATCGAGCGGTGCCCACTTGTTCGACCTAACCGGTTAGGTCGATCCCCGTCGGGACTGCGGTGCCCCGGACCCCCGCCGGCACTGTGCCCGGACCCGCTTCTCGGCTCGCCTTCGGCTCGGCACTCGGCTCGTCATATATTTGTCAATGTCAGTGTCTTTATAAATTGAAACTGCATATGTAATGAGTGAACTGAGTGATGTAGTGAGGAATATCTGTATATGTGAATATCAGTGTTATATATCATTGAATTGTAAAATAGTGGAGTCAGGAATTTGTACTATTTCAAATATTGAAATAAAATATTTATTTAAATAAATTACTGTTTAAATATCAAATTCTATGCAATAGCATTTTATTAAATAAATATTTATTTGTATTAAAAAATCAAATATGCTCTACATTGTGGGCTCCACAAATTCAGAAAGTTAATATCTATAGCAACATTTAGGAATGTTGCTACAGATACCTATGGGTGTTGCCATAGACCCAAATAGGGTTCTATTGCAACAATGTTACTTATGTTGCCTTAGATAGTCAAAATGTTGCCTTTGAGGCCTAAGGCAACGGCAAAAATTGCATCACCCTAAAAGTGTTGCCATAGACCTATGGCAACATTTTTCGGGTCTGAGCCAACATTTTTTTTATGTTGCAGAAGGTCATCTAGGGTGTAGTGTCCCCACATAGCTCAATTTTATTTATGTAATAAAATTTTATTCATATAGGTAACAGTATGATTTTTTTTGATCTTTGATAGCTTGCTGGATTCTCTATGAAATATGATCCATAGAAACCAGATAATGATGTTATGATTATCTATAAAATTAATAGTGTAGTGTCTGTGCTCTGAAAATGATATAAGCTTCTATCATTTTCTATGTTTGCTTTCCTATAAAATCTGCCTTATATGCAATCTCATATCTGGGATATTTGTAAGTGAATTATCATATTCCAGAAACTTGATTCCTTGATACCAAGATACTAGGCTAAATGAAATGCAGTCCAGGGTGAGTTTCCTGGGACATGTGGATACTCAGCAAAGAAAACATGGGTTAAATAGACTCTTTGTTCAGGCATATTTCAGAGGGTCTTAAAATGCATTTTGCCCAAAACTTTAGTAAAAAGAAATTTAGATTCACGTTCAAATTGCAAAGGTACTGGTGTGACAATATCTGAACAAAACATGTCTGAACATGTATAAAATCACTAATATTGATCTAACTTCACCCTCCTATAAAATCACTATTATGGATCTAACTTACAAAATTATAGATAAAAACTTTTCAACATTCCAGGTAATAAAACTCAGATATTTTAAATTCCAGTTACAAGTCAAATTCTTAAAAATACTTAACCAAATATCCAACATCACTCAGTACTTGCTACAAGGGAAATTTTTTAAAATATCAATACATGCAAATTTCATCTTTTAAGCTCTTATCTATCTAATTCTAGCAAATCTTCTTCTCAATGCCTTGCTTCTACTCCTACCTAGAGGCTGCTGTTCCTGAAAAAGCATTTGAAGCTGCCTCATTTTAAATGAGACACCCCAGATGCCATTAGCACACTAGGGTCAGACACATGTCTGGTATGAGAAAATCCACTAAAGCAATTAGTTAATTAAGTTAAATTGAATTAAGTACATATGCATATAGTTCTGCCCTTTTGAAAACAAGTAATACTTGCGTGCATATTCTGTGTCATTGTGCATGTGAACACTTTGATCTTTCTTTCCAAAGACTTTATATAGATATGGCACATACTTTCAAGCATACAATTTAGTCATAAATCAAATAATCATTCACACAAAACAGAAAAATAACCAACATGAGTTAAATCATTTATTCCCTCCTCATATTTCATTTCTGGGAAAACTCTAGTTCCTCATCATATCAAATATTCTTCCCTTGACATATTTATCTACCCTGGTCTCATCTGCAATTTTATGAATCAATGGACACACTGTAATGAACTAATTCACTCCATTACACAAAGATCTCAGGACTTAAACAAGCCATGTGTCAACTTGCATTACTCAAGAACACAAGTCATTCCTGCAGTAATCTTGACCCCATTTCCTAATCAAGTTCTCAGGTACTTTCTCTTTTTAAATTTTTTTGGGCAAACCCAATTAGTGAGTCATTTCACTAAAAAAAGCATTCATCTCATAGCATTCCTCATCATTCATATAAACAAACAGAGGCAATCAAGCAATTTAAGTATTGGTACTTATTAAAACATGTTCTTGCAATTTAAAAGAGGTATAGACAAGTAACATTGGTTTATGGCTCTATGGGAAGATTTTGTTGCAAACATCTGTGCTTTGGTTAAACTCAGATTGACCAAGCTTCCTAAATCACAAAATCTATTTGCTAGGTGGTTATTGTATATTTTCTTTGAATCAGGAGTATCAGCACATAGGCAAGCCTATTGCACTCCTAATTCCTTTTCATCTTAAGCCTCAACACATATACATATGTATATTGCAGCCCATATGCTCATCAATTCTTCTGGGTTGAGCCAAAACCAACACTACTTGCTTATATTCAACATTTTATTTTCTGGGTATTTATTTATATTTCTAACCAGTATCATATCAGAAGGAGATCTGGGTTTTTAAGATACTTATTCATGCATACTGATCATATTTAGAATATTCACAAAATAAAACAACTAGAACAACCATCTAGCATTAAATCATCCTTAATTTCTGAAAGACAATCACATACACTTTTAAGAAAAGTTAATTTATAACTGGCTGCCTTCATTAGGACTTAGTGCCTTAAGTTGTTGAGTGAGTTTTCTCACCTAGCTTTCTTCTTTGCTTCCTTAATTAATTGATAAACTTCTGCCTTTAGCCTCAAGCTCTTTTCCTTCACTTGCCTTATATTTTATATGGTGTTTTTTTTTCAAAGTTCTTTTTTTTTGAGAAGGAGAGGAGGCTGCTGCATATATATATACAGAGTTCTCCTTAGGGTTTTGGGTATTGGCTAAAGCCATTTTTGCCCACCAGAAAATTATGTTATCTGCATTTATTTGAACCCAAAATTCTACCCTCCCCGGCTTAATTTGGTGAAGAGAAAAGTGGTTATCTACTTTGGTTATTTTCAAAAATCTTACTTTTCCATAAAATGCCTTTTCTCTTGTCTATTTGCATGCTAAATGTGTGATCTGATTTCCAGCAATTATTATACACATATTTCTTTCTTTCTTAATTCAGCCCATACAAAATACATTTTTGTTTTCCTCCCATTTTCTATTTTTAGCCTTCACTTTATTATCTGGTGTTTCCTTTTTATTTATCCACTAGAGGAAAAACATATTTGTGTGTTTCATCTTACTAGTTTAAATTCTAATACTTAGTTAGTATACTTACATATATGTTTTACAGACAATAACTTATATACATATATACATCTATATTATTTTATATTGATACACATATGCACATGTATACTTAGTTATATTTCTGCATATAGCACATTTGAGGGTTTTCTTTATTTATCAGTAAATATATATATTTTTTCCATACATAGCACCATGTACTCATTCATAGTATCCAGGGATCTAGCTTTACTCATGTGTATCTTCTGTGCACAAATGCACATCATTTTATTATACCACATCAAGCTATCTCATCTTTCCCTTAAACATGGTTTTAAAAACTATTTAAAAATTATTTTAAGCTTATTTATATTTTCCAAGATAAATTCCTAAAATCTTGGGGCATTACAATGGACCACTTTTGTTTCGTTACTTTTCATGTTTACATTTGATTTGGAGTTGATAAAACTTTGAAAATATTTTTTTTTTAGCTATGGAATGTTAGGAGGACAGAAGAGGAAAGTGAATGGAAAAATGAATGTCTGTAGAAAATGAATTCCTAGATTTCTTTTAATTTAAAGAATGAAACATATCATATTCTTTAATTAAAATTTCCCTAATCAATTCCCTTAATTAATACGTACATATGCCTTATCTCGTCTAATAATATATTAACAATACTACACATAACATTTCTAGCTTGAGTTTGTTCAACAAATATAGAGTATGCAAGTGATTTATTAATATATAAATGGTAGAGAACAACCATCAATATCATAGATTTATACTCTTTAATATTTAATTAACTAATACTGATTTAGGAAATAATGTATTTCTTTTGAAATACCCTCATGTTTCATATGTAGGACACATCTATAATCAAGGTATACGTACTATATGTATGTATTTACTCCTTAAATTTGGGTTTCTTTTCGGTTCCACCTATATTATACATTCATATTATACAAGTTTAATTTATTTATAACCTTTTATAATTTAATTCACTTATATTATATTATTATATATATTATTAGTTAAATCATATTTAATTAATTTTTATTTGTTAATTTGATTAAATAATTAATTAAATTATTCCTAAAATTTAAAATTATATTTTGTTCATCCTAAATAACATAAGTTGAATATTAACTATAACACTTATAGTTTTACAAGCATATTTCATTATATATCTACATCTTATTTTATTAATTAACATTTAGTTTATTTGTTTATCAAATAAATATTTTGTTTAATTAAAAAAATTCAATTAAACATTTTAATAAATTGAAAATTATTTTAATTTACCTTAAACATTTAAGATACACACACATGTTATACTATAACATTTATAGTTATATATATATCGACATATATATGTTTTAACTTAATTAATTAACTTTTAATTAATTAATTAATTAACTACTTAATCCAAATAATTAAATTTCAAACAATCTTGAAAATACTAATTTATTATCAAATCAATTTTTGAAATGCATTTTATAACTTCTATAAATTTTATTTCATATTTTAGATTTAATGTTTAAATTCAAAATATCATTTAGATTTTTAGGCAGATTTTGAAAATTAAACTAATGCCTGAATTCAATTTGGTCTTTTTCTGTTATTGATAACCTTTGGAGACACTTCACCTTTTAGTTCAGGTCGATAGCCAAGTAGTGCAGGGCACTTGATTACTGAAACCCAGTCTAAATACTACTTTTCTAGACACCCTACTAAATGAGTAAGCTTAGTTAGTTGACCCTAACATGACAAATCTAGACCACGTAGACTATTTGACTCTAGTATCAATGTTGGAACCGGCCCCAGTTTGAAGTGGATGAGGTAGTTTTTAAAAAGTTATAATTTTTAATCTGTTAGGCCCATGAAATCTAAAGGTATATTAAATCCAATTAAATAAATTTTTAAATAAAATCATATTTTATTAAAATTGTTTAAAATGATGTTTGAATTTAATTTAAATTAAATGTATCGAATGCACCTATGTGTGACAATTACTTATTAACATAGAGAAGGAAACAATTTGTTTCTCTGTCTAGAATGAATGTGATTAATTGAACGTTGATTTTGCATTATTTCAAGAGAAAAAATGTTTTTTTCTCTTTCTTTAATTGAATAGAATAATGCATTAAATATCATTAATAAGGAATATATGCATAGCTTAAATTACGAGGTAATCTAAATATACTCTACAAAATATTGTGTTAGTGCAACAAATAAGTAATCTACATGTTTAATGTGATTGTTATAAGTGTTGGGGTTTACACCGCAATAGACCCATTTGTTCCTTTGTATCTGACTTTATTGTCCAAAGTTTTGACTTTAAAAAATATTTATGTAATAATAGACAAGTTTACACAAATACATATTAAGAAAAAAATTTCCTATATTATATGTTTCTAAATCATTAATTAACAATTATAATTCTAATTTTAATTAAAGAAGAGTTTGAAAATAAATTTTATAGTCTTACACAAAAGCCCTTTTAATTTAACATAAAATAACATAAAAACACATATATCTATATATCTGAATAATTACAAGTTATGTTTTAATTTTAAAATAGCATATGTAAATATAAAGATTGTAATTCAAGTAACAAATATATCTAAATTTAATGTTAACAAATTTAATTCAATATTTTAACTTAGGTCGGAAATATAAAAGTTTATAACTTTACGCAAAAGTCGACTTATGAATTCTAGAACAAAAGGAAACTTTTACTTTTATGAATATGATAACTAAAAGAATTATTTTCTAGCAAGTAATTGTATAACCCCAGAAATCAATTTTCAAGGTAAGTTTAAATAATCAACAAATGTAGTTTATTTCTGTTCATGCCTACAAATGCTACAAAATTTTATATAACATAAAAGAATAGTCCTATATTTTTATAAACAATAATTCCAAAACAATAACAAAAGTCGTCGGACAACTTAGGCACATACAAATTCGTTATAAGATAATTCGTATCTACCAATACAAAGAATATGGGCAAAAAATTAAATGAGATGAAGGATTTGAAATATATCAATCATAATAAACATATAGTCAATGGAGATGTAGAACAAAAGGAGATCTAAATTAAATCAACATGATGATCATACAATTAATTGAGGTGGATGAAAAAGGGGATCTGAGTTATATTACAAGATGAACATACAAAATAGAAGATATGTAACACGAATAGAAACTAAACCATATAAACATGATAAATATACAATTAAATAAAATTAGAACTACCTAAAAAAGAAGCCAATGATTTGCACATTGAATGAAGGTATCTCCACAGATCTCAAAGATCTACACCCAATCTGTAACGATATGATCTTTCGACACTCGAAAGTCGACATTAATACGTCCACTATATCAAATGCCGCGCAATCGAATGCCGGAAAACCGAACCATTAGGGTTAAAAAGAAGAGGTAGAAGAAGACAGAAGAAAAAGAAACAGAAACAACAATAGAATCTCATATTCGCAGCGGAACAATATATAATAGATGATGAATAATCTTTATCACAAAGAACTATATCAGTTTATACATACATCATCAGAGTTTACAACAACAACAACATTGGATAGTTATATAAACTTGTCCACATAACAGTATACACAACGGAATAATACTAGTATAAGTGATACGTCTCGCCATCCAGCTCGCCTCCAGATCTCCACAGCAACTTCTGAATTCCAAAATGACCTAATAACCCGACTCTAGGCTGCCCGTGTGGAAAATTATGGGCACTCAGAGTTTAGAAAGGGAATAATAAACTCCAGGTCAGTCATGGGACTGGTGTGAGATCTTAAAAACAGTTATTTTCATAAAAAAAATAAAAATTGTTCGCAATGCTTTTGGAAAATGAAACTACCATAAGACCTCCCGGCACACACACAATGCAATCGCACACATGGGGGAGATTTCTCCTTATGATAGTCAAACATGCTTACTACGCAAAAACAATTTTAATATTATCATTAGTGCCTAGTGTGGAAAACATTTCGAAAGTATAATATTAAGCTTAGCCAGCATAGGTACCATTATATTATGCCTGATATAGCTGCCATGTTAAATGGCAGGTTCTACAACTATAACCGTACTGGGTTCGTATTGTTTCTTTGGATTTCCAACAAATGGTCAGGCTAAGGAACTTCCTATGCCACATGGGAACGCCTCTGGAGGGATGTCCCGAGAACTAACAAGCTCTCTGCCAAAACAAGGCCGGGTTACCTCTTACTAGGTAACTACTACACGAATATTCCACCACCCCCCGGTCCTTTGGGACCTTTATCCGAGGGCCCTCGATCACAAAGCAACAATCACACAGTAAATAAGATTGATACCACCACACAGGTAAAGCATCTGGGCTCCATACCATGATACTACCTTTTTCTAGAAGGAAATGACATACCCTAAAGGGCGCGACCCTCATAACCTTGCCGCATTTTCCTGTTTTGACCATTTCCGGGGTGTGAGATCCGATGAGGTCTCGTCCACAAAGCTACGCTTTACACGAAAGCCTTGCTTTGATCACAAATGATCAGCAACACACAACAACACTCAGCATGCCACACTACCAAATTGGGAGTATATCACTGATAACCTTCAACTACATAACCTCTGAGCTCGTACGTCTCAAAGAAGGGTGTTAAGCTAAGAGAATAAATTCTCCGCCACCAATAGATATGTATTTGAAAGAAATCTGCTTTATATCTCAAAGCGTAGTGTCAGACATACATCCATACAAGTCTATTCCATGTTCGAACATAACCGAAGGCACTTCCAAAGAAGCCCTTGCAATCCGGGTATCCACAATCCCGATCGGACTCCCCATCACATATGGAGATCTCTATACCGGAGCAACTCAGTGCAGAGACAATCGATAGGTCATCCTATCTTTTTGCAAATACCCGGTCTTCAACACCGGTCTTCAATTGCGATCCACAATGTCGTATCATTATTCGGAATGGGTTATATGACACAAAGTCCTCTCCCGGCTAAACCGAATAATGAGCGCTTGTTTTAAAAAAAAATTCAAGTGCCATTTCAAAGGCAAATATTGATAGTCGGTTATGTAACTATCAAACAACATTCACAACAATCATCCAATCTAAATAATTTTCCCAAATTATTAAATTTCAAAATATCTTCACAAGATATATATTTTCCACACTTCATTACTTTGAAAACAAATTTCAAATCATATTTTCACTCGCGGAATAAAATTCCCGATATTATTTATTTCCTGTTTACTTTTTAAATTCCATGGTAAATTTATATTTCCAAATATCCACTGATATATGATTTTCAAATCGTTTTCAAATATTCACTTTCAAACACCAAATCAAATTCAAAATTTATTTCTCAATTTCATATCAAACCCCAAATCAAATTCCAAATTGATTTCAAATTTATTTTTAAGCACCAAATCAATTACAAATTGATTTCTAAGTTTAATCCCAAATACCAAATCATTTTCATTCAAAATACCAATCAATTTTCATATTGATTTTTCCAAAGATTTATTTTCAAATATCAAATCAATTATCAAATTGATTTCTAAAAAAATTTATTTTCTTTTAAATAAATCCCTTTATTCTTTCCAAATTATTTAAAATTCCATTTACAATAAATTCTTCAACTTTTAACCAATATTATTCAAAACTCATTTGTTAATATCTTTTCCCATATTTTGGAAATAATTCGATAAGATTTCAAAAATCAACTTTATGTTTTTAAATTCCTTCTTTTAAATTCACCTAATTCTTTCAAAAAGAATTCACTTAAAATTTCCAACTTTAATTTCAAAAATCCAATTTTATTTATTTCTGGTATCCAACGGTACCAAAAATACATTCGGCTAAATTATAGCCTTCAACAAATTAGATCATCAATATAGTCATTCACAGTTTATCAATAATCATCACACAACATATGAAACAAATTCATATAACATATGAAACAAATTCATACAATTTGAGGAATCCAGTTGGATCCCTCCAACCTGTTTCCCTGCATCCACAGACATTAGCACAACAAATAAATACCCATTCCACTTCGAGGTGGAATATCGCGGTATATGGGATTTATAAAATATCATCCGCTATTATGCGGCGCATAGGGTCTCATTCGCTATATAATGCGGGAATATCAATCACCAATATATATATATATATACTACTATATATACTACCACATCCAAACAGTCAATCAATAACTGCAATTCCAATTTTTTTAACTTGAGTGAGAAGATCTCACCTTTGCTTTTATTTTGCAATCCATTTCCAGTCCAGCTTGTTTTCTTGATTTATAGACCTTGTATAAACAATTTTATACAATTTATTAATATTTGAATCAATCGAATAATCAATTTCCATTAAATAGATTTAATTAATTAACACTTTTAATTTGAAATAATCTATTGATCAATTTCCTATTAGATAAATTATCTTTAAGTAACTAAAACAAATTTGATAAGTAATTTAATCAGGTTAATATATAGGCATAACTTACTGCAAAATTCGACGTTGAGTTATATACAATTTGAAATTTGAAATTTTAAACAGAACTGTTTGCTCTTTTTTTTCTGCATATATATTTATACATAAATTAAGTTACAGAAACTACCTCACGAGATTTCTATGTAACCCACTCCATCAACACTCGAATGAATGCCCCGCGAACAACCTCGCTGCCTCCTTACTACGACTACCTTCGCCCCAAATCTCAGACGAGATCGTGGCCATGCTCGATTCGAACCCCAAACCCCTGCCGATACTTCAACTTGGCACACGCCCCATTCCATAAATCGCGATATACCCCATCGCTCGAGCTTGCGACCACATTCATCCGCCTCGCGATCCACAATCAATGCCGTGGCCTAGACCATCACCACGAATTTCTACGGCATCGCGACCATGCGTGAGCGCACGTGCGCCAGTGCTCTCTCTTCCCTACACTGATCGCGACTTCGCGTACTCGATGGACGAGAGTGAATCTCGTACAGCCCCTTGAGCTAATGATTTGAACGAGCCCTGATTTCACTTTTGTTTTGATTTTCGTTCGAATTTTGAATTGAACGAGAAAAGGGTTTCGCTCGTTATTGGTGAATTGATTCGAACGAGATAGCTTTTTTTTCTCTTTCTGTCTGTCTTCGCGAGTAAGAAACGAAATAGGAATAGAAGCGGCTCGATTTGAGGTGAAGGGATAGGTAGTGTGCTGGAATACACTAGCTACAGTGGTTTGAAAAAGACTGGAGAAAGGGCTGATGTGAAATAATTTCAACCGGTTAAACAATGTATTAATTTTATTTAAATTTAAATTCGAATCGACTCGAAAACGAAGCCAAAAATTTCGACTTCCTATCAAGGCGTGCTGCTAGGCGTTCGTAATGTTATACGCCTATTCCGAACGCAATGGAAAAGGTTTCGACTCCAAATTCGATCGTATGGAGAAGATAGCTTTTTGGACCAGTTATAATATTAAAATTTTAATTTAATTTCAGCGCGTTTATCTATCGTACGCTCACACAACAACTCCATCAGTATGAAAATTGAAATCCGATAATAATACACTATTACGGATCCAATGAAACTGGTTTTGTCGAATTCCGAGACTGTGCCTCGGAAGACTATTTTTAAATATCGATCTAAACAATAAAATTCAAAACTGAACAAAACAGTTTCAAATTCAATTCTGAAGCTTTTATTATCTTTAGTATTATCAATATAGATTTTACAAAACTTCATATTCTTTTTAATCATCTTGAAACTGAAGATTCAAATTTTTACCCAGCTTCAGTAAATTAAATTCAATAATTTAAATTGCCAAATTCATTCTGATATTTGAATTTCAAATTAAACTAATTTCCAGATATTTAAAATCAATTAAGTATCTTGATTTCCAATGTCAAAAATTCAGGGTCGTTACATTCTTCCCCCTTAAAAGAATTTCGTCCCGAATACAAGGCCGGGTTACCTCTTACTAGGTAACTATTACACGAATATGCCACCCCCTGGTCCTTTGGGTCCTTTATCCGAGGGCCCTCGATCACAAAGCAACAATCACACAGTAAATAAGATTGATGCCGCCACACAGGTGAAGCATCTGGGCTCCATAGCATGATACTACCTTTTTCCACAAGGAAATGACATACCCTAAAGGGCGCGACCCTCATAACCTTGCCGCATTTTCCTGTTTTGACCATTTCCGGGGTGTGAGGTCCGATGAGGTCTCGTCCACAAAGCTACGCTTTACACGAAAGCCTTGCTTTGATCAAAAATGATCAATAAATGATCAGCAACACACAGCAACACTCAGCATGCCACACTACCAAATTGGGAGTATATCACTGATAACCTTCAACTACATAACCTCTGAGCTCGTACGTCTTAGAGAAGGGTGTTAAGCTAAGAGAATAAATTCTTCGCCACCAACGGATATGTATTTGAAAGAAATCTGCTGTATATCTCAAAGTGTAGTGTCAGACATACATCCATACAAGTCTGTTCCAGGTTCGAACAGAACCGAAGGCACTTCCAAAGAAGCCCTTGCAATCCGGGTATCCACAATCCCGATCGGACTCCCCATCACATATGGAGATCTCTATACCGGAGCAACTCAGTGCAGAGACAATCGATAGGTCATCCTATCGTTTTCGCAAATACCCGGTCTTCAACACCGGTCTTCAATTGCGATCCACAACGTCATATCATTATTCGGAATGGGTTATATGACACAAAGTCCTCTCCCGGCTAAACCGAATAATGAGCGCTTGTTTTAAAAACAAATTCAAGTGCCATTTCAAAGGCAAATATTGATAGTCGGTTATGTAACTATCAAACAACATTCACAACAATCATCCAATCTAAATAATTTTCCCAAATTATTATATTTCATAATATCTTCACAAGATATATATTTTCCACACTTCATCACTTTGAAAACAAATTTCAAATCATATTTTCACTCGTGGAATAAAATTCCCGATATTATTTATTTCCCTTTTTCTTTATAAATTCCATGGTAAATTTATATTTCCAAATATCCACTGATATACGATTTTCAAATCGATTTTCAAATATTCACTTTCAAACACCAAATCAAATTCAAAATTTATTTCTCAATTTCATACAAACTCCAAATCAAATTCCAAATTGATTTCAAATTTCTTTTTAAGCACCAAATCAATTACAAATTGATTTCTAAGTTTAATCTCAAATACCAAATCATTTTCATTCAAAATACCAATCAATTTTCACATTGATTTTTCCAAAGATTTATTTTCAAATATCAAATCAATTATCAAATTGATTTCTAAAAAAATTTATTTCCTTTTAAATAAATCCCTTTATTCTTTCCAAATTATTTAAAATTCCATTTACAATAAATTCTTCAACTTTTAACCAATATTATTCAAAACTCATTTGTTAATATCTTTTCCCATATTTTGGAAATAATTCGATAAGATTTCAAAAATCAACTTTATATTTTTAAATTCCTTCTTTTAAATTCACCTAATTCTTTCAAAAAGAATTCACTTAAAATTTCCAACTTTAATTTCAAAAATCCAATTTTATTTATTTCTGGTATCCAATGATACCAAAAATACATTCGGCTAAATTATAGCCTTCAACAAATTCAATCGTCGATATAATCATTCACAGATTATCAATAATAATCACACAACATATGAAACAAATTCATACAATTTGAGAAATCCAGTTGGATCCCTCCAACCTGTTTCCCTGCATCCACAGACGTTAGCACAACAAATAAATACCCATTCCACTTCGAGGTGGAATATCGCAGTATATGGGATTTATAAAATATCGTCCACAATTATGCGGCACATAGGGTCTCATCTGCTACATAATGCGGGAATATCAATCACCAATATATATATATATATACTACCACATCCAAACAGTCAATCAATAACTGCAATTCCAATTTTTTTAACTTGAGTGAGAATATCTCACCTTTGCTTTTATTTTGCAATCCATTTCCAGTCCAGCTTGTTTTCTTGATTTATAGACCTTGTATTAACAATTTTATACAATTTATTAATATTCGAATCAATCGAATAATCAATTTCCATTAAATAGATTTAATTAATTAACACTTTTAATTTGAACTAATCTATTGATCAATTTCCTATTAGATAAATTATCTTTAAGTAACTAAAACAAATTTGATAAGTAATTTAATCAGGTTAATATATAGGCATAACTTACTGCAAAATTCGACGTTGAGTTATATACAATTTGAAATTTGAAATTTTAAACAGAACTGTTTGCTCTTTTTTTTCTGCATATATATTTATACATAAATTAAGTTACAGAAACTACCTCACGAGATTTCTATGTAACCCACTCCATCAACACTCGAACGAATTCCCCGCGAACAACCCCGCAGCCTCCTTACTACGACTACCTTCGCCCCAAATCTCAGACGAGATCGTGGCCATGCTCGATTCGAACCCCAAACCCCTGCCGATACTTCAACTCGGCACACGCCCCATTCCAAAAATCGCGATATACCCCATCGCTCGAGCTCGCGACCACATTCATCCGCCTCGCGATCCACAATCAATGCCGTGGCCCAGACCATCACCACGAATTTCTACGGCATCGCGACCATGCGTGAGCGCACGTGCGCCGGTGCTCTCTCTTGCCTACACTGATCGCGACTTCGCGTACTCGATGGACGAGAGTGAATCTCGTACAGCCCCTTGAGCTAATGATTTGAACGAGCCCTGATTTCACTTTTGTTTTGATTTTCGTTCGAATTTTGAATTGAACGAGAAAGGGGTTTCGCTCGTTATTGGTTAATTGATTCGAACGAGATAGCTTTTTTTTTCTCTTTCTGTCTGTCTTCGCGAGTAAGAAACGAAATAGGAATAGAAGCGGCTTGATTTGAGGTGAAGGGATAGGTAGCGTGCTGGAATACACTAGCTACAGTGATTTGAAAAGGACTGGAGAAAGGGCTGATGTGAAATAATTTCAACCGGTTAAACAATGTATTAATTTTATTTAAATTTAAATTCGAATCGACTCGAAAACGAAGCCAAAATTTTCGACTTCCTATCAAGGCTTGCCACTAGGCATTCGTAATGTTATATGCCTATTCCGAACACAATGGAAAAGGTTTCGACTCCAAATTCGATCGTATGGAGAAGATAGCTTTTTGGACCAGTTATAATATTAAATTTTTGATTTAATTTCAGCGCGTTTATCTATCGTACGCTCACACAACAACTCCAATCACTACGAAAATTGAAATCCGATAATAATACACTATTACGGATCGAATGAAACTTGTTTCTTCGAATTCCGAGACTGTGCCTCGGAAGACTATTTTTAAATATCGATTTAAACGATAAAATTCAAAACTGAACAAAACAGTTTCAAATTCAATTATGAAGCTTTTATTATCTTGAGTATTATCAATATAGATTTTACAAAACATCATATTATTTCTAATCAGCTTGAAACTGAAGATTCAAATTTTTACCCAGCTTTAGTAAATTAAATTCAATAATTTAAATTGCCAAATTCATTCTGATATTTGAATTTCAAATTAAACTAACTTCCAGATATTTAAAATCAATTAAATATCCTGATTTCCAATGTCAAAAATTCAAGATCGTTACATAATCCTTACAAGAGATGGATGAACTACTTATGTTTTATTATTTTTTATGTTGCATTTGATTTAGAGTTGATAATTTTTGAATATCTTTTAGTTTGGATTTCAGTCATGGAAGGTTAGGAAGAGAGAACAGAAAAGTGATGGAATAAAACAAATGTCTGTAGTAAATGAAGTAATGGATTTGTTTGAATTGAAAGAATGAAACATTTTCCATTCTTTAATCAGAACTTCCCTAATCAATTCCCTTAATTTTCCCTCTATCTTTCGACTCCTCTCTCTTCATATGATATGCTTGAAATCACATGCCATCAAATGGCATAAAATTTCCTTAAATCCCTTCATGGAATTATCTTTTATTTAAACCATTTAAAATTACACCGATATTGTATATCGATGGGCGCAAATATAACTTGTATAAATACATTCAAGTAATTACAGACAACTCCCAAAAATCAGTCGAACTAAATAATAATTAATATTTCTAAAATATTAATTAATTTTTAACATTTTATAAACTAATTACATCATATGGTTTTTAGAAGAATTCATCATTACGATTGTGCAACTCAAGGGTGTAAATTAAGTCAGCAATTAATATCGGACAATGCGTATACTAACATTTACACGTCACCTTAGCTAGTGATGTGACATTTTGGCTAAATTTATCGCTTACACATTTTTTGATAAAATCAAATTTTACTTATTGTTTGTGGCACCTGGTAGTAACGATTATTTACATCGATTCTTTTTGTCAAAACTATATCATATTAGGACTTATGGAATTTGGTTTTGGTCAAAACTCCAAAAATGTCCACATTCAACATTGCAGTTCCAAACATAAAAATTGTTGGTTCAATAATAACAATTATTATTAACCATACTGCTTTGACCAGTGACATTAAGCTGACTACAGTTGATCGTGATAATAACCCCATATTACTGAGGAGACGAATTC